>CP073647.1:31447142-32077857 GCA_018223645.1 Jasminum sambac | reverse complement strand
ATCGAGTTCAACTTTAAAAATGATAATGCAGTAAAATTATTACAGCATATTATTAGTCAAAATCATAATTGATTGAGTTTTAAATAATAATTAAAAAGTATCTAAAACTAATTTTTACAATCTCCTTCTAATATGTAAACAATGCAAAACAATAGTTTAACAAATGAAGTACGACATGTTACACTAACAATCTAGCTCGCATTAGCATCTATACACATACTCATAGTTAGGGTAAATCATTCGTAAATTTTTCACGTTCTGAGATATTGTATCAATACCTGAAGATAGCATCACATAATATTTTTAAAAATGCAATATAAACTATCTAATTAAATTATGGGCTAAAATAAAAATATGTAGAAGGTATATAATTAGCATTCAGATTGTAGAGTTTAAAAAATTGAGGACTAATTTGAGCGCTCTGAAAAGTTTTTGCTATCGAATTTTCATTGTTTTCTAGGAACAAGAAGGATAATTCTGTTATTTTTCTCCCAAAAGTCCTCAATTTGCATGGAAAGTAGCATTTTGGGGACTAAAATACTTTAATTCTCAAAATAGGTCCTCAAAATGTAGTGACCTAAAATTCAGATCCTAAATATTAATTTCTCGCCAATTATCCCAGAATAAAAATCATCCAAAACGAAAAATACCGGAAAAAAAAATGAAGTTATAAAGATCAACCTCGAACGCCAACCCTTTAATTGCAATCACGTGCACCCTACCAACTTGGCTTGTCAAAGATTTTGTTATGTGATATAAAAAATTAACATTTTTTTAGGACCCAACTACAAGTCATGACACCCGAACTAACCAACAGTTCCGTCTCTGTCAACAAGTATTTATTGAAATACAGATAAACACATAAAAATTTAATTGAAAAAAAAAAACTCTTTTTGATATTTAAAGGGTACTGTCAATAATTGGTTGTCTAGGGTGTTTTATGTTTACACTCAGTATTTTCACTGTTTAAACGTCTGGTTAGATGATTTTAGTGCTTCAAACTTTTGCTTTAATTTAGACTCTCTTTAGTTTTCACCAAGAGTGTTTACACTAAGTCACTAACGCGATCATTTCGTAATTAGTTGTCATGTTGCTTGGCGGGGATATGCACGCGCGAAATCAGTTGGGGGCTAATTGAAAATTTTGAATCAATCATTATCAGATATCAACACAAGGAAAAGAATTCGACTATTGAGGTCAATTTTGTAACCTGTATTCATGCACTTCAGTGTGCGATTGAGATGAAATTGGTTAATGTAATTTTTGACCTTTATGCAATTAAATGCAAGGTTCTAAAAAGCGTAAAGCGTGACAAAGCTGCGAATTCATACTTCACGTTTTTTTTTGCGCTTAAGAGCGCTTTTTCACGCTTTTGCGCATTTTTCGTCGAAGTTTTTTACTCCATGCTCACGCTTAATCACGCTTAAGCGCGCTTTATGATACTTTTTAAAACACTTATTAAAGTACGTACGTAGGTGATGGAAACCATACCGTTGGTTCTTCTTCTATAGATGTTACTCAGTTTGGGTCGCTTGCTGAGAGCTATCGACATATCTTCCAATTAGGACAGAGCTATTCGATATATAAACTTAAGAGACAAGCTAGCACCGTTGCTCACACACTTGCAAGAGAGGCTCATCTGCACGCTTGTTATGTTAGTTTCTCTAATATTCCGAAATGTATACTCCATTTGCTCCGAGCATGGATAAAGCTTCGATTAAAAATAAATAAATAAATAAATAAAAATAAAAATACCAAAAGAACACAATTTATTGACCGCTTAACACTCTTGTTTAATATAACTTCTTTTAAAATTAGGCAATTTTAATTATATGTTCTATCATAGAGATTAATCTTTAAAATGTTCAATAATATATATATATATATATATATATATTGTAACGCCCCCTCCCGTAATACCCTTAAGTATCTTAAAATACTTCATAATCTTACCATGCAGAAATCGATAGCATTTACAACAATAAAATGCGCAGCCAAGAGGTGACGTTACTCAACTTTACATAACTTGAAACTTCATTTGTAATAGCAAAACGGTACAAAAGATTTCCAAGCACATTCTTCATCCCAATAAGTTCTCAAAATATTTGTCTTTTCAAACACTTAATACTATAACATATTTTAACATCGACAACAAAAGGAAGACGGCTCAGGACCTACGATTTTCCCCACATATACGCTCATCATGCCTTTGAACTTTCTCCTCCACCTCCCGCATCGCTACTAGAACCTGTAAAGTATAATACACGTACAACCACATAATGAGTCATTTGACCCAGTGAGCATAGATGTTAAATAATGTACACAATGTCTATGCATTTGGGACCAATTACCAATCGTGTGTCTGGTAATGGCGCCAACCTTCCACACGATCGTTCGTTTGACATCATTCTTACCTAAGGCTTTTCTCACCGCATAGACATTCATTCTTCTATTAAGCTTAACTCACTTAATAGATTAGTTCCTTCCCTAAGGGTTTAGCTCACCCAAGGGAATTCATAAACACGGGCTTAACTCACCCGATCCCTTTTTATTTCCTTTTGATACTACACACACGATAGGTAATTTAATTTTCATGATCATGCAACATAAAATGATCAACATGCCTATTCTCAAACTTGAGCACTAGTAATCATCATCTTGCAAGTTAAGGATGTCATAGTCATCATTCTACCATTCTCAAGTTCTTCACTTAGAGTGCACCTAGTTCCTTACACAATTACATACCATACATCATAAACACATATTTCAAACACAAGTTGAAGTATGTAAATTCATCATAAAACATGCAAACATATTGGCAAGCACTCATCACTAATTAATACTTACCTAAAACATACCATTTAACATCTAATACTCACCTTAGATACAATGATACAAGAGATATTGAGTACTTAAGAATCCAACTTCCTTCCTTCTTCACTTCTCTTTCTCTTCTCTTCCTTTTCTAGCTAAATAAAAGGTTCATATGAGCATCAAATCTTGTAGTATGAGTTTAAAGGCTTAGGGATGAGTTTAAAGGCTTAGGGATTAACTTAAGAAGGTCTCTAGAGAGTTCTTGACATGTTAGAACCGAGTTTGACCCATTTATGAGCCTCTAACGTACTTAAAGTGTCCAAAATTTCGTGTTAACCGACCTTCACGTACAGCCGTACGGACTGCACTGGCGGCCTTCAATGTTTTGGTCATAACTTTTGCGTCCGATGTCCAAATGAGGTGATTCAAAGTTTGTTGGAAACTAGACTCAATGGGCTACAAATCTTAAGAAGACATCATCTTCAAAATCCAATTCATTTCAAAGATGTGTCATTTTGAACCTCTATGAACTTTCAAATCTTCATGAAATTGCTTATCACAAACTTCATTTATATCACATTTTCATCTCATTCACTAAAAATAGGTCTAAATTATATAGGAACACCTAACTCATGGTCTACAACATGCGGGGTGTTACATATATATATATATATATATATATATATATAATATTATCTTAACCATACGTTACGTGGAAAAAAAAAAGATGAAGAAGTCAATTTTCCCCTAAAAGAAACGCTTTCAATAAACTGTCATTTTAATTTACCCTTTTAAACTAATTTGATCATCATGTTGGACTTCGAATTAAAAAATATAACAAGTTAAACATAATTTTTAAATATTTAATCAAATTCCTTTCACGACTTGGTTTTTTAATCGTGGCTAGCCCAAAGATCCATTGAAGTGTGTACATCAAGAAAATCTTACGATTTGACTTGATTAACAAATAACAATGTTCTCTATTACTTTCTCAAAAAACAAAAAAATCTCTCTATTTATAAAGAGATACATATATCATATATGATTATATGTAACACGATCTTTTCTTACGATGTTTGCAGCCTAGACACGTGGCACGAGGACATCGATATTTCAAAAAAGGTTCTAATAAAATTATAGGCGAAAAAATAAGGGAAAAAATTAAAATAAAGTCGGAAGATATTCCACGGGTCTTCGTCTTCGATGAGAGAGAAGAATCGATGCTTGACCCTCAATGAAAAGAAAGATCCTTCAAAGGAATATTCCAGCATATGCCACTAGTTTATTGTTTTTCCGGAATATCCTAATGATATGGTGCGAACCATATTTAATGAAGATTTTCTTGTTTATGCGGAAAATCGACCATGCATGATGCATCGATCGGCTTTTAAACTACGTACAGTCTACAGACAATAGTTCATGGATGTAAAACATGTGCATGACAAGGAGGGGACAACGAAACTAAAATTCTAAATTTTCTTTAGCCTAATGCTAGCAGCTTGGAGTTATTTTGGCCGTCCATGTCGATTGAATAATATAAGCATATATTGTAGTAATTAGTACACGTCTTTAATATTACATAATTAAAGAACCAACGTTATCAAATAAAATTATCAAGATAAATCACTGAAGAGTACGTAGACATGACGACATTAGTGTCTGATGAGCGCTTGTTCTCCGACAAATTTTAGCATATTTTTACACACAAATTTCGTGGGACCTACTTGTACTACACAAATCTCCACCATTCAATTTCACTTATTTTCTCTCTTATATCACATAAAAATATACATCCTAACACCCGCTGAGTCAACGTGATGACTAGATCTTCTACAATGTACAAAAAATCTCTTGGATCCCAATCTTTAATAGGGATGGTTGAGAATTTAGATTGATTGTGTCATCCACTTGAAAACTGTAACCATATAAAGTTGTGAAACTTAGGTTTCTACTAACATCAAATATTATAATTAAAACAAACAATAAGGTCATTTCAAGTTAGTTACAAAAATCAAGTGACCAGTTTACGAAAATTACACAAATCAAGTGTCTGATTTTGGTTCTTGCTATAATAAACTTTTAGCGGGTGTTAGTATATGTGTAAAAATGGTTCTTGCAATGTAATCTTAATATGTTCATTTCTAACTGGTCCTATTTTGGCCTCGTTTGATTTACAACAAAATTTAAATTTTCGAATGGTGTGTAGATTATATTGTTAGAATTAAGAGATGGTGTATTAAAAAATGTGAAATAATTGTGGGTGGTTAAAAAGGAGAAAAGAGAAAAAGATTTTGAGTTTTATTGTGAATCAAACAAACCTTTATCTTTTCAGTAATTAAGATTATAGCAAATCTTTCCAAAATTAATCAATGTTATACCACAACTTGAAATACTACCAGTCAAAGATTGAAGAAAATAATGTTAAATTTATCATGTAGAAGACGATCATAAAAGTGTCTAGCTATAAGCCCATAACAAAAGAGCACCAAAATGAGAATTCCCACTATATACTAGCAATATGGAAAATAATACCCCATATGAACGTGTGCTTAACAGAACATAGTGCGGAAATAAACCCGCGATGAGTTGATCATCAACATGGAGTTTGCGCCTTTATGCTCATTCGGCACCTAATCACTTTGACTTCTTTAACAAATGAAATGATTTCTATATATAAATGAGCATGTAATCATTTGTTCTTTACAAAATAATACTAAAATATCTATTAGCACTATAAGAAAATGGACCTTTAAGGATGGCCGGTCGTCCCTATCGCCTGTGCCTGTAGAGCATTATGGGCGACATGCTTTCACATCGCTCCTAATGCTCAACAGGCACAAAGCTATAGGATAACATGTCACACCTTTAAGGACTTAGTTTTTAGTAGTAGATATATTTGTGCTTGATTTTCTCAAATATGTTTGTCGATCACTCTCAGTATGCATGTTGAATCTCAACGCATTGATATATGAATATACAAGACTCCGTATAGTCTATAGTTGACGCATAAATAATCTTTTTATATGTTCATTTCAAATTCAATGGTGGACGCCCACTGAGGTTGAACTTCTATCGTTAGTCCACAAATGATCTCCTCCCCACCTCCCCATATGGGGAGGAATTATTATCTACACCCGTTGATGTGTCAGTAGGTGGACTAATTAAGTTGGACCCACTACTGATGTGTTAGCCTCTATCTACTAACACATCAGCAGTGGAGAGAATAACTCCTCTCATATGGGGAGGAAAACATTAACTATCCTTAGTCATAAGCACATCTCCCTGTTCACAATCTTTCGTGTCAATATTTAGAATTCTTTGGATCAACATCCCTATCGACAATCGAAAGATACTCTTATATACACTACTAGAAATAAAACCTTGAGGGCGGTCTGTCACCCCTATAGTCTTGTGCCTACAGACCTTTAGGGACGATATAATAGTACGTTGCTCCTAAAATTTCTTCGGCCCTGCGGTCAAAAGAAGCATTTAGGCCATATCGAGCTCTCAACGTAGCTCATTGCTCATCCAAACTTGTTACTCGATGCGGACTCTTACCATCACCATCTAGCTGATTAGACATCGCCTAACTAGGGGTTGAGCCCTGGGATTGGACAGCTGACTTAAAAAGCCACCTATAGACACAGGACACAATTGCGTAAACTGGGTCTACTTCACACACAACCGAACAAAAAGCATTGTTTGAGCAAGCTCACCAAGCTGACAGAAACACAATTTGAGTTTGAACTGAGCAAATTTGACAACATAATGTTAGGATTATCATTATCATTTTGTTCGAATTACCCTTCACCATTATCATTCTGTTATTCCGCATTCATATTTTACTTTACGCATAACAGAGAGAGGAAGAGAGCATTTCGTTGCTGTTGTGTGCCCAGACTGAGGAAAGTGATTGCTCAATTTATAGATACAACAAGAGCCTCTACAATCTTACTATCATTACAATGGCAGTTACATAATTTGAAGGGCATACATATCTGTGCCATTAAGATTACACAGTTTAAATGCAGATAAAGGCAAACGTTATGAAGTAATGGTGTGGTTTCATTTCAGAATCTAAAAAATAGCTTGCATTTAGTGGTCAATCTATATACCATCTCCTTTACCTCGAAATGTCTTGCACTAGACACATTAATGATGAAATAATCATTATATCACCTCTGCTACTGCGAGGGAATCCAATAGTGAACGGGATGGTACTTAACGTCGTAAGTCGTAACCTGTAGCATTTAGGATTTTTTCAAAACCAATGCTGGTTTTTTTATGTACAACCAATACCTGTGACATATGGTTTCTTTGTAGTTTTCGTGAAACCACATGTGATTTCATCTAGTTTTATATTACAATATCAGCGTTGGTTTTGGAACATTTTCACTATGGGATTATATATATCCAAATTATAGATTGCGTAAGGCATGTAATTAAAATAAATACCTATATTATTATATTAGGGTGATATCGAATAAATTATAATGGTTTTTTAAAGGTTTTTAATGTAAAATAAGAAAGAGAATGAGTGGAGTTGAGTGGTGGAGATTTGTAGATGTGATAAGGTACGTGGATGTGATTGATTTAGGGTAAAAAAGAATAAATAAAAAAGTGGTAAAAAAAAAAAAGATTGGCTAACAGGCTAATAATCAAAGAACAACATAAATAGTTACAACATTACCTAATATGGGAAGTGTAGATGTGGCAACAAGACGACGAATTTGTACCATTGTATGGGGTTGAATCGCCGGGCAAATCTCCTTTGGCAGGTCAAGCCCAGAATTCCGGCATGCATGAATGTGCACGGCAGTTCAGAGGGCTACTGCCAAGGGAGTAATTGCCCAGTGATGCATCCATACATGCATATTTAACTATTAATTATCCTTTTCTCAAGTATCACACTTCTAATTATTGCATGCAAATTGATGAACAGTTCACAGCTATTGCAACTATTTATAGCTCAAGAAAAATTTATGTATTTCCGAGCGAAAAGGATATTTCTAGCATATTCTTATGTTCATCAATTAGTCAGATCTGGGAATAAAATTGTGAAAGATGCTAGACTACCATCGTAGATGCTATTATATATGATTCATAAAATACTAAGTCCATCTCCAATGCTCCCGTGAATTGCACCATGTGGCAGTAGAGAGAGAGAGAGACAGGAAGGGAAAAAAGGAGAGGGACCCACTTTTTTTAATTTCTTAATTTTTTAAATCTCTTTTATCTCCATTATTTTATTTTTTCTTCATAGATACCTATACCACGCACAGATATAGACGTCTGTCCAAAATTCTTCTACTACTATTTTATTATTATTTTTAAATTTATTTATACCACTCTCCTCTTTTTACTTTTCCCTCTCTTTTTTCCCCGCACTTCCTTCCATTCACTTTAATATAAAATAACTGTTTCTTCCTTTCTTTCTCCTCTCTCTCTACTGCACATCCAATGCAATTCACATTGCATTGTAGATGGCCTAAGTGGCGTGTTATAAACTTATAATAACCATGCATCCAAAAGTATCGTGATGGGTAAAATAACATATTTATATCAAGTGTTCATTATGTTAAGAATTATTATATCTACTATATTGTTGTGGCATGGTCCTAAAATTGTACGTGCACACCAGCTAGATGGTCTTGACACACACACAAAAGGAAAAAACAAAAAAAAAAAAGGAAAAATGGAAAAGGAAAAAGGAAAAAGGAAAAAAGTATGTTATTGTGAAAAACAATAAAAGTTATTTTGAGACTTGTAAGCTCAAGTTTGTTCAACTTTTTTTTCATCTAAAAATTAAATTAAAATTTGGAATTAAAATCAAACATCATGATGACTATGATTATTCTTTTGGCAAACATCGATCAAAAGGTGACAAAATTTACGTGTCTTGTTGCAAAAGTGGTAAAATGAATATCGTTTTATATATGTTTGTAAACGAGACACAGTCTTGTTTTGCAAATATTCAGTGATTTACGTACTGAATCAATATAAAAGAAAAAAAAACATTAAACAATCAATGTTTTTGAATTAAAGTATTATAGATTAAAAGTAATAATATGAATATGCATGTCCTAGCTATTATATTTTTCAACAATTTAATTTCTTGCTAAAGTGGTTATGGTATAAATTAAGAATGGCGCAGAATCAGTCCGCACATTTACTAGCAAAGTTTGCCCTCCGACATTGTGCTAATCATGTTTTTGTTTGGCCGGATCACCCTCCAGCTTTTCTTGTACAAATTAAGAGTTTCTCTGGACATGAATAAATGAAGATGTTCCTGTTCCCGCTTCCCACAAAAAAAAAATAATAATAATAAATAAAAATAAAAATAAAAATAAAAATTAGCAATAGGACCATGTTTGGCTTCCACACAATTTCCACACCCTAATAGGTTGTGCCCCTCCACCACCCCACCTTCCCCCCGGGGGGGGGGGGTAGAATGGTAAAAATCCACACCCTATTAGGATGTGGATATTGTGTGAACATACAATTGTGTGAAAGAGAAGCTTTATCTTTGACAACAAGACTTGTCACTCTTTTATCCAACTTTTGGGAACT
The DNA here is from genome assembly GCA_018223645.1 of Jasminum sambac. Taxonomy (NCBI): domain Eukaryota; kingdom Viridiplantae; phylum Streptophyta; class Magnoliopsida; order Lamiales; family Oleaceae; genus Jasminum; species Jasminum sambac. The sequence goes on along the minus strand of CP073647.1, from coordinate 32,068,473 downwards.
TTTTTTCCAATTTTTACAAGGAATTCTTTTGAAATATGGAACTTGAAGAGACATTTTAAGAAATCCAAACTTAACAAACTATTTTCAATTTGGTAAAACTTACGAAGTATACAACCTAATTTTCTCTTTTTATTTTTTATTTGTTTTAAATTTTCAAATTTTCAAAACACTGAAAAATAACTTATTTTTATATTTTTTTTACATATGTTTTCAGAAAAAAAATGATTTTTTTTTTTTGTAATATAAATTCAGAATGAACTTTGCGGTTTAGAGTGTTTTTAGCAAAAACATTTCAAAATGTTGTAAATATATTAGAAGTAGACCATTGTGTTCTCTCTTCACCTAAAATAAGAAAAATGGAAAATAAATCCAAAACTCAAAAATTAAAAATTGAAACATAAAAAGAACGGATATTTTCAAGAAATGAACTACTAGAGAGATCTGAAGTCAAGTGGAATAGTCTGAGGCATATGCCTCTTCTTCCTTCAGCATATCCAAATCAAGGTGCCAAAGCAGCATAAAAGCATGAATGTACACACTTTCTAGTTTCTCCTCTGATATTCTGCAACCCCACTCGATCCATTCACTATGGTACCATAGTGTTTTTTCTAGTTTTTTAAAATCGATTATGATACCTTATCATTAGAATCTCACATCGATCTGTGATATGTACAAGATCCAATTAATAAGGTGAGGGTAATCACCCCCTAACAAGCCGATTTTGTTAGGAGGGATTATGTCCAATACACTATTAAAAAATTTGGCGCTTTAGGCAGTCGTCACTATATCTTCGTCAGTGTGGATCGTTAGAGCGACAGTAATATTATATTCTTTCACGATAGTCTTTATGTTGTCACTAATTATTTACGAGAGCAGTATATGGAATGACATGCTCCTTTCTAAAAGTCAATTCTTTGTAGTGACATCCTTCCTAAGACTTATCTCTAAGCTATAAACATTAAAATGTTTTGATGTAAATGGTTTTGAAACATAGTTAGAACGTAAAATTGCTCTACGGTGACACAAGCTAATTGGGACCACGTAAAGTGAAAGAAAGGTTACAAAGTAGTTGTGCCTAGCATATACCACAGACAGAAAGAAAAATGGACCATTATTAATAAGGTTAAGAAGGCATTTATTGGTTGAATTAAAAATATATTCATACAGCTGCTCGTATATATTTATTGGGGGATCTCTTCAACTTAAGATTAGAATTCTTGAGATGAAGCCACATCTCACATCTGCATTGAATTGATCACTAAATCTAATCAGAATGACAATATTCGATAGCCCAATGACTCATATGATATGAAATTTTGATCCTTTGTAAAAGGGTACACCCAAAATGAAATTATTGACCATAATGAGATTTTTTCCTTCTTGGTTATAAGTTTTCTTCCTTGCGTATTTTTTGTTTTTTTTTTTGTTTTTATTATTTGAATTTTTTATCTGCAATGCTTTTTGGTTTAATATTAATTTTTCGATTGATAAATTGATGTATGTTAACAAAAAAAAAAGGGTAGCGTGTTATTGTTAATTATTAATTAATGTTCACTTAAATAAAATGTATTTCTTCAAGTATACCTCAATAATTGTATTCTTGTGAGATTCAAAGAAAATGAAAATAATGAATGGTGTGTTATATTTTGTGTAAATTATGGGTTGTAGTTGAGACGGTGAAATATTATAGTTTTTGCACTATTTTAGTGCAAACACAAAAATGATGATGTGTATAATTGGAAATGCTCGGTAGAGATGTGACAGAAAAGGGTGGATTTTTTAGCGAAAAATTCCAATATAATCTGATGGTGATAAGTAAACCTCTTTTCGTATGGTATGAAAGAAATGCATCACAATGACGTTAGAAATTTAATAAAATTTCAGCATTGCGAATATATCATTTTCTCTATAAATTGGAAATGGTCTGGCACCAGTACTGGTGCCACTTATTGTACCAACGCCAGTAAATTACATGTGATTTCATGTGTGAAACCATATATGATTTATCAACATTGGAACAACAAGTGGTACTAGCAATGTGCTAGAGCATGGCTGGTCAACAAAGCCCTTTATTTGGAGTCTTGGACACAACAAGGACAACTTGAATTGTTAAACAATGAAACTTTGGCGTGGCCTGCCGGCTAAACAAACAAGGTATCCCACTAATCAATCAATAGTGCATTCATTCAATTCAAGTAGCCTGGCTGATGGAAATGTGCACGATGAGTCATTCTCAAATCTCAGTCTTTATGTTTGACGCTGCACACGTACGAAATTACTCAGAAATAAGGGCGGCGGCTTAGGCTGAGCCCATCGCAATTCCATTACAATTTACAACAGTCCAAATTTGACTTGGCCCAACTAACTTCTTCGCCAAGAATCTCTCTCATTCAGCCACGCATGACGCATCCCGGTCCTATATTGTATACACTTCACCAAACACAACAATTCTAGTCCAACTTATTTATTAGTGTGTTGACGTAAATATTTATTTTGCTAAAAAAAAAATTCAATTTTTAGATTAAATAACAGTTGCTCCATGACTACAGAAAATTTTCTATTACTTTCTAGATAATCAAATACTCGACACTTATCGTCAATATGCATTGTTCACTTGTACATTTGGTATCATTCTTTAAAAATAATAATATAATAATCTCTATGTGTAGGTGGACAGTACTTATTGATTAGAAACACTGTACTTGTGGTCTCCGGGAGTGCTACAAAAATTTTCCCAAATAATGGTTTCTTTAAATTTCACATTTTCTAAATAAATTTTTCGCAATTATTTGTTCTCATTTATAAATAAATGCACCTTGCTATTCATAAATGTATGACGTCCTAAGCAGACAAATAAATAAAATTCGTTCCCATAACTGGCCACACTATTATACTATAAATACAAGATCTAAAACCCCTTCACCAAACCCCGTTGCCAACAAAACCCACAAAAACTCTCTCTCTTGCTCAGTACTTCCCCCACAAGTTTTCTCATTACAACCTAAAATGAATCGAAAAAACCTAGAATTCTTAATGTTCTTGATGATTATACTTGCTTCAATTGTGTCATCTACTCATGGACGAAAGCTCTTAAATGTTCAACAGAAGAAGAGTACTCCATTTTCGGATCAAAGTCTATATCTAAGTGCCCTTCCAAAGGGTACGGTGCCACCTTCTACCCCAAGCAACAAGGGCCATTCCAAGATCACCGTGGACGAAAAGGAGGTCAAGCACAACCTTGTGGCAGTCGACCGGATTCTCGAGTCAGTTCCCAGCCCCGGCGTTGGCAACTAGTATCATCATCATAGAGGCTTTATTTTTCGTCATTATTCACAAGTTACAATTTTTTATTCTTTTATTGCTTGTTGGTTATAAAGCTTAATTACTTATTTCCTTTAGGGAAGAAATGCTTTTGTAATCTATATATATATCTTGACTACTTCTGTTCTTTTACTTATGGGATGATATAAAATCATAAAATTTTATCCTAATATATAGATGATAGGTGTTGGAAATTAAACTTGGAATCGATAATCGATTATTGGTATGTATGAGTTTGTAACTAATTAATCGGACAAATCATGCATATATTATTTTTCTCAATAGATTTTGAAATGATTCCGATATGAGTTACATACTTTTGTGTATTTGCATTGATCAATACTTTTTTTGATTGGGGTTCGATCGAAGTCATTATATATAAGTGACAAAGTTGAATTCACCTTTTACCCACGTCGCATGAAGTCAAAACATAACAAAATATAAAGTGTGCAAAGCAGTAAAATCAAGTTAACAGGTAAACAAGATCCAGACGAGTTTTATACAGTCGTGCTCAAAATTCTTTTTCAAATCAAATATTATCTATGATTTTTATTTTTTTATTTTTGAAAAGTATATATGAATGTGTTTATGGTAAATTTTCAATCAAAAAGTTGGTATAACTCAGATCCAAAGAAAATCGTCAAAAAAGTTTAATAAGAATTGCGAGTAGGATATAATGTATACGGATAATGACAACATCTATCAAATTTAGTTATTTTATTTCATTTTTTTAAAATCAAAAGCACCGAACAAAGTGAGTTTGGTGAAAGTGTTGAAAATGGCCTGGTGGCATTAATTATCAATCTTCTATATATTTGTATTATATATTTATATATTTATTTTATTATTATTTTCTTACTATATATAGGAATGGTTCAGCCCCAATAGAGAGAAGACAAACAACGCGTTTTTAGACTTTTTCTCCATACGATATTGTCGGTTGCTCTGTACAAAGTATTGGTTATTATAAATTAATCAAATCTTAATTACTTCTAACTACTAATTAATTCACATATCTACCAAACTTGGTGATTTATGTTAGGGAAATGATGTGCGGAGGCGCAAATATGTATATTCATTCAAGAGTCTACCTTTTAATAAGTACTATAGTAAAATTAAATTATCAAAATTTTTAAATTTTTTTTTTTTTTTTTTTTTTTTATGTTGGGAGGATTTAAAATCACGGGCTTTTAAATTTGTGAATGATTTCACTCAAATGATGATGATCTGATGCCACAAAAAGTTTACTTTAACTGAACGCTAATTGAAATAAGATATTTGAAATTGAAACCGAATCTTATATACTAGGGCCATATATAGCCATGAATTTGAGTCATGAAACATCATGCCGACGGAGAAATGGCTAAAATACAATAAAAATAGCAATCAATTTTCAGATAGGACAATTAAAATCTGATCATATACGCTATATATGTAAATGGACAGTGAGCCACATTAAATGTGATTATAACTTTTCTTTAACTCAAAGATATAGGACCCCTTTTTCAAACTTGGTGACTGATGTCGCATAAAATTAGTCCAAATGGTCGAGCCTATGTCATAATTTGTTGTGAACGTGCCGACTTTTTATTATATATCAATTCCTAGAAAGTGCCTTCGGAGTTCAACATAGGACAAGGCACAAGCTAAGCAAATACGCTTTGTAAACGTGTAACTTTGCCAAATTAATTGTTCCTAGGAAAATTTTGTCTTTCACTTTAGTGGACCCTATATCATCGTAGGCCAATTATGTTTTTATCACTGAGAAAAAAGAAACCCAGATTGGGAGGATGAGGAAAACCAATGTTATACCAAACATAATGTAGTAATTATGGTAATAAACTGAAATTTAGAGGGTTATTCTTCGAATTTGGGTTTTACTAGTCAATTCAAAATTAGAGAATAGTCCCTCCAACCATGATTTATGTACTTTATATTTACCTGACAGTTTCAGGGGCGGATCCACATTGGGTCCAGTGGGGGGCACTTGCCCCCACTTAATTAGTTTTGAAAAGAAATGATAAAATTTCACTTGCCAACTTTAAAAAAGAAAAATTTCCATGGACCAAAAAATTTTTCAAGCAACCAAGGCCTTTGAAAACCCCAACCCAACTCAAAATACCCAAAGCTTATCTAATATGGTTAGTTTTCCATGCACCTGGCTTGTTCTTCTGCGATAGGCGATACCGCAATGCAACAACTGTAAGCAAATATATTATATTTTGCGATTTCGTTCATTATTTCACATCCTGTACATCTAATAGTTTTTTTAGTATGTAGTTCATTAGTTGATTTTTTTTTTCATAATATAAAGTTTATGCTATAAATATTATACTACAAAAATTTTCGAGGGTACCGCACAACCATTTTCAACATAAGATAAGAATGCTTAAAAAGATATTATATTATTGTTAAAAGTGTTCGACTAAAAGCTAATGTTTAATGATAATTTGATTGCGATATTGAGAATGATATATTAGATAACATAAAAATGATGTGTTGAATGGGTGAAACATTATTCAAGTATACACTACAAGAATTGCTCGTTGTAGGAACGATAGCCATGTTGTTCCTATAGATAGAACCTATAGGAATGGCATCGAAAAGTTGTTTTTGCATTGTTGCCTAATCTATGTCGTTCCTGAAGACTGTTGTGTCACTCCTATTCAACAAAAATCTTTAGGGTTGCTAACCTATAAGTGGGCAAACCCTATTGGAATGACTTCTCTCATTCCTATTGGTCGAAAAAGCGCCCCTATACGTCATATTGCTTCAATGTACACGTTACACAAATTGGACCTTTCGGCAAACTCTATCAAAATGACTTTTGTCGTTCCTATAAGTCAACAAATCTATAGGAACGACCAAACTCGTTCCTGTAGATCTACAAGCACAAAACTTTAGGACCTAGCACTATAGGTGCAAGACGTTGTTCCTGTAGATGTACAAGAACCTTTTTTGATCTATAGGAACGAATTTTATCCTTCCTATAAGCCTATTTTCTTGTAGTGATATATATATATATATATATATATATAAATGAATATGAGTATTTATTTTCTTTCTTTACAACCTCAACTCTATCCCTTCATGTGAAAATGTATGACTCAGTGCGTCTATCAAAATATTATTTGCATTAAGTCAAGAGAACTTTTTGCTAGATTAAAAACTTTAGTATATAATAGTATTCTAAAAAGCGCGAGGCGTGGAAAATCGTCGAGGTCACGCCTTGAGTCTAAGCGCGCTTAAGTGCGACGTTGCGTGGTAAAAGTGAGGTCAATATATGATAAAGCGCAAGGCGTGACGAAGCGTCAATCCCGAGTTTCAAGCCTAGGCATACCTAAGAAGCGCCTAAGTGTGCTTTTTAGAACAAAGGTATATATAATATAAGTTATTGTGAAAAATAGAGATAATACATCTATTTCGTCCTTTTCTATGACATATAGAAGCCTTCGAAGCTGATCAAGTAACGCGTGTATCTTTCTACCAACAACGAATTTCACTTTATTCACATCATTTCATTCACACCTTTAAAACAAACAAAGGCGTCTGACCAGCGCAATCTCTAAAAGGGTTATTATTTGGGTTCATTCACCTCTTACATTTAGCTGGCTTAAAAGACAAAAACTAAAATATAGGATTATTCCCCCATACATTTAATTAATGGAAGTTCAACAATTTTGCTCCGACATTCATCTTGCTGTTACCCCCAAAATTTCTTTGCGACATGATATGTGGCATATTTGTATATAATCTATTATATCACCGCTAAATAGCCAATTATTGGTGCTAATGAGACATTATATATAGACTTACATATAGTTACCAGTACCCAAAAAAAATAAAATAAAATAAAAACACTAAACTTAGGGAGGTCGAAATTTTTAATATTCAATGAGTATGCATTTGCCTTCTCAAGGGGGGAAAAATCTCCATCCTAAAGATTCTTATCTTCCGTCAGAAGTGTCTTATTTTGTATTTGTGCCTATGTCCCTTCCGGCTTGGACCCGACGGTGGAGCACGGTGTTTTGCCAAGAATTGATCCCTAATCACCTCATGAAATACATTTGCTTCTCTGTCAATCACCACCAAGTTGGCCGCTTTCGCCACCTTAGGACCACCATCAATGATGGTGGGGTGGATTCGAGCCCATGATTTGGTTGTTGTTGTCAATAGAATAAGCATGACAATTATCATGTAGGAGCTTGGTATTTGTTGATAAGATAATATGGACATCATACATATATAACAAACTATGGAAATTAATTTGAATTGGCTGAAACTTTGAGAGCCTATTTTTCAAGAGTGGATTTATATGCAGTTTGAGAAAGGTTAAAGGAAAAGCAAAAGATATTCCATGTCCCACATTAAAGAACTTTCTTCCTTGCTAGTTATCATCATTGCATGTATGGGACAATTTGTTTGGTATACTCTTACTTAATTTTTCTTACATTTATTATATTGTTATGAATAATTGAGAATAATTTGGTGGTTATGAATTATGAGGAATAATTTGGTGGAGGAATAATTTGGTGGAGGAATAATTTGGTAAAAGGTGTAATTATTATATGTGAATGACTATTATACCCTTGATGAAATTATGTAATTACTGATTGTCTTAATTCGAAGTTTTCATAAATAGAGGCAGGTTATTAATGAAATTAAATTCACGAGAATTCCTTGGAATTCATTCTCTCTAAATTCTCTCTATTATTTATCTTTTATAGCGTTATCATAGCCAACTTTGAGTAATATGAAAGAAGTATGCTTTCTGATTAACGATACTTATAGATGATCTTATTATCAGAAGCGGATTATTACGAATGAATTAATTCATCCTCATCAATCATAAATAACTCTCTCTTGCAAATCATCATTGAAACTTCCTTTTGTTCATATTCCTCTCAGCATTCATAAATCTCTGGCCTTTTGGAGATGTCAGAAATCCCAAAATTGGAAGAATGGAGTCCAAAGAATTTTAGATCACGTAAATGGATTGCAAGTAAATCTCATCCATGGAATAATTAGAGAAAGGAAAAAAGTAAATCGTATGATTTTATAATATAATAATATATTAAACTATAACATCTGTTTCATTGAGATATAAGGAGCATACATTATCAAAATCAAATTTTCTCGACTCCATTATACTCGATTTAACGAAGCTTGATTTGACACCAATATTGTGAGGGTAATAACTTCGTTTGAAATATGTTATTATCAAATTTTCAAAATTTATAAATCGATTACACTAACTTTTGAAAAAGTTACAAAATAGTCCTTGAATATTTTGATATTGATAAATTGAAGTAGAAAGGAGATAATTTTCCAATCGTAAAACATTGATAAAATATTTTTGACAATTTTACCTTCACAGAATTGGAATGGACAATTTACCCTTAGGAGTAAATCGAGGCCTAATTTGTGGTGAAAATGGATAGAATATTCATGAAGAAATTCTAAATCCATTGATTATATAAAATGGCTTGAAGTCCATTTGAGTTAATAGATCGAAATATTAATGTAACTCGAAGAGTTCAATTCACATAATGTACTTATTCTAGAAGGATAAGTGTGCTCTTGTAAGTAATGATTATTTGTTCTAGAAGAACAAATTTGCTCTGAAGAACAAATTTGCTCCCGTAGAAGCGATTGATATTTAATTCTCGCACTTTATTTCCGCAATTTAATTCTGTGCAATACCTCTACTTGATGATGGGTTCAACCGTCACTAAGCGGAAGGTTTTATATATTTACTGCACTTTATATGCTAAGTGATGGGTAATACCTTCTACTAGGCGAGATCCTACTCACGAAGAAGTAGTTAAATATTATGCAATTTAATTCTTGCTATTTAAATTAGTAAATTTATATTTATTACAATAATTCCCATAAGGTAGGTTAGGCCACCTATTGGAGAAATTTAATTTACTGCAATTTAAATTTATGCACTTTATAGTTTGAGTATATTTCCAATGTGGTGGGTAATACCACACGATTGGTGTGCATATTTCCAATGTGGTGGGTAATACTTCTGCGATTGGTTATATGAATCCTACTCTCTAGAAGAAGTAGTTGATCAAATATTCTAATCATACTCTCAGTAGTAGGCGATGAGAATAAAATTACTTCCCCATATATATCGAATATTAATGGAGAAAATTGAACAAGTGGTACTTGAAGTTACCATTGGATAAATAGATGAAAATAAAATCTCAATAGATCTCATGTTGATAAATCAAAAGAAAATATATCGCATGGAGAGATTATATGAAGTAATCTCATCGATGATATGAGATTGTATTAATATGAGAATAAAATGCTCTTGAAGAAGCAAAATCACTAGATTTACGTATTTGAATAAAGCCAATATGATATTATTATTATTACTCAGGAAAAGAGTACAAAAGCAGTAGAAGTGGAATATATTGAGAATATCAAAAGATGGCATTAAACACTTTCGAAAATATAGAAATGTAAAAAAGAAAATACATCTTGAATTCATAAATGAGGGATGCGTCTCGAAGTATAAATACTCTTAACTCTGCCACCTTCAACATTAGGATTCATAATGAAATATTTAAAGGATCAATTTCTTTTTAAACGACACGCGATTGATGCAGCGGTGACGGACTGGGCTTCTGATTCTTGAACATATGCATGAAATTTGATGAGTAGTTCATCAACGAGTACTAACGAGATAAGTATTTTTCTCGTGAATGAGAGATAAACTTATTATTTTACACGATCTAAGCTAGTAAGCCATCAAAAGAAATTATTAATATTCAACAAAACCTATTGGTTTGACATGAAAGTTCACCTTTCTTGCCAGCGAATTATATTGAATATTTCCTCCAGGTGTGTTGTAGCGCCTGGAAGGACAACAAAGCATCACTATTATTCATCATATACATCATGCGGTTGTGGATGGATTGCAGTAGCACCAACCCTGCTTTGGACCCATGGTAGAAGCGGCTCCACGGTCAGTATTAGATCCAAACTAGATGGAAAGGTATTACACTCAAAACTCTTATTCCCCATGATTGTCTGCGGCCATTATAAGTCTAGCTAAAGTTTGTTGTTAGTTCCTCTGTATAGTATATTGATTTCTTGTCTCCTAACTCTTTACGAGTTGGTTTGCCATATCCACATATTGGATATGGTCTACGATTAGATCCACCAAGAATACATACGGTTTTAATCTGAGGAGTAAAGGTGACTTGTATGAGATGATTCTAAAATCTCCATATCCATCTCTACTCTTATCTCTCTTTTTACACTATACTTTTAATGTATGAACATAGAGATATATGAAACCCTCTATTTAAAGAAAAATTTTCAAACCAATAATTGAGTGCACTATTTACTTTTTGACAAATATGAAAGAGAAAATGGTAGAAAAATTTTAGTGAAATGACATATACATCGGTGATTGAAAAATAATATATATATACATATATATATCTTAAAATTGAAAAACAATATTTACAATTACAAGAAAAACATTGATCTTCATTATTACACGAGCTTTCTTACATAAATATGGAAAAATCATTATACTAAATTTTTCTACTAAATTTACAAACAGGATCTTCTAAAGTAAGTTTTTCAAGGCTGTGTCGTTTGTTGATCTTTGAATTTGGCCCATAAGGGCCATTAGCTCACCTTATGCGTGTCCACTAGGGATGTGTCTCAAGGCTGTTGAATATCGTCAAGGCTCCTTACTCAATCCATCCTTAATGAATGCTATTTTATCTTCTCGATTTACGGACAAGTACCCGCATTTACATCGAGTGTCACATGTCCTGAAGACACACTTGTAGCATCCTCCTAATCTTTTTGCTCAGTTTCTTTGAAAACTACTTTTACCCATACCAGGCATGTATTTAGAAGGAATTGAAACCTCACGGATAATCGACCTTTGCTTCAATCGAAGCATCGGATATCTTGTGGGATACCTTATTCATTAGCATCCTTAATCTTTCGGCTACCTCGATAAATCCTTTTTAGGATTTTTAATCGGTAGTGATGGATAGTATTTCGAAGATTTGAGAGCATATGATCCATTATAATGTATAGATCCTTGTTAGGATGAATTTTTCAATAATTTTGATGATTTATTTATAGAATAATCTGACAGCGTATGAAATAAGACTCGATTTTAAATAAATAATATGAGCGTAAAGAGCTACGATTTGAATTAAATAATAGCCGGGATGTGATGCGTATGAGCTGTAACTCAGATGTTTGAAATTAGTAGACAATAATGTCACTAAAAGATGATGGAATATGTCGGTGAATTGTTTCTATGATAAATCATATTGAGCACTTTATCTGATACTAGTAGAAATCGATATAGAATTTCTTGAACTAGAAGTTCAATAATACTCGTTTGCAAAACCAGATGACCATCCGGTTTAAATAATTATTGAAATCAATATTTCAAGTGAAAATTAAAAGAATTCTTGATGATTGTTCGATAAATGATGAAATCATTACTAGCCAATATTGGAAATAAATCCCAAATATATACCGGAATAAAGGATGAAAGTATGGGCCCATTTCAAATCCTCCATGTGGACTACTAGATATTATGATATGGATCCACTAGATAGTCACATGTGTATATGATTAAGTAATTGAAATTTCTGAAATATTTGCTCATGATATGAGCATGATTTCGAGATTTAATGATAAAGCTAGTAAATGTATATCTCAATGATTGAATAAATCCTGAAGGATTTGGTATGCGCATACAAGTGGGATATTATATGGCAAATTATTTAAAGTCCTCAAATAAATTGCCGATACTCGAGAATAGAATGCACAAGCGGTCTAAATTCCCATATTAAAAATTTGAATGATGAGAATATATGATTAAAATCATACCAGCGTATGAGTTTTGGTGTTCTAAATTTTCTCGTGATGAGGGAGTATTAAATGTTGAAAATAATATGTGAAATGCATCATGTTATATCCTCAAATTGAAATCTGACTTGAAGTTCAAAGATGCATGAAAGGCTATGAACAAATCACATATATCATTGCGATGCTTTGATAAGTTATGCGCTAGAAGCGTTGATATTTCCCAATCATATATATCAAAGCAAATTATAAAGATGGTCTTAATAAGCGGAGGCATATGCTTTTGAAGAGTATATAGACATAACTATATTGTGTAATCCTACAAGAGATTGATAATGAGATATCTCGATGAGTTATGTCGATATGGGAAAGAAATGAAATTGAAATATTAATGGAATACGATATGAAAATGTAGCTACATATGATCAATGATAATGAAAATATTGAGATATATTGAAGATGATAAATGGTGAATGTGAAATCCTTAACTTATGAGATGATGAGATGATGATGACTATTGCTCAAGTTTAAAGATAAACATGGTGGTCATTATATGTTGCATGCTCATGAAAGTTAAATTACGATCGTGTGTGTAATCACAGAAAAAGGAAATTAAAGGATCGGATGAGCTAAACTAGTGTTTATGAGTACCCTAAAAGGGTGAGCTAAGCCTGGGAATGAAATAACCTATTAAGTGAGTATTAAATGTTAAATGATATATTTTAAGTGTTAGTTAGTTATGAAGGTTTACTTATATGTTTACATGTTTTTCACGATGAATTTATATGCTTTAAATTGTGTGTTTGGAGACATGTGTTCATGGTGAATGTTTTGTAGTTGTGTCTGAAAATTGATGCACTCTAAATGAAAGAAGAGTATAAAACCAATGTATATGATACTCATACAAATGTATGCCGATTTTTGAAATGCTTTGCACATAATTGTATAAAATACGCGTTGCACTCTTTTTCCCTTGATTGAGGTTTTATCCCATTGGGTTTCCTAGCAAGGTTTTTAATGAGAGCAACTTTAAAGTATTCACATGAATAATGTACTCTTTTTCCTTCATTAGGGTTTTTATTTTGGGTTTTTCCTAATAAGGTTTTAACGAGCGTATTCATGGTATATTGAAAACGATATGAGAAATTGATACGGTGTATCTATTGGATCAAGTTATAATGGAGCTAATGCTTTAGATCAAGCGATGATGATATTGAAATCATTTCTGAAGTAAAGATATCAGTTCTCAAGATATGAAATCAAACATTGTATCTCTTTTTCCTTGATCAAGTTTTTTGGGTTTTCTTGACAAGGTTTTGCAGGCGTACGTGAATACTCATATCACGTGATAGATATCGGGGGCAATGTTTTGATGAAGCGGTATATAACCACTCCAAGCTATCCTTGATCGGTTTGGAAGTTTTTAAATTGGGTTTTTCTCAAAGCGGTCAGGAAGGCATTTGTGTATTAATAGTCATTCGAAGGGGAGTGTTATGAATAATAATTGAAGTGTTATGAATAATTGAGAATAATTTGGTGGTTATGAATTATGAGGAATAATTTGGTGGAGGAATAATTTGGTAAAGGTGTAATTATTATATGTGAATAGTATTATACCCTCATGATGAAATTATGTAATTACGATTGTCTTGAATTCAGTTTCACTATAAATAGAGCAGTTATTAATGAAATTAATTCACCAGAGTGTGGAATTAAATTCTCTCTAAGTCTTCTACATTATTTACATCTTTTATAACATATATTAAAAACTTATACTCTTTAAAAATTTTAGTAATTTTGTACATTTCTATGTAAAATTTTCTTATTTTTTACTTATATGTTCTTCAAAAATTATTTTTTCATTTAAGTTTTACCAAATAGTTGACTCTCTCAATCTCCATATATATCGAACTTCTTGAGCAGCTTTTTAAAATTCTTTTTGTGACGCTTTTTATTTTTATTTTTATTTTAATCAAGTTAACATGACTTTTTAATTTTTATTTTCTGGTTTCCTTTTTTCCTTTTTGGACTTCTAATAAGATCCGAATTTAAGTTTACCGTAAGAAAGAAACAATATAAAAGTTGAATACATCAATATTATTTATGAATATTTGCAAAAATATAAAAGAAATATGGATAAAATAATAAGACAGATGAATTAAATGCAAGGTCAACAACGTGGATCCTACGGTTATATGAAAAACACATTAGTGCTTGTTACTGTCTCGATTGTTTTTCGTAAGCTGTCTAACTTGAATTAATATTACTCATTTCCCTGTTGTTCATTCCCCCTTTTTAAACCCCAAAAAAAGAACGCCAAGATTTTTTTTGCTAAAGACATATGAAAAATAGGACTTTTAGAGGCGACAATCGTCCATGTAGCCTTGTGTCTATAGAACAATAACATCGATATATTCGTGCCTATAGAGGTATATGACTATAAGGTGAGTTATTCCTAAAGATCCAATTTTTTGTAGTACACAACATTGTGAATACAAAATCAACCAGATTCTTTTAAGGTAGTTAGAACGTTGGACATGTACTGAAATCTTTTTCACTCAAAAGATTTTATACATTTCACGTGATGAAAATGTATTTAAATGTGTCCTGCATATCCATCTACTATTTGTCAAGATTATAGATGATATTGTCCAAATGCACAAACTATGATGTTATAGAGTTATATATAAATGAAATAATTATTTTAGTATGCAAAAATCCTTATCTCACTACTTCAATCATGATAATTCTTTGACATTTTTAACACTTAGAGCGTGTTTGGTATATAATTTTTGAAAAATTATGGTTTTTCTTAATATTATTTTATTTATCAATTTATTAGTGTGATAATGATTTCATATTGTATAAAAATTTTCTTTCACTTTTCAATGACACACTAGGACCTATTCTGTTTGGCGTTTCAATCCATTTTCTATTTTCAATTTTCGAAAACGATGAAAACGCATTCTATTTATTATTTTCGAAAACACATTTTGAAATCGTTTTCAAGATTTGTATAGAAAATACGAAAACATCTTTTTAACGTTTTCGGTGTTTTCTATATTAAATGTCGAACAAGGAAAATGCGTTTTCGGATGTTAAACTTTATATTTATTGCATTTGAGTCCCAAATTTATTTTTTGTACACTTCAATCACGACTACTGGACACTGTCGGAAAAGTCAAACCACCGGATTTGGTGGTTTGACCCACGGATTTGGTGGAGAACCACCACCGGAGAACCACCTGCGCGGAGGTGGTTCTCTACCTTTGCAGATGGAGAACCACCTGCGAAGGTGGAGGACCATCTTCGCCACCTTCGCCACCTTCGCTGGTGGTTCTCCACCTTCATCAGTCACCGGTGAGTCGCTGGCGACTTCACCATGGAGAGGACGAATGGGGTGGGATGGGGGTGCGGTGGATGAAGAAGATGAGGGTGGGGTGGATGAAGAAGATGAGGGCCTCTTTTTGAAAAGTTGAGGGACCTTTTTATAATTTTTATTATATCAAATTATATTTTCCTAAAAATATAATACAAACATATTTTCTATTTTCTTCTCAAAAATAATTTATCAAAACAACAAACCAAACCCATTTTTAATTTTCTCAAAATAATAATTAAAAATAGAAAATATCAAAATATTTTCAAAAATAAAAATATAAAATATAAAACAAACAGAATATCCCTAAATATTCATTTTTGAAAAGTCTCGCCCAAACAAATAGTGATGATAAGTTGATAAATAGGTAGAAAATGTCATATCATTGGGTCATCTCATTCAGGCCATGCTCGATTGCTAGCTGAAGGCTTGTATCTTAGTGGGTCCACAAGAAGTCCATTTGAGAGTAGGCATTTGGAAGCCCATATGTCTATAAATAGATGGTATTATATATTGATTTTATTATTTCATCCCTTCATCCCTTGTGACTAACTAGTCCTACTTAAAAGGGAAAGTCACACACACACACAGGGGGGTTGGGTGGGGGGCTCGGAGTCACACAAAGTCTCTCTATAATACTATAATTTCTTGATCACTAAAAGCTAGCATCAATTGGTGCCACTCGTGGTAATCTAATTCCTCAAGGAACAAGATTGCCACATACTTCGTGAGAATTTTTTTCCAACTGGATTGTTTTGACCAAGAAGCCATGCGGAGCGCAAAGATTGCGAGGAAGAGATAGGCAAGAGGATGATTCAGTTGAATCGAAATGACCTTTTGCGAGTGGGCGGGAGGAATAATATGTAACAGTACAATAATAAGACCTTTACAAGAAAAATAAGCCCCTCCCATAAATATTTTACATATTATATGAGATTTGTATATGGTGCCTCTTTTTTTAGGAAAAAGAAAGGGTTTGTAGGTTAAGAATTTGACTCTTCCAATATTTTACCTAACCTACAAAATTTCTGCCTATAATGTGCGCTGGAGGAAAAGTGTACTTTTCCAGCAAAATGGGAGTTTGAAGTTTTCGCTTGATCCTACAAAGTTTTCGCCTACAAAATGAGATTTGTCGACGAAGTTTACTTTTCTCTGCAAAATGAAATTTTGTAGGGCTAAAAAGTTGGTTCCAAAATATTTTACTTAACGTACAAAATTTATAAAATCACAGAAGAATGAAAATAAAAAATTAAATCACTCAATTGGCTAGAATCTCGTATTGATACAATTGAGGGAGAAGATAGAAAAGTAGAAAAGATAATACAGAGAGAAAAAGTAAAATTGTGCGCTGTTTTATTCACAATAAAGACCCATATTATGGGGATTCAATACAAGAGTTATAGGTGAATCAAAATCTAGGATTAAAACTTATCAAAGTATTATGATACGATTGAATCACTTTATTATCTCATAAATTCACAACAAAACAAAAAGAAAAAGGAGGGGGAAAAACCTCATAAATTACACATTCTTCATATAAAAATATTCATTTTTCTCATGGAAAAAAAAAAAAAAAAGAGAGAAAAAGAAAAACCCACAAAAGTTGAGTGATAGTTCTACCAAATGTTTTCTTTCCTATCTTGTCACCATAAGACTAACTCTCTCAATCAAAACTATATATTAATACTATCAAATTTCATAATAAGCGTGTGTTCGTTTCCACTTATTTTCACCTAAAAATTACCTACTACTATAAGTCAAAGTCAAACATCAATATCAACCACACATTTCACATCATCACTCATTATTATCCACACATCTCGTGGTCCCCGCCACTATACTTCACTTTTAGCAAAATTTTAGACAAAAATAAGTACACACGAACACACGCTAAGTTACAAATTGATACTCATCTAAGGCAAAATCTCCTCCAAATCAATAAAAAATAATTTGCTGCATTGTTCTTTATTTGGCAAACCGCTCTTTTGTGAGTCATTAATAAGTTATGAACACTTGATACTATTAAAGACAATGAAGCAATATACAAAAGATCTTATCTTCGAAATTCTCCCAACTGCAAAACTTGAATAAACCACCTAGGATCTAATAGTTTTTGGGTACGAGAATGTCAAAATCACTAACGGTCCATTCCGCCACTTGATTAGGATCTTTATAAATTTCAGTCCCCAAGTCTATAGATCTCCATTGCCTCCTAGCTGGTGGTGTCCCTGGATCCTGGAAAAAAAAATTCTAATCAATTGAACTTTATATAAATTATTATCTATAGTGGTGATTAGGTACCCACAATCTTGAAAAAAAATTCGTGTAGGTCCCACCGGCTCCTCATCATTGAGGCAGTTATATATTATTCATTTAACCTAACGTAGATATCAAAAAAAAAAAAAAAGTTGATGACGTGGTGTCACCAAAAGGCGCCACATGGCATGCATACCATCCCCACGTGGGGAACTGAACAAAAGCCTTACTATCTAACACATTATGCTCTCCCATCAATGATTGGCGGATATGCTGATGGTCTTTGAGAATGTGTGGGTGTAAGGTCCACAGTGGACTTCACTCACACGTGTTGGATTGACAAGATATCCTACCAACCGCCGTTGGGGAAGCGGAGAATCAGTATTTAATCTGAAACCTGGTAGAAGTAAAGAGATTGTGATAGCCTCCCAACGTCGAGCTCCCACATTCTTGGATCCCCTATCCACCCGTCCCCTCTCCTCATTGGGTATCCATAATCGGCCCAAACGGGATGAGGCAAGATTTGCAATATCTCCTGAGGCTGAGGATTACTATACGGATCACAAATGACATTAGGCATTTCTGAGTACTCCGCGTTACCTGGGATACAATACATATGATATGCGTCATAAGGGAAATGGGCAATGTCAGTTCGATGAACTCGACTCCCATCAGGGAAAGTGTGGTACGGAGGACACAACTTTACATCGTTTGGATTGCACCAAGAAGGTGTTTCGGGATTGAGAATCATTTCGCTGTAACGAGTTACGTCTGAGGTCACGTCCCCATCACATGGTTGACCATTGTTTTTCCAACAGCTCCCTATGTCCATCAAGTAAAATTGGCTGCTAGAACCACCTCCTCTTATCACATTTAGTGTGAACTTCACTTTGAAATTTGGTGACTCTGGAATCTGCTTAAAAATGTATTACATTTGCTTTAGAAGTTAAGCCATATATTGATAGAAAACAACCCTAAGTGGAGAACAAATTACATACAATTTTTAGCATTCCCCTTGAAGGATAATGGTAGCCACCAGAAAATCCAGTAGAGGCATCTGCTCTAAAGTAAAGCATCAACCATGGATATTTCACAGAGGTGGTCAAAACATGGTGAAAAATCCAACTTCCTTTTCCAAGTTCCTTCTCCCATGTAACTGAATAATACGAAGCGTTTTCATTCAACTCAGCATCCAAATTCCACGATCCATAAAACGCTCCCTTTAGCGCAGTTTTACTAGGCCCTTGTAACATAGTATAGTTGTGATAAATCAAAGGTTGATTCATGCAACCTTGTCCAAAACAGGGGAAGCGGCTATCGGGCCCAAATGGGCCGACTTTAAGGCCATTTTCGGGGCATCTTGCAGCATAAGTGTCCATATTACCGCTCTTTAGCATGATCATCCAAAATTGCCAAGGATTTGGTGTATCTTCAACTTGACATTTATTTCCCAAGTAGATTTCTTTTTGTGCAGCATATAGGTCTACATTGTTAAATGCCTCTTGGCCACCAAGAAAAGGTTGTCCTACCCCGAGCCGGTTTTCTTCTTCGGTAACTCTATGGACTAGCATGTATGGCATTGCATTGCAGAGCGAACACTGTTTTGCCCCTGTAGAAATTGAAATGTCAAAAAATTGTACTGTTATAAACCAAGTGAAATGTAGGTAATGGTGTCTACTCATAAGAGACGAAGATTTCAAATCAATAATGTCATCGCTCGTAAGTTTTTATTCCTTATTCGTCCTTTGATCAACATTTGTCAGTGACAGATTGATGGTGGGCATAATAAGAAGTGTTCAAGATGGACAAGAGAAGGAAACAGTACTATTATAAACAACATGAAACGCGCGTACGTGATACAATAACAACCTTTTTTTTTTTTTTTTTTTTTACCCCAAGAGTTTGTAGAAAGGAAAAATGAGAAGTGACCTTGTTGAGGAGAAGCCTTATATATGTCAAAGCAATCTGCAGATCTTGGACTGCCCATATTAGGAGTTTCTTCTCCTACCTCATTGCATTGATTCCATGCTTCAATTGCCAATCTCAGTCCATCTCGTCTCATCCCGGGATCTCCAACGGCCGAGACGTACACATTTTCACCACTTGCACATACTATTACTCCATACAAGAAGGCAATTGCCAAGAAAAGGGCTCGAAACACGCAATGTGGATCCTCTTGTAGTGCCATTGAGAGAAATCAAGCATTCGTCTATCGCCCCTTCTTTAGTTTTCCATAAGAAAATTGATGAACACTCTTTATCAAGAAAATAGGTTAGTGACCCTTTCCATTCTAACTGGTAAAGAGTAGCAGCATGGAATTGGTTGTTAGTACTTGTTAGTTGCAACCATAAAATGAGAACAAGAAAAGTAATCCAAAAGAAACCTTTTCCCACATGGGTTCTTTTGTAAATAGTCTTGTCTGATTCAGATTTCTCAATACAGCACATATAACAACAGACAAAATGGTTTGAGTGAGAACTATCGCCTGGTTATTTTTAAATTTATTGAGATTAAGACTGATAAACTACTTTGGGTATTCTAAGTTCATTTTCTTTGCATTTTCCTTGTTGAAAGGAAAGGATAAAGAGAATTTGCAAGATTAGATTAGATTTGGATATTAAACATTCTTGGAATTGAAGTCATGCCTTGATGAAGAAAGAAGTAAAAGAAAGTCAAAAGAAGAAGGCTATTCAAAGCTTAAGTTGCACATATGCTTTTGTACTTTGTACGAAGGCTTAGAAACAAGAAGGGCCCTTCGGTTGTTTTGATAAATGCTGAAAAATTCTCTCTTGCTAAAGGGAACGCCAAGACCCACATTAACTTTAAATAAGTTGACTCATATATTTCATAATAATGTAACACTAATTAGTTCTTTTTTTTTTTTTGAATGTACTAATTAGTTCTTTTAAAAGATAATAAAACGGCATTGTGGCACTAATTTTCCGGAGTGGCGTTTAAATCTTTAAACCAGACATTACTTCCAAAAATTAAAATGAACATGACACGTAAAATATTTAAGAATATTTAATGGGTAATATTAATTAGTAATGCTGGTTTTAGTGTCATTTGAATTTATAGACAACAACCAATGTAACCGTACAAATCATATATATTTAAGAAATTGAATTATTTAATTACATAACATGTCATATAACATCACTAGTTCTAATGTTATATGTAGCGTTACACATTAAGAGTATCTCTAATGAAGTTATTACTTTAGGAAATGAAAGTGTCAAATAAACAAAACGGATTTTGATGCCGTTCCCAGTGGGGAGGAGATCATTTCCCTAAACGGACATGTCAAGAATTGTGTCTGACACCATGAAAAAAAAATTAAAATTGTGATTTATACGGTGTACATTTAGAAACAATGGGAGACTTATGATGCAACAAGAAGTTATTTTTAGTCAATTTGATTTCGGTGTGCACCATAAATTAAGTGTTGCATAATCAACATTAATAAATTATAAACCAAACTCAACGAATGACAACTTTTAGACCGCACTGTCTATTCAATCAATAAGGAATAGAAGTCTGTATTTACCACATAAAACAGATACACAATCCATCAAGTGCTTTACATAATCTATTGAAGCTTGGCTCAGTAAAAACATGGTATTTTAAGTTGAAAAGACAAATTTTATCTACATTAACATGAAAAGAATTGAGGACCAAAGGTATATATTTGGTCCTCTCGACTTGGAGCAGCACTTCTAAAAAGCAGGCAAGTATAAAATAGAAAGTGGGTCAGTGGTCACAAGATTTAAGGCGGGCTTTTCTTTTGAAATCAACAGCTTAAAGTGATGATCCAATAATATATATAACCCCACCATAATAACAACCTTCAAACCCACTCCCCTCCACCCAACACCCCAGCAATCAACTTTCCCATTAACAGTATTCATCTTCACTGCTCTCTCTTACAACCTTAAAATCTCAGAAAAGACTAATCCTCTGATAATATTCCTTAGCAAACATGAAGTGGGGCAACAACAAATTTGCATCTTCTCCATTTCAACACTCTTTACTTACTCGAGTCTTCCCAATCTCAAGGCTCTGCAACTTGAAGTCCAAGGATAGATCAGCAAAGACGAAGCAGAAGAAAGCTGGAATGGACTTTGCGTCTCAGAATTCATCGTTGGATTCTACTTGGACAGAGGGACGATTCTACTGCGCAGATAACGACAATTGTTGGAGGCTTTCATTCAGGAAAGATAGAGACGATGCGAGGAGGAGTACAGGTGATATAAATTCTCTTTCCCATGATTTTGATGAATTTAAACTTGGTCAAGTTAGGGGGTCGAGCTTCAATAGCTTGGAGTGGGAAGAAATGGAAATGGCGAGAAGTGAAAGAAATAAAAAGTTTCGTGACATGGACAACAAGAAGACGAAAAGAAACAAAGAAAACCGTGGACTCGATAAGTTATCTCCAAGAACAGAGTGCAAAATCCAAGCTTTTGAAGACTATAAAAAGAACATAACGAAGACGGAAAAGGAGAAACAAGACAATCCAGTAGATGTCGGCACAGTTTTTGATAGCTTTGCTGTGGTGAAGAGTTCATTTGATCCACAACAGGACTTCAGAGATTCGATGATGCAGATGATTGCAGAGAAAGGTATTAGACAACAAGACGAGCTCGAAGAACTCCTTGCTTGTTATCTAACCTTAAATTGTAACAAATACCATGATCTTATCATCAAGGTTTTCCGACAGGTCTGGTTTGAGCTGAAGTGTCAAACCACCTGAGATAGAAACACAGAATTGAAACCATGTTTAACATCAACAACTTTTAGATGTGTACTAGTAACCTTATTTGTCATGTTACAGTTTGTCTTCAAGAACACTTATCAGGTGGGTCAACAGTTACGCCCTCGCCAGCTAAGAACTCGTGAACAGTTCCATCAATTTCAATCATGCTGCAACTGGGATCTTTCTTCAATCCCTTTTCCCTCATAGTCGTTCTCACTTCATTAACTTCATTCCATCTCCCCGAAGATGCATGTAAATTTGACAACTGAATGTAGTTACCACTATCTTCAGGATCAATTTCCAGAAGCTTCCGAGTAATATATTCGGCCAACTCCACATCACCATGATTTCTACAAGCGGCCAACAGAGACTGCCAAACAGTTGGACTCTCTTTCACTCTCGATTTGTTAAGAATCTCTTTAGCCTCGTTTAACATTCCACGTCTAGCAAACAAATCCACCATACACCCATAATGCTCACTACTAGGTTCAATTCCATAAACACGAACCATAAGATCGAACATCATAAGACCCTCGGATACTAAACCTGTATGACTGCAAGCTGACAATATGCTTACAAAAGTTACCTCATTAGGTGTAAAGCCACTAGAAACCATCTGATCAAACATTTTTAACGCATGATGTCCACAACCATGAATTCCCAATCCCGAAATCATTGAATTCCATGTACTGATATCTTTCTTCAATGTGTTATCAAACACTTCCAAAGCCTTATCAATGGATCCACATTTCACGTACATATCCACTAGAGCTGTAGCTAGAAAACCTTCAATTTCAATTCTATTCCGATTAATGTAAGTATGAACCCACTTGCCTTGGGTTAAAGCACCAAGTCCAGCACAAGCACATAGTACATTGATGAGTGTACAATTATTAGGACACACTTTGCGACTCATCATATCCTTAAAAAGCTCAAAAGCTTCACCAAAAGCACCAACTTTGGCATATCCACTGATCATCGCATTCCAAGAAACGATATCCTTCACCAACATTTGATCAAAAACACCCCTTGCTTCATCGACCAATCCACAATTCACATACCCAGAAAGCATGAAATTCCAAGACTCCAAGTCTCTAACAGGCATTTCATCAAACAGCTTACGTGCCAAATCTATTAATCCCGTTTCTGAATACACACTCAACAATGCATTCCACGAAATAACATCATCTTTATCCAGCCTATTAAGCAAATTACGTGCCACTTCAAACCATCCACATTTCGCATACATGTAAATCAAAGTATTGTTTATATACTCATCCTCTGCAAGCCCATTCTTCAAGACAAACCCATGAATTTGTTTCCCTTCTTTCCCTCTATAGCCTCTAGCACAAGCTTTAAGAATAAACGTGAATGTGTATTTATCTGGATAAACTTCACTATCTTCATCGACCAATTTGAGAAAGATGAGAAAGGCTAAATTTGGAGTCTCGCTAGTTGCATAAGCATGTATCATGGTATTATAAATATACGAGTTGGGCTGGTGAATTTGGGTGAAAATGGATTCGGCGTAGGGAAGGCTGCGAGGAGAGATGGTGGTGGCAGCCGTCAGGAGGCGGCTGGCTGCGAAGGTTTGGTGGAAAATGCCGGTTTTTAGCATGTGGGCATGAGTTTGGTGGAGTTGTGAAATGGAAGTTGCTGCTTCTGTGAATGAGAGAATTGATGAAGAAGATAAACTTGCAGGGATAGACATTGTTTCAACCTGCAGAAGTATCTTATGACGTTCGTCCAAGAACTTTAATTTGGGTAAGCAACCGTATTGTCAACGGTTAAGGTAGAAGGGAATTATCATTCTACTCCTTCTAGTCTCCACTAGCTAGCATGTGACATATTTTATGTTTAGTAATATCCTCACCCATTCAAAACAATCTGTATAATTGATTAGTACATTTAGTTGTATGTATTAGGCTATTAATTATAACGGAAATCTTTATATTATAAAAACTGGAGTGCCACATTGGCAGTAGTGCCAACGTGGCACTCATTAATAATTAAAAAAACATAAAAATCAATTTTGTAGTTAGAAAAAAGAAAATTCTATTTTAGGAAATAAACCAATATTAATTGGTAGATGTAAATAGAGAAAATTCTTTAAATATAATTATTTTTTTAATGAAACATAAATTTATCATTAAATGTGATAAATAAAATTTAATAAGAAAAAAATAGTTTTCGAAAAACTTTAAATGTAATTTCATTTTTCAAATTTTTAATTAAAAACATTAAATAATAAGTATTTTATTTACACCGCATTAAAAAATGTTATAATTTTAAATAGTTTTGATTTGTAATGTGCTGTGGATTAGTCAAATAGTGAATTATTCTTAAATAAAATAGGGCGTGCTAAAATTATAATTGAATTTGCATTGAATAATTTATTATTTTTAAATAAAGAGTAATTTATTAATATTTATCTTTAGAATTGTTATATTATCATACCATTAATCTTTATATTATAATTTGTGAAGTACCACATAGGCAAAGATGCAAATGTGGCATGTATTAAATATTTTAAGAAAATTATAAAATTAGTTTTGGAAATAAACCAGCATTAATTAGTAATAATTAAAAATATAACTAAAAATAACCAATATCTAAAAAAACCATCTAATGAGAAAAAATTTATTTTGGAAGGACTTTATATATAATTTCATTTTTTTTAAGTTATAATTCAAAATATTAAATAATAATTTTTATGTTTTTTAATTATATCGTAATAAAATTGTAGGTTTTGATAGTTTCTTGAGTTACGTGAATTGGTCTATTAAAAATAGTGAGAATTTTTAATTTTTCTTTGAAAATCAAATAATGAGTGGCTAAAATTATAACTAGATTTATGTAGAATAATTTATTTATTTTTAAGTAAAATAGTAATTTATTAATCCTTATATTATTATAATTGAAGTGTCACATTTGGTGAACACCCTATTGGCGGTGTCAACATGACATACTATTTCTAATTAAAAAAATTAAATAATATTTTTATTTTTAATGCTTTTGATGTGATATCTTCACTAATCGAATCTTGCATTCTTATTTTTGCCTTTTCTAAGTATATAAAATTACAAATAAAAAGTTTTTCATTCTACAATTAACATACAGTTTATATAAATGAAAAGAAATCAAATGAATTATATAGATGAGAATAATTGTAGGTGTTACTACAAATTTAAATTACATAAAATTAAGTATAATACTTTATCTGAGAGTTAAAATTAAGAAGAATTACAACTAATCACCAAAAGAACGCATAAAATCATAAAATTTAGAGTGTGTAATGTCCCATTTCAAAAGGAAAAAATGTGTTCAATATAAATTTGATATGTACCAATGGTAGAAAATAGCGTTTGGATAATCGAAGAATTTTTATATATTCATTCCCAACGCTTCATTTACAATTAATTAATTTTCACGAACATTGCTGTGCAATGCTAGGCACGGTAATTAGAATTGAAGTTACACATTTTGATAAACTTCTTAATTATGCAATGCACGTGAATTTTTATAATTTACAACTGTGAATTTACTCCGCAATTTTTGCATTGACTATAATATACAATATTATAGATTTTAATAATTTTTTACAATTATGCAATCTCCTATGCACAAATTACATAAATTATGTAATTCAATATTCATATTTATAATTTTATATCAATTATTTATTGTACATAAATTTAATTGTTCCCGTGCATCGCACGGGCGTGATACTAGTGTTATGTTAAGAGCGCTGAGAAACGCTGGGAGAAAAAAATGTGAGAAAGATGTGGCGCTTCCAGGCATTCGTAAGTGTTGTGAGATCTTTGGGAGAATAACGTTGGGAATATAATATTTTCGTTAATTATAATTAGATGAAACAATCGAAGAATGAGAATTGAAACAACAAATTTGAGATGAGCACCGTTAATATATTGTGTATCACAATTGACCCAATGTATAGTAATGATATACTAATGTTCTTTGAAATATCCTTTTAACCTAAGTAATATATGATGATGATGATGAAACAAATGCGCAAGGGTAAAAGAAGATGCTCTTGGATGTTAGGGCAAAATAATAATTTGACTAAAAACAAGACTCCGTTGATAGTGCACAAGTTAATATCGACACAATGATTTGACAGATTGCTATTAATCTAGAGTGTGGCCTACACATTGATCTGAACCATTTGTAAATTGTCATATCAATTTGTGGGCATTTTAACTTACCCACGTGTGGGGTAGGTGATCAAAACTATACCAGTTAAAACTTTTGACAATTTGTATCGTTGATATTTCCACATTTCCAGTTCTCCGTCTGATTTGAAGTCGAACAAAGGATGTTCAAAATTATATGCAGACTGGTTTACAAACAAAATCAAAATACCAAACAAACCAACAAAGTAGAATTTGAAGGAAAAAATAAAACAATACAATTGTATACTAAACTTTAACCTTCTTTTCTCCTTCTAGATCAGCAAGATAAAGCTTCACAGCATCCCTCATATCCTCATTCGAATCACATCCCTCAAAGAATTGAATCAACTTCTTCAATTCTCTGTCTTCAAGATCATCTACAAAGGGCAGAATCGGAATCGCATTATCGGGTTGAAAAACGTATGAATTTGGGTTGTCATCAACGATAGCCACCCTCCTTAAATCTCTCCCAATCTCAGACAAATCCTTCACAAATTTCCCATCAACTTCCCTGCATGAATCCCGATACAATCGATGTGATACTCGGGCTCGCCAGTCGAGTTTATCGAGCACGAGTGAGGCGTACTCCTCAATCCCAGCAGTGAAAACAATAATCTCAAATTTCTTGCTCAAGAAATCTAAGAATTCATCTACAAACGGCCTCTTTAGCACATAAAATTCAACTTTTTCTCCATCAAGCATTGGCCTAACAATGAAATCATACTTCTTCGGAGGTGGGTTTTGGCTAGAATGCACCAAGGTTTCATCTAAGTCGAGAAAAATGGTCTTCTTCTCCGGCGAAAGCAAGGGTGGTAGAGGGATCTTGTCGTTAAACAGTGTTTTGCGGATGGAAATTGGTGGCTCACCGGGGACTTTTTGAAGGATTTGGTACCCTCTCTTGCGGGGTGTTTTCTTTGGGGTAGCAATTCGAGCTAGTTTGGCGAAAATTTTGATTAATCGGCGGTGGCAAGTGTAGATGGACTTGTTGATGGAAGCAACCACTGCAGAGGCGGTGGAGGAGGCATTTTGGGCAGGAGATTTGTTCCGGCGGCTCTGGTGGGTGAGGTTTCTTCTGTTCTTGATGGATTTTGTGGGTGTTGTCTTCACAATTTTGGACACCATTTCTTGAGAAAGCAGAAAATCTGCAGGAAATGGATAAATGTTCAAGATGAAATTGGGGGTAGCGGTGGAGGGTTGGGTGGAGCCGTGGAGGACATAAAGGGTTTTTGAAACTAAGACTAGATTCGGACTCAACGGTCGAGTTATTTTTGGTTCGGAAATTAGCTGTTCAAAAGACAGAGGAGGAAGAAAAATTTGCACGCATTGTCCCAATCTAGTGCACTTCGAGAAGGTTGCCCCTCATTCTTTTATAAAGAACTGATTGTACAATTAATTATCAAGCACGTTCAAATTGAATCCCCAACATTTCAGTGAGGTCATGTTATTTATTAGAGATTTGGATGATTTCTGTAGTTTAAGGTGTGTCATTTCTTATTTTTTTAGGTTTTTTTTTTTGGGGGGTGGGGGCACCAATCTTAAAGGTGGTTTTTCTAAAAAGTATTACTGATGAATAACCAATTTGCACCTTTTCTTTAGGTTATGGACCACCAGATAGTTTCTCTTCCGAGTACTGGGAAGAAAAGAAAATTCCAACAAGACACAAAATCTCATCCCTCCCACCCGTGGGACCCCAACATTTCTCCGGGGGGCAGGGGGGCGCTCTATGTGTGTGCTGGAAGAGAAATTGCTGGGAAGAGATCATTTCCATATGGACCACAGAGTAATCTGCGCAATAGATTGAGGACTATTTCTGAAATTTTTCCAAGTTAAAGAGAGTGGGTGTAGGAGAAAAAGTGACCGTTGGCTTACACGGGGAACTTTAGTTCAAACAATTTGGGCGGGTCATGTACTAACTCCAACATGCCAATGTGTTTACCTCGAATTTTTCATTTAACACGAGATGCTTTCGATTTTGAATTAATTTTATTTTTTATTTTTCAGAACAAGAATTATTTTTTAAAATTATATTACAATTTAAGTTTCAGTAAAATAATAAAAATTATTTTGAAACTAGTGTTTGTAAGCTGACATTTCGATATGAACATACAATATTCATGTTCGTGCAATTGCTAATCCATCGTCTAATAATAAATATTAAGCATCCTTACATAACATAAGCTCCTAATCTCATCTCAACATAACAAATAAGTCCACAAACATTTCCAATTGCATCTTCGACTATGCACAATGGAACGTTATTTATGAAATCGAGCATATAAAAACACAACATGACTAAACAAATTCGTCATGCCACATCGACAACCTTAGTGAATAACGGAGATATTTCCTCATACGCCTTTTTCGCATAAATCGAATTTGTGGCCTCAGTAGTGTGAAATCCATCCCAAAATATGTAGTCATCTCTGTTGCTACATGTAGCACTTCCAACTTCACAATGTCCAATGTCATTTAGACCACAACATGGACGGTTCAAAACTGTGATATTTCCTGTAATAACATCGTAATATTAGTACAAGAATCAGTGATAGCTTTAAGACAAGGCAATTTAGACAATTGCCTACAACCCCCAATTTTAATTTAGTTTTAATAAAAAAGTCTCCCAATATCAAACTCATCAAAAAATTAAAGAAAAAAAAAACCCAAATATCAAGTTTCGTTTAAAGTTTAAACCAGTCTTGACACAAATCAGCAATTTCAACACCAAAAGTATTAAGGAAGATGACAATGCCTACCGAATGACTCGACAGTAGTGTCGGTGTATAAAAAATTAGCATCGAAGAAAAGGAAGTTGAGACGATCAACGAGTTTCTTCAATTTCTCATTGAATATCTCAGCAGCGTCGTTGATTTTATCCACACACATGGATTCATTCGCGCCATACAAAGCTACCTCGGCCGGACAACAGCCCAATTTGCCGAGTGTGAAAACCGCTACTTTTCTTGCTCCATATCTGTACAACCTCTGCAATAAAGTAAACATTACATTAAGCCATCATCTTCAAAATTTTCATGCATGAAAAAATGTGTAGAAGAAAGAAATGCTCACTCTAAGCTGCTTAGA
Organism: Jasminum sambac; assembly: GCA_018223645.1. Lineage (NCBI taxonomy): Eukaryota > Viridiplantae > Streptophyta > Magnoliopsida > Lamiales > Oleaceae > Jasminum > Jasminum sambac. The sequence continues at coordinate 32,038,625 of CP073647.1, read as the reverse complement.
GTACTGTCTGATAAGAATTGAAGCAAACTGGTCTGGTGTGTAGAGGCTGCTTGAAGAGTAGTATTCTGGCAAGTAGTAATTGTTTAGGTAGTCATTACTGCCCATTGCAACTGTATATATGCACTTTCTTAGATGCTTCTTTGCAAATCTTTCACCTCCAACCCCGAGTAAGGTTGCAATTCTTGAAATCACAGCTTTGTGATTAGATAATTGCTTGTTTAGGCTGATCACAGTACCCTTCAAAGAAATAAAAATGATCTTGATGTGAACTTTTATGCCGTAAAAAAGTTACCTTTTAGTTTGAACAGTATCGCGACTATCTGTGAGAGAGAGAGAGAGAGAGAGAGTGAGTTTATACCATTTGATATCCAGTTTCATCAAGAATACCAGCAGCACCAGATGCATAATTTACCCCAGTCATTAGATCTTGCTTGCTTGCAGTTGCATAGGGTGGTATATAATTTTCGAACCCCAAAAGTTCACCTATATTATATATCACAAACATATTTCTTTAAAATGTTTTTCAAGTATATATACACAATGTTATTAAAAAAAAAAAAAACGTAAAGCGTCATTAAACAACAAAACCAAGTTTCGAGTTTTTAGAAAGATAAAGAGTGTGTAGATGCAGCATGCATTATGCATAAAAAAAGAAGGAAAAAAAAGTGTAAACTATAAAGCAACAAAATCTAGTTTCTCACTCAGCGAAACGAACCGTTGAGAACAGAATATATATGTAGCAATTAATGAAGAGAAAGAGAAGTATTAATGAGGGGAAGTATGTAGTAGTGACCTATTATATCTGCTATAGTCTTCCCATTGGTGAATCTCCCAGTTGGTCCAAATGGAAAATCAATTCCATAAGGCAAGTAATCAACTTTTGCAACGGTATTCAAGTGATTATTATTCCCACTGTCCACTAGTGAGTCTCCAAATACGAAATAGCAAGGAAATTTTGGGTCAGCAGAGACTAAGGTTGTTGTCTTAAAATTTAAGGTAAACCCTAAAATGAGAACTTGCATGAACAAGAATTTTGCCATGTTTTCGATTGTTGAGGAAATGAAGTTAATCTCAAAGTGATTGGTTTAAACTTGAAAATGAACGGTGGACGGGGATACCTACATCTGGATAGCTCTCCATCTCTTCGGCCCTGAAGATCACATGCCTTTTCTGAAAACCCAGAGGGACCCACAGATTGATTGCACGAAAAGACAATCGCTAGGCTGCAGTTTTGATCGGTACCCACTAAGGGTAATACCGACAGTTACTGAAAAAAATTCGTGGGGTCGGTGAAACCCCATCATCAAGGGGCAGTTATATATTATTTATTTGATTTAACATAAATATATATAAAAAAAAAGAATTTGGTTGATAACGTAACACTACTAGAAGACGCCATGTGGCATAGGTTTTGTACCCACGTGAGTATCCGATCAAATCCATGTTAGGCTGTACGCCCGTTTACTTGAATTTATTTATGAAAAGAAGGAAATTACTCCTACATCTTTGGAAATAGAAAATTCAAGTGAGTAGTTTGCATTCTGATCGGTTTTTTATTTTTAAGTAGAGAGAGAGAAGGCAATAGCTTATTACTGCGTTTAGGTAATTCAACGTTTTTTTTTTTTTTTTTCTTAATATTGTGTTTCAATAATCCAAAGATAAATGTATTGTGCCCCCGTCGTGGCTCACGGGTGCGGGGTGCCCCAGTTAGCCAGGCTACAAACCTCTATATATTCTAATTTATTATATTAAAATCTCTAATTTTTATCAAGAAAAACATAGAAAAGTAAACGAGCCAATCAAACGGGATGTCATAATAACTCAACCCATCTCGTGACCCGACCTCCCCATTTGCTGGCGGAAATGGGCAAGAATTACTTCAAGGGCTGCTAGCTGATTGACCGACCTGCCCCTAAACCCCATCTGTTGTCAACCCTAGTTCTACTACCTAATATCAGTTAATGCATCCTAAGTAGCTAATTCTTTCCAACTTTCCCCGGGGTGTGCCCGGACCTTGTGATCGCATATGACCTGAGTGCGAGGGTGCAACAAATTTCATATGAAAATGCTACTAGATAGGGACAGGGAGTTCATTATTTAGCTAAGTATTTTAAGTTGTATCCTTTGTTGATACAAGTTTGATACTAAGAGTTTAGCACTACCCTTTTTGTACTAATTGCGCTCAAAGGATCATGCAACGACCGAAGGTTCATGCTACTTCGAGCAAAGCGAAGTATGGTACTTCTAGATTGCAAATGGACGATGTAAGAAGATAACTATGTTCGAGATTTTTACCTGTAATGCAAAAGTGGCTATAACAGAGTATAGATTAAAACTACGCTGGACCATTAATTGTTCGATGAATTTATAGTTTTACATTAAAAACAAAAACAAAAACAAAAACAAAAATAAAAATAAAAATAAAAAGAAAGGAAAAACCATCTATTATTGCAAAGGATTGATTCGCAATGAATGGATGTGTGACTACTGTATAGTAGTTGGAACTTGGAAACGAGCATCAAGCATGCCTCCACGCGGGAGAGGAGAAGTCTCCATCAGAAGCGCTATTTCATTTTTGTGGACAAATCCGTGGTGGGGTCGTTGTAAGGTGAATCGGCCAAATTTGACAACTTGATTGTCACCCGCATGCCTCATCCACATACAAAAAATATAAAAAATAAAATAAAATAAAATGTGCAGAAAAGAAAAAGGTGCTCACTTGGATATTTGAAGGGTGGGACTATTCACAATCACCTCTTTCTAAACACACAGCCGGAACAAAAAAAAAATCTCATTTTCCAAAACACCGTTATTTTCAATTTTAAAAAAGGAAAATTGATGCAAATAGTCAAAAAAAAAAAAAAAGGTTGTTTGAGTGCGAGTTTGATCCGATTTAAAAAAATAGCGCGTTTGGTAAAAAAATTGGTGCATGTTTAGTTCATTTGGATAGAATCTGTCCATTAAGCAATTAATCAAAGTCAACTTTTAAAAAACTTGTTGCTCGTTTGGTACATTTGATTTTAGATAAATTACACAAAATGTCTTAACCTTTAGGTATTCTACAAATTAAGTCCCAAAGTTTGAAAAATATATACTTGAGTCCCAAATTTAGTTAAATTGTACAATTTTATTTTTTATTTTTCTATGTGGGTGCTTATTTGATCCGTAATTTATTTTATTGAATTAATTTGATACTAATTAAATAGTTTTTATCAAAATTTTTCAATATTGTAACATTTATCCATATTAATATAATAATACAACTTTCGAAAATTTTCTTTAACAGTAAAGACTCGCACATTTTGATTTTAACCAATAGTTAACAATAAATATAATCATTGTACCTACATAAAATTTTATTAGAAATATATTACTACAAAAAAGATATATCGAATGCAAAGAATTAATCAAATCAAATGAAAAAAATACAAAAAGATAATTAAAAATCAAAAAAAAACCCCCCACTGCACCCCCCAAAAAACCACCACCAAGGTGGTGGTAGTGGAGGTAGTAGCGGCCGCTTCAAAATCACCACCGCTACTAGTGTTCTTTCAAAAGTTTTCTTTGGTAATAAATACAAGCGCATTTTGATTTTAAAGAACAATTACTAAAAAAAAGTACTGTCGTACCTAAATAAAATTTTATTAGGAATATATCAATGTAAAAAATATATCGAATATAAAGAATTAATCAAAAAAATCGTTCCCACACCCCACCAAGTGGCGGCGACGGCTTTGAAATGGTTGTTTCAATACCACCACCTTGGTGTGGTGGTGGCGAAACCACCACAGATCTGTAAGTGGTGATTTCGCCACCACCATCGTGATGGTAGTGTTTTGGGGGTGGTGTGGGGCGGGGCGGGGTAGGGGAGAGTTTTGATTTTTGATTTTTTTTATTTGATTTGATTTTTTTATTTTTAATAAAATTTATTTGATTTGATTTGATTAATTTTTTGTATTCGATATATTTTTTTACAATAATATATTCCTAATAAAATTTTATGTACGTACAATAATTATATTTATTATTAAATATTAATTAAAATCAAAATATGGATGTCTCTAATGCTATTTTTTTTCAAAAGTTGTGTTATTATATTAATAACAACAAATGTTACTCGTATTCAACAAAAAAAAAAACAACAAATACTACTGTATTGAAAATTTCTGATAAAAACTATTTAATCAGTATCAAATTAATTCAAATAAATTAATTACGGGCCCAATAAGCACCGATAGAAAAAAATATAAAATTGTACAATTTAATTAAATTTGGGATTAAAGTACACATTTTTCAAGTTTTGGGACTTAATTGTAATAATACCTAAAGATTAGGACCTTTTGTACAATTTATCTCAAATCAAATGGACCAAACGCACACCAAATTTTTCGAAAGTCGACTTTGACTAACTTTTTAATGGATATATTCCACCCAAATAGATCAAACGCACACCAAATTTTTTTGCACCAAATGCACTACTTTTTTTTTATATATATAAATCGAACCAAACTCGCTTTTAAACAACTTTTTTTATGACCATTTACGGCAATTTCCCTTATTAAAAAAAAAAAAAAAAACCACCCCACCGCTGTTGGTTCTCCAGTTAAGAAAAAAAAAAAAGAAAAAGAAAACTAGATCTCCAACATTAGTGGTCATTGGTGGAAGAAATGGTTGCCGGAGTCCGAGGAGATGACCGGAATTTTTTTTTTCCCATTTGTTCGACCAAGCATATTTCTAAACATACCCCAAAAAAGTCTCGTTTCCCGAAAACATCCGCCAAACAGCTTTGAAGATGCTTGGTCATGTTTGGCGGGCCATCTTTGAATTTTTTTTTTTTTTTTTTAATGTAAATGTGAGGATATCTTTGGGAAATGAGCCTTTTTTGGGGTGTGTTTAGAAATATGTGCAGTGTGACTAGTCTCACCCCATGACAGTGTAAAATTCAAACAAATTCACCATTTTATTGGTATCAACTTTGCGCTAAAAAACTGTAAACTTTCATTATTTCACTCTCAAAATGTCAATTCATGGGGATGGCAAAACAACCCGAAAAACCTAAAAACCGCGGGTACCCGAACCGAACGGGTCGAAAAAACCCGAACCGACGGATCGGTGGGTCGCATATGGTTTTTGATAGTAAAACCCGAGACGGATATGGTTCGGATATGGATTTTAGCGTCATACCCGAACCCGAACCGAATACCCCAATATATATATTTTTCCTAAAAAAAAATAAAATTAATAAAATGAAAAATTAATTTTCAAGTGTTGTGTTAGTGTGCATTCTAAATTCTACCAATGAGACTTAAGTATTAACTATATTTGTGAATTGTGAACATGTTAGTTAAAATTCTATTTACAAAAAAAAAAAAAAAAAAAAAACGGGTACCCGTTCGGGTATAAAAGCCGACCCGAACGGATACCCGAACCGAACCGACCGAATTACCCACGGTTCGGTTCGGGTATGGTCCGAGTTATCGCGGTTCGGGTTGGGTATGGCCGACCCGACCGAACCCGACCGTGCCATCACTATCAATTCACTCGTTCCCAAAAAAAAAAGAAAAAAAAAAGGGTCAATTCACAAACACTCAATCTTACCCCAACACACTAAACCCCACGCCCCCGAGGGCCGGTGCCGGGGGCTTTTTGGGGGGGGGGGGGGCGGGAAGAGGATAAGGGTATAATAACAACAGTTAAGATCTTCTCCCAACGGTGGGGATGAGAATGAAATCGATATTAACAATGATGTTCAAGGTCTAATAACAATGATCTTCGAGCGGTGGGTGCCGCACTAAAATGTCGCAGGCACCTTTGCCATTTCCTGTTCTCCAATAAATTGCCTCAATAACTTACTTATGCGGATTATTTGATGTGTCGATTATTTGACGAGCATGTTTGGATGCTCTTATTAATACATACTTTTTCCTACCTTTTAAAATTCAAATTTGGTCAAATAACTCGCATTCACATATCTCATACGATCTATTTATTATATTATTAAATCTCAACCATCCAACCCTACTCATCATTCTCTCTCTTCCTACCCATAAAAATACATTAAAATTTGAATGCAAATATTAATACATAAGAAAATCTAACTAAACAAAAGTAAAAAGAACTTGTAAATTATAAGTCTCACAAAACATTAATACATAAGAAAAGCTAGCTAAACAAAAGTAAAAAGAATTTGTAAATAATAAGTCTCACATGTGTCCACATGGTAGAGATACATTACCTACCGTCTGTTTTTGTTTGTTTTATTTTTTATTTTTTTGCAACATCAATCACACATCCGTTTGCTCATACAAGACTATATTTCTATTGAGAAAGTTCTCCTCCAGTGCTGGGAGGAGAACTTGCTCTCCCAGTAGAGAGCCCCCCAAAAATAAAAAATTGCAAGGGGGGAGGGGGGGCTGTCTCAGCACTGTGAGGATAAAATCCTCCCATTTGATACTTCTATTCGGTATATTGAACGTATTAGAAATGCTCTTATTGTTGCATTATTTGCATAGATAGTTGGAGACATTAGTTAGTAATTCAACTTGCAAGCATATGCTTCTACACATTTTTATATGTTTTGACACATATTTACACATTCTTTTCAACCCCACTAATTCTCCCTCCTATTTCACATCCACATATCTCCTGGGACCTACTTGTACTACACAATCTCCACCATTCAACTCCACTCATTCTCTCTCATATATCACATAAAAACACATAAAAATCTATTTTTACACACATCCTAACACCCTTACCCCCACCAAAAAAGAACCCACAGAATTGTATTCTAATATCTTGTTCTTGCTTTTTAACAGAAAATGGCTCCTAAAAATCTGAATTATAGAAGGGGGAAAAAAGGTCCAAAGATCAAATTTTGCTCGAGTCCCTATAGAAAAGATTGCACCTTCAAGTGATATGAATGATTTTTACAAGAGCAACAACAAATAGCATGAAGAAGAGGGACAGCCCTGCTTACAAACAGTAAAAGCTGCATAGATGCTATCAGATTAGGCAATGGACAAACTAGTGCCTTTGAGAACTTCTCATTAGATTTCTTGTAAATCTTCAGATTGTAAAACTTCAATTTAGAGATATCCTCTTCATAAACTTCACAACTATCAATTTACATGATAATCACATTACAACAATTTATCTTCACCAAGGAAAACTTACTTGTACGCAGCTTGATTCAACTTCAGGCAAGACAAAATTTTAACTTCAGTAAGTAATATCGTCACCATAAACTAAAATCACTTGGCTTTGCTATGTAATCCAAAGAATTAATTACTTGTTGATTTTCAGATAAATATTACTCACAAATCAGTCTTGGTAGATGCAGAAGGAGTATGCTGTAAAACGACATCCTTCAACAGTCGTATCAAATCCTTGAGGTCATTACCACCCAACTCAAGGCAGTCCCTAATCAACTCACCCTCCACAACCTCCTTCTGCAGCGTCTCCACCACTTCCCTCACCGGACCCTGTAATTGTCGCAATATCGCCCAATTAGCACCCAATCAGATAATTAAAACACAGATTCTTTTTTATTTTAATAATTTGATTGAATTGAATTAAATAATTGGATCATTGGATGTAATAATATGATCATATGCCCAATTTCCATAAAGCTCAACAGATTACAAATATCGAAAAATCTGAGAGAGAATGCTTACGGGCTGACGAAAAACTTCAAGTAGTCTAACAAAGAGCGACTTTGAAACTCTAAGGACTTTATCGTAATTTCGGCTAAACCAAACCATCCTCTCCGTGTCCGAATTGAGCCGAGTCAACTCGCCAAGAGAACTCAACAAGTCGTTTATGTCCGACAACAAAGTGCCCAGGGTTTGAAACGACAGCGCATTCCTCCAACCGTAGTTCTTCACGTAGTCCCAACCGACATTCAGTGAGAACTTGTAGAACCCCAGGCCCAACCCGCGCTCAAGATTACGGGTCATAGCTCTGGCCCGAGCCGCGCCTTCTTGGTCACCGCGAGAGGCCCGTAGAGTGGCGACGCGTGAGGTGAGCGAGTGGGAGAGGGAGAGGATGGAATGGTAGCTGGAAAAGGGGAGGGAGTGAGAACATGAGGAACATATGAGGAGAAGTGAGAACAACAGGAAAGGGCGTGGAGGTATGGGCATTGATAGGAGGGTGGTGGGGCTACGGCGGCGGCAACTGGTGGTGGATGCTTCGAGTCGAAGGAAGCAGGGTACGTCGGCGGTCACGTGGGGTCCTGAAGAGGTTTATACTGAAGAAGATTAACCGGGTGCTTGTGATTGCAGAATGGTAAATTTGGGTGCGAAGAAACGTATATTTGATCAATGGGGTTCCTTGATTTCACTTCCTTTGAGTGCTGAGTCCTTATTTGACTTGGCCTGAATCTGCATCACCATCCCTATCTAGGGGGCCCGACCGCATGACACCCTTGCTCACTCCCTTGACTATTTGACCGATTTTAAAAAATTCAAAATTCCCAAAAATCAAACCATTATTCTGTCGGTGCTTGAAGAAACCAAATGCAGAAGCCCTTTTCCCTCTTCTTGGCCGTCTTCCTCACCAAGGCTGCCCCTCCATTTTCCCTCCACAACCCAAAATTGAAATCCCTACAAGACCAGCTCTGAGAAGAAGATCCTCACGATTGACGGCCTCGACTGGTTCGATTTTTGCGTTCGAATTGGGCCATCTTCACCCGCCTTGCTGCGTTCGATTTTTGGAATTTTCAATACCTGGGTATGTGCTCGGCTTCCCCTCTTATGATTCATTGCGTTTTAATTGTAAAAATGTTTGAATTCTACTGCTTGGAGATGTGGAAATGGCGAAAATTCTCGATTATGGGTTTACTGTTTATGCATTTGGTGTGAAAATGGCGGAAATTCTACTGCTTGGAGGTGTGAAAATGGCGAAAATGTGCTCTACTTCACCTTGATTTTTTGTAACGAAAATGTGCTCTCTTCACCTATTGCTCTTACTTGGATGATCTGAACTTCCAAAATGTTTTGAATGGTTGGTATTTAGGGGATTTACTGAAAACTTGGAAGTGTCTTGTGACTTAATTATTCATCTTCTGCTTTTGAACAAAATCCGTTTTTGTTGTAAAGTGAATACTATCTTATGTATCTGGTTAGTGTAAAGTGAATACTATCATTCTTCAACCTTACAACTTCAAAAGTGAATACTATCTTATGCATCTTCTACTATTAAGTCCCAAGACACTTCAACTCTGCTACTATCTTTTTTTCTTTTTGAAAGGGAAAGATAGCTACTATCTTATGTATCTGGTTACACTTCACACCAACTCTGCTATTAAAGTTCCCTAAGAAACAAAATGAAGGGTCAAGATTGTTGGCTAAGACATGGGCTATTTGTTCTCTTATCCTGAATATTATTAAGTACACAACAAAACACAATTTGCCTCACCAATTGGGGTGCAAATGTAGACTCAATTATGATAAAAGTAAAACTTTCTAGTTATCTTAATGGCACTTGACTTTGTGGAGGGAAAATTTGGTCACTCAATTTACAGGCTTATTCCATCACTGATGAATAAGATGGTTCTTTTTGTTCGCAAGATAAGGTGAACAATTATAATTCTAGTTTACCGTAGTTGTGTTTTGACCTTATCTTATTGAAACATGAATCCACCTGCTCAAATAATGTGCCCTTTATTACATGTTGTATATGCAATCTAGCATTATACTGTTTTTTAATCAATGTGCCATCATTTATTTGTTTTGGTGGGATCTTGTAAATGCAGGGCTATTTTTTGCTATGCTGGGAGCAATTAGCGATTCTATTTATTCCGGGTCTATTACACAGTGATTGCATACTATGCGACAAGGTTTACAAAGGTTTCTCATCCGCACATGCCTGCTGTCTAGAGTTGCTAGGTGACTCAAACCTTGATGTTTAGAGGTGCCTGTATATAATTTAGTTGTCAAGATAAATCTCACGTTTTGGTGTCATTTTCTACTTCTTTTTTTTTTTTTTTTTAACTTCTTTATGGAACTGAATCTTCGTGAGATGTATGTTGTTTGTGGTCACTGTACTTGTACAAATACAAATTAGTGCTTACTGAATTGCCGGAGATAATGTGTGGTTTTTGTAGTATGCGTGATTCAGCTTTTCTTCTATCGTAGTTTCAAAATTTGGTACATTTTTATTTTTATATTCAGCAATGACCAATTTCAAAGTTCACTCAAACTTCGGTGAGTGTTTTCAAAGTTAACTTAAAGGTTAAAACAAGCCAACAGCTTACACAACTGCTAGGAAAATTGCAAGGCATTGCCAAAACATCAAAATTAGTACTATATAGATTACAGAACATCATCTATATTTCACCGGCACATAAAAGAACTATAAGCAGGATGACATGAAGATTATTGGGACCAAGCTTACAATAAAATACATTTAAGCTGCTGCTTTATAGCTGCTAAAAATCGAGATTAGTACATTTTACGAAGATGATCATCCATATTCCTTGCTTTTGAGTTGACCTGCAATTGGTAAATGGCCAGAATTAAGAATTCAGAGGAACAAAGTTTCAAAACACATAATGAGAATAATTTACATTACCAGCTCCATAATTATGTTACACATTTTTCATTTTTCTAGGTTTACCTTGTGCTTTCGCATCTGTTTGATTCTGCAACTGAGATGTGTTACAAGTAGATCAATAAACCAGTCTAGATATGGGACAGGAATTTTCTAGTACACCTAGTGCGATTCCTAATACAAGAGTCAAAATAGGGATAAGCACCCATATGATCCCATAGACTTCTTTTAAGAATTCCAATCTGGAAAAAGAATGGATAGCTTGTAGTTCTGTTGTATTATAAATTGTCTCTTTCCTAAATCAATCACATTCACATATTTCATCACATCCACAAATCTCAACCACTCAACTCCACTCATTCTCTCTCCTCTTTTATATTAAAAATATTTAAAAATCATTATAATCTATTCCCTATCACCCTATATATAAAATTAGTAATATTCCCTGCATCGGGACTACTAAAATGGTACATATAAAATAATATTTTATAATAAATTATTATGAATATATAATAAAAATAATGAAATATATTATTTGAATGACAATGGATTACGAATTTTGGTGCATATTATCTTGTAAGAAAAATATCATATCAATTATCGTAATTGATGATTTAAGGTAAGAACATAATATTTGCAAACAAAATTAGATAATATACTTGTTTGAACAAAAAAAAAGCAACCTAAATAATATGCTTGATGAGCCATACATAATTGTTTAAATGTATTTTCAATATGATTAACAATAATCTTATGGCCGGCCTACATAGACATATATAAAGTTTATGAATATTGAATTGATTTTGTACCACATTCAACTCCAATTGAGTTAAAAAATTATAGTTAGTTGATTTCATTCTCGTTAATATGATAACTATAAAAAATATGATTATTTATTTATTTTTAAATATTTGAAGAGGTTTTTTTTCTAAAATAGATTACCGTTACCAACGTCACACTATGCCAAGTTGATACTTCAACTATATAATTAATTTAAAAAATATGATGAATATAATATAACTAAAATGTAATATCCAAAAATTAAAATACAACACTAAATATAAAATAATTACAAAAAATTATAAATTAATTCAAAAAATAAAATAATATAAAAAAGACAAAGTAAATATCAAAAAATAAAAACAATGCCAAATAAGAAAAGTAGCATTAATTAAATGAGAAAAATAATTAATTCTTAAAAATTAATACCAAATATGGCATTGTCACCTAGGCACTTTGCCTAGGTGGTACTTTTCTTATTATCATATTATTAAGATAAGATAAGATTAAGATATAAAATTTTTGTAAAATATTTGAATTATATTTTTATTCTTGTATTTTATTTTTTAATTTTCATATCATCCTTTCTATTTATTACCTCTAATTATTAAAGTTCATTAATTTATTTGATGTTATTCCAAATATTACTCATACAATTCAATACTACTAAATTTTTTTATAAATTTATTTTATAGTGGTTAATTTAAAATTTAAAGTTAATCACAATATTAAAGACAAAGCTAGCACATGTCATTCATTCAAGATGATATTTTTAACTTTGTATAAGAGTATTATACATGATAGAGAAACTTATTGAAAAGAAATATCATGCATTTTTCTTTCTGAATATTGATCTTTGAGATTAAATGTACGGATCTCCTACTCTATTTTGTTGTTGAACATGAAGCAACAAATTTGTTTTAGTATTTATTATTGTAATAACCAAATTAATTATTTGGAAATTTATCATTTGTGAAATAATGTTTACAATACACAAAACCAAAATAATAATAATAATAATAATAATAATATGTACCATAAATTTTCTAATTCCAAGCATTACATTCTATTTTAATTAAAACAACTAATAATATTATATTATCCTTCAAAATGACTATTTTTATGTCTATTCAAATTCTCTACAATTCTTTTAGAAATCATAATCGCCTTTTATTTCTTCAATGATACACAATAATGAAATTAATTGTTTGTAACTCTCAATTCATTTCCATCTTGATTACTCATAATTTTACAATTATCCAAATTCATGAAAGTCATCTACATCTACAATCTCATTTAAAATTATTATGTCCATAGTTTTTTTTTCTTGCCAATAAAAAAGTTTTTAATTTATCGCACAGTGTTATAGATAATTTATAATTAGTTGCTCATTTAATGAAAAGTGATTTAGAATTTCAATATAAAAAACTTAATCATAAGTGATTAAATAAAATAATTTCTCAAGTACATTATATGTAAGACGGTCACTTTTATTGAATTCGATTTTTATCAAAATAAAAATGATAAGATATTCAATGTTTTATCATATCATACAACGTACATAGCATGTTTAATAAACTAGTATCTATAAAAGAAAGAGTAGCTACCATAAATACTATTGTATTTTCTTATTTAAATTACATAATTTTTTTCTCTTTTTAAAGAAAATATATTGGCCTGCTGCCTCTTAAATATGCAAGCATGTCCATGTCCATAGCGATTCATTTTCTTCTCTGAGTTTTTTATTTTTATTTTATTTTATTTTATTTTTTGGTTTTTTGGTTCTTTTTTTTAAGGCAAATACTTGAGACATATATTAGTATATCTAAATTATACTTCTTCTTAAAGGACGATTTTTTAAGTGATTATTTTTAGATAGTATTTTTTTTCTTACAAGTGTTTTTCTTGCGTTCTAACTACTTGTCCAAATTAAATGTCAAAAATGTTGAAAATAAATTTTTTTTGTTGAATTAACATTTGATATCACACAAAAATTTAAATAATAGAGTTGTATGGAAATTTTTTGGTTTATAGAAGAAAATAAATTTGTCAATATGTTTGGATGGACAACCATTTATGTTCATCGATGAGCTTCTTTGAATTTAATAAAAAATAATTTTTCAAAATCTTAATATAAGCTAACAAGTGAGAGCAAATGATAAAAGCTTTGTCTATAAAATCCTCTTAACATATTAAAGATAAAAGTCAAAATTTTTATTTATTTAGTTTTTACTTTTCCTCAATATGATAATCTTTTTAAAATTATTTAAGTTATAAAACAGTGATAAAATCTAAAACTATATAAAATATGGAAAAATTAAAAGTCAAGTTACAGCCTTTTTTTCTTTTATAATTATGACAGTAGTTTGAAGTTGAAAAATATTTTATTTTGTAGTCAAATAGAATATCAAATTGCAATGTTATTACAAAAGCAAAATTCTCGAGAGATTTTATATCTCATAGTAAAAATTTTTATATAATAAAAATTTTAAACCTATCGTGCATCGCAAAAGGGCTACACTAGTTTTTGGGTAAAGTTAAGAGTAGTTCTAGGGAGATTGTTTCCTTTGAGAATGTGTAGAATGAGTGGCCTTTATCCAAACATTCCAAATTATTTGAATTTAAAATAGGATTTGATCAAATCTATATATTATATTATTATATATATAATACTAGAGTATTTCACCATATTTTTAATTTATTTTTAATTATTTTCCCGCCAACTCCTTTTCCTTTTTCTAATTAAGATAATACTAATGAATTAATTAATTAGTTAATTTTATTAGGAAAATTCAAATCAATCTTAAATCTCCACCGCGTAAATCACCTTATCCGTTGTCAATCTTCCCTAATCCGCGTCAAATTCCGTCCAATTCGGTAATCCGCATCAATCTTTCTCATCTTCCCTAATCCGCTTCAAATTCCATCAAGACTTCAGAGATGTCTACTCCTTGCTTTCGTTACATCCTTTCGTGTTGTACAAATCTTTCAAGTGCGTCCGGCTTGTCGTCGACCCGACTACACGCCCGGATCTAAGATCCCTTCTGACCGCTCCAATTTCATCTTTGCCAGTCCCATGTCAAGGGAAAAGGTCTACTGCAATTTGATTATCGATATTCTTATCTTGTTGGATTTTGATTAATTTAATTATTTGTTGTAAAGGGTCAGGAAGGCATTGATGGGACCTCAATCCATATTACGATCTCGATGATAGAGTATACCGAAGAAGTAACACCCTTTTAACTGTATTTTTTTTATTTATGGTTTTCATTTGAATTAAGGGTGTGTTTGATTGCAAAGCCGGAAAATGGTTATAAGGAAAACGTTTTCCGGGTAAATGAATTCCGGGAAAAGGTTTTCCAGAGAAATGGTAATTGTAGGTGTTTGATTGGGTTAATTTGAAAGTTGGAAAATGATGTTATTTTCCTTATTTTTGAGGTTTTTTTTAATAAAATTTGCTCATTTTCCTTATCTTTATGGTTAAAATAAATTGTCTATTAAAAAATAAAGAAAAAAAAGTGCCAAACTTTTCCCGGAAAACAAAAACCACCTCCACCCCAAGGAAAACGTTTTCCTCCAAAACAAAGAAAAGAACGGAAATCGAGAAAAAACTGGAAAACGTTTTCCAGGAAAAAAAGTGCAATCAAACGGCCAAGGATGGAAAAAAAAAGCCGGAAAATGAGTTTTCCTGGAAAAAATTGGTTGAATCAAACACACCCTAAAATTCCATCTTTTTAGGTTGTTCGAAATTGATGATGTGAGATTTGAGGTTATTTTTCATAGTTTAGTGTAGGAGAGGTTGGAAATAAACTAATTCTCACTTATGTGCAACCATCCTGAATCACAATAGTGTATTGTCATTTTACCATTTAAATAAATTGAAGTTCAAGCAAATCACGATGGAATTATTTCTAAGAGGTGGAATTCTTCTTCTTCAGGAATATGGACTCTTGTATCTCCCGGGTCAAAAGTAGGGAGAACTTGCTAAGATGTTTGAGGAGAATCGTAGACACGTAGAAGAATCTTAGCGAAGATAAGCTCTATAGTTTTAAGGGAAAAGAGGAAGAATGACCATAGGAATTGGAGAAGAAATAAATATCCATTTATAGATCTGGTAATTATTTACACCTCTTTTTGTTTTCATTTTTTGCTCCTGATTATTAGACAGGCTTTTTCCAAACTTTTCTGATTATTTGGATATATTCCCATATTTTTCCTTTATTTTCACTAACATAATGTTGTGATTGTAGTACATCACGCAATAAACACATTTACACCTCTTTTGTTTTTCCTTTTTTGCTTCTGATTATTATACGGGTTTTTCCCAAAATTTTCTGATTATTTGGGTGTATTCCCATATTTTTCCTTTATTTTCGCTAACATAAAGTTGTGATTGTATTGCATCACGCAATAAACACATTTACAGTCAACAATAGTGAATGAACTTGAAAGAAGATAAAATCCTACTTTTGGATTGTAATAAAAGTAAAATCAAACTATGTTTTTCAATAGTTGTTCATTCTGTTTGAAATTACTTTTAATGGATACTATCTTGTGTGCTTAGTGTTTTGCCATCTAACATTTAGCATAGTTAAATAAGGTAACAAGAACACCTTATGCTACTAAAGACTAATTTTCTATGATCAAAGTGTGAATTAAATGTGTATATGTTGATTCAAAATGTTAGAAGATGTGTAATTGTGTTTCTTTAATTGATTATACCAATAGGCTTATCATTAAGGATGTTAATTTTCTTTAATTTTCTTTGTGAGGTAAAAATATGTGCTTTTTTTTTAGATATGATTCAAAGTTTTATTTTGATATGAAGGACACCTACACAGAGGTAGTGGGAGCTAAGGCAGAGCAAGAACTGTTCATTGACTTAGAAAATGTCGATGCTTCTATTATTCCAAAGACCATGGCAAGAGAGGAAGAGAAATTGACGGTAGAGTGGCTGAAGGAAAAGAAAAAGATGAAGGAATGTAAGGAGGAGCTTCAGTCGAATGACCTCCAGTTTACTAAACTTGATTAGTTTTTGACAGACACATATCTTTATTAGAGTTTCTTCTAACAATTGATGTAAATATTGGATTAAACATGGATTGAAATATTGGTTTCTACCAACAATTGATGTTTAGATCATTTGATAGAATGGTGTGGAAAATGGCAACCAAACTTCTAATTAAGGCAAGAAGGGACCACGTTCAAAAAGCAAGGCTGGCACAAGTTGTAATACCGTAATAAATTTTTTTCACCCTTATTCTTGAATATAAGAAATTATTTTCTCTTTGTGACAGAAGACCTTAATTATATTGTACTTGCTAGATAGCTACAGAAAATTACTAGATGACATAGTATATTTTTTAATATTATAGACTAATGGCGTGCAACATTATCACACTTGTACTAAACTTTAATGGTCGTTTACCTTCTTTCGATGTTTCTATGTGTTGCAACTTCATTGCTAGATTGCTATACTCGCATAGTGTGTTAGTAACATCAGGATGTCATTTCCATTATTCTCAGTAGCATCTCTCTTCAAAAATAGCGTCACATGTCGGCATTTAAAAGATCATGTGTTTCTATAATTTGGACAATCATATCTTATGAATGGACTGTGATATCTTATAAATTACTATCTTCGTCCCAAAATTATAACATTTTTCTTATCTTCACACA
Organism: Jasminum sambac; assembly: GCA_018223645.1. Lineage (NCBI taxonomy): Eukaryota > Viridiplantae > Streptophyta > Magnoliopsida > Lamiales > Oleaceae > Jasminum > Jasminum sambac. Next base: position 32,021,615 of record CP073647.1, on the reverse strand, counting down.
GATTAAGAAAAATACAATTAATGGTATTGAAAAAGTACAATTCAAGATTATTTTCCTAATATATCCTCTAATTTATTGGATGTTTTATTTCAACTACTCTATTTTGATAATATTAATATATATTAAATGAGGATATAAAAGACAAGTAATATTTTAATTATATCTTTAAAATGAATGTGGCCTATATTTTGGGACGGACGAAAAGAAATAGTGGACTATATTTTTTGGGACGGAGGTAGTATGATTGATGCAAGGAATATTAAAGTAATAGTAATAATCCCCTATCGACGAGCGAGTTGGGTAAAAAACCTAGAAAACAATAACTTCCATGCCTCATTTTATCATTTGGAAGACCACTTAAAAAAGTGATTATTAAAATTATTATTTAATAATCTCTTTATTTTTCTCAAAAAATTGCAAATTTTAACGATCGTACAATGAGTTGTAACTTCAATTGGTACTTTCAATCGAATCTTTTTATAGTTTAAATTTTGATATCCACATATGTTCAAATGATTTTTTTAATTTATTTTTAGTACGAATTGGAGATCGTATAGATGGGATGGTGTCTTGTCAAATGCTATTAAGGGGATGCCTCTACCACTATGTCAAAGCCAAACCCTTAGATTAGCCTTTGTTTAATAGAGATTATTGAAGAAAATTAATTTTTGACTGTGCGATTGTTGAGATAATATATATATATATATATTATGTTAAAATATTATAAAATGGATGCAATCATTTTAAATGATGAAGAGGATAAATTATTTTAAAATAAATTACATCAAATATGCTTTCATTAGAATTAGATTGATTGCCAATGTGATTGATGAAAATTTTCTTCCCGTGTCTTGAAATATAACTATTTAATAACATTTTAGAACTACATCAACCCTTCAGTACCTAGAGGAATTCCAAAAATTGTTGTATTTAAAAATACAAAAGGTTAATTAAGCGAAATGTCACTAAACTTTTAGTTGTTTTGCATTTTTGTGTAACTTTGCCATCCCATTCTTTTCTAATCAATACAATTAAGTTTCAAAAAATAAAAAATTAGTCAATCATCCCATTAACATTTATCAAAATTTCTATTTGTTAAAAAATTAGTCTCCCATGCAATGCACATATAAATATGTTAGATTAATACAATTCTTAAAATTGCTCTAATTAAATTAATTATTTTAGAAATAATTAAGTTTATAATTAGCTAAAAATGAAAATTACTTAAAATTAATGATATTTCAATTAATTAAAATTGATTATATTGCTAGGATTTAGTTTGACACGATTTCATTGGATGGAAATTAATCAAAACTAATTATATTGCTAAAAGGGAAAAAATAAAATTAATTAAAAAGAATGAAAAATAATTAAAATTAATTAGAGTGCTATGGGTTGATAAGATTTTTCTTAGAAAATGACAGATATCTTTTAAATGAACCACTACAAATATTGTTTACCAAGAAGTTCTTAATAATTCATAGTATACCCCCATCTCAATTCCATCAGTTATAATCATATTTCTAGGAAGCTGTATATATTCTAAACAAAAAATTATATTGTCTCTCTATTTTATGATTGTAATTGTTTCATATTTGCACTCATTAGGATTTTATGCCATTCATTTTCTAATAATATTTTTCCTTCTATGTAGATTAGTCATGTGGGAGAGGAGATCGATGACGCGCGAACCAATGACAGTTTTGGAAGAATGGAATAAGTGATGAACAAAAGATGTGAGACATAGATGCATTTTAAACAATTCAATGATTCTTTCAAAAAATGATTTTGAAAATATATATTATTTGTTGTTTGTGTTATGTAGAGCAATGGATAAGATTTTATTGGGAACGTTGGTGTTATTGGTATTTTAAAAACCACACTTTTGACGATTTGGCATTTTAAAAAGCACCGGTGACATATTGTTATTTAAAACTCGACTTTGGCGTACTTAGGTCCTAATTTTTCACCGCTAAGAAATCTTAAATAAAATAATAATATTTTTCATTTTTTTATTAGTTTATCCATTTTTCTATGGAATCTTATTAAAATAATAATCTTTTCAATTTTACATATGTTTTATTCACTTTATTATTTTTGTTTAGTATATTCTTTGATTTACTTTTATTTATTCAAAAATTGTTGCAAATAGTCAAAAAAAAAAATAGAGCATTTTATGAGATTGCTAAAAAAATATGGCGCAATTGGTCAAAAGAAAAAATTTGGCCCACGTTTGGTCCATTTGGACGGAATCCATCCAATTTTTCCATTAGTCAAGTAAAATTTTGCTATTTGTTGTTGTTTTTACAATTTGACATGAGATAAATATAATTGTTGTACCTCAATAAAATTTTGTATGAATATATCACTGTAAAAAAATATACCAAATATAAAGAATTAATAAAATCAAATCAAAATTTTAAAAAATAAAAATAAAAAAACCCATCCCACACCCCAACCCCCCACCCACCCATCCAAAAACCACCACCATCGTGGTAGCGGTGGTGAACCACCACCAGATCTGGTGGTGGTTTTTTGTGTTGGGGGTGGGTGGGGTGGTTTTTTTTTAATATTGATTTGATTTTATTAATTCTTTATGTTTGGTATATTTTTTACAGTAATATATTTGTATAAAATTTTATTTAGTACAACAATTACATTTTCTCTGAAGTCAAATTGCAAAAACGATGACAAATAGCAAACTTTTACTTGATTAATGAAAAAATTGGATGGATTTCATCCAAATGGACCAAACCCCCACTAATTTTTGTTTTTACCAATCACGTGACATTTTTTTTAACAATCTTGCAAAATGCTCTATTTTTTGGATTATTTGTATCAAATTTCCAAGAAATGAAAGGATCGAAGAACATACCAAGCAAAAATCATAAAATGAATAAAAATACTCAAAATTGAAAATATTATTATTTTAATAAGATTCCACCGAAGAAATGAATAAAATAATGAATTACTTTAAAATATTTTGTCGCCTGTGAAAAAAGAACCTAAGTGTGCAAAAGTCGAGTTTTAAATACCAATATGTCATAGACGCTTTTTAAAATGCCAAATCGTCAAAAGTGTGTTTTTTAAAATGCCAATGTGGTATATTGGCCTTTCATGTTTGCACTCACTAGGATCTTATGCCATTCATTTTCTAATATTATTTTTCCTTCTACGTAGATTAGTCATGTGAGAGAGGAGATCGATGATGCGCGAACCAATGATAGTTTTTGAAGAATGGAATAAGTGATGAACGAGAGATGTGAAACATAGATGAGTTGGATTACTTCTTTAAATGATTCAATGATTCTTTCAAAAATGATTTTGAAAATATATATTATGTGTTGTGTGTTGTGTAGAGAAATGGATAAAATTTTATTGGGAGCTTTGGTGCCTATGGATTTTGTTTTTCCTTTTTTTAAAACGATATAATTATTGGATGGACATTAAAAATACTAGTTGATAACTAATCACATTGGTATATTTTATAGGATTAATATATATTACACAAAATTTTATCACTCATCCTCAGAAATTCACGTTTTATTTCAAATTTGAATTTGAATTTATTGATTAACACCCGAACACTAATTTCATATATATATATATATATATATATATATATATATATATACACACTATATAATTTTGTGTGTGTTGATTCTTCTTTGAAAAAGAAAAAGTGTATTTGGGCTCGAAAGTCTATAACATCATATTAAATATTAAATAAAAAAACACAACACAAAGGAGGGGATTATGTTAGAAATTTACTTGATTTGGCCAAAACATAAACACTTAAATGCTTAGTAGAAACTCCATTACTGCATGTGTCCTAATTATATGTCTTTATTTCATTTTTTATTGTCTCAATTATATAAACCGCTTTCTATGCCATTTTATTATCCCCTTATTTAATTGGAACACCTTAAAGTTGATAGTTTCAATAATTTTTAGACTCATTAATAATTCTAAAGTAGGAAAAATATTTGTATTATTTAATTTTCTAATTAAAATCTTAATCCGCGTGAAAAATAATTGAATTCTATATATTTGGGATAGGGGGAAGTAGAATTTACTGGTTAAAATCCCCATTGGCCCATTGATAAATCCATAAAAAATATCATGATTTTTGAAGTTATTGTTAGGGGATATTTTTAGATATTTTAGAATATAGACAAATATCAAAGAGCATCTTCAATTCGCTCTTTCTACAACATTATGGATTGAGGAGAGAGAGTGGTATACAAATTTGAGGTGGGTTCCATGTTTTCTCTATTTCATTTTAATTTTCAAATTTTTAAATAATTTTTCTCTCTTTCACCCAATTTTGTCTTTTTCGCTTCCTATGCCACTTCTGAAATACTAGTGTGATGGCAATGGATTGGGTTTGGATCGGATTGGTCTAATCCAAATCCACATCTAAATTTATTACCACGATCCAAATCCAAATCCAAATTTATATTTCTCAAATCGGATTGGTGTTGGATCAAGAAAAAGATCCATATACGATCTATATTGGTATACTTTAAAAAAATGCTTTTCTAAATTTTTATTTTGATATCTTTGCCACAATTTATGAATGAGCAATGGTTGAGTCGACTACTTGAAAGATTTAAAAGTAGGATATTGTTGAGATATTTTTAAGTTAATGTCTTTTATTTATCAAAATTAAATTAAAAATAATTTTATTTTTTTAATATAGATCCAATCGGAATTAACCCCTATCCAAATCCAAATCCAAATCACCTCAGATCGGATCGAGACAACGCTTTTGTGATATGTAGCGGATCACGAAAATTTTGCTCCTTTCGGATCTAGTATCCATAGGGATTTGGATCGGATCTTATTTTTTACCATCACTACGAAATACATATCCATCTAGACATCCTCCATTATTATTTTAGCATTATTTTTGAATTTATTTTAACCTCTCTCTTCTTTTTTTCACTTTCCCTGCTCATTTTTTCCTATACCTCTTTCTTCAATTTCTATTAAAATAATCAATTTCTTTGACTCTCTCTTCCATATCATCCAAATCCTCATCCCAATCCGTGGTTGTAGTGAAGATGCTCTATAATATTTTGTTAGGAAATTCTAGGTGATAAATTACTATTTTTGGATCAAGTATATGAAAGCAATATCCTAACCGGTGGTTAAGGAGATGACGCTAGTATAAATAAGGAAGATTGTGCTAGTTTCCTTAAATTTTTTTACCATGTAGTGCTTTGTGAGTCACTCAATTTTTACCAAATCCATATGCAGAACGTCAATCAAATAATTATGCGCATACATAAAGTTCTTATTATATTGCAAGTGCAATACATGGGAGTTGCTTATTTGATTGTAATTTTCTTAAGAATATATTATTTATTCATTGAAAAAGGAATTTATTAAACTTATTGGTTATACATATGATCAAAAAAATACAAAAATATAAATAAATAATATTTTGCAGAATAGCTACCAAAAGTGAATCAAGGAATAGAGCATCAAGTTTGTACCACCTCAACACTCATTTAGAAATAACCACATTCATTTGAGTCTATTGATCTATGGATTCATAATATCCTTTAAAATTAATCAATTGCTCACTTATTGGAAAATATCCTCATTACATCTAATATTTTTTTAGGAGGAATGATCAATAAACACAAGCCCTATTCACTTTTTACCCACAACTCATCCACTTATTGAGCTATGGATTCATAATTAATATCCTTTAAAATTAATCAATTGCTCACTTATTGGAAAATTTCCTCATTACATCGAATATTTTTTTAGGAGGAATGATCAATAAATACAAGCCCTATTCACTGTTTACCACAACTCATCCACTTATCATTTTAACCACTACATCGCAAGCGATTGACTACTTTTTGCCAGTAAATCATATCTCTCGCATTTTTATTTTTATTGCAATTTTGTCATCCCTAACTACTTCATCCCTAAACCCTCTTTCTAAAACCAACAGTCAAGTTTGTCACTTTAACAAATAGAATGCACCAGACAATCAATTAAAAGCAACCTATTATATTGACCGAAAAGAAAAAAGCCACATCAAAATCTTCAAAAGAAAAATAATTTTAAAAAAGGCCCTCAAATAGCATTGAATTTGACGCCTATAGAGGCACAACTAATTAGCTAGATTTTTGCAACTAAAAACTACCATCTCCCACAAAGATATTTCATTTTTCATCTGTTTTAATATATAGATCACTTTCTTCCTAAAAGTGAAAACGACACATCAAAATCTTCAAAACAAAAATATAATAAATATTTTTTTTTTAAAAAAAGCCAATAACGTTGAATTTGATGCCTTCAAAGGCGCAACTAATTAGCTAAATTTTTGCTACTAAAAACTAACATCTCCCCATAAAGACAGACAAAGTTTCATTTTTCATCCATTGTTTGGTAGAACAAATCGATAAGCTAGTTGATAGCTGATAAGTTAGCTTATAGTTGATAAGCCAATTGAGAACTTATAATTTATAACTTATAGCTGATACTTGAAAAGCAAACTAAGTTAAATATTACTTTTTGGAAAAATTAGCTGAAAAGTTAGGTTATTAATACAAAATGACCAAAAATGATATATTTAAAATAATAACATTTCTTTTTTCAAAAAATGAAAATGGTAAAAATGGAATAAAAAAATAAAAAACACATGAACTTATTTGAAAATCTAGTAAAAAAAGCTTTTCAAACAAATTCTAACTTTTCAAATAAGCTATTCCAACCAAACATAACTTATTTGAATATGAGAAGCTTATAAACTTTCAAAATAAACTATAAGCTAGCTTATTATGCTTATTAAACATACCCTTAGTTAGAATATTACTTTTCTTATATACTTCAATTTAATGTACACTATTATCAATAAAATAAACTAATTGAAGTAGAATAATCAATTTTATCACTGTTCTCTAAATGGTGTTTATTGTTTGAAACCTACTAATATAATGTATAAAAAATGAGTTAATGGACAAAAATAAGATGCAATTAATTTGGTGGACAAAAATTCCCATCAACTAGTATCATGCTTGTGCGATGTATGGGAACAATTAAATTTATGTACGATAAATAATTAATATAAAATTATAAATATAAATATTGAATTACATAATTGATGTAATTTATACATAGGAGATTGCATAATTATAAATAATTATTAAAATCTATAATATTGTATATTATAAATAAAGAAAAAAATACAGAGTAAATGTACAATTGTAAATTATAAAAATTCACGTGTATCGCATAATTAAGAAATTTATCAAAATGTATAACTTTAATTTTAATTACCGTGTATAGCATTGCACAATAATGCTCGTGGAGATTAATTAATTGTAAACGAACCATTGAAAATGAATATACAAAAATTCTTTGATTATCAGAATTTTTCTTTCTCGTTGGTACATATCAAATTTATATTGAACACCTTTTTTCTTTTTGAAATGGATATTATACACTCTAAATTTTATAATTTTATGCATTCTTTTAGTAATTACCTGTAATTGCTTCTTAATTTTAACTCTATTGCATAAGAAATATTATAGTTAATTTTAAGTAATTTAAATTTGTAGTAATACCGAGATAATTTTCTGCATTTACATAATTCATTTGATTTCTTTCCATTTACATAAATTGTATGTTAGTTGTAGAAAGAAAAACTTTTTGTTTTTAATTTTATATACTTAGAAAATGAAACAAAGTGCAATGCAAAATCCAATTAGTGAATGTATCACATCAACAATATTAAAAAGGAAAAATATCAACTAATATTTTTAATTAGAAACTACGTGTCATGTTGGCACTGCAAATAAGGCGTACGCCAAACGTGACACTTCAATTATAATAATATAAAGATTAATATATTACTATTTTACTTAAAAATAAATAAATTATTCAACATAAATGCAGTTATAATTTTAACCATTCACTATTTAATTTAAAAAAGAAAAAAAGTAAAAAATACCCACTATTTTTTAACAGGCCAGTTCACGTAACCAAACAAAATTATCAAAACCTACAATTTTATCACGATAAAATTAAATAAAAAATAAAAATATTTATTATTTAATATTTTGAATTAGACCTTTAAAAAATAAAGTTATATTTAAAGTCTTTCCAAAATAAATTTTTTGCATTAAATGTTTATTTTAAATATTGGTTTATTTTTAATTATATTTTTAATTAGTACTAATAAATGTTGGTTTATTTCCAAAACTAATTTTATAATTTTTTAAAAAATATTTAATGTGCGCTACATTGGCATCTTTGCCTACGTAACACTTTACAAACTGTAACATAAAGATTAATGGTATGATAATATAACAATTCAAAATATAAAGATAAAGATTAATAAATTACTCTTTATTTAAAAATAAATAAATTATTCAGTGTAAATTCAATTATAATTTTAGTACTCACCATTTGATTTAAGAATAATCCACTATTTGTATAATCCAATGCACATTACAAGTCAAAACTATCTAAAACTATAATATTTTTTAATACGGTGAAAATAATAAATAAATAAAATACTTATTATTTAATGTTTTTAATTAGAAGTTTAAAAAATAAAATTACATTTAAAGTTTTTCCAAAACTAATTTTTTCTTATTGATAAATTTATGTTTCATTAAAAAATAATTATATTAAAAGAATTTTCCTATTTAAAACTACCAATTAATATTAATTTATTTCCAAAAATAGAATTTTCTTTTTTTTTAACTACAAAACTGATTTTTATGCTTTTTAAAAAAAAATATTAATGAGCGCCGCATTGGCACTGCTGCCAACGTGGCGCTTCTCTTTTTATAATATAAAGATTGTATTTATTAGTCATTCACCTTTCATATATTGTAGGGCATTTGACCAATAACTACACTTATGGAGAAAACTTGCCCACTAAATCATGTACATCTTTTTTTTTACCATTAACTCATCTTTTACACAATAAGACAAAAATAGAATTTAAAAATCACAAATTTACAATAATACCACTCTACTAAATAAACATCCAAATTTACAATAGTGTCACTCTAATAAAATAAACATTCAAATTTACAACAATGCCACTCTAATAAAATAAAGTAATAAAATAAAATAAACATTCAAATTTACAACAAGTAATCTCGATCAACATTCAATTTTTCTCTTTCTCCATCTTCAACTTTCTCTATCTACGCACTTTATCTCTCAAGATTACCACCCAAGTAATCTCGATCAACATTCAACTTCTCCATTTCCCTATCTCCCACTTTCTCTCTCTATGTGCTTTCTCTCTCAGATTATCTCACAGATAATCGTATTACCACAAACAATCTGGATTCAACATTCAACTTCTTATTTCCCACATCTTGACTTTCTCTATCTCGCCCATTTTCTCTTGATTCTTGCCACATCGATCTCGATCAACATTTAACTTTTCCATTTTCTTCGTGTGACTTTCTCTCTACACACTCTCTCCAAATTATCACCACAAATCTCAATCAATATTCAACTTCTCCCTTTCCTCGTCTTTCACTTTCTCTCTATACATTTTCTCTCTCGGATTACCTCACCATGTAATCGATTACCACCACAAGTAATCTCAATCAATATTCAAATTCTTCCTCATGTCTATAATTTTATCTCTCTACTTTCTCCCTCCAGTTACCTAGCCGGATAATGATATTACAACCACAAGTAATCTGGATTAACATCCAATTTATCCCTTCATGTCTCCAACTTTCTCTCTACATACTTTCTCTCTTCAAATCACCTCGCCAGGTAACTAGATTGCTACCACAAGTAATCTCGATCAACATTCAACTTCTCTATTTTCATCTCCGACTTTCTTTCTCTATGCATATTCTCTCTCTAGATTAACTCGTCGGGTAATCTCATTACCACCACAAGTAATTTTGATCAACAATCAACTTCTCATTTCACTTCTCCGACTGTCTCCCTCTCTGCACTTTCTTTTCTAGATTACTTCGGCAGGTAATCAGATTACCTACCACTAAAATCCAAGCATTCACTTGATGTGTTGATCTTTCTATGTTGGAAATACTATGACCACTCTAATATTATTACCTATCCCGATAATATTATTACATATGATAATAATATTACATGCCCGAATAATCATAATTAGAATACTAAATCTCTGAGAGAATTATTTAATTTCTCTTCCATCAATTTCAAACAACTATGTTTTGTCTTAATAATCTCATTTTGAAATATTTGATTTCACTAATAAAATTCATAGACAAACTAGCTAACTAAACACTAGCTAGTTTGCTTGAATTTGAATATGAAAAGTGATTTCTTTAACATGTATATTATTATTAAATAATTTCTCTCATCTCAAACCACAGATTGTAAAAATTAGTATGTAAACCTAAAGTTAAATCTCAAATGTCTCATACTAACTCAATAATCTTACTATCACCTATACATACATATAAATGATATATATATAGAGAGAGAGAAAGAGAGAGAGAGAGAGAGAGAACGCATCCAAATAAGACTCAAAAGGATTATACAATATGCTAGATTTAAAAAAATAAATAAGTAATATCACTTGTAATCGATAAAACCCTAAAGAATATTCTTTTTTTAAAAAAAATACTACAAGCAAAGTATCTAGTTGGTATTTCAAGTCTTATAATATATAGGTTTCAAAACTCAAATGTGTATAAAATAACTAAAATGTGATATCCAAAAATTAAAATGTATATAGAAAAATAAAGTATAATTCTCATCCTTATCTTGAAATTAATTTAATAAGTATTGACGATAAATTACAACTTTATATCTTATATCACATTTACATGACTGATGCAACACTCAATATAGAAGAAGTAAAAGAATTTATAAATTAATTTGAAAAACAGACTACATATGAAAATAATAAAATATATAAAAAATTAAATAAGGAAAATAATACTAAATAAGGAAAGCAAAATAAATTGAATAAGAAAAATAATTAATCCTAAAAACTAAACCAAACATGGCACTGCCACCTAGACACTTTGTCTAGGTGGCACTCCTCTTATTATTATATTAAGAAGATTAAGAAGATTGGATTTATTAGTCATTCACCTTTCATATATTGTATAATTAAAGCCAATTGTAATTTTTTTTTTTCTGGCCTCTCTCCCGTGATCTAATACTCCTATCTAATTTGCTTTATTTGCAAACATATATATCTAGTCATACAAACCAAAAATAAAGGTCGGAAACAAATCACTCATACACTTGAATGTATTTCGAAATAGGTAAATGGTTTGTATAATTTTTGTCATGGATCAAAGGCAACAATATAATGGATAATATACACATTTTATACACTGATGAATTAACTCAAAGAAAGTGGTCAATTTGAAGAATCCCAATCTCTTTAGAATTTGTTTATGATAATCATTGATCATATATATTTTCAGTGGAAATCTCATATATATCGCCCAACCGAAACTGTGAGACTTCAGTCAGCCCTAGTAAATAGAACTCTTTCCGAATTCAAATGGATCAATTTCGATTCTTATAAATAAAGACCTGATTATCTCAATATTCTTCGTGGCCGCCATGACTTCTACCATGAGGATTTCTCTTTTATTCTTTTTGCTTCTTGTTCTTGCTCCTCTTTTAGTTTCATGTGCCGATCAAAAGCAGGTAAATTGATATTGATATAAGTAGTATCGATAGATCAACAATTATATTTTTGCATATGATCAGTATCGCTACTCATCCAATCAGCATTGTTTATACCCATTATGCATACATACTTTGTTTCGCAATATTTAATCCAACGTCGTTGTGGTTTAATTACAAGATTCTGAGATAATTTGCAGTCTTACATAGTGTACCTCGGACATCATGGTGGAGATAAAACATTTCAAGAGATAGAAGATCACCATTATTCTTATCTTTTCTCGGTGAAAGCGACCGAAGAAGATGCAAGATCGTCGCTCATTTATAGCTACAAGCATAGTATCAATGGCTTTGCCGCATTGCTCACCGCGGATGAAGCCTCAAAATTATCCAGTGAGTCAACACAACTGGACAATACAATGAACGAGATTTTTTTTTTCCTCTTTTTTGCTCTGTTATTCTTATCCTTTTGTTTGTCTATCAGAGATGAAAGAAGTGATCTCTATTTCCCGGAGCCACCCGAAGAAATACTCGTTGCATACTACGAGGTCATGGGAATTCGTCGGTTTGGAAGGAGGGGAGAATAAACCCTACCTCTCAAACAAGGAAGATCTATTGATGAAATCCAAATATGGGAGTGATGTTATTGTTGGCGTGGTGGACAATGGTGCGTTGATTAACCCTAACAATACATTTGCATGATCCTATTATAAACAAATGTTTACTTCATAAGAAATGTTAGTAAAATTTACTTTTATAGTAATATTTGTTCTCTTAATCTGTGTGAAAATCAAAATGAATATATCATATTGGGATGGAGAGGTAGAATATGGTATGTTCGGGTTTTGTATTTTGTATATTATACAATTAATGATGAATCATTAATGGTTGATCTATCTAAAATTTTTAACTCAAATTAGGTGTATGGCCTGAATCTGAAAGTTTTGGCGATGAGGGAATGGGACCAATCCCATCGAGGTGGAAAGGGGCTTGTGTATCTGGAGATGCATTCAACTCTTCCCATTGTAACAAGTGAGTTTTATAATTTCATTATTAATTTTCTCTTATGGTACTAATATGATACTACTATTAATTACAATACTGGACAACGTTTACAGGAAGATAATTGGCGCACGATACTACATAAGGGGTTACGAAGCAGTCAACGGCCCTCTCGACCGAACAATCGATTACCGATCTCCTCGCGACATGGACGGACATGGAACACACACAGCCTCGACCGTAGGCGGCCGTAGGGTTCCCAATGCTTCTGCCCTTGGCGGCTTTGCTAGAGGCACTGCGAGCGGTGGTGCGCCGCTTGTTCGACTCGCCATCTACAAGGCCTGTTGGCCAGTTCCTGGACAAGAGAAGCTAGACGGCAATACTTGCTTAGAGGAAGATATTCTAGCAGCAATGGATGACGCCATTGCAGATGGTGTTGACGTGATGAGCCTTTCGCTTGGCATGAAAAAAACTCTTGGCTACTATGATGACGCCGTTGCGGTTGGCGCTTTACATGCCATGAGGAAAAATATTGTAGTCTCGTGCAGCGCGGGTAACAGTGGCCCCAGGGCATCGACATTGTCGAATGTGGCTCCCTGGATTATCACAGTTGCTGCTAGTACATTGGATAGAGGATTTGTAGCACCTGTTCAACTAGGAAATGGGATGATCATTGAGGTAAATTTGAGCAAATGAGTCCAATTTAGATCAATTTCAACATTTGTGACATTAAGTACTTCAAATCAATTTTATCATTTGTGATTATATTTGTCTTGTAGGGAGTATCATTCTCTCCAGATAAATTGGAGAGAAAAATGTACCCATTGGTTTATGCACGACAAGTTACTAATCCCAATGTCCCCGAAATTGAATCTGAGTAAGTACATCATACTCAGTATTTAAAGTGAATTAGTAAACGGTCAGCATTTAATAGTCAGAAGTACTGAGTGTTGAGTTTTGAATGTATATATTTATGCAGATATTGTTCACCGGGTTCGCTTTCACCGGAAAAGACTAAGGGAAAGATTGTCCTCTGTAAAAGAGGAGAGGGATCGAGAGTTGAAAAGGGCTTGGAGGTGAAAAGAGCCGGAGGAGTTGGTTTCATCTTAGGGAACAGCGTTCAAGATGGAGACTACTTGAACTTCGATTATCATTTTATTCCAGCAACTCATGTCACTAATATGAATGCTCGCATAATTTATAATTACATATATTCCACGAATAATCCAACGGCTTATTTAATTCCGGGTTCCACGGTCTTAAACACCAGGCCTGCACCAGCCATGGCTGACTTCTCCAGTCGAGGCCCCAACATTGTTTCCCCTGATATTCTCAAGGTGAGTAAAGATGAGTCTCGCTTTCTTAGATCATGTTGATAGTAGCCTATGGACTACATGCTATAATTAAATCACATTGTTAAAACGTGATATGGGTTCGTGTGACAGCCTGATATTACAGGACCAGGAGTGCAAATATTGGCAGCATGGAGTGAAGGATCATCTCCTTCACAATTACACATAGATCATCGCGTCACAAAATATAATTTTGATTCGGGAACTTCTATGTCTAATCCACACATTGCTGCAGCATGTGCACTCCTTAGGGCCATACACCCCAAATGGAGTAATGCTGCTATAAGATCTGCCCTGATAACCTCAGGTAGCTAACTCCTGTCTGAATTCAAATCTGCTGTCCCCTCAGCTGACCTTTATGTCATGTATCATGTATCATGTATCATGTTGTTGTAACACAACTGTTTTCTTTCACCTTCTAGCGGAATTACGTAACAACGAAGGGAACCTGATAACGGATTATCAAGGCTACTCGGCGGATCCTTTCCAATTTGGGGCGGGTCATTTCTGGCCCACCAAAGCAGCCGATCCAGGGCTCGTGTACGACGCATCATATCGCGATTACATTCTCTTCTTATGTGGCGACGGATATGTCAGTCCCGACCCTTCCTTCCCGTGCCCACCAAACCCACCTCATCCTCGAGAACTAAACTACCCATCCCTCGCTATTCCAGCGCTACGAGGTCCGGTGACGGTACAGAGAACCGTCACGAATGTTGGAAGCGGTTGGACTGTTTACTACATTAGAGTTAATACGCCGCCAGGGTTCAGGGTCGACGTATGGCCGCCGATGTTGTTCTTCCGGCGTGCTGGGGAGAAGAGGACGTTTACTATTACTGTGAGACCAGACATGGAAATGGTGGGGCGGATGGCCGAGGGACAGTATTCATTTGGATGGTATACTTGGTATGATGGAGTGCACAATGTTAGAAGTCCAATTGCAGTTGCATTAGCATAGTTAATTAGGCTCTTCTTTCTTCCATGTCTAGGTTGTTTTAAGCACAGGACTCCATTGTTTTTTCTTCTTCCATTTATTTATTTATTTATTTATTTTGTGACAGTTCCTTTTTTTTTTTTTTTTTAATTTACGGAAGAGTATATTTGTTTTTAATTGAATAGTAGTTTGTTTTATTATTAACTTGGCTTGACTTTGTTTTATTTTCTCTCAACTTTGACGTACGTACATTTTTTATTTGGTTCACATCAACAATTTATCTTTCTTTTTTTTTTTTCCTTTTTTGTTAATTATAATCAAAACATAAAAATGCATTACCTTGAAATTATTGTTTTTTCACTACCTTAACCATATATACCGACCATTTCGCATCATTTTTAAACAAATGGCATTAATTAAGAAAATAAAAAGAAAAGTTAAAATACATGAAATTAATTCGATCTAGCTAGCATAGCTAAATACTTCTTCAACCACCAAACAACCACAATTTTTGGTTAGAACCTGTCTTACACATAATTGACTACTGAAAGTTCAAACGTCCCTGCACCATGAATACATTTTTATATTCATGTGTGCTGCTTGGCAATATTTAGAGGTTTTAATTAGAGCAAAACTAATGTGAGAGGTTAAGAACTCAAATTTGGGTTTATTTCACCTTGTCCCCAATACCTAAATAATCTTAAGGTGAAAAAACCTGTAATTTGGCCCATCTAAGGGGGAAATGGATAAATGAGTGATCAAATTTGGCCACTCATTTACCCATTTCTCCCTAGCTCCCTTTTACCGTTTACCTTTTCCCCTCACTTTTTCTCGCTCCCATTAGTTTTTTTCTAATGCGTACGTAACACAATGATAAAATTGATGATAACAACGATAAATACCTTTTCACAAAAAAACAATAAATACCTTTATTCTATGAAATAAATGAAAAGGTATCAAATAATTCCTATTAGCAATATTATGGTACGTGTACAACATTGAAAGAGATGGATATTATCAAAATATTCAAGTAGCATACATTAACAAAATCATTGGTGATCGATCAAATTAAGTTGACATATGAAAAAAAAGTTCATCACAATTATATCCTTGGTAAACATATAAAAAAATTTACATTTGTATGTGTGTAAATGCATCTCCTATAATTGTAATTGTAATACATAGAAATTCATTAAATTTTGGTATAATAAGAAATACATATTCATACATATTACTTATCAATAAATACATTTTTAGTACTATAAGTAATAGAAATAACTATGGAAGTTTTTTGTAAGTTAAAAGTGAAAGGAATTTAAAGGTATTATTACAAATTCAAGAGGTCATAGTTAACAAATTCTATACTATGTATACTCACTAGTACAAAAAAGAGCTTAGGTGGCGGTTATTTTAGATTTAGGGTGGCGGTTTTTTTATCGCCACCCAAAATGACGACACCCAAAGTCGTTGAAAGGGTGGCGGTTGAAAAAACGCCACCCAAAAAAGACTTAGGGTGGCAGTTGTTTTTAACAACCGCCACCCTAAGTCTTTTTTTTAACACTTAGGGTGGCGGTTGTTTGCCACCCTTTCCACCTTTACAAAAAAAAACTACCTAGGGTGGCGGTTCTAGTGCAAAACCGCCACCCAAAATCCACTTTTTTTTTTAAAGATATGAGCAATGAAAAACACATAATTAGGAGTGCAAGTAAGAACGAAATAATTTTTATTCAAAATCAATCGCCTCTAATTACAACAAAATGAACAATCTAAGAACAAAAACATGAAATTATAAGATGAAAAACTAAAAATTACATTTTGAGGCCTTAGATGACCTCAGATCGGCCTGAAACATGGGGTCAAGGCAATAGCGGTGAGTGTCGTAGATCTCGTCGCGACGATTCCGGAATGGTGTAGTGGGTTGAAAACGGACATCGTATGCAAAAGTTATGGTCATTTAAAGTTTGCATACTCAAAAACTCGAAAAAAATTATAGTAATTATTACACGAAAATACACGAAATTGGGATCAAAAGATAGAAGAAGCTTACCTTATTTAAAATGTGCTATCAATTTGTGAAGAAACTGCACTTAAATCTGATTTGAAGTCGTGAATATTGTAAGAAATTGCGAAAAATTTTCAAAAGAAGAAGGAAAGAAACGGGAATATGTGAGTTGGTGAAATATTTAAAGAGAAAGGATGGCGATTGTAACAAAAAACCGTCACCCAAAAGTATTTTTAAAATAATTTTTTCTTAAAAGTGCATACGGTGGCGGTTGTATAGTTACAACCGCCACCCAATGTTATTATTATTATTATTTTTAAAATTCTTTGATTTAGGGGAGCGGTTGTGTGTACAACCGCCACCCTAAGTGTTTTATTTTATTTTAGTTTTTTAAATTTGTTGGTTTAGGGTGGCGGTTGTGTGTACAACCGCCACCCTAAATATTTTATTTATTTATTTTTTTTTAAATTTGTTGATTTAGAGTGGCGGTTGTGTGTATAACCGCCACCCTAACAGTTATAATATTTTTAAAAAAATTTTTTTGCTTAGGGTGGCAGATTTCAACACAACCGTCACCCTTTCTTCAGTATAAGCACCAATGGTGGCGTTTTCATTAAAAACGCTACCTAATGGGCGTCCCCTAAAGCCAATTGTGTACTAGTGAATGAAGTTCAATTTTTTTGGTAGAAGGCGAAGAGGTGGAATCTTCATGCATTGGTCTTATATCATTTAATTTAATTGTTGATTAAAGAAAAACTAATGCAAAACTAATGCTAAATTTGTAAAAAAAGATATAAGATTTGCAAGGGCAAGATGGTCATAAAATATTTTTCACATGTTAGGCACTTTTATAAAGGGGAGGGTTAAGTACTGGTTATGAAGTTCGACTTGCAATGTCTTAGTAACCCTTTCCCAAAAAACTATCAGGAAAATAGAAAATTTTTGTAGAACAAATGATTAACCATAACCTATAGAATAGTACTCCTAAACGAAGTGCAAATAAAGTTCGTAAAAATTAGAATTCTTAGACTTAGCACACCCAATGTGCTTAAAGAAATCAAATGAACAGTTATAATACAAATGTGACCACCACAATTGTTAATTGTCTTAGAGCCTTGAGATGGTCATAAATTTAAATAATCAGACTTTACATCACATTAAATTAGATATTAACTCAAATTTTTGGGACACGCGTGACATTTGATTGCATAACCTCATCAATCCAAAGAATTAAATTAGATATATGTAGGAGCGTCGGTTCATTCGTTAACACAATTAGGGATTTGCATGACTTGAACCCCCTATAATTCAATTGATTTTCAATGTCCAGTACCATACGATTGTGAAATACGTATTACTATACACTTGTGCAATGCGTGAATCGAATTATGCTCAAGGTTATATTGAATGTCTACTAAGCAGTGAAATTTAATACACGAAAATGCCACAGAGGTTCTGAAATTCATGCATTTATTCTAGATTTTATTTACTACCTCCGTCCCAAAATTATAACCATTTTCTTATCTTTACACATATTAAGAAAAATGCAATTAATAATATTAGAAAAGTCCAATTCAAAATTATTTTCCTAATATACCATCTCATTTATTAGATATTTTATTTCAATTACTCTATTTTGATGATATCAATGTATATTAAATGAGGGTATAAAAGACAAGTAATATTTTAAATACATATCTAAAAGGAATGTGTCCTATATTTTGGAATGGACGAAAAAGGAATAATGGACTATATTTTTGGGATGGAGGTAATATTTGTTAACAAACATTAACGTGTCTACTGCATATAATATATAAATAGATAATATTATCGGTACATTTTGATAGAAATTCAATAAATCTCGTGATATATGAGGGTATCTTTGTAATTAACTCAACATAGTCACAATAAAATGGTCCAAAAATGATTTTCACATCAAATAATTTTAATATATTATATATTATAGATTGTAAATATAGATATGGATTATAGATTACACAGTAAGTTCATATAATGTATAAGACTATTGTAGTATTTTAATTTTTAATTTTTTCATTTCCTGCCATGATCTTATATTATCTAATTCACTTTAGCAAACATATATAATCAGTCATATACGAACCAACAATAAAGGCCAATCACCCGTGATTTAATTCGACCACTTCAATTTGAAGTATATAGTAAATGTAATGTGCAATTTCTCAAGAAATGCACAATGTATAATATACACGCGTATATATACACTAAATAATAAACTCAAAGAAGGTGATTGAGGAATCCGTCTCTCTTTATAATTTGTCTATGATCATATTTAAAGGAGTAATTCTGCACTAACATTGAAAATTATTATTTTTAAATGATACGATCAATATAGTATATTTTATTGGATAATAAAGAGATACACCCACTACCAAAAACATATCGCCTCTAATACTCTATCCGCAAAAGGCTTCTAGTGTGTATCAAATAATACCAAACTATGACTTAACAATGTAATGTCTATCAAGAATTATTTCATTTACAATGGCAACCCCGTAATTGGCAAACAAACAGAGAGTAACAAACTGAGTCAAACACTACGAAATCGAACTCTTCGAGTTTAAAGGGATCAATTTCGATTGTTATAAATAACCACCTCATTATCTCAATCTTCTTCATGGCCGCCATGATTTCTATGATGACGAATTCTCCTTTGTTCTTTTTGTTTCTCTTCCTTGTTCCTCTTCTCGGGTCATGTGCCGATCAAAAGCAGGTAGTCTCGTACACATGATCAGTATAATTATTCATCCAATCAGCACTGTTGATAAAAACAAATAATTTTTGCACATATTTTGTTTTGTAATTATTAATCCAATGTTGTTGTGTTGCAGTCTTACATAGTGTACTTCGGACATCATGGTGGAGACAAAACCTTTCAAGAAATAGAAGACAACCATTATTCGTATCTTTTCTCCGTCAAAGCGACCGAAGAAGATGCAAGATCGTCGCTTATTTATAGTTACAAGCACAGTATCAATGGCTTTGCTGCACGTCTCACCGCGGATGAAGCCTCAAAACTATCCCGTAAGTAAACACGACTCGGCAATATAACAACGACAATTTTTTTTCTAATTTGTATAATTAATTTTGTTTGTCTATCAGAAATGGAAGAAGTGATCTCTGTGTCTCGGAGTTACCCGGAGAAGTACACTTTGCATACTACTAGGTCATGGGAATTCATAGGATTGAATGAAGAGAATAAACCCTACCGCTTGAGGAAGGAAGGTCTATTAATGAAATCCAAATATGGGAAGGATGTTATTGTTGGCATGGTGGACAATGGTACTGTTAATTAACCCTAACTCTATGTGCATGATCCTATTATAAAGAAGTTTTCTATGTGTATGTCGTATACGGGGTGTACATATAGCATTTTTTATAATATGTTTCAGTTTTCTATTCTGTATTCCATCATAAATATTTATTAATCATCGATAAAATTTTAATTGCAACAAGGTGTATGGCCTGAATCTCAAAGCTTTAACGACGAAGGGATGGGACCGATTCCATCAAGGTGGAAGGGAGTTTGTGTATCTGGAGATGCATTCAACTCATCCCACTGTAACAAGTGAGCTTCATTATTAAATTTTCCTTATATAATAATATTACGAATTACAAATGATCAGGTGTTCGCCATGGCTATGCTTAAGGAACCCGAATTTGATGAGGCATCGATGAAGCCTATTGGGTTCCCTAATCATGATTGGTAGTAATATATTACTATTACTAATTGCACTCTGAAAAAATTTATAGGAAGATAATAGGTGCACGATACTACATCAAGGGTTATGAAGCAGAATATGGCCCACTCAACCGAACATTAGATGCCCTGTCCCCTCGCGACATGGACGGACATGGAACACACACAGCCTCGACTGTGGGTGGCCGTAGGGTTCCCAATGCTTCAGACCTTGGCGGCTTTGCTAGAGGCACTGCTTCCGGTGGTGCACCACTTGTTCGACTGGCCATCTATAAGGCCTGCTGGTCAGTTCCTGGACAGGAGAAAGCAGAAACCAACACTTGCTTCAGTGAAGATTTGTTAGCAGCAATGGATGAGGCCATTGCAGATGGTGTAGACGTGTTGAGCCTTTCAATTGGCACAAAGAACCCTGTCGGCTACTATGATGACCCCATTGCGTTTGGGGCTATTCATGCGACGAAGAAAAATATCATAGTCTCTTGCAGCGCGGGAAACAACGGTCCTAATGTGTCTTCACTGGCGAATGCAGCTCCTTGGATTATCACCGTTGCTGCAAGTACATTGGATAGGGGATTTGTATCATCTCTTCAACTAGGAAATGGGATGATCATTGAGGTAATTGGTATTGATATGTGACATCATCAAGTACTTCAAATCAATTTTCATATTGTGCTCATATGTAACGCAGGGACAATCACGAGCTCCAAATAACTTGGAGAAAAAAATGTATCCATTGGTTTATGCAGCACGAGTTATCAATCCCAATGTCCCTAAAAATGAATCCGGGTAATAAGTCTCTCCCTTTTGGTACACCATACTCAATATTTTAGGTCAATCAGTATTAGCTAGCTCATATAAGTGACCACATTCTTTTTTTAATTGTGAGTCGGCCTCTATGTGTAAGTGGTGAACAGCATTTAATGGTCAAAGGTATCCAATGCTGATTTATAATATTCATTCATGCAGATATTGTTTACCGGGGTCTCTTTCGCCGGAGAAGACTAAGGGCAAGATTGTCTTCTGTGCAAGAGGAGTGGGAGCGAGAATTGCAAAGGGTTTGGAGGTGAAAAGAGCTGGAGGAGTTGGTTTCATCTTAGGAAATAGCAAACTAGATGGAGATGATTTGGAGGCTGATCCTCATTTTGTTCCAGCAACTCAAGTGACTCATAAAAATGCTCGCAAAATTTACAAGTACATAGTTTCCACAAAGAATCCAACGGTTTATTTAATGCCGGGTTCCACCATCTTGCACACCAAGCCTGCACCAGCTATGGCCGTCTTCTCAAGTCGAGGACCCAACATTATTTCCCTTGATGTTCTCAAAGTAAGTAACCACTGAAAGCGTCATTAATCTTGTTGACAATAGCCTGTTGACAGCATGCTATAGTTATATAACTTTTTGTTGGTTTGTGTGGCAGCCTGATATTACGGGACCAGGAGTGGATGTATTGGCGGCCTGGAGTGAAGCATCATCTCCAACAAAGCTAGATGTAGATCATCGGGTCACGAAATACAATCTTCTATCAGGAACTTCCATGTCCAACCCACATATTGCTGCATCATGTGCACTTCTTAGGGCCATGCACCCCAAATGGAGTAGTGCTGCTGTAAGATCTGCCCTAATCACCTCAGGTACCTTCTTTGTGAATTCAGATCGGTTGTCCCATTAGCTAACCTTATTATAAATTGTTTTATAATCGAAATTTTCTTTCACATTTCAGCTGGACTACGTAACAACGAAGGTAACCTCATAACGGATTATTACGGCAACCCGGCGGATCCATTCCAATTCGGGGCGGGTCATTTCCGGCCCACCAAAGCAGCCGATCCAGGACTCATCTACGATGCATCATATCTCGATTACATTCTCTTCATATGCGGCAGCGGGTATAACAGTCCCGACCCTTCATTCCCGTGTCCACAAAACCCACCTCACCCTCGACAGCTAAACTACCCATCCCTCGCTATTCCGGCGCTAAGACATCCCGTGACCGTCCAGAGAACCGTTACAAATGTTGGCAGCCATTGGAGTGTGTATTTTGTGAGCGTTAAACCGCCGCTGGGTATTAAGGTCGACATATGGCCACCGATTTTGTTCTTCCGCCATGCTGGGGAAAAGAGGACGTTTACTATTACTGTGAGACGAGACATAGAAGCGGTGGGGCAGATGAAGAAGGGAGAGTATTCATTTGGATGGTATACTTGGAATGATGGATTCCATAATGTCAGGAGTCCCATTGCAATTGCATTAGCATAGTTATTAGGCTCTCTTTCTTCCATGTCTAGCTAGGTGGTTTTAAGCATAGGATTTCCTTTTTCTTGTTCTATTTATTTATTCATCTTTCAGAATTGTTTTTTCTAGAAGAGTAGATTTGTACAGGATTTCTATGGAAATAATTGATTCAATTGGTTTTTTCTCTGTGAGAGATCTATGCAAAAACATCTCAGCTAAGGAAAATTCATTAAATCGGGAATTATCGTCTAACATGAACTCATCAAATGAAGATAACTTTACAACTCTGATTACGTTTATCTTACAGTGATTTTTCACTTATCTCTATACTGTTAATAGCCTTCAATGTACAAATAGAGGCATACAAGACATCTAATTGAAGTTAATAGATTTTCAATAAGTTTCTTCAGATTTCATATTTTTCCGTATAGAGCTTAAATCAGATTCTTCAAATATAATCAACATTGTTAAAGTGAGTACACATATGTATTCTCAATATATAATCCTTAATATTTTCTCCATAACAAAATGACCCACAAGAATTACAAACTAAAAAATTAAAAAGGAAAAGGAAAATCAAGGAGCTAATGTAATCTCCCCAATCTCCAACTGAGCAGCAATGTCTTCAAGCTGCTTCTTCACACTCATATCAATCAATTTAGAACCAGAACTTCCATACCTTATAGTGAATCCAGCAACCAGTGAAGGATCAATTTGAGTCTTAATCCTCACATTCTTAGAGCCACTCAATTTCTGCACTTCTTTCGCGATCTGCGACAAGTGTTGCGGCTCCAATTTCACCACCGAACTGACAATCGCGAGCTCAGTATCCGTCAATTTGTTGTAAATAATTTCGAATTCTTTCAATATCTCGCCAATAATGTCGATTCTCTTCATATCTAGGAGAATGTTGAGGAAATTCACAACATGAGGCTGAAGGTTCGCATCCTTGGCGATTTCGTTGATTAGTGGAATCTTCTTTTCTTCGCCTATGACTGGATTTGCGAAGAAGCCAGTCACAGCTGGATCGGAGAAGATTTTAGCGACTGATTCGAGGTCGGCATATGTTTGCTCGAGCGTGTTGTTGGATTTGGCGACATCAGCTAGGGCGGTGGCGTATCTGCTCGCCGCAGTGTTGGACATCGCGGCTGAAAGTGCACCGCCTCCGCCGCGGTTGCGACGGTGGTGGGGTTTGATTGTGAGTTTCGGGAGCTTGAGACCGGTGGAGAAGAAGGATTTGACGGTGAGTTTCGAGTGGAGTTTCGGGGACGGTAGTCGCCGGGACCGGAAGGTCATAGGGGCTTGTTGCAGAGCGGCCGCGGCCATCGCAAACACTGTGGCGGACAGAGAGGTTGAGAGAGGCGGAAACAGAGGGATTTGGAAATGGTGAATAAACAGAGTGGTTTTTGATAAGAGTTGATGGTGGAGATTGAAAGTAAGGTGAAGATGTACG
Organism: Jasminum sambac; assembly: GCA_018223645.1. Taxonomy (NCBI): domain Eukaryota; kingdom Viridiplantae; phylum Streptophyta; class Magnoliopsida; order Lamiales; family Oleaceae; genus Jasminum; species Jasminum sambac. The sequence goes on along the minus strand of CP073647.1, from coordinate 31,997,260 downwards.
GTGTCTATTACATTAATTATCCAGTGACTGTGATGGAGGATGGTATCTTATCTGGAGGGGATAATAAATTGACACGTGTCCGCCTTATGTTGAAGGGATGATAATCTATATTAGTATTGATGCCAATTTAACGAAACGAAAATACAGCAGCAAAATTTATTTGCCCAAAAAAAAAAAAAACAAACAAACCAAAAAAACATCACATTATATCTGCACCCCTAAAAAATCATTTTTTTTTAATAATCATACCACCCATATTAGATAAATATATCCTAATTTGCTCCAATGGCATTAGATTACATCGAGGAGGGGAAAAAAAGGGATTTAAACTTTCGATACTCAAATTGTCATATGAAATGTAACTAGTATACCGTTCTTTGCCGGTGGATCAAGCGAAGCCGGCAATGGTGGAGCAGGAGGAGGAGGAGAGGAGGGGAGGAGAAGATGCAGAAGAAGAAAGAGAGTGAGATAGGGAGATGAAGACGGAATGACGGACACTCAGACACTCACAATCTTTTTTTATGTCAATGGGGGAGAAAAATTCGTTTCGCTCGTAATAATTGAATTGAATTATATTATATTATATGAGTTAATTAATGTATTAAATTTAAGTTGTCTATACAATGGGTACTCATACTGAAGTGTGCTATGACAGAGCATTTATATAACAATTAATATTATTATATAATTTAATAATTGAATAACTCATACATCTTGAATTCAAAGTCACCTTTATTTTACTTTTAGGTGTCTTTGATTGAAGGATAGAAAATGAGTTGGAATTTCAATTTCAGAGAATTCCAATTGCCACCGCCATAGGAATTGAAATTCCTTGTCTAAAAGGAAAATTTCCACAACTTAGCCTAAAGTGGAATTTCTTTTTCATGGGATTCAAAAGTTGTTTGATGATAAAAATAGAAATTGGGGTGGAAAATAATCATTTTCCATGAAAATTGTGGGCAATCAAACACACCCTCCGAAGAAAAAGCTAAACAATTCCTATTTAGTACTATTGGTATCATTACTTACCTTTTGATATAAATGATTATGTTTAAATTTTATATAAAAATATATATATAAGTTAAGAAAATAATTACCTACTAAGATTTCAAAGTGAAATAAAAGTATAGTTCAACTATATTGTGTTCTCAATATTATCGTATAAGATCATATAATACAAAATCATATAAATAAGATAATAATATTTAATCATGAGAATTCATTAGTATTTTACGATGAAGTATTTTCAAAAATTGGAGATGAATCATAAATAGTTTTGAATTTATAAAATTGTATTGAAATTATTTACAATATCTCTTTGCTACTATATGTTACTATTATTTCATTTTGAATCTCTTAAATAATCACTTAACTATTGGGAAACTCAATTTTACAAGAATTGAAAATAATATCTATAATTTAATCTAGTTAAAAATAAATAAATAAAAAAATTTGATGGTTAGTTGATTTACTTAGTAGATTCCTTAGTTAGATACCGAATTAGTTAAATATTAGTTGCTTAAATCGTTTTCTAGTTACAGAAATAATTATAATTTTTCCTTATATAACGATGGGATGTTGAATTCTTAATTACAACTGGGATTTGGACATGGGGATTTGTACATGGTATCAAAGCTGAAGGTCACGTTCATGCCCTCAGTACCTCAATTTCTCCGAAAAGATCTTAATGGAGAAACCTAGAGGGAATCAATGCAGCAGCAAGAGGAAATCGGAGCTAAAATTGAAGATCCATTGCCAAATGCTAACAAAGCTTTATTCAATGATCCTTAGAATTGAAAAAACAAAGAGGAATGCAATGATCATCATTATTGCGAGGCCTCTACTCAAGGTTGCGCCTAAGTTTATCGAACATGGTGGTTTGTTGCTCTGCGGGAATTGCGCCACCAACGTCATTTCGGCGTTGTCCCTTCAAAGGGCCTTCCAGCTCGCGATCAGGTTTTTTGCGTCGCTTCTTCTTTCTTTGCATTATGTAGGGAACTTTGTGACTATATTTCAAGGGGTAACATCCTCCGTCTCGATCACTTGTATTTTCAAAGTTCCATTGCTCTTAAAATCAGTGGATCAATGCCATCTTAATTGATGAACAAAAAGCCTTTTTTCCACGTAAGAAGCATGTAGGTCATGTAAGAGTCTTAGATTCCAACAGATTTCACCAATCAATTAACGGTTAGAAAAAACTAGCACGTCACATCAGTCAATAAATCTCCTGTCAAGCTGTCACTATCCCATATATTATTTATTACGGCCTGCATGGGTACACACTAACAACCAACCTTTAGGTACCAATGATCGTCGTGTCGTAGAAAAAGGAACCGGTGACCAATGATACTATGATGATCAATTCACTACGGAGTATAAACGAGGACAACAAGAAGTGACAGTAATAGCAAAGTGGTGGGAGTGTCAAAAAATGTGAAGTGCATATACAAGGATGAGAATGTCTTTCCCTTAACCTTGAGTTGCCTATTTATAGGGGTGACCGGTGAGTGCGTAACTGTAAATGAAGGTGAGTGATCGATTGTTGTGATTCTTTGATCGTTACACCAAGATTCCCTCCATGAATCTTGTATTTCCTTAATTCTCTCCCTTGATGTACGACATTGCATGATATCCTAATCTCTCCACTATGATCCCCAAGATTCCTGCTAAAGCTAATGAACGCTCTTACTATTGGATCAGCGAGGCCGAGGTTTAGTTTGGTAATGCTATGGCTTCTCAATAAACAGCTTTCGTTGTGCTGGATAAAAATTCAGTTTAGTGTTTAGTAAACTTTTGTACTAAAATTGATGTATAATCTAAAAGCAATTTTTAAATGTTTGGTAAATTTAATTATTTTACTGCTGTATTAGTTTATAATTACTAAAAAATATATGGATTTTAATAATATATTTATTTATTATTATATGATATTTTTAATTTCTTTTGTTTTTATAAAAGATTATGTGATATTATGTAATACTTTCACAGAAAATGCGGGGTTTCAGAACCGATCAGGCACCAACGTTGGTGCCGTAATTACGGCACCAACGATGGCATTTTCGGGGTCGATCCGACCTCCGTTTTGAAATCCGGGACCAGATCTGGAATCAGCACGGTGATGGGGAGTTCCAAGAATTTTTTGAATTTTTTCCGGCGACACCGTGGCCACTGGTCAAAGTTTTGGCACTAATTTTTACAATATACATTTCCCTATCGCCGTGGCCACCGGTCAAAGTTTTCCCTAATAATTTATTTTCTTTTGACAAGCTTGGCTAATTTCCCTTCTTAATCTCGTGTTCTCTTCCTTCATTCTTTAATGGCTCTTGAGGACTTGTATTCTAAATTGGTCATCAACGATGAGGAGCAAGCCGTTGAATTGGATGACGACGAACTGCATCAAAAGAGTGATGAATATCGGTTTTGCTTGGTGGGGAGGTTTCTAACGGATAGATCTATCCATTTTGTTTCGATGAGGAGTACTATGGCGGCCCTTTGGAGACCTAAAAAGGGAATCTGTATAAAGGATCTGGGAGGAGGCACCTATATTTTTCAATTCTTCCATGCCATTGATATGAATCGAGTGCTTGACAATGGTCCTTGGACTTTCAACAATCATCTCCTATTGCTCAAACATCTTCAAGAAGACGAAAATCCCTCTCGCGTTGAGGTAGTTCATACGAGTTTATGGGTGCAGATACATGATGTCCCGGCTGGATTTTGATCGGAACGCGCTTTAGTCCAGATTGGCAATTTTGTTGGCTTATTTCTCGCTTCCGACCCAAACAATTTTTCTGGTGGCTGGAAAAGCTTTCTTCGTGTTAGAGTTTGCATGGATATTCGCCTACCGTTGAAAAGAAGGATGAAACTTAAGAAACCCGGGGGAGATTGGATCTAGGTCAATTTTAAATATGAGCGAGTCCCTACTTTCTGCTTTATTTGTGGCATCATAGGTCACTCCGACTCAACATGTGAACATCTCTATGAAGGTGGTGGTGCCGAGGTACAACGTCCATATGGATCCTTCCTACGTGCTTCCCTCCGGAATTCTCAAAGTTTGGCCGGTGAAAAGTGGCTCCGGGTTTCTTCGTTGGAACATGCGAATTCTAATTTTGGCAAGGGTGTTGTTGATGACACGGATGAGGAAAATCCCATGCAAAAGGCCGACAATCATGCACTAGTATCCAAAGGAAAGAACGAGATTTTGGGTCCAAATTCCACCAATCCTAACCCAAATTTTTTAGAGTCAAATCCCTTGAATATGAAAGTCAATTCTTCATTTAAGGAAATTCCCACGGCTGACTTTAATGAAAATGATTCCAATAATGAATTGGGCCTCACTATCATGGACCAAAAAAGGCCTAGATTGGCAGATCATGCTGAAATGGACTCGAGAAACCTTGATACTCAAGCTGCTCCAATGAGTGAAGATCCAAAAAACTTGGCTGTGGTGGGGTCTGCAACGCGGGCCCACCGATCATCATGAGTATCCTCAGTTGGAACCCACGGGCAGTTCAAGTACTTGTTGACTTAGTCAACACGAATAAGCCGGATTTTATTTTTCTCATTGAAACTTTATCTTGTAATAAAAAAATGACATCTATAAAAAATAAATTGCATTACGAGTGTTGTGTTGTTGTTGATTGTGTTGGTCGTAGTGGTGGTCTCGTGCTTTTATGGAAATACCAAACTTTGAGCTCTTTAATTAGCATGTCACGCTTCCATACTGATGTGGAGGTCAATATTGGTGGCTTTCCTAAGTGGCGTCTCACGGGTTATTATGGTAATCCGGATCGTACCCGACGTCACGAGAGTTGGGACCAACTTCGTCTTCTTGCCTCCGCGTCATCCCTTCCATGGGTTTGCATGGGGGATTTTAATGATCTCCTCTACCAACATGAGAAAATGGGCCAACATGAACACCCACCGGGGCTCTTTAGTGGGTTTAAAGAGGCGATCAAAGACTGTAATTTGTGTGATTTGGGCTTAATGGACTACCAGTTTACATGGTTCAAGAGCAAGGCTCCCCAGGTTGGGTGGAGGAAAAATTGGATCGGGCTTTTGCCTCTCCATCTTGGATGGATATCTTTCTCCGCACCTGTGTGCACAATTTGGGCCAATTTTCTTAGGATCATGCGCCTTTGCTTTTGAAACTAGCAGCTTCCTTCTCTAGGCGTGTTCATCATAGATTCAAATTCGAGAATATGTGGTTGCGCGACTCAGATTGTCGAGAACTCGTGTGCTCCAGTTGGTCCAAATCTGTTGGGGAACCTTTATTAGACCGTATTAACTCCTGTGAAGGTGACCTGCTACGTTGGGGAGGCTCTGGTATTCGTCATTTAAATTTCACAATCCAACAAAATAAGCTGCCATGACACGATTACAGAGTAGAAAGGATGGTGATGGTATGCTTGCATTTCAAAGAGCGCAATCAGAATATTTCAAAGCATTGCACCAGAAAGAGATTTATTGGAAGCAACGTTCTAGGACACTCTGGCTTAACGAAGGCGACTGCAATACAAAATTCTTTCATAGAAGTGCTTCAGCTAGTAGAAAGATACATACTATTCAAGCGCTTCGTGATGATCATGGTTTTATGCAATCCGGGACGATCCCAATTCGCCATACCATCCATGATTATTTTCAGACTCTCTTCTCGTCGCTTGCTCCCCAAAATCAGTCTAACTCAGTGGTGGATTGCATGGATTCGAGACTTTCTGGCCATCATATTGATAGCTTATCTGTTACCTTCACAGCCGGCGAAGTCTATAAAGCTATCCATGGAATGTATCCAGACAAAGTTCCGGGGCCGGACTACATGAATCCGGCCTTCTTTCAAAAATTCTGCGATGTGGTAGGAGAAGACGTTACTTCTCTTTGCCTACAATGCCTTAATTCCTGCTCATTCCCCACTGGCTTGAACGGCACATTAGTTACTCTCATTCCCAAGAAAGCTAATCCAGAAGCTATGCAAGATTTCAGGCCGGTCTCGCTTTGTAATGTTTTATATAAGATTATAGCCAAGGTCCTCGCAAATCTTCTTAAAGTTATTCTGCTGGATATTATATCAAACACTCAATGCGCTTTTGTTCCCAGCCGGTCTATTCAGGATAATGCGATGTTGGCATTTGAGGCGCTACATTGTATGAAGAAGAAGAAGAGGGGAAAACAAGGATTGGCTGCACTCAAGATCGACATTAGCAAGGCTTATGATCGCCTTGAATGGAGCTTCGCTCATAAGGTAATGCATAGACTGGGGTTTCCTCGTAAATGGATTGATTTGGTTCTCCTTTGCATTTCTTCTGTTCGATATCATATTGTGCATGAGAAGGGTGATATTGGACCTATCATTCCGGAACGAGGGCTCCGACAAGGGTGTCCTTTGTTGCCGTATCCTTTTATTCTTTATGCTCAGTGCTTGCCATCACTGATTTTGTCTAAAGAACGCTCCAATGCCATCCATGGCTGTTAGGAGTGGGTAAAAAAACCGGAACCGAACCGAAAGAACCGGAACCGAACGGTTCTTTAAAAAAAATTAGGAACCGGAACCGAACCGGAACCGGAATGAGAACCGAATGGATCATTTTCTAAAAACCCGGAACCGGAACCGGAATAGGATAAGAAATAGCACTATTTCTTCTATTTGATTGCCAACTTTTGTGAATTCTTTTAGTAAATTTAAAATTTGGTGCTAATTCTAGTAAATTTTGGTGTTATTTCTAGAAAAATTCTACTAGAATTCTCATAGAATTCTTTTAACCGCAAATGTGGCGGCAAAAAAAAGGCGGCAGGAGCTGTCGCCGCTGCGTCTTAAAGAAAAACGCTTCTGGCAAAGAAATTTGGCGAAAGCAGCATGAAGTCACCTGGTGCTTTTGTTGTTATATTATATTGGAATCAAAATTTTTATTTTTTTCTTGTGTTTTTCGAGTAATAAAAAATACATCATAAAATAACCGGAACCAAACGGGTAAAATCGGAACCGGAAGGAACCGGAACCGAACGGGTATTTCATTTGAAAAGAACCGAACGGATCCATTTTTCAAGGAACCGGAATTTACGGTTCGGTTTCGGGTAGTGAACTACCCGGAACCGTACTCGGAACGCCCACCCCTAATGGCTGTAAAATTGCCAAGCACGCTCCATCGCTCACGTACTTATTTTTTGCGGATGATAGTTTGCTATTTTTCCGTGCCAATATTAAGGAATGCGACACGATCAAAGAGTTGCTCCATAACTACGAAGTGGAATCGGGACAATCTGTGAATTTTAGTAAATCTTCCCTTTATTTCAGTGGCAACGTTGACCACGAATTGCAAGCTTTTATTCGGTCCTCCTTCGGCATTCAAGGTTTCCAATTCCATGAAAAGTATCTTGGATTGCCCTCTATTATTGGAAGGAAGAAACGTGAGGTGTTTGATTATATTAAAGACAAGGTGTGGCAACGAGTGCAAGGGTGGAACGAGAAGTGTCTCTCTCGAGCAGGGAAGGAAACTCTCATCAAAACAGTTGGCCAAGCTATCCCTAACAATGTTATGAGTGTGTTTCTTATACCTAACCAAGTTTGCGAAGATATGGAAAGAATTTTGAACAGGTTTTGGTGGCAATCTAATCACAAGAAGGCTAGGAGAATCCATTGGACTGCATGGGACAAGCTTTGTTTACCCAAGGCAAAAGGAGGAATGGGTTTCAAAAAACTTCACGAAGTTAACGTTGCTCTTCTTGCTAAGATAGGTTGGAAATTCCTCTCTAATCCATTGTCTCTAGTGGCCCAAGTCTACAAAGCATGCTACTTGCCATCGAGTTCTTTTTTGGACGCTAAGATTGGCTATAGACCAAGCGACATTTGGCGAAACATACTAGCTGCTCAATCTCTGCTTAAGGAAGGAAGCCGAATCCGGATTGGTAATGGCTCTTCCACTAACATCTGGAACGATCCATGGTTGCCTAATGCTGATCAGGGCCTTGTTTCCTCTACACCAGCCTCGGGAAGTGAAAGTGCCACCGTTGACCAAATCTTTGCCGTTGGTTCGAAATGCTAGAACTCTAATCTCCTCTCGAAAATCTTTAATGTCGATGATCGCCACCAGATTTTGCAAATTCCCTTGTCTAATATAGAGAGTTCGGACTGTCTCTTTTGGATCCATGATAGGAAAGGAGCTCACACTGTGAGAAGTGGCTATAGGAGACTAATGGAGAACTCCGCTTTGCAGTCCCGCATTGCAGCCGAACCCTTTTGGAACATGTTGTGGCATGTTAGCATCCCTCCTAAAGTGCGAAACTTTCTTTGGAGGCCATCACTAGGTGTATTACCTACTGCAGATCAATTGCAACTCAAGCATGTCGACGTTGACCCTCTTTGTCGATCTGCCACCTCCATGATGAATCCATCATTCATTCTTTAGTCCGGTGTGAGTTTGCTCAGCGAGCATGGGCTGCTGTTGATGTTATTGATACTTTTCCCATGGCAAATAATTTTAAGGATTGGTTCGACTCTACCTTGGGTAATAATCAGCTAGACCACGCTCTCATTGCAATGACATGTTGGGCAATTTGGAAAAATCGTAACGAAACAGTTTGGCAAGCCCGGTCTCTTACAATTCCTAAGGCTCTTTCTTTAGCTTGTAGCCTTTTGGAGCAATGGCGGACAGTGCATACAACACCATCTTCACCTGCTTTCGATGTTGCGAGTTCAGGCGTGCTCAATGGAGACCACCAGCTTCAGGCGCGCTAATTATTTTGTATCAATCTAATTTTGAAGAAATCTTCTAATTTAAAAGGTGTGTTGCAATTTAAAAGATTTTTTTTTCATTTTTAGGAAAAATCCGTAGCGATCTAATGATTTTTTATTTGTTTTTTAAATTAATTATATTTCTGCTTTTAATAATATAATTAATTTTGATTAATCTTTGTCCACTAAACTCATGTCCAACTTAATATTAGCAATAGAATTTAGTATTTTAATTAATTATAGTATAAATAATTTTAGTTAATTCTTGTGTGTAAGCTAATTATTTCTAAAAAAACATTAGTTACTTCAAAAATAATTTTCTTGATAGCCATAATTTTAAACATTATATGAATCTAACTTTAAAAATATCTTATAATTGAAAAGATAGCTTGGAATTTAAATGATATAGCTATAGATTCAAATAATTAAAAAATTGATTAATGTATAATTGAATGATTAATTAAACAAAATTGACATTGCACACTTGGTTTAATTTTTATGTAAAAATTTAATGAATTGTAATTTTTTATCAGCAAAATTAAATCTTAGAGAAATTGCTAATTTTAATTAATTTTTATTTCTTAGCTAATTATTTATAAAAATATGGTTGATTGTTTCTAAACTTAATTAATGGGTCAACCTAATATTTAAATTTTTTAGTACAAATTGGGGATTGTAGTGGTGCGATTTTATCTCGAACTCGGGCCAATTGCCGGTGAGTTTCCTTTTATTTTTATAAAAAACTTTAATAAATCGTAATTTTGAATCGCACAAAATTGAATCTTAGTAGGATTGTTAGGTTTAATTAATTTTTATTTCTTAGTTAGTTATTTAGAAAAATAATTAATTATTTTTAAAATTAAGTAACGGGTCTGATCTTATTTTTTTGATTTTAGTGTTACACTTTTATTTTAAATTTGTGTCAAAATTTAATCAATGATAATTTTGTATGGAATAAAAATTAAACCTTAGTGAAAATTGTTAATTTTAAATAATTTTATTTTTTAAATATGAAAATTATGAAAAAATGATCTAGTGAAACATTAATTCTAATTTTGGAACACCCTTATATTGTTCAATACATAAACCTATAAATTAAATATATGAAAGCAAAAAAAAAAAAGAAAGGAAAAAAGAAAAAAGGAAATTCGTTGATTCAAAATAAAATTGAAATTTATCACAAATATCTAATATCTGTCCAGGTTAACTAAATTACAATTGATAAGAACATAAGCTAATGAGCTAAAAAAATTAAATTTATAATTTTTTATTGATGTTTGTATGCAAAAGTACAAATGTAATGAGATTTATTTCGCGTATTAGTTATTTTAGCTTAATTGGTTTTGTTTCATATTTAATTTAGCTTAAGATTAAATAAAATGAAAAATTTTGCTTAAAAAATAGTTTTTATATTAATTGAGCCTATTTTTTGTAATTACACGAGAGCTTTGATTTAAGTTCCATACTAATATATCTAGTCCTCTTCTTCATTCTTTATAGTATTCATATCAATTTTAAAAGGATTTGAGTTCATTTTGTGTAATTACACGAGAAGTTATACATAAGTACCATATTAATGTAGAAATTATTATTTTTGTAAATTAAATACTTGTTAGAAAAATAATTTATTCAGTTTTAAACGTAAAATAAAGCTAGGTTTAGCATATATTTGCGAGATTAAAAAAAAACTTAAGCATTATTTTTCATATAATTTATCCTTAAGGTAAATCAAACATGGAATAGAATTAAAAGCTAAAACAATTTATACATCTCATTATATTTGAATTTTATGCAAAAATATCAACTAAGTGTCATAACAAATTATCAATTTTTTTAATCTCATTACGTCAGTAGTCATTAATTTATATTAATATCAATTTATATTTACGTTGGACACTAATTTATATATTTGCGGCAAATTTTAATTTTTTTAAAAAATAAAAATATATATTGATAGTATATTTGTTTTAAAAATCTCATCAAGTTGAACAAAATAGAATCACGGTTTTTAGGTAGAAAAAAAAAAAAAAAAAAGAGAGAGAAACATAGAGAGTATTTAGATATTATAAGATTTGCTAAAGTAGAGTAGAAATAATCAAATAAAATCTATATACATTAATATTAGTATATTAGGAAAAAAAATAAAAATAAATGAGAGTTAGATATGGATTAGAAAAGAAAAAAATAAAAAATAAAAAGAGAGTTTGTTTTAAATGGAAAAACCGATTTAAGGCAATAAAAAATATAATAAAAAAACCTCATTTTCTATATATATAAATTATTTTATATATAGATAGAAGATTATATTAGGCAAATTCGATAGGCGGGAAAAATTGATAATATGTTTAGGCGAGAAAAAATGCTCTTTTTAGATGATAATAATAATAATACACCGTCAATATATATATATGGAGATAGAGATTTTTAATTATTTTTTAATTAACATAATCAATTTTACTACCTAGACGTAGAAGATTTTGTTTAAATTTTTTCAGTGATATTATTTTTTTAAAATAAAAAAATTAGATTTGATAAATTAATTATTCGAAAATAATAAATTACTTTTATAAATAATTAGCTAAGAAAAAAATTCCTAAAATTAATAAGTTCGCTAAGATTTAATTTTAGTACGATACAAAATTACCATCGATTATATTTTTACACAAAAATTAAAAGGCATGTGTACAATTCAACCATTTATAAAATCCCCCCAATACATAAGATTTAAAATTGTGAAATATAATATTGTTTTAAACTTTACCCCAAAATTTTAGTGCACAAAAGGATAAAAACACCAATTTAACGGCTGAATTGGAAGGAATTTGTCAGTGGGGGTCCAGTGACACGTAATTTAAAAATTGGGCGATTCCACATTTAAAAAGAAAAATGGGGTTGAAATTTTTCCAAACTCGAAAGGTTAGAGGTTTTTGTGAAAATAACCATTAATTATTTTTACAAATAATTGGCGAAGAAATAAAAATTAATTACAATTAGGAATTTAACTAGGATTTAATTTTGTTGTGATACAAAATTAAAATTATTTAAAATTTTACATAAAAATTGAAAGAAACATGTAACATTAAAATAAAAAAAAGATTGGACGCTTTAATTAATTTTAGATATAATTAATTATTTTAAAAATAAGTCTAATTAAAAATATAAAAATTAATTCAAACTAAAAATTTCAACTAAAATTTAATTTTTGTGTGATAGAAAATTGAATAAAAAATAAAAAAATTAATTATATTGCTAAACAGTAAATAAATACCTAAATTACAGGATATTTACAAGATGGAATTATTCGAAATACAAATGAAACTCAGTCAAGATTCTTACAAAATTTGAATATGCGTTATTTATATTGTGTAATATTCCGGATTGTCGTGAGGTCTTTTTATATATATATATATAGTCATTTTTATTACTATTAATGCTATTTTACTTTATTTACAGGTATCACGTATTAATAGATATGTTTCCCGCATAACGTACGAAGATTACAACTAGTATTAGTAATTGGGGCATTAACCACGGTCCGGGGTTGGAAGAGGCATTAAAGAGTCGGGCCACGGGCGCACATGGTTGTACCAATTACCAATATAAACTGCTTTAAACAAATGCTATTAATTACGACGGATAGGCACGACTAGTGTTTTATTGTTTCAAATTGGAAGTGACGGAAATTGGGTCTTAGTTACTATGTTTTACTCCCCGTCCCACAAATATAAACTTGTTTTTCTTTTTGGAGTTTCCCAAACGTATTATCTTATTTGTATATTAAGAAATATACAAACAACCCTATTTAATTTACTTCCAAATATTTGGAATGTCTCAATATATAGTCTTGTTTGTTTATTTACCAAAACAACCTTATTTAATTTACTTAGGTATAATTTTTTTTTTAATATTGTTCATTAAATGAGGTAGATTAGGAAATTAGTAATAAAATTTACTTTTTCAATAATTTTTCTTAATCTTCATGAAAAAGTCAACAAACTTATATAATTGGAACGGAGGGAGTAATTCCTGCTAGTATTAGTATGTCAAACGCGCCACTTAGGTTGTTTTGCATAGTTGTTATAAAAATATTTTTAATGTCCAGATTTACATACATATAATTAAAAAAAAAAATGAAGGCAGCTAAAATATCACAATATTTATAAACACTGTAAAACATATTTGTTATCATTAAAGAAAAATTCTCTTTTAACGATTAAAATTTTTTGCCTTGAATTCTCTCCGAACAACCTTTCTACGCCCAGAAAATCAAAAAATAAATTTTCACAGTCAAATTGTTAAAGATAAGTGTCCTTGTAGTGTATGTAATGTCTCAATTGCATAAGATCATTACAATATTTATCTCTTTCAACCTTTCTCTATATCTTTGCCGATCATACAGCCACTCGCTAACAGTAAAACAATCAAAAAAATTTTATTTAATATGTTAATTAACAATGTGAGAAGATGATTTTTTATATATTTTCACATAAATAAAATATCAAGTATGAATTAAGATATATTATTAAAAATGTTGTGCAGTATGTTTGTCATACATTCAAATCGATACATATGCTTTCATTTCAAAATAAATCAATCAATCAATCAATCAAAGGAAAAAAAAATAAAAGTTTTTTTATACATAGAACTATCATTTCATTCTATATATTAATAAAGAGATGCGGCTTTTGGACGAAATTTTCCCATTGATTTTTCAGCTTTTTTAAATACAGATTTTGGAGGGCTTGTTCCCTCCTATGAGACTTTTCCTCTATTAGTTGATTTTTAAAGTAAGATTTTGTTTTCCCGCTCATGACATTTTTCCTTTGTTGGCTGATTTTTTTAATTAAGATCTTATTTTTTATTTCTTTCTTTCCTAATCCATATTAAATTCCATAACAGTTATCATTAATTGCGACGAATCTTATTAAATCTATCTAACTATAATAATAATAATGATACATCATTAATATATATATATATATATATATATATATATTGAGAGAGAGAGAGATTTTTAATTATTTTTTAATTAATGTAATCGATTTTCCTCCCTAAATGTAGATGATTTTGTTTTGATTTTTTTAGTTATATTATTTTTTTAAAATAAAAAATTAGATTCGACCAATTAATTATTTTGGAAATAATAAATTACTTTTATAAATAATTAGCTAAGAAAATAAAATTACCTAAAATTAATAAGTTCGCTAAGATTTAATTTTCGTAGATACAAAATTACCATTTGATTAAATTTTTTCACAAAAATTAAAAGAAATGTGTACAGTTAAAATACAAAAATTAAATTGGACCATTAAGTAATGTTAGACATAATTAATGATAATTATTGGGTTATTTTCAAAGACCTCCAAATCTTTCGAATTTATAACAATTCCAATCCCATAGTTTTTGTGCACTAAAGTTTGGGGGTAAAACTTGAAAATATTTTATTTCACAATTTTATATCTTTTTAAACTTTACAAATTTTAACAATGTGCAATTAGTCCTAAATCTTATAAACTTCACAATTTTAACTTTAATTTTTTTGCAATTTAGTTATAATTTTTTTAATTTCATAATTTCAAAATTATTTTTGAAAAATCGGTGGAAACGGTCCATAAAATTTTGTGGTTACTGAGAAATTGATCCGAAAAAAGGTAGCGTGATATTAAATGTGATACTACTTTATCTGGTCTAAATTTAATTTTATTGAATTTATTTTACAGCGATTAAATTTTATTGAACATTTTCGACATAATAGAATTTGATCGCATTAATATCATAGTTTTTCAAAAAAATTATTTAAAATTAAAAGTATGCACATTTTGATTTCAAACCAATAGTTAATGATAAATATAATTTATAAAATTTTAGGAAGAATATATAACTATAAAAAATAACTCGAATGTAGAAAAATAATAAAATGAAATTGAAACAAACTTAAAAAAAGAATAATAAACAAAAACCCACCCCATATGCCATACCAAACCGCTCCTCTAACCTAATCTAGCAACACCCACCCATCAGCGACAATCCATGGGGCTTTCCCCTGATTTTGTCGCCTACCGACGAAGTCGCCGGTAGACGATAATCTACTGGTTGTACCATCGACTGGTACAGCCAACTGATTGCAGATCAATTAATCATGAGGAAAGCCTCTTGATTTGCTAGTATAACTAGCAATCTCAAGCTCAGGGGCTTCCTCCTAGTTTGTGGGCGGCGAAGTTACCGTCATGTTTAGGGTTTTTAATTTTAATTTTTTAATTTTATTTAATTTTATTATTTCTTTACATTCGATATAGTTTTTACAATGATAAATTTTTGCTAAAATTTTGTAGACAAAACAATTACATTCATTATTAACTGTTAGTTAAAATCAAAATATACGATTCTCTAATGCCAAGGAAAAGTTTGATAAATTATGATATTAGTGCTGAAGAAATATTATTCTATTGAAAATTATAGATAAAAATTATTTAATAGGTTCCAAATAAATTCGATAAAATTAATTATAAACCAAATAAAATTAGTTTCAGAGAAATTAATTCAATAAAATTAATATCACACTACCTTTTTTTTATTACGTACCAATTTTCCGTCGGCCAATTTTTCAAACATAATGTTGAAATTGTGAAATAAAAAAATCAGGACTAAATTGTAAACAGTTAAAGCCAAAATTGTGAAGTTTAAACAGATTTAGAACTAAATTGTACATTGTTAAAATTTGTAAAGTTTAACAAGATTTAAAATTATAAAATAAAATATTGTTTCAAGTTTTACCCCAAAACTTTAGTGCACAAAAGGACAAAAATCCCAATTTAATGGTTGAATTGGAAGGAATCCATCAGTGGGAGTCCAGCGACACGTAATTTCAAGATTAGGGGTTCCACAAAAAAAAAAAGAATGCAATTGGAATTGTTACAAACTCGAAAAATTGGGATTTTTGTGAAAATAACCCTTAATTATTTTTACAAATAATTAGCGAAGAAATAAAAATTAATTAAAATTAGGAACTTAGCTAGGATTTAGTTTTGTTGTGATACAGAATTAAAATTATTTAAATTTTTACATAAAAATTGAAAGAAACATGCAACATTATAATAAAAATGATTGGACACTTTTAATTAATTTTAGATATAATTAATTATTTTAAAAATAAATTTAATTAAATATATGAAATTAATTAAAACAAAAAAATTTTCATATAAAATTTAATTCTTGGATGACAAAAAATTAAATAAAAAATTAATCAAAATTAATTATATTGATAAACATCAAATAAATACCTAAACTATAGGATATTTACAATTTAGAATTATTCGAAATACAAGCGAAATTCTGTCGAAATTCTTGCAAAATTTGAATATACGTTACCTAAATTGTATAATATTCTGAATTGTAAAGGATTTTTTATAATCATTTTCGTTACTACTAATGCTATTTTATTTATATTTATTGGAATCACGTACTCCCCATACAGCATACAAGGGTTACTGCTAGTATCAATAATTGGGGCATGGTCCGTATGGACCCTTCACCATTAACCACGGTTGGGAATTGGAACTGCGTTAAAGCGTAGAGCCAGAGGGACGTATGGTTGTACCAATTACCAATATAGCTGCATCAAACAAATGCTATTAATTATGATGCGACTAGTGTTTTATTGTTTCAAATATGGAAGTGACGGAAATTGAGTCTTCAGTCCTGCGTTTTAATACCTACTAGTATGCCAAACGTGCCATGTACGATGTTTTGCACAATTATTGTAAAAATATTTTTAATTTGCATATTTACATTCATATAATTAAAAAAAAAATGAATGCAACAAAATTATCACAATATTTATAAACAATGTAAAGCATCATTTGTTATCATTAAAGAAAAAATCTCTTTTAACAATTAAAATTTTTTGCCTTGAATTCTTTCTGGACAACCTTTCTACACCCAAAAAATAAAAAAATAAATTTTCACAGTCAAATTGTTAAAGATAAGTGTCGTTGTAGCGTATGTAATGTCTCAATTGCATAAGAGCATTACAATATTTATCTCTTTCAATCTTTCTTTGTATCTTTTGTAAAAATAACATTGTTCTGTATCACGTGCAGTGCTGTTGTACGTGTTACATACTAGTATAATTAAAGTAAGGGCTTGTTCTTTGCACAATAGATTGGTAGTGTAGATTTACTCGAACGACGTGTTGGATGTGTGATTGAAAATTGAGAAAAATATATTAAATAATATAAAGTAATTGTATGAGTCGTTAAAAATGATGAGAGAGAAAAAATTAATGAAAATTAGTGAAGTTAGTGAAAAAATATTGGGGGAAAGAACAAAGTAAGTTGGACAATGTCATGACATTTAATTTGTGGTCAATATAATTATTTCAGGCATGCACAATTGCACATACGATTTCAATTGGACATTTATTATTATTCTTAATTATTCTTCTTCCTAAAGAATAAATTTTCTTTTATAAGTGATTAGTTTTAGATAGTATATTCTTTTTCTTATAAGTGACTTTCTTATGTTCTAACTAATTGTGTAGCTCAAATGATCAATATGTTCAAAATAAATTTTTATTTTTCTCGAATTAACATTTGATGTCACGCATGCCAAAAATCTCATTATGAAGCTGTGGTCATTTTGTCTAGTTGTTTCATGGAAACTTTTAGTTTTATGGGGCCCATTGGTTTTCATGCTTAATTGGCCGTTTTTTTGGTTCTTCGGTTTTTTAAAGGTGTTTCATATATATTAGAACTTCATTGTATCGGTAATGATCTCCTCCACAGTGGGAGAGATTATCTTGCACAAAACACACGCCTCCCGATTGGTGGGTGGGAGCACAGATTCCACCACCGCTTCCCCACCAATCACACATCAGATTACAAGTGATATCCTCCCCACTGTGGGGAGGAGATCATTACCGTAATTTTATATTATTAAATTTTTGTATCATGTAAATTTTTTTCATAATGATATTTAGAATGAGAGGGTGGAGCTCTGCAGTATTTCTTAAAAAAAGACAAGAGTATTCTTTACGGTTTTATCCGTTTACTGAGTAGTATTTATTTATTTATTTGAAACGAAAGGGAAATTAATTCATTATTTAATTAAATTTTTAATCCAGTATATTGTACATAGTTTTACATGAGCAAATTAAAATTGCCTTTTTAGTCTTATTTGTGTCGTCCCATATGTATCGGCCATTCATGTATATAGGCCAACCAAAATATCATTGTTTATTGTATTGAAATAAGTTTGAACAATTATGTATGACTCATACATGTATTATTCAGGTTATATTTCATTTTGTTTAATTAAGCATTATCTAAATTTCAGTTCCAAGCTTTCCGATCTTACCCAAAATCATCAATTACGACAATTGATATGATAAAATAATGATTTGGATTGAGATTGTAAAACATTATTCATATCAAGGTTCTAAAAATTATAAAGTGCATCAAAGCATGACGGGGACGCTTCGTGCTTTTTTTTCGCTTAAGGGCGCTTTTTAATGCTTTTTTGCGCACTTTTGGAGAACGCTTCTCGCTTGCGCTTCAAGCTTTTTCACGCTTAAGCACGCTTTTTGCTCACTTTTCCACGCTTTTTAGAATACTAATTCATATCCATTTTAATGTTACATATACTTCATTATTTTTGTTGTGTATTCATAAAAAAAAATGTCTTTTCTTGTTCCATAATATTATTTTATTTAAATATACCATATTAATCGTCCCCATACATCATACAGGTGCAATATTAGTATAATTTAAAATTTTGACCAAATGAAGGACTAAGTCTACATAAATAAAAAAAATAAAGAATATTTAATTTCATCTCTGGTCTTTTTGTTGCATGTATTTAATTGGTATTGACACAAGCAAAGACACTTCGATTGCCTTCCCTCTATAAACTGAGATAGATATAAACAAATTGCAACATGATCACCTTCAAAAGCTCGAAATTCTTCAAAACTTAAGCAAATATGATTAAGTACTGTGGATTTGCTCCCTTTCTTCTCGTCTTCCACATTATCTTAGCTTCATCTGCTAATCAAGGGCGACACAAGGTACACAATATGTGTCTCCGTTATTTACTGTTGGTTGTTCTTGTAATGAGTTCGCGCATTTCTGTGCACCTTACACACATTTTCAACCACACACACATTTTCCAATACAATACTAACCACACATTTTACACGAAAATACGCGAACCTTTCAAAGCAACAAGGCAGCTTCCTTATTTCAGTTACGTTGTAGAGCATAATTTGTTGCAACGATGGAGATATTATTTAAGACTGGTTTTCTATCAACTATTTGTTCTTTATATAATAAAATTACTGGTTGTGGATCTTTATAGGTGTACATAGTTTATCTTGGAGAACATCGTGGGACGAAAAATTCTAAGGAAATAGAAGAAAACCATCATTCTTACTTGCACTCTGTGAAGGGTTCGAAAGAGGAAGCTAAAAAGTGTTTGATATACAGCTACAAGAACGTCATCAATGGCTTCTCAGCATTGCTCACTCCAGCAGAAGCTGCCAAGATATCAGGTTAATTAGAAGTATACATTTATTAACGTGCATGCATGTGCCATTTGACCTATATATTTACCTTCATAATTTTTTTCCTTTTTTTTCTTTTTTCGTTTGTATTTTTTGCTTAATTAATAATCACAAACGACGACTAATTAATAAGCAGAGATGGATGGGGTGATATCGGTGATTCATAGCCAGCCAAATAAATTGAGACTTCAGACCACAAGATCATGGGATTTCATGAACTTGCTCGAAGGAATTGGAGATCCAAACCCACCGAAAGGTGAAGAATTACTGCGTAAAGCAAATTACGGGAAGGATGTCATTGTTGGGGTCCTAGACACGGGTAATATTCTCAGCAACTACTTTCGAGTTTTGATTCATAAATTCGTGTGTTTTCATATATTTAATTTTATGGAGGCTTGGGATTTCATCTTAAAAGATCAACCTGTTAAGAGGAGTAGTCCCAAACTCTTATATGTTAGTTTATTATTTTGTAATTATTCCATGTGGGATTTATCTCTTAATATGTCCCTGCAAGATGTTAGCTCGTTAGAGCAAACCAATCTTTAAATCCGTATGCTCATTTTTTAGTCTTAGTCGGATGGATTGCTAGCTTGTTTGAGTTTAATTGGGCTTTGATACCATATTCACTATCATCAAAGGTTGTCTTTTTCCCTTCGAAGAAGCAGCCATTGATTTTCTCCCGACGGTCTGATACGAAGCCCTTGTTTTCCAGTAGTGGCTTAATTTGTCTTGTACGAGTTTGTAAAGATTTTCTTGATCCTCCTCGTTGAATGTCATTCTCTGATTAAGATTTTGGCTATTTTCAGAACAAAGGGCCTTCTTTCTTCGGGATTCTGCACCAAGCATACCCCCAGGAATGAACCCATATTTGTGTCCCCACCATTCTGGTGGAACATCTTGATCCTTAACATCAATGTCTCAAAGATGGGTCTTTGCTTCCTTTGACACATCCTGATCAGAACTGGTATCAGGGGTCTTTAACTTCTTTACAAGAATTCCTTCAAGATCCTGAGAAGAATATGTTAGTGTCAACAAAGGAAGCAAGAACACCAACAAAGAAGAAAAAGAAAGTCAAGAATGAGGGGCTTGAAGATTGGCTTGTCAAAAATTGTGGATTGAATTTGGAATCACCATAGCCAATGTCAAAGATGGAGGGTTGAAGGTTGTGCATACATCTCCAAATTTTTCCCTATAAATAGAGCTATCATTTGCATTGTAAATACACCACAATCACCACCAAAAACACAATAGCCATTGTGTAGAGAGAGTGTGAGAGCTTCAGTGTAGAAGCTATACACGAGAGATAAAAGTGAATGGAGTGATAAAGCCTTTGTGTAGGTAGAGAAAATACAAGTGGTAGTATTTTTGTACTCCTCCTTTCGAGATAGTGAAATATATTGGTGTGGGTCCGTGGGCGTGGCGCTTGGGCGAACCACGTTAAATCTCTGTTCCATATTTTTTGCTTATTTTAGTGTCCATTATTTTCTCAGTCGCATATTATTTTTGTGTCCCACTGATCTTGGGCGGAATTAACAGCGCCTAATTCCCTAACAACTGGTATCAGAGCCACGTTTGTGATATCTCTTGAAATTCTTAGTATGCTCTGTGGTTATAAATGTAGACTCCATCTTCCACATCGAAACGCATTTCTCGAAAAATCACATTTTGTTCGAGTGGGAGTAATGGCGACAGACGAGAGAATTTCCAAAATTGATAAATTTGATGGCAAAATTTTGGATATTGGAAAATGCAAATGGAGGACTATTTGTATCGAGAAGGACCTATATAAGCCGTTGAAAGAAAAGCCAGGCGAGAAAAAGGCGACAGTGGGAGGTGCTTGATCGAAAAGCACTGGCGCAATTAGATTGACCCTATCAAAGTCGGTCGCTTTCAACATTAAAAATGAGAAGACAACGGCGTCTCTCATGGCGACTCTATCCATGTATGAACAGTAATGCTGCGACAAATAAAGTTCATTTGATCAAGAAATTGTTCAATATGAAGATGATGGAAAGCGGAGATTTGGAGAACACCTCAACGAATTCAATGAGGTAGTAGACCAATTGACAACGGTGGAAATCACTTTTAGTGATGAAGTTCGAGCTCTATTAATTCTTGGGCGATTGCCTGAGAGCCGAATGGCACGATCCACGACCATCGATGCTTCGGCGGTAAGTCGAAATTAAAGTTCGATGACGTTGTGAGCATGATCTTGGCCGAGGAGATCAGGAGATCAGATGCAGCTTCAACTTCCGGGCCGCTTTCAATGTAGATAGCGAGGCGTAAGTTCAAACAGAGGGCATGGGCGTGACGAGCAAGTCGAGGAATGGCGGCATCGAGATCCAAAATCACATAAATTCCAACAAGTCAAAATCTGTTGAATGTTGGAATTGCGGTCGATTGGGCACTACAAAAATCGGTGTAGGGCACCCAAAGGAAACGGAGAACAAGACCGAGGTCAATGTCGTGGATCAAGAAAGCGGCGTGATGCGTTGATATGTTCCATGGAGAAGAAGGCCGACTATTGGGTAATAGACTACGGAGCATCGTTTCATGCCACCGCAAATCGACACTTTTTGCAAATTATGTGTCGGAAACTTCGAGAAGTATATCTCGAGACGCATCATCCTTGCGCGTGGTGGGCATAGGAGAAGTACGGATCAATGTCAATGGATCTTATGGAAATTGAAGGACGTGAGACATATTCCGAATTGAGGAAAAATTTGATCTCCGTCAAACAATTGTCGAGAGAAGGATGTGACACAAGCTTCTCTGGTGATAATTGGAAAATCACCAAGGGGGCCATGATAATCGCACGCGTGGCAAGGATAGTGGCACCCTATACACGACGGCGACGAATCGTGTATGACAATCGCGATTCTTGATAGTAAGGATGCGAACTTGTGGCACCAAAGACTTGGGCATATGAGCGAAAGGGCTCAAGTACATGCATGCAAAAGGGAAACTACCAGGGCTTGATCTATTGATTTAGACTTTACGAAAGTTGTATTTTCGAAGCGTAAACGAGTGAGTTTCAATACAAGTGGCGAGTAACTCTAAAGAAAGAGAAGCTTGAACTTGTCCACACAGATGTGTGGGGTCCAACAACAGGTTTCATCGATTAGCGGAAAGTCATACTGTGACTTTCATTGATGACCACTCGAGAAAGGTGTGGGTTTACTTCTTGAGACACAAATCCGATGTGTTCGAGTATGCTCAAGAAGTGGAAAGCCATGGTGGAGAATGAAGCGGTTTGAGAGTAAAGAAGTTGAGATCCGACAATGGTGGAGAGTACGAAAATTTGGCGTTCAAGAAATTTTGTTACCAAAATGGCATCAAGTTGGAGAGAACGTTGCCAGGAACACCGCAATGTAATGGAGTTGCGTAACGCATGAATCGGACTTTGACAGAAGAGCCGTAAGCATGAGAATACATGCAGCCTCCAAAACAGCTGGGCGAAGTCGCCAACACTAAGCAAGATACCTAATTAATCGTGGACCGCTTACCATTGAGTATAGGATACTGAAGAAGTTTGAGCGGGAAAGAAGTGAAACTTTCTCATTTGAAAGTATTCGGTTGTGTCACATATGTGCACATTAGTGATAATGCCAGAGTAAGTTAGACTCCAAATCACTAAAGTGTACTCGCTGGATATGGTGGAGACGAGTTCGGCACCGCTTTTGGGATGACCAAAACAAAAACTCATCGAGCGGGATGTCATATTCAATGAAAAGGTGATGTACAAGGGCGTAAATGCGATTCACCCAATGACACAACAAACGATGATCCAACATATGTTGTTCCGGACGACACTCCGAGAAGGAAGTACGTCAAAGCGCATGCAGATGAGGGTCCAGAGAGGAGCCCATCTCGAGGTCGATTCACCACGCCTTCCGACTCCGACCCCATTGTGAGGAGGTCAAGTCGACCTCATGTTCCGAATCTAAGTACATAAACTACATGTTGCTCATCGACGGTGAACTGAATGTTATGACGAGGCATGTCGTGGGAGATTCAAGTGGGAGCTTGCAATGAAAGATGAGATAAAGTCTCTCATCTCCAATCGACGTGGGAACTAGTGAGTTGCCCAGAGGGAAGAAAGCTCTTAATAACAAATGGGTGTCTGTAATCAAAGAAGAACATGATGGTTCAAAGAGGTACAAGGCAAGATTGGTAGTCAAAGGTTTCCAAATGTAAAGAAGGAATTGATTACACGTAGATATTTTCGCCAGCTTGTGAAGTCGACAACAATTCGATCAAGATGTTGAGCATTGTTGCAATGGAGGGCTTGCACTTGGAGCGATTAGACGTGAAAACCGCTTTCCTCCATGGTGACTTAGAGGAGGAAATCTATATGCAAGAACCGGAAGGCTTCTCGGTGAAAGGAAAAGAGAAGTCGGGTATGCAAATTGAAGAAGAGCCTATACGGCTTAAAGCAAGCGCCTAGACGATGGTACAAGAAGTTTGACTGATTTATGCGAGAAAAATGGCTACATGAAGTGTAATGCGACCATTGTTGCTACTTCAGCGGTTGAGTCCGCCTATATCATTTTGTTACTTTATGTCGATGACATGTTAGTAGCCGCTCGGACATGGACGAGATCAAGAAGTTGAAGAAGCAACTACTCGGCGAATTGAAATGAAGGACTTGGGTGAAGCAAAGCAAATTCTAGGATGAGAATTTGTAGAGACAAGCAAAAGGGTGTTTTGCGCTTGTCACAAAGCCAAGTATGTTGATCAAATCCCGCAAAGGTTCAACATGAGCGATGCAAAGCCGCCAAAGACGCCATTAGCGAATCATTTCCGTCTATCCAACGACCAGTCTCCTAAGACGTAAAGAGGAGAGAAACTTCATGGCTAAAATTCCATATGCCTCACCATTGGAAGTTTGATGTATGCCATGGTTTGTACCAGACCAGGATATTGCTCATGCGATGGGAGTTGTGAGCGGATATATGGCAAATCCTGGAAAGCAAGACATTGGGATGCGATAAAGTGGATATTGAGATATCTACGGGAACTCTCGAGAAATTCTTATGCTTTAGGCAGAGCGAAGTGAAACTACGAGGTTTAGTAGATGCAGATTTCTTTGGTGAGGTAGATCGCAGAAGAAGCACTACCTGGTTATGTCTTCTGCTTGGTGCTACACTGCGATTAGTTGGATTTCGCAGAATCTGTAAGATTGTTGCGTTATCAACTACGAGAAGGTAGTACGTGGCAAGTAGAGGCTAGCAAAGAGATGATATGGTTACAAGGTTTGTTGGCGAGTGGGTTTCAACAGAGAAGAATGTCTTATGGCAGTTGATAGTCAGTGCGATACATCCGGCAAAGAATTGACATTTCATTCCGTAACCAAACATATTGGACTCCGTTATCACTTCATCGATCACTTTTGGAAGATGGAGTATTGACGCTTGAAAAGATTCAAGGCGCAAGAATCCAACTGACATGATGACAAAGACAAGAACCAGGAGAAAGCGGAGCTATGCTCGACTTGATTGGTCTTCTGCAATGAAGACAGAGGTAGTGACCCACATCATATTTTTCAGGCTTAAGCTACAAAATGAGATGTAGTAAGGTGAAGTTTGATTGTGAAGACAGTTGAAATCGGTCTTCAAGTGGGAGATTGTTAGTGTCAACAAAGGAAGCAAGAACACCAACAAAGAAGAAAAAGAAAGTCAAGAATGAGGGGCTTGAAGATTGGCTTGTCAAAAATTGTGGATTGAATTTGGAATCACCATAGCCAATGTCAAAGATGGAGGGTTGAAGGTTGTGCATACATCTCCAAATTTTTCCCTATAAATAGAGCTATCATTTGCATTGTAAATACACCACAATCACCACCAAAAACACAATAGCCATTGTGTAGAGAGAGTGTGAGAGCTTCAGTGTAGAAGCTATACACGAGAGATAAAAGTGAATGGAGTGATAAAGCCTTTGTGTAGGTAGAGAAAATACAGTGTAGTATTTTTGTACTCCTCCTTTTGAGATAGTGAAATATATTGGTGTGGGTCCGTGGACGTAGGCAGTTTGGCCGAACCACGTTAAATCTCGGTGTTCCATATTTTTTGCTTATTTTAGTGTCCATTATTTTCTCAGTCGCATATTATTTTTGTGTCCCACTGATCTTGGGCGGAATTAACAGCGCCTAATTCCCTAACAGAATAAGCTTGGACAAGTTTCCACTTCTCCCTTCTCTTATACGTACCTTCCTTGTGGTCGAGTCACCTTGACAGACGCATCATGATCATCCAGAGAA
This sequence comes from Jasminum sambac, assembly GCA_018223645.1. Lineage (NCBI taxonomy): Eukaryota > Viridiplantae > Streptophyta > Magnoliopsida > Lamiales > Oleaceae > Jasminum > Jasminum sambac. Next base: position 31,971,718 of record CP073647.1, on the reverse strand, counting down.
TCCTTGTTCTGTTTTCCTGTATCCACTTTTTTTGCTTTCAATTTGTCCTTTTTATCAGCTTTATCACCGTCAATTTCAACCACTTGCACTTTCAATTTCTTGAGGATGTTATCAAACTGTGTGGTATCAAATGCGGAAGAATTTGGCTTAGGATTCCATCTTAAAAGGTCAACCCATTAAGAAGAGTAACCAAAACGTTTATATGTTGGTTTATTATTTTGTAATTATTCCATGTGGGATTTATCTCTTAATATGTCCCTGCAAGATGTTAGCTCGTTAGAGCAAACCAATCTTTAAATCCGTATGCTCATTTTTTAGTCTTAGTCGGATGGATTGCTTGTTTGAGTTTAATTGGGCTTTGATACCATATTCACTATCATCAAAGGTTGTCTTTTTCCCTTCGAAGAAGCAGCCATTGATTTTCTCGACGATGCGATCTGAAGCCCTTGTTTTCCAAAGGTGGCTTAATTTGTCTTGTACGAGTTTGTAAAGATTTTCTTGATCCTCCTCGTTGAATGTCATTCTCGATTAAGATTTTGGCTATTTTCGGAACAAAGGGCCTTCTTTCTTCGGGATTCTGCACCAAGCATACCCCCAGGAATGAACCCATATTTGTGTCCCCACCATTCTGGTGGAACATCTTGATCCTTAACATCAATGTCTCAAAGATGGGTGGTCTTTGCTTCCTTTGACACATCCTGATCAGAACTGGTATCAGGGGTCTTTAACTTCTTTACAAGAATTCCTTCAAGATCCTGAGAAGAATAAGCTTGGACAAGTTTCCACTTCTCTCTTCTCTTATACGTACCTTCCTTGCGGTCGAGTCACCTTGACAGACGCATCATGATCATCCAGAGAATCCTTGTTCTGTTTTCCTGTATCCACTTTTTTTGCTTTCAATTTGTCCTTTTTATCAGCTTTATCACCGTCAATATATTTCAACCACTTGCACTTTCAATTTCTTGAGGATGTTATCAAACTGTGTGGTATCAAATGCGGAAGAATTTGGCTTAGGATTCCATCTTAAAAGGTCAACCCATTAAGAAGAGTAACCAAAACGTTTATATGTTGGTTTATTATTTTGTAATTATTCCATGTGGAATTTATCCATTAACAAATTTGTTCTTTAACATTGCTCATGTCAATTTGCATAACCCGCTGATTTATACGTTTTTATGACCAGGGGTATGGCCAGAATCTGAAAGTTTCAACGACAATGGAATGGACCCTATTCCTGCAGAGTCATGGAAAGGGGTTTGCGAGAACGGCGTGGCCTTTGATTCATCTCACTGTAACAGGTGAATAATATTATTATTATACTATTAAAATATGATGTATCTAGTCTAGATTTATTTAATTAGAAACAATATATATAGTGAAATATTGGTAGCTTTGAAAAATATGATCTATACATTTAGAACAAATAGATGAAGGGTGGTTATATTGCCACCACCAAAATTATTTATAGCACTACAGGTTAGTTATTTACCAAAATGGATAGATATAGAAGTACATAAATGGCCTTTTTATTCTCTTCCCCAGTTTCTAAGTACATCACTAATTGACGGTGGATGTGGTTATAGAAAAGGGCCATACTACAACATCATAATAAATGCCATAATGGTTTACATAATAGATATGTGGCATGATCCTACAATTTCAATCACTCCATCACTTTTAGATGGACGGTTATTAAATATGCCAACAACCATTATGTTTACCATTATGATATTCATTATGGTAGTCTAGCATTTCCCTATAGAAAATGCCTTTTTTTTTGGTGTAATAATAATGTGGAGTGTCAAAATGTTTTTGTAACGTTAATATATTTACCCATAGATGAATTAATGGATCAAAGAAGAATTGGTCTAAAAGATACAAAACCATAAAATAAAATGTAAATATGCCCAAAATAGCACGAAAGGACAATCCCAACTCAATTTGTAATCGCTTTGCTATACGATTAATAATGAATCTTGGCCGTCCAATTTTTTATTTATTTTTCCTTCTAAAAGTCGATGTTTCAATTAACATTTAGTGAGGCCTAAAACTTGACAAAATTAATGCATAAAACCACTTTAGAAATTTACATTCAAATAGTCAATAACTTTTTAACAAAAACTTTACTGTTAAAAATTATATTGTCAATCGCTAACAAAAACTTTACTGCAAAATGTCTCTGACAGGAAATTAATCGGAGCTCGTTACTACTTGAAGAGCTTCGAGGCATCTTTTGGCCCCCTTGATCAAACTTTGGACTATCGATCACCAAGAGATAAAGATGGGCATGGAACTCACACATCATCAACCATTGGCGGCCGTCGAGTTCCTAATGCTTCAGCCATTGGTGGATTTGGCAATGGGACTGCCACCGGCGGCGCCCCACTCGTTCGTCTGGCCATCTACAAAGTTTGCTGGCGGTACCAGACCCAAATGCCACCACCAGCATTTGATCTGACTTGCTTAGATGATGACATGTTAGCTGCCTTTGATGATGCCATTGCCGATGGTGTTCAAGTCATTAGTGTCTCGATAGGGTCGAATACTAGCAGACCTTACATGGAAGACGGGATTGCAATTGGGGCATTGCATGCGGTGAAACAAAATGTTGTTGTTGCATGTAGCGCGGGAAATTGGGGGCCTGATTTCTATTCTGTGACGAATGTAGCCCCTTGGATCATTACCGTCGGTGCCAGTAGCATCGATCGTGTGTTTTCATCCCCGATTGTGCTTGGAAATGGCATGATAGTTGAGGTAACTAAAGATGCATAGACAACAATCATAGTTGACCTCAAATGAGTAACACTATTTTCAACATATTGACATACACTAATGACACTAACAATTTTTTTTTAATCAATTCGTACCAGGGACAGTCTGTAACACCTTTTCAGAATAGGACCTACCCACTTGTGTATGCTGCAAATGTAGAAATTCCGGGGACAACCAATAATCTTACAACTGGGTTCAAACTTTTATCTTTTCCACTCTTTTTAAAAAAATAGTTTTGATAATTTTTGAAAATTTCATATTATTTTCATTATCATATTTTTCAGATTATGCGTACCGGGTACCCTTGCACCAGCACTAACAAGGGACAAAGCTGTTTTCTGCTGGAGCGGAGATGTATTGGAGTCACTAGAAGTGCAACGAGCGGGCGGTGTAGCAGCTGTACTAGGAAACCCGTACCAAGGACAAGGAGTCAGGGTCAGGCCTTATTTGATTCCTGCAACAGTTATTAGTTCTGATAAAATGGATGTCTACAATTACATTGGAAGTAATGTGAATCCGAGTGTGACGTTGATTCAACCTAAAACTGAAATAGGCATCAGACCGGCCCCATTCATGGCACCTTTCACCTCGATCGGGCCCAATCGAATTGAACCTAACATTCTTAAGGTATTGTAATTAGTAATCGAAACTAACAAAGAAGTTTAATTTGCTACTTGAACAAGCAGTTTAGATAAATATGTTGATTGGACAGGCATGTTGTGCAATTATCTTTAACCATGTAGTTTTTTTTTTTTTTTTTTGCATGGGTCATTTTGCAGCCTGATGTAACAGCTCCAGGACTAAATATACTGGCAGCATGGAGCGAAGCATCATCTCCCTTACAAGTGCGTGCTGATAATCGAGTCGTTAAATATAATTTTGAATCTGGGACATCCATGTCTTGTCCACATGTCGCGGCCGTAGCTGTCCTTCTTAGGGCAATACATCCCGATTGGAGTAGTGCTGCTATAAGATCTGCCATCATGACAACCGGTACACATCTTTAAAATAATTTAAGCTACTCTTGACTCTTCGGAAGCCATCTCAAACAGGGTCCTAATTTGTCCTCTCTTTGTCGGTTTGTAGCGAAAGTAACCAACAATATTGGCAGACAAATAACAGACTCGTCAGGATCTATCGCAACCCCGTTCTACTATGGGGCAGGACACATCCAGCCGTCAAAAGCTGCTGATCCAGGGCTTGTTTATGATGCGTCTTACGAAGATTATCTTCTATTTCTCTGTAGCAGTACAGGCAGTCGATTAGATCCATCGTTTAACTGTCCTCAGGATTTACCCTCGGCAAGTGATCTTAATTATCCATCACTTTCGATAGCATTCCTCAAAGGATCCACGATGGTGAAGAGAACCGTTACAAACGTTGGCACGATAAACTCAACGTACTCTGTAACAATAAGTCCCCCTCAAGGTTACTCTGTTCAAATCTCCCCAACGACTCTATATTTTGTTAGGTGGGAGGTAAGAAAAAATGGTCAAGAATTATGGCTTTTGGAAATTGGCCAAATATTTTCAAAGTCAAAAGGATTAGGTGCAAGTTTTTCTTCCATATTTGCCCCCCAATTTTGCCTATAAATTGAGCTCCATTTTGCATTGTTACACACCACAACCACAATCACCACCAAAAACACAAAACATCTTGTGTAGAGAGAAAAAAAAAGAGAGATCTTGTGTAGAGAGAGAGCTTCAGTGTAGAAGCTATACACGAGAGATAAAAGTGAGTGAAGTGTTAAAGCCTTTGCGTAGGTAGAGAAAAATACAGTGTGGTATTTTTTGTACTCCTCATTTTTGTGATAGTGAAATATATTGGTGTGGGTCCGTGGGCGTGGCGCTTGGCGAACCACGTTAAATCTCGGTGTTTCATATTTGTGCTTATTTTAGTGTCCATTATTTTCTCGATCGCATATATTTTTGTGTCCCACTTGATCTTGGCTGAATTAGCGCCTAATCCCCAACAAGCGGTATCGAGCTTTGTTCGTGATATCTCTTGAAATTCTTAGTATGCTCGTGGTTGCGGCAGCGATCTTCCACATCAAAGCGATTTCGAAAAATCACATTTTGTTCGAGTGGGAGTAATGGCGACAGACGAGAGAATTTCCAAAATTGATAAATTTGATGGCAAAAATTTTGGATATTGGAAAATGCAAATGGAGGACTATTTGTATCAGAAGGACCTATATAAGCCGTTGAAAGAAAAGCCGTAAGGCGAGAAAGACGACGAGTGGGAGGTGCTTGATCGAAAGCACTGGCGAATTAGATTGACCCTATCAAAGTCGGTCGCTTTCAACATTAAAAATGAGAAGACAACGGCGTCTCTCATGGCCTCTATCCAAAGATGTATGAACAAATTGCCGTCGCAAAGAAATAAAGTTCATTTGATCAAGAAATTGTTCAATATGAAGATGACAGAAAGCGGGAGATTTGGAGAACACCTCAACGAATTCAATGAGGTAGTAGACCAATTGACCACGGTGGAAATCACTTTTAGTGATGAGGTTCGAGCTCTATTAATTCTTGGCGGTTTGCTGAGAGAATTTGGAATAACAACGATCGCGACCATCGATGCTTCGGCGGAAAGTCGAGTGAAGTTCGATGACGTTGTGAGCATGATCTTGACCGAGGAGATCCGGAGGAGCCGATGCAGCTTCAACTTCCGGGCCGCTTTCAATGTAGATAGCAGAGGCGGTTCAAACAGAGGGCACGGCGTGGGCCGAGCAAGTCGAGGAATGGCGCATCGAGATCCAAAATCACGTAAATTCCAACAAGTCCGTTGAATGTTGGAATTGCGGTCGTTGGGCACTACAAAAATCGGTGTAGGGCAGCTCCAAAAGAAACGGAGAACAAGACCGAGGTCAATGTCGTGGATCAAGAAACACGTGATGCTTTGATATGCTCCATGGAGAGGAAGGCCGACTATTGGGTAATAGACTACGGAGCATCGCTCCATGCCACCGCAAATCGACACTTTTTGCAAATTATGTGTCGGAAACTTCTGAGAAGTATATCTCTGAGACGATCATCCTTGCGGCGTGGTGGGCATAGGAGAAGTATGCGGATCAATGTCAATGGATCCAGATGGAAATTGAAGGACGTGAGACATATTCGAGTTGAGGAAAAATTTGATCTCCGTCAAGCAATTGTCGAGAGAAGGATGTGACACAAGCTTCTCTGGTGATAATTGGAAAATCACCAAGGGGGTCATGATAATCGTGACGTGGCAAGGATAGTGGCACCCTATACACGACGGCGAATGCGTGTATGACAATTGCGATTCTTGATAGCAAGGATGCGAACTTGTGGCACCAAAGACTTGGGCATATGAGCGAAAGGGCTCAAGTACATGCATGCAAAAGGGAAACTACCAGTGCTTGATCTATTGATTTAGACTTTTGTGAAAGTTGTATTTTCGGAAGCGTAAACGGGTGAGTTTCAATACAAGTGGCGTAACTCTAAAGAAAGAGAAGCTTGAACTTGTCCACACAGGCGTGTGGGTCCAACAGCGGTTTCATCAATTGGCGGAAAGTCATACTGTGACTTTCATTGATGACCACTCGAAAGGTGTGGGTTTACTTCTTGAGACACAAATCCGATGTGTTCGAGGCGTTCAAGAAGTGGAAGGCCATGGTGGAGAATGAAACCGGTTTGCAGTAAAGAAGTTGAGATCGACAATGGTGGAGAGTACGAAGATTTGGCGTTCAAGAAATTTTGTTACCAAAATGGCATCAAACCGGAGCGAACATTGCCAGGAACACCGCAATGTAATGGAGTTGCAGTAACGCATGAATCGGACGTTGACGAAAGAGCTGAAGCATGAGGATACATCTTTGGCCTCGCCAAAACGATTTTGGCGGAAGTCATCCAATACGGCGGCATACCTAGTTAATCGTGGACCGTCGGTACCATTGGAGATCTGATACCCAAGAAGTTTGGAGCGGGAAAGAAGTGAAACTTTCTCATTTGAAAGTATTTGGTTGTGTCGCGTATGTGCACATTAGTGATAATGCCAGGAGTAAGTTAGACTCCAAATCACTAAAGTGTACTTTCGTTGGATATATGGTGGAGACGAGTTCGTTACCGCTTTTGGGATGACCAAAACAAAAAACTCATCGAAGCGGGATGTCATATTCAATGAAAAGGCAATGTACAAGGACGTAAATGCAATGCGACCCAATGACACAACAAATGACGATCCAACATATGTTCGGACGACACTCCCGGAAGGAAGTACGCCAAAGGCATGATGAGAGTTTGCGAGAGGAGCCCGTCCTGGAGGTTGATTCACCACACCTCCACCCAATTCCCATTGTGAGGAGGTCAAGTCGACCTCATGTTCCGAATCGAAAGTACATGAACTACATGTTGCTCATCGATCTCGGTGAACCTGAATGCTATGACGAGGCATGTCGTGGGAGATTACCGTTAAGTGGGAGCTTGCAATGAAAGATGAGATAAAGTCTCTCATCTCCAACCAGGCACGTGGGAACTAGCCGAGTTGCCCAGGAGGGAAGAAAGCTCTTAATAACAAATGGGTGTACGTAATCAAAGAAGAACATGATGGTTCAAAGAGGTACAAGGCGAGATTGGTAGTCAAAGGATTCCAGAAAAGAAGGAATTGACTACACGGAGATATTTTCGCCAGTTGTGAAGCTGACAACAATTCGATCAGTGTTGAGTATTGTTGCAGCGGAGGGCTTGCACTTGGAGCAGTTAGATGTGAAAACTGCTTTCCTCCATGGTGACTTAGAGGAGGAAATATATATGCAAAGAAACCGTAAGGCTTCGGTGAAAGGAAAAGAGGAGTTGGTGTGCAAATTGAAGAAGAGCCTATACGGCTTAAAGCAAGCGCCTAGACAGTGGTACAAGAAGTTTGACGGATTTATGCAGAAAAATGGCTACATGAAGTGTAATGCTGACCATTGTTGCTACTTCAAACGGTTCGAGTCGGCTATATCATTTTGCTACTTTATGTCGATGACATGTTAGTAGCCGGCTCGGTTATGGGCGAGATCAAGAAGTTGAAGAAGCAACTATCGGTGGAATTTGAAATGAAGGACTTGGGAGAAGCAAAGCAAATTCTAGGGATGAGAATTTGTAGAGACAAGCAAAAGGGTGTTTCTGCGGTTGTCACGAGCCAAGTATGTTGATCAAATCACGCAAGGTTCAACATGAGCAAAGGCAAAGCGGCCAAGACGCCATTAGCGAATCATTTAGTCTATCCAACGACCAGTCTCCTAAGACAAGAGGAGAAACTTCATGGCTAAAATTCCATATGCCTCGGCCATTGGAAGTTTGATGTATGCCATGGTTTGTACCAGACGAGATATTGCTCATGCGATGGGAGTTGTGAGCGGATATATGGCAAATCCTGAAAGCGACATTGGGATGCGATTAAAGTGGATATTTAGATATCTACGGGGAACTACCGAGAAATTCTTATGCTTTAGACGAGGCGAAGTGAAACTACGAGGTTTCGTAGATGCACGATTTCTTTGGTGAGGTAGATCGCGGGAGAAGTACTACGAGGTTATGTCTTCCACAGTTGGTGCTCCGCGATTAGTTGGATTTCGCAGAATCTGTAAGATTGTTGCGTTATCGACTACGAAGCGATGCGTGGCGTGTATCGAGGCTAGCAAAGAGATGATATGGTTACAAGGTTTGTTGGCGAGTGGGTTTTGAACAGGAGAAGAATGTCTTGCACAAAGGATGACGGTCAGTCACGATACATCCGGCAAAGAATTCGGCATTTCATTCAAACCAAACATATTGGACTCGTTATCACTTCATCGATCACTTTTGGAAGATGGAGTATTGACGCTTGAAAAGATTCAAAGCGGCAAGAATCCGGCCCGACATGATGACAAAGACAAGAACTAAGGAGAAACGGAGCTATGCTCGGCTTGATTGGTCTTCGCAATGAAGACAGAGAGGTGGTGACCCACATCATATTTTTCACGAAGCTGCAAAATGAGATATCCCAAGGTGAAAGACAGATTGTGAAGATTGATTAAAATCAGTCTTCAAGTGGGAGATTGTTAGGTGGGAGGTAAGAAAAAATGGTCAAGAATTATGGCTTTTGGAAATTGGCCAAATATTTTCAAAGTCAAAAGGATTAGGTGCAAGTTTTTCTTCCATATTTGCCCCCCAATTTTGCCTATAAATTGAGCTCCATTTTGCATTGTTACACACCACAACCACAATCACCACCAAAAACACAAAACATCTTGTGTAGAGAGAAAAAAAAAGAGAGATCTTGTGTAGAGAGAGAGCTTCAGTGTAGAAGCTATACACGAGAGATAAAAGTGAGTGAAGTGTTAAAGCCTTTGCGTAGGTAGAGAAAAATACAGTGTGGTATTTTTTTGTACTCCTCATTTTTGTGATAGTGAAATATATTGGTGTGGGTCCGTGGACGTAGGCAGTTTGGCCGAACCACGTTAAATCTCGGTGTTTCATATTTGTGCTTATTTTAGTGTCCATTATTTTCTCAGTCGCATATATTTTTGTGTCCCACTGATCTTGGGCGGAATTAGCAGCGCCTAATCCCCCAACATATTTTAGTGCAACGGGAGAAAAGAAAAGTTTTAACATTACCATTACAGCTCGGAGTACTGCAAATAAAAATGTTTTTGAAGACGGGTGGTATGCCTGGAGTGACGGAGTTCATCGAGTAAGAAGTCCTATTACAGTGGCCTCTGTGTAATTGTTTGCAAAGTATCCCAGTCTTCTTGGAAAATAAATTGCTAAATATTGTGTCGTTTATGCAAATTATCTTGTATTCTCATCTTGTGCATCTCAACAAGAACGAAAAGTAATGTGATACTATCAAAAAGTGGTGCACTAGTCAATTTCATGGCTGAGAATGAATAAATACTATTTATCAACAATGATGATTAGATGAAATTGATAATGAATAAATATTGTGTAATTTATGCAAATTATCCTGTGGACCTTGTGGTGCCTATGTACCAGATATTTATGGATACCACAATACCAACTAATGTCAATATATTTCGTAATTGTTAATTTTTAGTACTAGTTATAAAAAACAATTCTCTTTTAAGATCCTCGAGTATTGATCTACAATCGTGAAGAGTCAGCTTTAAATGATCGAGCAAGGATAACAAATGAATTAATAAATAGTAACAAAAATTTTAGAATGGAGATTTTAACTTTTTCAATTTTTGACTTACATATGATTAACACGGCCAATTCACTGACATTTCCGTTTAGGTCGAGGCTCATTGGCTTCTCCTTGGCTGTCAGCAATTGGGAATATAATTAGTAATTAGTTTTCATTTCCAACATATAGTCATATATGTATATACTGATTTGAATAGTAATTATATCACAGGTGTATATAGTCTACCTTGGAGAACAAAATGGGACGAAAACATATCAAGAAATCGAAGAAAATTATCATTTTTATTTGATTTCTGTAAAGGGTTCGAAAGAGGAAGTTAAAAGCTGTCTGATTTATTGCTACAAGAATGTCATCAATGGCTTCTCAGCAAAGCTCAGTCCACAAGAAGCTGCGAAGCTATCAGGTAGTACTCATGCTTCAAAAATATCATTCAACAATCAAATTTCCCACATTGATGAACAATCTTATTTTCTTCAATCTAGGGATGGAAGGAGTGATATCGGTTTTTCATAGCGACCCGGTTAAATCGAGGCTTCACACGACAAGGTCGTGGGATTTTATTAACTTGCTTGGAGGAAACGGAGATTCAAGCGGTTCAAATGCAACACAATTGTTGCGTAAAGCAGATTACGGGAACAACGTCGTTGTGTTGGGGAATTAGGCGCTGCTAATTCGCCCAAGATCCATGGGGACGAATAAATGCGACTGAGAAAAATAATTGACGCTAAAATAAGCACAAAATAAAACACCGAGATTTAACGTGGTTCGGCCAAACTGCCTACGTCCACGGACCCACACCAATATATTTCACTATCACAAAAATGAGGAGTACAAAAAATACCACCTTTGTATTTTCTCTACCTACATAAAGGTTTTAACACTCCACTCACTTTTATCCCTCGTGTGTAGCTTCTACACTGAAGCTCTCTCTCTACACAAGATCTCTCTATTTTTCTCTCGATTGGTGTTGTGTTGGTGTGGTAAGATTACAATGCAAATGAGAGCTCTATTTATAGGAAAAAATTTGGAGATGTATGCACAACCTTCAACCCTCCATTTTTGACAAGCCTCCATCTTTGATTTGGATTATGGTGATTCCAAATTCAATCCACAATTTTTGAAATTTTTTTTTCTTCTTTGGTGTTCTTCCTTTGTTGACATTAACAATCTCCCACTTGAAGACTGATTTCAATCTGTCTTCACAATCTTGCTTCACCTTAGAACATCTCATTTTGCAGCTTCGTGAAAAATACGATGTGGGTCACCACCTCTGTCTTCATTGCAGAAGACCAACTGAAGCTGAGCATAGCTCCAGTTTTTCCTTGGTTACTGTCTTCGTCATCATGTCATTTGGATTCTTCTCGCCTTGAATCTTTTCAGCGTCAACACTCCATCTTCCAAAAGTGACTGATGAAATGATAACGGAGTCCAATATGTTTGGTCCTCGAATGAAATGCCGAATTCTTTGCCAGATGTATCGCACTCTGACTATCACTGCGCAAGACATTCTTCTCCTGTTCGAAACCCAATTCTGCCAACAAACCTTGTAACCATATCATCTCTTTGCTAGCTTTCTGCCATCGCTTACTGCATCGCATACGTAGTTGATAACGCAACAATCTTCTCAGATCTGCGAAATCCAACTAATGCAGAGCACCAATCAGAAAGACATAACGGTAGTGCTTCTTGCGATCTACCTCACCAAAGAAAATCGCATCTACGAAACCTCGTAGTTTCACTTCGCCTCGTCTAAAGCATAAACATTTCTCGATGGTTCCCGTAGATATCTCAATATCCACTTTTCGCATCCCAATCTCGCTTTCGAGATTTGCCATATATCGCTCACAACTCCCACTGCATGAGCAATATCTGGTCTGGTACAAACCATGGCATACATCAAACTTCCAATGGCTGAGGCATATGGAATTTTAGCCATGAAGTTTCTCTCCTCTTCTGTCTTAGGAGACTGGTCGTTAGATAGACGGAAATGATTCGCTAATGGCGTCTTTGTTGGCTTTGCTTGCTCATGTTGAACCTTTGTAGGATTTGATCAATATACTTGGCCTGCAACAACTGCAAAACACCTTTTTGATTGTCTCTGCAAATTCTCATCCCTAGAATTTGCTTTGCTTCACCCAAGTCCTTCATTTCGAATTCCGCCGATAGTTGCTTCTTCAACTTCTTGATCTCGTCCATGTCAAGCCGGCTACTAACATGTCATCGACATAAAGTAGCAAAATGATATAGCCGACTCGAAACTCTTGAAGTAGCAACAATGGTCAGCATTACACTTCATGTAGCCATTTTTCTGCATAAATCCGTCAAACTTCTTGTACCACTGTCTAGGCGCTTGCTTTAAGCCGTATAGGCTCTTCTTCAATTTGCATACCAACTTCTCTTTTCCTTTCACTGAGAAGCCTTAGGTTCTTTGCATATAGATTTCCTCCTCTAAATCACCATGGAGGAAAGCAGTTTTCACGTCTAACTGCTCCAAGTGCAAGCCCTCCGCTGCAACAATGCTCAACACTGATCGAATTGTTGTCAGCTTCACAACTGGCGAAAATATCTCCGTATAGTCAATTCCTTCTTTCTCGCTGAAACCTTTGACTACCAATCTCGCCTTATACCTTTTCGAACCATCATGTTCTTCTTTAACTCTGTACACCCATTTGTTATTAAGAGCTTTCTTCCCTCTGGGCAACTCAGCTAGTTCCCACGTCTGGTTGGAGATGAGAGACTTTATCTCATCTTTCATTGCAAGCTCCCACTTAACAGAATCTCCCACCTGACATGCCTCGTCATAGCATTCAGGTTCACCGGCGTCAGTGAGCAACATGTAGTTCATGTACTTACGATTCGGAACATGAGGTCGACTTGACCTCCTCACAATGGGGGTCGGAGCTGGAGACTGTGGTGAATCAGCCTCCGAGACGGGCTCATCTGTCTGCAAACTTTCATCTTTCTGCTTCGACGTACTTCCTTCTGGAGTGTCGTCCGGAACAACATATGTTGGATCATCGTGGATTGTGTCATTGGGTGCATCGCATTTACCTTGTACATCACCTTTTCATTGAATATGACATCCCGCCGATGAGCTTTTGTTCGTCATCCCAAAGCGGTACCGAACTCGTCTCCACCATATCCAACGAAAGTACACTTTAGTGATTTTGAGTCTAACTTACTCCTGGCATTATCACTAATGTGCACATATGTGACACAACCGAATACTTTCAAATGAGAAAGTTTCACTTCTTTCCCGCTCCAAACTTCTTACGGTATCCTATACTCCAATGGTACCGACGGTCCACGATTAATTAGGTATGCCGCCCGTGTTGTGACTCGCCTAAAAGCTGTTTTGGCGAGGCTGCATGTATCCTCATGCTTACGGCTCTTTCGTCAACGTCCGATTCATGCGTTACGCAACTCCATTCTTGCGGTGTTCTGGCAACGTTCTCTCCAACTTGATGCCATTTTGGTAACAAAATTTCTTGAACGCCAAATTTTCGTACTCGCCACCATTGTCAGATCTCAACTTCTTTACTCGCAAACCAGTTTCATTTTCCACCGTGGCCTTCCACTTCTTGAACGCCTCGAACACATCGGATTTGTGTCTCAAGAAGTAAACCCACACCTTTCTCAGTGGTCATCAATGAAAGTCACGAAGTATGACTTTCCGCCAATCGATGAAAGCGTTGTTGGACCCCACATCTGTGTGGACAAGTTCAAGCTTCTCTTTCTTGAGTTACGCCACTTGTATTGAAACTCACCCGTTTACGCTTCGAAAATACAACTTTCGCAAAGTCTAAATCAATAGTGAAGCCCTGGTAGTTTCCTTTTGCATGCATGTACTTGAGCCCTTCGGCTCATATGCCCAAGTCTTTGATGCCACAAGTTCGCATCCTTGCTATCAAAAGCTCGCGATTGTCATACACGCATTCGCCGTCGTGTATAGGTGCCACTATCCTTGCCACGCGGCGATTATCATGGCCCCCTTGGTGATTTTCCAATTATCACCAGAGAAGCTTGTGTCACATCCTTCTCTCGACAATCGTTTGTGAGATCAAATTTTTCCTCACCTACGGAATATGTCTCACGTCTTTCAATTTCCATCTGAGATCCATTGACATTGATACTGTACTTCTCCTATGCCCACCACGCCGCAAGGATGATCGTCTCGAGATATACTTCTCAAAGTTTCCGACACATAATTTGCAAAAAAGTGTCGATTTGCGGTGGCATGGAACGATGCTCCAGAGTCTATTACCCAATAGTCGGCCTTCCTCTCCATGGAGCATATCAAAGCATCACGTGTTTCTTCGGTCACGACATTGACCTCGGTCTTGTTCTCCGTTTCCTTTGGAGCTGCCCTACACTGATTTTTGTAGTGCCCAACCTGACCGCAATTCCAACATTCAACAGACTTTGATTTGTTGGAATTTCTGTGATTTTTAGATCTCGGTCTACCGTTCCTTGACTTGCTCCGTCCACGCCCATGCTCTCTATTTGAATTTCTGCCTCTGCTATCTACATTGAAAGCGGCCCCGGAAGTTGAAGCTGCATCTGACTGTCTCCGGATCTCCTCAGTCAAGATCATGCTCACAACGTCATCGAACTTCAATTTCGACTTACCGGCCGAGCTGCTGATGGCTGTCACTGTGCCATTCCAGCTCTCAGGCAACTGCCCAAGAATTAATAGAGCTCGAACTTCATCACTAAAAGTGATTTCCACCGTTGTCAATTGGTCTACTACCTCATTGAATTCGTTGAGGTGTTCTCCAAATCTCCCGCTTTCCATCATCTTCATATTGAACAATTTCTTGATCAAATGAACTTTATTTCTTTGCAGACAATTTGTTCATACATGCTGGATAGAGCTGCCATGAGAGACGCCGTTGTCTTCTCATTTTTAATGTTGAAAGCGACCGATTTTGATAGGGTCAATCTAATTGCGCCAAGTGCTTTTCGATCAAGCACCTCCCACTCGTCGTCTTTTTAAGCATACGGCTTTTCTTTCAATGGCTTATATAGGTCCTTCTGATACAAATAGTCCTCCATTTGCATTTTCCAATATCCAAAATTTTTGCCATCAAATTTATCAATTTTGGAAATTCTCTCGTCTGTCGCCATTACTCCCACTCGAACAAGATGTGATTTTTCGAGAAATCGTTTCTGATGTGGAAGATCAGTCTACGCTGCAACCACAGAGCATACTAAGAATTTCAAGAGATATCACAAACGTGGCTCTGATACCAGTTGTTGGGGAATTAGGCGCGCGCTGCTAATTCCGCCCAAGATCAGTGGGACGAATAAATGCGACTGAGAAAAATAATTGACGCTAAAATAAGCACAAAATAAAACACCGAGATTTAACGTGGTTCGGCCAAACTGCCTACGTCCACGGACCCACACCAATATATTTCACTATCACAAAAATGAGGAGTACAAAAAAATACCACACTGTATTTTTCTCTACCTACGCAAAGGTTTTAACACTCCACTCACTTTTATCCCTCGTGTGTAGCTTCTACACTGAAGCTCTCTCTCTACACAAGATCTCTCTATTTTTCTCTCGATTGGTGTTGTGTTGGTGTGGTGATTACAATGCAAATGAGAGCTCTATTTATAGGAAAAAATTTGGAGATGTATGCACAACCTTCAACCCTCCATTTTTGACAAGCCTCCATCTTTGATTTGGATTATGGTGATTCCAAATTCAATCCACAATTTTTGAAATTTTTTTTTCTTCTTTGGTGTTCTTCCTTTGTTGACATTAACACGTTGTTGCAGGAGTGTTAGATACTGGTAATTTTGATGAGTTGTCATTCCTAGATATCTACATTAATAATATCATACACAATAATCATGATCGTATGGAGTTTTCTAAAAGTGTCAAATACATGTCACTGTCCTCGTCTTCTTTAAAAAAGCCATCTCTCTTCCACATTTCACAAAAACAACAAACTTATAATTAAATTTACAGAAAAAATTGTTTGATTATACGATAAAATTCCACCACTAAGAGGCAATATATTAGTTTAAGATACTTCTCAATCGTCAATCAAAAATGTCAAAAGTTAGTTTGATTGAATTTATTAATTCAAAATCCCGTTTCTTTCCTGTAGCATGAAATCCAACTTTATGATTGTTTATGTTAAGGTATATGGCCGGAATCGGAGAGTTTCAATGATGTTGGGATGGGACCTATTCCCAAGTCATGGAAACGAAAATGCACGAGTGGTGTTGGTTTTAATTCATCACATTGTAATAGGTAATTGCCCTACCTAAATTATATAATTACAGTATTGTATGACTAAACTACCCATATTATTATGTTATTGTATTGTATAAGATGAAAAGTTGATTGGTACTTTTGTAGAAAGTTAAAATTGGAGCTCGCTACTACTTGAAAGGTTAAGAGTCCTACTTTGGTCGCCTCAATGCTAGTTTTGATTTCCGATCACCGAGGGACAAGAATGGACATGGAACTCACACGTCATCAATTGTCGGAGGCCGACGAGTGTCTAACATTTCCACCATCGGTGGATTTGCTCGTGGGGCGTCACAGGGGGTGCTCCGGTGGTCCGTCTAGCCATGTTTAAAGTATGTTGGCCCTTCCCAGGTTACAGCAAGGCAGAAGTTAACACATGCCTCGACGATGACATCCTTGCAGCCTTCGATGACGCCATCAGGGATGGTGTCCATGTAATAAGTGTCTCAATGGGCTCGTCGTCTGGTAGGCCATTCAAAGAAGATGGAATCGCTATCGGAGCATTACATGCGGTGAAACGAAATATTGTCGTAGCATGTAGTGCAGGTAATGCGGGCCCTTCCTCATCTTCTGTATCGAACGTAGCCCCTTGGATCATCACGGTCGGTGCAAGTAGCATTGATCGTATATTTTCATCTCCGGTTATGCTTGGATTAGCCATGGTAGCACAGGTAATAATTGTGCTTGTAAATACTGTATATTAGTACTTATTTGTAGAACTACATCTGTTTAAAATTTCTTACTTTTTAATCGCACATGATCAAAATTAGGGACAATCAATAGCTCCTTTTGAGGGTACTCGAACATATCCCATTGTTTACGCGGGAGACGTCAAAATCCCAGGAAATACCACCAATTTCACGAAAGGGTTCAAACTCACTTACCCTTCTTTCTTAATCTTAATTCTCTTGAGTACAATTTCGATAACATTTCAAAATTTCTCATTAAACATAAATATTTTGTTGAATGTCAGCTTAGATTATGCCTACCCGGCAGTCTTTCGTCCAAACTTGTAAAGGGAAAAGCTGTATTTTGTCGAAGAGGAGATACATTCGAGACGTTAGAAGTGCAAAGAGCGGGTGGTGTCGCAGCAGTGCTAGGAAATGCTTTTGACGGACAAGGAGTATTATCCATGTTAGGATCGGTTGTGGAACTCGGCACACAATTACAACTGAAATAGAAATGAGAAAAATGAAAAACACCAGATTTTACGTGGAAAACCCCCAAATTAATTCGGGGTAAAAACCACGGGCAAACGGTAGAAGGATTTCACTATCGACAAAAGGATTACAACAATTTCTCTCTAATATAAGGAGAGTACAATTGACGATAACCTCTCTCTTATAATAGGAGAAAACACTCTCTCTTCGATAAAGGAAAGAACACGAATTACTAGGAGAAATCTCACACCTTGTTTTCTCTCTAGTTCTCTAAACCTCTCTCTCTTTATCTCTAATTGTTGAGATTACAAAGGATTTGTAACTCACTACAAGGGATTACATGAGGCTTGTAATTCAAGAATGGGATGCAAAGAATGAGAATTCATTTGCCAATTTATAGAAATAGAGAGGCGGTGGAGATAGGGTTGGTGGCTCACAATTTTTGACCATTCCTCTTTTTTTTTCTTTCTTCTTGGTCAAAGGTGGTGGCTTTCACCTACCTTCATTCTCCCACTTGAAAGTCACCTTTTGTACCAATCCTTTTACCCTTTCTACCCTTGCCATATTCATGCTGCTCACGTCTCGCTAGGCCAATAGAGGATCGACACAATACAAACTTGTCATTGTTGACTGTTTTGTAAACATATCCGCTAGGTTGTCTTTCGTATGGATTTTTCGAATATCCACACTTCCTTCTTCCACCTTCTCACGAACAAAGTGATCTTGAACCCGAATGTGTTTAGTCCTTGAATGAAATCTTTGGATTCTTTGCCAAATGCAAAGCGCTCATTGTCACAAAATAGAGTAATCTTCTCATGTTTGTGCCCAAGCTCTTCCAATAACATTTGCAACCATATTGCCTCTTTCTTTGGCTTGTGTAGCCGCCACGTGATTCGCCTCTGTCGTTGGCGTAGCCACGATAGGCTGCGGTTCGAAACCCAACTCACTGCTTCCTCCAAAGAAGAGTAAACACATAACCTGTGGTGGATTTGCTTTTATCAAGATCACTGCGTGTCAGAATCAACATAGCCTTTGACAATAAAATCGATCCTCCATAACATAATGCGACATCTGAGGTACCCTTGATATATCTCGGGATCCTCTTCACGATATTCAATGCTCTCTACCGGGATTCGCCATGTACCGACTAACGCTCCCCATCGCTTGTGCAATGTCAGTGCAGTACAAACCATAGCGAACATTAAACTACCCATTCTGATGCATCACGGACTGAGACATCTCCATCCTCTCCGCTTCCTTTGCTAGGACTCATACTTGAGGATAACTTGAAATTAATAGGAAGAGGGGTAGAGATTGGCTTACAATCTTGCATATTGAAGCGTCAAGATTTTCTTCAAGTAATTCTTCCGAGAAAGCCAAATCTTCCTATTATTTACGTCTCGGTAAATTTGCATCCCTAGAATCTTGTTTGCTGGTCCCAAGTCCTTCATTTCAAACTCCCTAGCCAATTGAGCCTTTAATTCTATAATATGATCTTTGTTGGGGCCTGCTACCAACATGTCGTCAACATACAACAGTAGAATAATGAAATCATCATCACCAAATCTCTTGTTATAGACACAAGGATCTGCATTCAATCTGTTGTATCCAAGGCTCATGATGAAGGAATCAAATCTCTTGTACCAACATCTCGGCGCTTTGTTTGAGACCCGCCTGATTTGTTCAACCTGCAAACCAAGTTCTCTTTTCCTTTTTCTTTAAAACCATCTGGTTGGAGCATATAAATTTCTTCTTCAAATTCACCATGAAGAAATGCAGTTTTAACATCCAACTGCTCTAAGTACAAGTCAAATATAGCACACATCACCAGGACCACTTTCAGGCGTAGTCGGTCGAACAACGAGGAGAAAATATTTCGTTGAAATCAATACCTTCTTTCTGAGCAAATCCTTTAACCACCAATCTAGCACGATACCGCTCCACTTGGTCATTACCATCTCGTTTGATCTTATAGACCCATTTATTTCCAATGGCTTTCCTTCCATGTGGTAGTGGAACAAGATCCCAAGTTTTATTTTTATGAAGAGCTTCCATTTCTTCTTGCATTGCTGTCATCCACAGAGAAGCATCTTGACTCTGTATAGCCTCAATGAAAGTCGATGGCTCCCCATCCTCTGTTAAGAGACAGTATGCAACATTACCCTCCATAATATAATCTGAGTGCCAAGCTGGTTCTCTCCTCTCCCGAGTTGACCGTCTAACTTGTGGAGTCGCAAACTCAGCTTGCTCTTGCTCTTCGTGCTCTGGTACTGCTTCAGAAGGATCTAGAACTTCCTGTTCTTGTTGATCTTCAACTTGAACAACAATAGTCTCTGGTTTCTTCTCAGAAGTGCTATTATCACTTTGTACTTTATCTTCTGCAAATACAACGTCTCTGCTGATTATTACCTTGTGGGCAGTGGGATCCCACAGGCGATACCCCTTAACACCATCAGCATACCCCAAGAAAATGCATTTCCTGGATTTCGGATCCAACTTTGATGTTTCTTGGGCGTTGTACATAGCATCTGTGAGAACTTCCAAGCGTATGCAAGCGAGAATAATCGGTGGCTTCCCGTCCACATCTCCATAGAGTCTTGAGATCAATTGCGGTTGATGGTGACCGATTGATCACATAACGAGCGGTCTTGATCGCTTGACCCAAAGCGATTTGGCAAACCTGCGGTTTTCAACATCGCTCTTGTCCTTTCTAACAAGGTTCTGTTCATCCGCTCTGCTACTCCATTTTGTTGTGGAGTGTGTGCCACCGTAAATTGCCTTTTGATACCTTCTTGTTTACAGAAGTTATCAAATTCATCGCCAGTATATTCTCCTCCATTATGCGTCCTCAAACACTTGATCTTTTTCTCGATTCAAGTTCAACCCGCTTTGAAGATTTTGAAAACTTCAAACACATCCGACTTCTTTCTAATTGGATACACCCAACATCTCCTGGAGTAATCGTCAATAAATGATACAAAGTATCTAGCACCTCCTAGGGACACAACCGGTGCTTGCCAAACGTCAGAGTGAACCAACTCAAGTATAGCTTTACTTCTAGCAGTCGAACTGCTGAATTTCAATCTGTCTTTTCTTGGTAACACAATGCTCACAAAATGGTAAAGATACCTTTTTGAGCCCTGGAAGAAGCTTTCTTTCTGAGAGAATTTTCAAACCTCGTTCAGACATGTGGCCAAGTTTACGGTGCCACATCATCGTCACGTCTTCTCCCGAATTCACCATCGCAGTTGACGCTTCTCCTTCTTGTTGTGTTTCACCTTTAAGCATGTACAGATTTGCTGCTATCTTTTCTGCTTTCATCACCACAAGCGCGCCTTTAACGATCTTCATGATCCCATCTCGAACATGGATCGCACTAATACTATCTAATTGTCCCAATGACAATAGATTTTTCTTCAAGCCTTTCACATGCCGTACCTCTGGATGGTGCGAACTGCGTCATACATCACCAATTTGATGGTACCAATACCAGCAATCTCCAAGGCATGATCGTCACCCATAAACACAGATCCTCCTGAGATAGGTTCATATTGGTGGAACCATTCTCTCCTAGGGGTCATATGCCATGTAGCTCCTGAATCCAAAAGCCACACGTCGGTGAACCTTCTTCTGCCTTCAACAACTGTCATTGCTTCGCTGTATAATATCTCGCCCTCATCCGATGTATTCGCTACACAACCCTGAGCATTTAATGTCTCAGGCCGTTTTCCTTTTGCTTCCTCAATCTTCTTGAGCTGCCAACACTCCCTTTTGTAGTGCCCCTTCTTGCCACAGTGATGACACTTGACATTTTTCTTACTTCTCGACTTTGATCTACTCTGATTTTGACTCCCACTGGGGCCACGTTCCGTTGATCTACCTCTCGTCACCGTTAGAGCTTCGGCTTGCTGTGAGCTCCCAATTCTGTCTTCTTTATTTTTGCGCCGACTTTCTTCTTCAAGAACCGCAGCTGCAATATCGTCAAAGACTAATATCTCCAAATTGTTGGTCAAATTGATGATGAGTTGATCATACGAATCAGGTAGACTCTGAAGTAGAATTTCGGCACGTTCACCCGTCTCTATATTATGCCCCATTGTTGTGAGCTGTGAAAATAGAGTGTTCAGGGTGTTGATGTGGTCTGTCACCGAAATTGACTCCATCATCCGAAGGGTGTATAACTTCCTCTTCAAGAAGATCTTGTTGTGTAGTGATTTGGCCTCGTACAATTTTGTGAGAGTATCCCAAATCTCTTTTGCCGTCTTTTTCTCCGATACACTTGACAATACTCCGTCGGCTAGCGCTAGATGTAGATTAGCAATAGCATTGCCATCCATCTCGCTCCATTTATCATCAGTGATATCGTCGGGCCTTTCTCCAATTGCCGCCTTAGCTTATCTTTTCTCAATACTGCTTTTATTCTCATTTTCCACAATGAGAAATTATTCCCATTGAATTTCTCTATTTCATATTTAGTCGCCATTTTTATAGATGCCTCTTTTCCACTAACTGGATCTGATCTTAGCACGAACTCGGCTATAGATCTAGTGATTTTCTCAAAAAATCGTTTCTGATGTGGAAGATCAGTCTATGCTGCAACCACAGAGCATACTAAGAATTTAATGAAAAATCACAACCAAAGCTCTGATACCACTTGTTAGGATCGGTTGTGGAACTCGGCACACAATTACAACTGAAATAGAAATGAGAAAAATGAAAAACACCAGATTTTACGTGGAAAACCCCCAAATTAATTCGGGGTAAAAACCACGGGCAAACGGTAGAAGGATTTCACTATCGACAAAAGGATTACAACAACTTCTCTCTAATATAAGGAGAGTACAATTGACGATAACCTCTCTCTTATAATAGGAGAAAACACTCTCTCTTCGATAAAGGAAAGAACACGAATTACTAGGAGAAATCTCACACCTTGTTTTCTCTCTAGTTCTCTAAACCTCTCTCTCTTTATCTCTAATTGTTGAGATTACAAAGGATTTGTAACTCACTACAAGGGATTACATGAGGCTTGTAATTCAAGAATGGGATGCAAAGAATGAGAATTCATTTGCCAATTTATAGAAATAGAGAGGCGGTGGAGATGGGGTTGGTGGCTCACAATTTTTGACCATTCCTCTTTTTTTTTTTTCTTTCTTCTTGGTCAAAGGTGGTGGCTTTCACCTACCTTCAATCCAAGCCTTATTTGATTCCATCGACCATTGTTTCTTCTTTAGCCAAAAAGAGCGTTTACAATTATGTGAAATCCAATAAAAAGTTAAATGCGACATTGGCTCAGCCAAACACTATTGTAGGCACCGAACCGGCCCCATTCATGGCTCCGTTCACCTCTAGGAGCCCGAGGACCATCCAACCTAACATTCTTAAGGTGAAATTAAATACTAGCACCTTAAACTAATAAATATGTAACATTGTCTCACATAACCTAGTATTGTTGTCTATTATTCACAGCCTGATATTACTGCCCCAGGACTAAACATACTAGCAGCATGGAGCGAGGCGGCTTCTCCATTAAATGTGCCTTCTGATAATCGAGTCGTTAAGTACCAGATCAATTCTGGGACGTCCATGTCTTGTCCTCACGTTTCAGCCATCGCGCACTTCTTAAAGCTGTACATCCTCGTTGGAGTAGTGCCGCTATAAGATCTGCTATCATGACCACTGGTAAATATATCTGCAGAATAATGCTATGTAACACTAGTAGTCTAAAGATTAGCATATACTTCATTTTCTTGTTAACATTTCGTGTCTATGGCGGGCCTAATAACACTTTCTTTCATTTATTCGTGGCAGCAAAAATCATAAACAATTTGGGCAATCGAATTAGAGACGCGAGAAGAAATATTGCGACTCCCTTCGAGTATGGGTCAGGCCACATTCGCCCATCAACAGCTCTTGATCCTGGATTGGTTTATGATACTTCTTGTGATCGAGGACTATCTTTTGTTCCTCTGTAGTAGCACTCGTGATAATCTCCTTGATCCATCATTTAAGTGTCCTCGAGTGTTACCTTCGCCAAGTGATCTTAACTATCCATCACTTACGATTGCTAAGCTTAGGAAATTCAAGACCGTCAAAAGAACCGTTACAAACGTTGGCACGAGAAACGTTTCATATACGGTAAGAATATACAATCCTTCGGGTTATTTCGTGAAGATCTCTCCAATGACTCTATACTTCAGTAAGACTGGAGAAAAGCATAGCTTCAATATGTTGAGAAATGATCAAATAAAATAAATAAATAAATAAATGGTCAAGAATGGCGTCTAGTTGGTCAAATGGGTGTGGTGGTGGATTGGTCAAAAATGGTGGTGGTGGATTGGTCAAAAATGGTGGCCACCTCCTTTGGCACACCACTTGAAAGCTTTATAAAAGGCCATGAATGTTAATCATTTGATATGTCCAATCCAAGAGAAAGAGACCATCTCAAGTAGAGAGAATTCTCGTGTTTGAGAAGAGGGATAGAGAGAAAAATGTAGTCTCTTTAGAGTATGGTTTATATACTCGGTAAAGAGAGTTTTTCTTGTCTTCGTGGGAATGTATGCGATATAAATGCGTATGTGTTCTCTGTAAGTAAACTTGTTTCGTGAGTGAAGCGTAAAGGTTTATTGAGAGTTTGGATGTCACGAGGGATTGGGTGAGAGGAAAAATTCTTGAGAGTGTGGTTGTAACAATTTTCCACATAGTGAATTTTTCTTGGTTTGTCGTTAGAACAACGGCCGTGGTTTTTCTCTGGATTTGGAGTTTTCCACGTAAATCTTTGTGTTGTGATTGTGTTATTATTCTTTCATGTTATTTCCGCATTTATTTGATAAATTCTACAACAAAGAAGGATCCTGGAGTTAATCCGAAATCTAGTTCGGGTTGGTGTTTTCCCAACACAATATTACAGTTAAAGCTAAAAGAACAGCGAACAAAAATAAGTATGCATTTGGTTCTTATATTTGGAGCGATGGGATTCATCAAGTAAGAAGTCCCATTGCAGTATCCTCATAATGTCATTACATTGACGGTTACTCGTATGTGAGTTCTCTTCTCTTTAATACATCGTTTTGTATTTCCATAGTGTAATAAAAGAGCAAAACTTTAGGAAAAAGTTCATGGAATAGTTTCTACATAAGTGAATATTTTTAGAAATGTATTTGTTCAACTATAACAATATGAAAAATTCCAAGATTGATGACGATTAATTCTTCACAACAAATGTTGTCATCAAATGAGAGTATAATTAGAATTCGAATAAGTCGCACAGCTATAAGATGCTCGGGTTATGGGACAAAGGCTCGGGCTACGCTCTCCCCTTCCCCGATTATTCCCAAGTTCAAAAAAAAAATTTATATATATATATATATATATATATATATTTATATATATGTCATCACAGCATTGGGTGTGTATTAAATAATATCAAAGTGATTATATCATATATCCAATTCTGAAATGACATGTGTTAAGTGGGCACAATAAGTCTGTACCCAATTGAGCACTAGATCATAATTGTATATATGTATATGAGAGTATAATTAGAAGTTTTAATAAAAATAATGTTTATAAAAAATTGATTGACGGAGGAAAAATGAGTGCCCCTATTTTCACTAAAAACAACCGATGACTTGCTATACTATTACGAGTTTAAGGCACGATTTGTATAATATACTAATTAGAAAATGAAAGAAAAAAAAAAACATGATTGCTTGCAAAATTTCGATTTGAATTCGCTTTATATATTTGGTTGAGTAGTATAATTTTCAAATTCTATGGGTTAGCTAATTAATTGGTGGAGTGTATGCTTATATTGCTTAACAAATGGTAGGTCACGGCTTTGATTAATTCTTCATTTGCGGAGTGGATTTTGTATTTTTGTTTTAAACATTTTTTAAACCTCTTTAATTTTTATATAAGTATATATGTATTTCCAACAACCTTTATTTTGAAGTAATTCGATTACTGAATTTTCAACATCGATCTTGTTCCTTATTCTAGTCTATGATTGTGATATATATTATCACTATAATCGATTATAATTTTAAATATTACACTATAGTAGCCATCTACTGTATTAAATGGGAGTAATTTTTAAATATATTTCACTGCAATTCGAATATTACACAATAATTGTCATTTTACGATGCTAAATTAAATGGGTGCAGTTGTCATTCTAATATATTATATTAGTGTAATTTTTTATGTAGTTTATTAAATGTGTGTAATTTCTAAATCGTAAATACTACATTTTTTTACGGAGAATTATCTCAATTCAAAAATACAACTCAGATAAATTTAATTGATGTAAAAACATTTTTACATATTTAAAGGACATAAAACCAAAAATTACTAATTAGACATCAAGCAAAGTGTCCGCCCTATCCCTCTATACAATGTAGAATCAAAAGAGAAATTGAATTAACTAACTTTAATCGCCTGTTACAACAAAGTGAAGCTATACGAATCAAGACCCAACTAAACAAGCTAGAAGCACGTCATTTGAAACATATTGTGATCATATTGTCTTTGTGAGCTCAGCTAATACCCCCTCCTGCAGCCATTTGGTCACTTTTCAAATGGCACCATTTTTTGAAGTACGATAATGAAAATAAGACACGTAATGATCGAAATATTCAATTATGAAATGTGCGAATGAGAATATTAATCAAATTAATATATACACTATTATATATATATATATATATCTGTAAAAAGTTTGACTTTAATTTAAGGTATTTTTTTTTAGTTAAACATAAAAATATCCAAATTTTGGTTTCTTAAATTGAATTTACTTCTTTTTATAAACATTATAATATAATATTTTAATTAATTGAAATTTGATAATTAAGTAATTCACCCACTTATTTAAATATCAAACTGTAATACTTTTTTAAATTGTATAATACCTGTTAAATATTGTAATATCACATTTTCGTTATTTTTCATCATCACAAGTAAAAGTCGTTTGTAGATTGTAAGTTGTAACGTGTAAAACAAGCACAAGTGATCCTAATTTGGGAAACCCGGCCCAAGAACGTTTTGGTCCATTTAAATTTGTTCGGATCCAATTCGAACTAGTCAAAACCCTAGCTTATACGACTCCGCCGCGCGTTCTCTATTTATTTATAAATATAAATCTTCAGTGCATCCTTGCGCAACTCCACCGAGTTGGCTGAGCAGAACGCAACTGCAACACTTACGGTTACTCGAGATTCATATCTCAATGTAGATCTGGATGTACGTATAGATGTTTATTATGCTAGCTTTGCAAATTTACCGCTTTTTTTTTTTTTGATATAATTTGATTAAATATCGAGGAAGATGATGATAGATCTTTGTCGCCCCAGGCTTAAGTTACATCTGCACCGTAGATGTAATGTGGTGATTGACACTCAATTTTGATTCCTCCTATTCTTATACCTTAATTTTTCTTCTGTTCGTTATTTAATTTCTAAAATTCTTATTAACCGTCCAATTTCTATGTAAATTGCTTGCAATATTTTTGTTTAATATTAATTTTCACTTTTTTATCTGCACGATTTGGGTTGAAATCAAGGAATCTCTGATACTTGATTATATACCTAAAAATGTTATGTTCTGTTTGAATTTCATTTAATTTCTCTGTTTATTCATTATTATTATTATTATTTTGGTTTTCAATTTGTAAATCTGATCGAGATATCAGTTCATTTTCTGAGTGCTGATACTCAATTTGAGGCGTGATGATGTTTATCCACCTATTCTGCAATTTAATGATGATTCATAAAACATGCACTACCATCTGACCTCTGTTGCTTATCTCAAGATTCAATTTTTTTTTGGAACTAATTTTGCGTAATTTTATTTTCTAGATGTAAGTATGATTTTAGTCTTCATAATTTCTTCTCGTAACGCAATCCATGATGAATTTGTTATCAGTGACTGATCTGTTAGTGATTATTCCAATACTTATCACCATCTTTCGGCTGAGATTGCTTTGCTTTAATTATTACTCTTTTCAACATGAAATCTTAAAACCTTCTTTCTGTGTTCCGAAAACAGAAGTTGATTCTTCAATTAGGAAGCAGCTGATATAACATCTGCCTGAGGTATCTAATGTCCAGACATGTATTCAGTTGCTGGATGTTTCGTTTTGATGGCAGAAATGAAGTAAAAGAACAGGCCTTGCGACACAGATTGCTCTGTTTTCTCAAGCTCTCTGTTACTGTAATCCTGTTTACATTTTCTCACGTGAAAAGATAATATTTTTTTTTGTCTTTGTTTTTAACTTTTTTTTATTTGGTATGTTTAATCCTGTATCTATTTATTTTTGTCAAAATCTAACATATTAGAGCATCCTGAATAGGTCTTTAAATGAAAGATCTCTTTATTATAAAGATGTAAATATTAAAATTGAGCTTCAATAAATTTTTTATTTTAACTTTATGAGATAAAAGAGAAAGTTTGGCTCTTCAAATTTAAAGAGTAAAATTCACCCTCTATTATTTAATATCCACAAATTCACCCTCCCAAACAACAATTAATTTTATTGGTCAAAGATAATTAAATTTATAAATATTAATTAAAAAGTAAAAGAATGCAATAATTGTTCATTCATACAAATAAAATAAAGTGTACAAATAAAGAACTTGTTGGAGTGCATTTGAAACTTTGATATCTAAATTAAAAAATGTTCTATATAATATAAAATATACTCTTTAAAGATAAAGAAGTTGTTGGAAATACTCGGTAGTAATTGGAATAAATATTTTTTATTTAGAAAAATTAATAAAATGAACAAATCCTGAGTCTGACAAAAATGTGTGTAAAGTAAATATCCAAAGCACCTTATCTTTCTCATTCTTCCAAGGACCTCAATTTCTGCTAATTTTGCCATCTAGTCTAGAAATGTGATATCTTCGTCCTCTGTACTTGTGGCCCTGTCGCTACATGGCTTCATAAATCGCACACCTCTGAAGTGGTGATGTGTCGAACTGTTTGTAAATAAAAATGTGTATGCTCGCCCAATTCAGGCTATGTCGGTAATATTTACTAGGAAACGAACTCGATGTTCCTTGATCATACAATTCATGCACTAACGAGAAAATTTCTCAACTGCCTGTGGCATGCTGGGACGAGCCCTGTGCGGAAGATAAGAAGACGTGTCAACAGAGCGCTTGTTGAGTTGGATTGTGCCATGACTGCCATCTGACAAGATCGCGCCACTCCTTTCACATAATTAATTCTAGTTGAAATGAATGAGCTTTTAACGAGTTTTGGCAAATTTTGTGAGATTTTACGTAATTTTAATGGATTTGTTTGGAGAATAAAAATTTTTCACAAGGGTGATGGGAAGGGTGATGGATTTTACGTAATTTTTAATGGATTTTAATGTGAAAGAAGAGAGAGAATGAGTGGAGGTGAGTGGTTGAGATTTGTGGATGTGATTGATTTAGGAGAGAGAAAAAAGTTGAAAAAAGTGGTAAAAAGTGGTAAAAAGTGAGAAAAAGATGATCCATTCATGCTTAGGATTGAATTTTTTATGATTTTTTATGTAAAAAATAAGAGAGAATGAGTGAAATTGAATGGAAGAAATTTGTGTAATATATATAAGTCCCATAAGATATATGAAATGTAATTGGTTTAACTATAGATAAAAATAGATAAAAAGTGAAAAAAATTATAAAAAATAAAGCCAAACAGACGCACAAAAGACCACGAGGAAAACAAGTGAACTTTTGTTAAAATTCGTGTAGTAACACCCACACCCTCTTCAAGCATTTTTTGATTTTTTTTTTACATAGTTTTAAATATATACAAATACAACATAATTTTGAAGGAAAACGATATTTTTGTGTGTGTGTGTGTGTTTTCTTTAACAGGATATTTTTATGGTCTTAATTGATAATTTGTAAATAATTATGTAATTTTACAGATTTCATTAGGGGTGGACAAACTCCAAAAATTTCGATTCAGTTTAGTTTGGTTCCATTCCTTCACATGAATCAGGCCTTGTTTTTTGTACAATAAACTTTATCTACTTCAACTTATTTTTTTCTCTTTCATTATTTTTTGCCATTCAAATATTAATTAATTTGACAATTTATTTATATTTTTTAATACTATATCCGTCCCATAAATATAGCCTATTTCTATTTTCATAAAGATTGAGAAAAATGTAATTAATTATTTAAGATTATTTTCCTAATATATCCTCTCATTTATTAGATATTTTATTTCAACTATTCTATTTTGATAATAACAATATATATTAAATGAGGGCATAAAAAACAAGTAATAGTTCAACTATATCTTAAAAAGGAATGTGGCATATATTTTGGAACGGATGAAAAAGGAATAGTGGATTAGATTTTTGGAACGGAGATAGTATATTTTATTCAATTTTCAACCACACATCCAATACAAAATTCAAGTAAACTAAAATTATTTTGAAAAGAACAAGGCCAAACAGTTTCAGTTATGATTCGGTTTAATTATGCTGATGGTTTGTATGTAGCAGTAAATTTTGAAGACTTAGAGGACATTAATTGTTGCGACCTTTAAGCATCGGACTTTAGTCATTAGCAATAAGCTTATATTAATGGGTGTATGTTTTGGGTAGATTTTTCAGAAAATAGTTTTTTTAATATGTAGTTTGTAAGTAAATAAAATTTTCAAAAAACATGAAAAAAATTTGTTAAATTAATAAAATTAATGCTTGAAAATGATGTTTGAGAAAAAAAAAATTGGTCTCAAAGAAGCTCCCAGAGCGTCTCTAATAGGCTCATTAAATGAAAGATACTTTTTATTTTTTATTTTTTGAAAGGAAAAAGATACTTTTTTTTTTGAAAGATACTTTTTATTAGTATAAAGAGACAAGGATAAAAATTGAGCTCCAAGGGGGACTTTTTATTTTAACATTTTAGAATAGAGGAGTTTGATTGTTCAAATTTGGAGAGCCTAGTATTTAATCGTCACAAGTTTTAGCGCTCTTTTTGTGATTTTACAAAATTACAATTAATCCTATTGGTCAAATACAATTAAAATTACAATTATTGATTAAAAATAAAAGAATTTATTGATTTAAGCAAAATAAAGAGTATATATAAATAGAGAGTTTATTGAATTTTTGCCTTCTAAATGAAAATATACTCGCTATATTATCAAATATGCTCTTTAAAAATAGCAGTAATGACCAACGGTGATGCCATAACTAGAGGTTGCTGGAAATGCTCCAACCGTATTAACAAACTAAGAGCATATTAATTTTCTTTATTCAAAAAAAAAACCAAAATACGAGCATATTTGACAAAAGTCAACCATGAGTCGATTCAAGAAGGCTCAATTGCTTCTTTGGTCTACCTGACATTTTACAAAAATCAGTTTCATAAAATATAGGCAATGCAAGACACCTAAATGTTTCCAGACGACGTTGTTAAAAATTTTGCATTTTAACCGTTCAAAAAAATTATTCATAAGATTCTACATTTGAGAATCATCATAACTTGAGACAAAGAATATCATCATCCAGTTGATAGGCAGGAAAGAATCAGGTATCTCTTGCCCTTCCTTGAACACAAAGTATAACATTTTATATGACAACCCCACAAATGCCCTTTAGAACATACAGCCTTACAAGAAAAGAACCAGAAACCTCGACAATGGCACTTATATAAACACCCCTTACAATTTCTCAATACACAAATTAACCTCAATTTCTTCCTCTAAGCGTTTGTCGTTTGTGCGAATTCTTAGATCCCTAACAATGCCTTATACTTCGCGAAGACTTGCTGCAGGAGCGCTTTTGGGCCTCAATTTCTGCATGTATGCAATAGTTTTGGGAATTGGTGCTTGGGCAATGGACATGGCCATTGAACATGGTTTCATCATCGGTACGTTCCGTTTCTCACACTCTTACACAAAAGCACTTTTGGTACTGATAGAGTACCTATTTATACCAATCAGTGCCTATCATCTACATATCGATTACCTATTTATATCAATCAGTACTAACCACCTACACATATGGAACTACAGTACAGTGCTGACCATCTGGTACGCAGGAAATAGTACTGACTACCTATACATACACTAAAAGTAGTAGTACCCTAGATGTAGTAGAAATTCTCTCACGTACACAAACAAGAACTTGGCCTAAAAAGGGGCGTTTCAAAACATGTACACACATGTATATTGAAGTTTGGGGTTATCCTATTAAGTAGCCCAAGCCCATATATGTTAGTTTATTATTTTGTAATTTTTTCATGTGGGATTTATCCCTTAAGAGAAATATTGATCGAACCGATGTGTTGGGATTTATGTATGTGCTAGGTCCGCAATACGACTTGCCAGCACATTTCTCACCGATATACTTCCCGATGGGAAATGCGGCGACTGGATTCTTTGTAACATTTGCTATGATTGCTAGTGTTGTTGGGATTGGATCAGTCCTCGCCGGACTTAACCATTTGCAATACTGGAACATGGATAGCTTGCCTTCCACGGTGTCTGCTGCTACCATTGCATGGACTCTTACTCTCCTAGCCATGGGGTAAATAAATCACTTCATCTTGTAGTAAATTCTTCTTCACTTTTTTTTTTTTTTTTTGGGATTATGTTATGACATGTGAATTGATGCCAACTTTTCTTGCAGCTTTGCTTGCAAAGAGATCGAACTCGAGATCAGAAATGCGCGTCTGGTAAGTATCAAACAACAATTTGTATTGTGTAGATGAAAAAAGTATCCAATGATTAAAAATGTTTTTAATTACATTAATCCACCACAGAGAACAATGGAAGCATTTACGATCATCCTTTCGGCAACTCAACTCTTCTACATAGCTGCAATTCATGGGGCTTCATCAGCTGGTCGTTTATAGAGTGGTCTTCATTTGCGTGTTTTCTACTTTATTTCTTTTTCCCCCCCTTTTAATTATGATTTTTCGATTCATTTATGTTGTACACAATCAAAAGTGACTTGCATTCAATGTATAAACTAATGTAATTTTATTGTGTGAGTATGAAATACGAATAAAATGGCTGGCATTAACCTTTTAGGAAACTTGAAATTTGTCTAAGAATTACCTTATCAAGTAGTTTGATTCGCATTTTTTTTTAAAGTACAAATTGGGAATCGTAGGGCTGGGGTCGTATCTCGAACTTGGAACAAACAGGTAAGGGGGTGCCTTTCTACTTGGCCAAATCTCTTGGACATTTGATTCGCATTTATAACTTCTTAGAAAGACAAAATATATATCAGCAAAGGACATTTATACGACCCCATATCGGAACAGCACAAACCACAATTCCTCTAGTAATTTCATTTTTTTAAAAGACAAATATAAATATAGGCTCGTCAGTACTTTCTCATCCAGCATTGAAAATTTCTCCGAGAATGCATGGATGACAATATAAAAAGGATCCTCGATTGCTACATAGAGATGATATTTGCCTCTTGTTATTGTGAAGGTATCGTGATTAGTAAAATGACTACATTGCTATATATGTTAACAAATTCTCATTTCTTACATCGTGTTACATTTCTAAATCACGCCAATCATTACCAAATTTTTACAAGACGTGTGTGGCGTGCGTGACTGACCCTAGTCCTAACAATACAACATGAATGGGCCGAATAAATTATAAATTTGAATTAATCAATTTTGATTTAAAAATATAAGTGATACTTAAGCTAAATAAATCGTTATCACTCGATGTTTAAATATACTAGTTAAAAACACGTGCTTTGCACGTGATATTGCAACCTGTGTTTTGTATCCTACTATCCGTCTTTCAAAAAAATAATAATTGGTTACAGTAAATTAAATTAAGAATGAATAGACAAAGAATAATAAAATATTAAAACCAACGTAACATCACAGAAAAACAAAATACGTAAGCAAGCTAATCGTCATGAAAATCTCTAGCTATATCGTAACGTGTAACTCAAATAAAGATTAAGTTATTTTTAAAAGATGACGGAAATAAATATAAGAAGGATTAGGAGAAAAAAAAATTTGTTTGCATTGCAGCTAAGTATATTGGGAAAAAATTCTAATACTCATAGAGTACCAAACACTCGGTACTCCAGACCAATAAGAACTACCCACCTATATATAGGAGGCCACATTATTTATTAAATTGTGGCCCCCTATGTGTATGTGAGCAATTCTCATTAGCCTGAAATACCAAATTAGATGCTCTAAGAGTACTAAAATTTTTTCCAGTATATTGATTCATTATGTTTACCTTTTGGACCTAACGTACGTAAATTGAGGAAGTTATAGTTGTGTCATGACATCCTTAGTGATTGTAAGAAATTAACATTAAAGAAAACATCCAAAATTTGAAGCTTTGTGTTGCAACACTTACTTTTTCTTTAACTGTCGCATCTCTTATTAAAGCCTCTAGTGACTCATAGAATATCCCTTTAAGCTAATTTGTAGATTTACAGCTTAAGTCTCCTTGTATAGTAGAGATGAAAACACCAAATAAAATAATGATATAAATATAAAAATAAAACGATTAAAATAAATTTGAGTGACTAAATTGATAAATTACAAATAGGATTTAGACTTAAGTTAACGAAACAGCGTAGACTAAGCTTTTTTTTTTTTTAATGGAAAACTAACTTTTACTTGTAGTTTTTGAGGTATATGGAAAATTGTACATTCATAATTAGTTACTGAAAGTAATCTCATATTAAACTTCAAATTGAGACATTTGATATAACATCCACATTTCATGTTGTTCAATTAAATATGATGTCAAGTTTTTCAAAAGGAAAATGTGAGAGCAAGAGTTAAATTAAAAAAAAAAGAAAGAAAAGAAAATCAAAGAAAATTGAATATGTTTTTATTTTATTTCACTTTTCAATTAATGGGTTAAGAATGAATTAGTAATTATAAAATAGATGTAAGGATAATGTTGACACCCTGGTGACGTGGCAGGACTCAGCCCAGGTCCTCCGCACAGTATGGACTCCCCCCTGATGTGTAGGGGCACCAGGTCGGCTAATGACGTGGCTAGTGTCCCAGTTCGGATTGATACTGGAATTTACTTCACTGGAGAATAGGTGGTTGGTCACAGTTCAGCTCGGATGGGCCTGCCTAACTCGGCCAAGTGTCCAGGTCAGCCGAACCATGGAGAATTGTTCCATCGTTACGGTTTGACAGGATGATCCACGTCAGCTCGGCCATGTTGTGTGACCAGTCCCGCTCGCTACAGTAGCCAACAACAAGGACGATCCGCCTGTCATCTGACATCCTGACACCACCTGCAACCGACAGAGCATCTTTTCCCCATTAATGCATGGGCGGCTGCTTACAAGTTCCGAGGTCAACGCCTTAAATGCGTAACGGCATGCAGGTGCAACAGGTGCAATCATCATGTCTACTCTAACACTGGTACAACCGCCTCATGATGACCTACTACTCCCTCCTACATTTTGCACTATAAATAGAACACTTAGTGATCATTTGGACATGGAAAAATCCTCTGTAATCAAGGGCTAGCTCGAGTTCGGACATAAATACATATTTACATTCTTTACTTCTTCAGTTACTGCTAATTAGGTCCTAACACTCACCTCAGTTGATACTTAATTGGTCCTTACTGATTTCGGCATCAACAGATAAAATAGGAAAATTAAAAGTTTTTAATCATCCCTCATTTAAATTGAAGAGTTTTTTTTTCCTTTTTTTTTTTTTGCCCTTTTCAATGAATGAGCTTTATGGATGAATTTGCAATTATAAAACATGTTGAAGGGTAAAATAGAAAAATTAAAAGTTAGGTGATTATATTAACACTACACAATTTATTAAACACACCACATTTTAAATACACCACAAATAAAAATTATATTTAATAAACACGCCACACATATTTTACAAATATGACCTTGTTTAGAAAAGAAAAATGGACATTAAAATATACCGCCTTAATCAATGGTGGGTCCACTTGAATTGTCAAAGACAGAAGAAACAATAGCTTTCTTTTTTGTTCAAGACTTGAAAGCTTCAAAAGCATTACAGAACAATTAAATCAAATTGTGAAAATTGAAGGGGAGGCAGGTGGGCGGTGGTAGGGTGGAGATTTGAAGACTTGATGGTAGTGAAAGCGATGGTCGATGATCGATCTATCACTTCCTCCGTCTGATTGAATATATTATATTATATATGGTGTTTGAAATTAAATACCAAAAAATAATTAAATCGAATGGTAAAAATTGAAGGGAAGCCAGTTGGATCAAATAAGGTGGTTGTAGGGTGGAGATTTGAAAACCTGATGGCAAGCGATGACGTAACGCGGAGGTGTGGTGCACACATAAAAAAGGTTAATATGAAAATTTTTTAAAAGCAGGGTATTTATGTCATTTTATTTGGGGTTACAACAGATAACAAAAGACTAATCATATATGCACCACACTTAAGGCATCACGTTTTATTCACGCCCCATTTAAAATAGTTATTTTATAAACACACTCCCACTTGACAGTTATATCCCTAATGTACTCCATTATTTTGTTGGACAAATATATCCCTAATCATTGGCGGATTTGGGGGTGGTCCTTGGGGGGGTACGTGACCCCCCACGCCCTGGAGAAGGAAATTTTTTTAATTAAAAAAAATAATACTTTGATCCTTTAAAATTTATAATTTTAAGATTAGGAAAATTTAGTTATAATGTAATAAATTATCTTAGGGTGTGTTTGATTGCAAAGTCGGAAAATGGTTAGAAGGAAAACGTTTTTCGGATAAATGAATTTTGGGAAAAGGTTTTCCAGGGAAATGGTAGTTGTAGGTGTTTGATTGGATTAATTTGAAAGTTGGAAAATAATGTTATTTTCCTTATTTTTGAGTTTTTTTAATGAAATTTAATCATCTTCCTTATCTTTATGGTTAAAGTAAATTGTTCATTAAAAAAAAAGAAAAAAAAGTATCAAACTTTTCCCGAAAAATAAAAACCACCTCCCCCCAAAGGAAAACGTTTTCCTCCAAAATAAGGAAAAGAACGGATTTCAAGAAAAGTTGGAAAACCTTTTCCAGGAAAAGAAAATGCAATCAAACACACCAAAACCCGGAAAAATGTGAAAAAATAATTTTTTTTTCTTGGAAAACATTGCCCAATCAAACACACCCTTATTGTTTCATGTTTCTATTTTATAAGTTAAAACTGATTATATTTGATAAATTACGAAGTCTGATATTTTATGGTTCGTATTTTGCTAGAGCTTCATTCTATTTTTGTATTTCTACAAATATATATGTAATTTTATTTTGAAATTTAATGCTTCTTGTAAATCGTTTTTGTTATACTGTGTCAATTAGCCCTCCGCCCCTACTTAAAAAAATTTTGCCCATGCAGGGAGCTACTATAAGTGATCCCCTAACTTTGAATCTCTGGATCCACCACTGTCCCTAATACTGTAATGCACCACATACCAGATTGAATTCTTTATGCACCACGATTTCTTCATCCTTCAAACTAGTCTGAGAGTACTTGTTATAAATGATAACCCTACTTGTATTGGGATCTTGAGTAGTTTTCTAAAAAAATCCCACTATGGCTTTGATCGGAAAGTGGTAAATATATTGTCATCTTCTGGGAATTTGTTGTTGAGTTTGTGTTTGTTTTGAGAGTTGCATCTTGTTAATTTGAGTTTGTATTGGCGGATTGAAATAAAGTTTTTGAGAGAGGGAGAGAGAGAGTTTTCTGGTTTCAAACGAGGGAGAGAGGAGGGGAAAGAGGGAGTAGGGTACTTTGTCATTTTACTTGGGTCATTTTAAATAGGATGTAGATAAAATGTGGTGTATTAATTAATTAGTGTGGTGCATATATAATTATTCTTGTTGGAAAGGCAAATTTTACTTGTAAACCTATTAAAATGGGACGCAGAGGAGTGTGTATATATGTGTGTGTGTGTGTGAGAGAGTCCAAGCGCTATTCGCCTACACGACTATATATACTTTGAGAGAGTGAGTCCACTGCAGTGGCTTGTTGGGCCAATGTCAATCATAAGAATTTGGGAGCTCTGGACAAAAGTTTATGTCGGGGCCGGGGCTTTCAACAAATAATTTAAGAACAACAAAAAAAAACAACAATTATAATTATACTTTGTATTAAATAAAAATTTCCAAAATAAAAATATTAATAATGTAAAAAATTGAAGTTATATTTAGTTTTCTAATATTTTGACATAAAAATATCTAATAGCTAACTTATAACAATCAATATATTGTGAAAAGAAATTTTCGATAAATGTTATATATTATTGATTCATTTAACCTTTTTTAGATCTTGGTACATTATTGACGAAATATAAGATTTTTATTAACTTTGATTTTGAGAAGCTACTTTCTACAAAAGTACCTGTAATTGATATAGATAATATTAATGATTCTTACTCATCGAAATTAGGAATAATCCACGCTATGTTTACCAAAGTGCTCAACTTTATTCCATAAGCTTTTCAAGTAATCATCATACGTAAATTGTCTGGGCTAATTAAGCATAAAAAATAATTTGCCATTGTCAAAAGTTTAAAAAATATTTATTCATTGGGGGGGCCCAATTTTTTGGAGGGTCCGAAGCGGCCGACTTGATCACCTATGGTCAGAGTCACCCCTGCCTTGAGCTTCCAAGCGCACTAATATTTTACTGCAGCTTGAACCTGGCACTCCTGAAGATATATGGATGAAAAAGAAGTACAGATTAAATTTGATTTTGCCCACATGATATTAATGTTGAATGTAGTAATAATTATCTAACCCTTGAAAAAGTCAAAAAAATAATGGTGCGGCTCCAATTCGTTTGAACAAGCCCAATCCATTGCTAATCCAAATCAACTCAGCCAAACCAACTTGGCAACTTGATTTGACTTGCAGTGGGTTGTCGACTTGTCGGCCTGTTTGTACCTCCTAATTTTTACTGTCTCCGTCCCATAAAAATAATTCATTTTTATTTTTATAAAAATTTAAAAAATATAATTAATGATATTAGAAAAGTAAAATTTAAGATTATTTTTCTAATATATCATATCATTTATTAAATATTTTATTTCAATTATTCTATTTTGATAATAACAATATATATTAAATTGGGATATAAAAAATAAGTAACATTTTAACTATATCTTTAAAAAAAATATAACCTATATTTTAGAACTGATAAAAAGAAATAATTGATTATATTTTTGGGACGGGTGTAATATTGCCTTTGGGTAACTGTGAGTCAAAGTCACTTCACTTTCTAGAAAGAAAGTTTTTTATTTCGCTGGAAGTGATCATAAATTATGAGTGAGGTGGAAAGTAAAATTGAAAAGTCATCCATTAGAGAAAAACATTTTCGAGAAAATTTAAAATATACATATGATATGTTGACGCTTTAAAATGACCACATTCAGCATTAATAATACATCTCTTATCAAATGGCCACCGTCTCGTGTTATATACGTACAGTTAGTTAGGAGAAACTAATAGAAACCAAGTTTCATTTGCACATACAAAAAAAAAAAAAAAAAAAAAAAAAAAAGAAGAAGTTGGATTGGCAATCTTTGTGCTTCGATGATCAAACCAATTGTTGGTGGAATTCGAGGGTGTTAGCATCTAGATTTTAATATATTTTTTTCAAATTTTAAATTTGGTCAAACAAATCACATCCATATATCTCTCCACTCATTAAATCTCCACCATCCAATTCCACTCATTCTCTCTCTTCCTACTCATAAAAATATATTAAAATTCATTTTTACACATATACTAACAAGCGTAGTCTATGAACATAGGTGACGAAATAGTCAAATATGCAAAAGTTTAAAGATATTTTTAAATTTTAATCTATCTGCATATAGAGATTGTAATAACTGACAAACATAGAGTTGTAAGCATAGTTTCCACGAAATTTTCGCAATACAATATTAAAAAGGATTTTATTTTTATTTTTATTTTTCTCTTTTTCCTTTTATTATTATTATTATTATTATTATTATTATTATTATTATTATTAATGTTTCCCGCATGAGCTCAAATCATTACATCAATTCTTGAGATATTTGATCTAGCACTTGCGCTAGTATCGTATCATAACACTGGCATGCCAAAATAGACATGAATCTAACACTGATTGATTTAGAAATTAGTGTTAGATTCTAGAAACTAGTGTGCGAATCTTGTCTATTTTAATATGTTAATACTATAATAAAATGCTATAGTACTATATCATTTTCGCATTTCTTAAAAACCATTTTGATTTACTAACATATATTTCCTTGTTGATCTTTTAATTTTATAATTATCCAATTTCATCACCAATGACTAATTGATGATCAATAGGTAGCCAGCAAGTCGAACGTCCCAATCATTTACGGCGATATGGTAATTAACCAGGTCAAGACGGAAAGCAGGTTTTTGAAATAATTTATTGCCACTATCAAGCACGTTTATTTAGTGCAAAATATTTAAGTTAGAAAAATGTCGAGCCACGTATATTAATGTAATCGAGTACAAAATTTCTCTGATTGCTAATTAATTAATTATTAAGGTCAAGGAAACTGAAATTTTCAATTAAGAACGTTTTTACGCTGCAAGAAAAATAATTGGATTATGACTTGTGACTGGATCATATATTTTTAATTAATTATATTGTAACGATAACAATATAATACAATGTTTGTTCTTTCAATCTTCTTAAAGTTTGATTCAGTCAAATTAAATATTAATATCAATTATACATTTTACATTACTAATGACTATTGTTAACATATCTTAGGATATCCATAATATTTAATTAACTTTGATTTTCAATAAGACAAGAATTTTATCCAAACACACCATAATAATTTCCAAGTTTGATCATAGTTCTGTTCAAATTTGAAGAAGGCTACATCATTTAATTTTTTAAAAAAAAAAAACACAAACAAAAATAATTTATGGTTTCAAGTGCCCTTGGGAATTAATGATTGTTCGATGTTTGTTTGCGAACTGTTTTTGAAAAATAGTTTTTGTATATGTAGTTCAAAAGTATATAAAAAATCTAAAAATATGAGAATGCTACCTCATCAATAAAAATAATAGTTACAAATAATATTGGAAAAACATAAATTTTCACCAAAAACTTTAGCAAATACTATGAGAAATAGGACCTACATGGGTGATTGTGCACCTGTAAAGTAATAGAAGCGATATAAAAAGCAATGCTATAAACGTAAAAATGTTGCAACAGCTATGTGCTTGTAAAGCAATAGCAGCAACATAAATAGCAATACCAGCGACCTAACATTATGCTTTGATAGTGAAACAAGTGCTTACTACTACTTAAGCAAGATATTATGAATGGTTTTTTCATGGCCTACCGAAAAAAAAAAAAACTATTTCAAAGTTTACTTTGAATTCTAAACTATTTGTGAATTCTAAACTATCTGTAAAAATATTTATTAACAATTATATTTCATTTAACAACTTAATGATTTTACTTAACAACTTAATAATTTCACTAAATAACTTAACAATTTCCCCTAACAAAGTAGAGTAAACAATTCCACCACCGCCAATGATCAGCATTGGCTATGGTCGCAAACTAGAACCTTCTAGATACGAACTAGAACCACCGTATGATGGTGGTTTTGGTCGCCAGTAAAATTGTGCAATCGACTGTGGTGCAGAGAGAGAGAGAGGGGTGAAATTAATTAAGGGTTAGGGTTGGATTAGGAAGCATTGGATTAGGAAGCATTTTATGAAATAGTTGAGGATATGAAGTATTTATGAAATAGTTTCAAATTTTTGACATTCGACATCTATGGCACTTGTTTGTTTGAAACATATTATAAAAATAAATAACATAATAAATTAATTTGTGAATCTGTTGTTAAAAAGTAAATAAAAATTTTAGAAAAAAATAATCATTAATAAAATGAATAAATGATTTTTTTTGAGAAATGAATGAATGATTAAAATTGATGTTCAAAAAAAAGAAAAATTAAAAAAAACTTCAGCAAAAAAGGGATAATTAGCTTATTTAATTTAGTCCATGAACTTTTTCTTTGTGTGCATTAATGGGTTCCTCACCTTTCAATTCTGGCA
Organism: Jasminum sambac; assembly: GCA_018223645.1. Taxonomy (NCBI): domain Eukaryota; kingdom Viridiplantae; phylum Streptophyta; class Magnoliopsida; order Lamiales; family Oleaceae; genus Jasminum; species Jasminum sambac. The sequence continues at coordinate 31,930,304 of CP073647.1, read as the reverse complement.
CAAAAGTTCCTAAGCATTAGTATCTTTGGTGCACCAAATCTTTATGGACGATTTCTATCCATTTCTCCCTTTTTTTTCCAAAACGGTATCCATTTCTCCCTTTAATCTAACACATATGTATCAAATGACCAATAGTCGCACTACTTCTAGTGTGAAGATTATGGGGTCTTAGGAGTACTATCGTCAACATGGGATTTATGTCGCTTGTCACACCAAACAAAAACACATATTCGTGGTGATGAGTTGTTAAGAAACAATTTTTGAATGTGTTGTTAAAAAGTAAAGAAAAATTTTAGAAAAAAAAATAATGAATTGTCTAAAAAAATCATTAATAAAATGAATGACTGATTTTATATTATTATTATTATTATTATTTTGGGATAAATGAATGAATGATCAAAATTGATGTTAGAAAAAAAAGAAAAATTAAAAAAAAAAACTATAGCGAAAAAGGGGTAATTAGCTTATTTAGTCCATGAACTTTTTCTTTGTGTGCGTTAATGGGTTCCGTACCTTTCAATTTTGGCACAAAAGTTCCTGAACATTAGTATCTTTGGTGCACCAAGTCTTTATGGACGATTTCTATCCATTTCTCTCTTTTTTTCCAAAAGGGTATCCATTTCTCCCTTTAATCGAACACATATATATCAAATGACCAATAGTCGCACTACTTCTAGTGTGAAGATTATGAGATCTTAGGAGTACTATCGTCAACATGGGGTTTATGTCACTTGTCACCCCAAAAAAAAACACATATTCGTGGTGATGAGTTGTTAAAAAATAATTTTTGAATGTGTTGTTAAAAAGTAAAGAAAAATTTTAGAAAAAAAATAATGAATTGTCTAAAAAAATAATCATTAATAAAATCAATGACTAATTTTATTATTATTATTATTATTATTATTATTATTATTATTATTATTTTGGGATAAAGGAATGAATGATTAAAATTGATGTTAGAAAAAAAAGAAATTTTTTAAAAAAAAAAAAACTATAGCGAAAAAGGGATAATTAGCTTATTTAATTTAGTCCATGAACTTTTTCTCTGTGTGCATTAATGGGTTCCTCACCTTTCAATTTTGGCACAAAAGTTCCTAAAGATTAGTATCTTGGTGCGCCAAGTCTTGATGGATGATTTCTACCCAGTTCTCCACCCCCCCCCCCGCCTTTTTTTTTTCCCAAAAGGGTATCCATTTCTCCCTTTAATCTAACACATATGTATCAAATGACCAATAGTTACACTACTTCTAGTGCGAAAATTATGAGGTCTTAGGACTGCTATCGTCAACATGGGGCTTATGTCGCTAGTCACACCAAATAAAAACACATATTCGTTGTGATCACACTATGTAAACATACAAATTGGGAAGCATTGACACATTTAATAATGTTACTTGGAAAATCTTCTACCCATGTTCAGATCTATTAATGATGTCCTCATTGCCATTGATCATTCACATTTATGCAGTAATGGCTCCATTGTTAACAAAAACAAGTTAACGTTGAAAATACAATTGATTGATTGAGCATGCATATCACATTGAACACATACACACAATTGTGCAAAAGGAGACTCTTCAACAAAAGGTGGTCAACAAATTGCAAGAATCAAGATTTTCATATGATTTTTGAGTGTTGAATGAAAACATCTTTACCATGCCAGTATTGATGTTCGACATGTACGTGTTGGACCAATTGAAGAAATGGATGAAACTGTCCATTATAAAGACTTTGTGTGATAAGGACATCAACATATAGGAATAGTCGAGATAAAATGGAAAAGCTAATGAAGGACTCATTTTGCACTCTAGCAAATCTTTAGGGACTAAACGTGCTAATTACCCCAAGAATTCCATCACGTAATATGCGCACACGCACCGGAAACGCGTTGAGTGCTTCGTTGTGACTGACCTTGTCCAGTTAAAAACAGCTGGTCGGCAAGCAAAATGAAATACACATGTTAATTCCATTCATCACGTGAAAATCCTTTCGATGTTACAGTAGTCCCTGTTGGTACCTTTGTTGAAAAGTCATAAATAGTGTTGAAAAATGAGCACGCCACTTGTCGTCTGGAGCTTGTTTGCTATGGGGATTATTTAAAAACTTATTTCATTTTTTGCTGAATATTATTTTGAATCATGCAACCACCATATTTATTGGATAATTTTTCATATTTTCTGTATATACTCTTTTCTTTTCTCCTTAACTACAAATTCAGAAATTATTTTTTCTATGAATTGTTGTCAAACATACACTAAAAATTTGGAGGAGATTTGATTCCATTTTTTTTTCGCCAAAGGTGTAATCACTAAGGAAAAGAAAATAATTATCATAAAATATGTAAATTGAAAATGAAAATTAAAAAATTGTGTTAGAAAAATTTGAACTTCATTTAACATGTTGCACAACTCAACAAGTACTTTTGGGGAATACCCTATCAGTTTTTCCCAGAATAGAATAGTCTATCAGTAATGCTATGAGAATATTGTGAATGATATAAAGATTCATATATTACAATTTAACAGTATCGTTTTTCACTCATCACATAATTTTTAAATCAATAATAATAATCACACAAGATTCTCAAAATAATAATCATATATAAACTACTAAGCACTTATTATAGTCTCTATGTCATCTATTATATTTAATCACTATTTTGATAGGAAAAACTCGGAAACGTAAGGATTTTAAGTTTGATATTTAAAAAATCGGGTCAAATATAATATTATAATTACCCAAATAAGACGAGGCACAACCAATTCTACACAAATCAAGTCACGTCAAAATCTAAGCGACACCCAAATTTCAACTAGGTGACCTCCTGGCTGAAAATGTGGGCAATGGCTAGTTATACATTTTACGGGCATCGCCCAACGGTTTTTGTTATTGCACTTTCTTATTTTCGAACCTCATTACACAGTGAAGTAAAACAAATGTTGAGTGAATATTGAAAGAGGAATTGGTACGAAAATGATATAATTGTAATTTGGTAGTTCGGCACTCAATCTAATTGACGCAAATGATACATTCTCTAAAGTGGTGCTTCGAGATGGATGTAACTCACTACCACTCGGCGCCAATGGACGACATATATATTTTGTCCATTCAAGGCCGTTTGGCCCCTGAATTTTAGTTTTTCCTTTCCTTATAGACTTTATTTTGTAATTTTTAATTTACCTTATTTTTCTAAGGATTTAATTACACCTACTTATAAGTGTTGTAATGCACTACGTACATAGTCTGCAATGGTGTTGGTTGTTGTAATGTATTACATAAAGTCCCTAATGGTGTTGTAGTGATTAGACAGAGTTCATAGCGGTATTGTAATAAAAGTCACAGAGTGTGTAATGGTCATGGAATGCATGAGGTGAGTTTTGAAAAAATATATATGTATATTAGTGGGTGATTGCCTAGTTGAAATATGAGTATAACATAGTTTTGTATTGGGCAATCATCTTGATTTTGTACTAGACAATTGCCCAATTATAAACGAGGCCCAATTTTTGTTTTTTAAGTTATTTTGACCTTATTTTTAAATTATTAAACATAAATGTATGTTGAAGTACAAAGATCCTGGCCATTAAATTCTATAATAAATATAATTGTGGCGAGTCCAGTTATACGGGTTACCTATTCAGCACTTGTATAATGTTATATATTATATATAACATTATATTTTTTAAATAATTGCCACGTTAGGACTAACTCGCCCACACATTATATGATATAATTATAATATAATCTAACATAATAACGTGCATGTTTATTACGTAAATTCATGACTTTTTCTTCAATGGCGTTGACAATAGCACAATATGATTTTGATTTTGATTGATGCATTTTAAATATCATCTTTAATACAGTTCCCCACAAATTTTTTTTTCAAACAGTTCCCCCCCATTTATATATACATACTGATGAATAATTTCGATAGACAATATGTATGAATGAATTTCAGAACAAGACGAAGTAAGAAAGCCAAATTATCATATCCTCAAAAACTAGGTTAAAAGAAAGTCTTATATTGCAAGTATTTATATAACCTAACCGACTCTACAAAGTCTAAGTTTGGGATTACTGTTAGGGTGTGTTTGATTGTAAAGTCAGAAAATGGTTAGAAGGAAAACCTTTTCCGAGCAAATGAATTTCGGGAAAAGGTTTTCCAGGGAAATGGTAGTTGTAGGTGTTTGATTGTGTTAATTTGAAAGTTGGAAAATAATGTTATTTTCCTTATTTTTGAGTTTTTTTTAATGAAATTTGATAATTTTCCTTATCTTTGTGGTTAAAGTAAATTGTCCATTAAAAAAAAAAGAAAAAAAAGTGTCAAACTTTTCCCGGAAAACAAAAACCACATCCTCCCAAGAAAAACATTTTCCTCCAAAACAAAGAAAAGAACGGATTCCGAGAAAAGTTGGAAAACCTTTTCCAGGAAAAGAAAATGTAATCAAACACACCAAAACCCGGAAAAATATTGAAAAATAATTTTTTCCTGGAAAACATTGCCCAATCCAACACACCCTTAGAGTCCTATTTATGCTTCTCACAAAATCATCAAAAGCAATTTTAGGTGTTCAGCAAATTGTAAAAAACTACTCATAGAAGAATTTGAGAAGCAGCAAAACTTGTAGCTTTTAGATTCTACTTTTAATTTTTTAATTATATTTATTAACAAAAGTTCAATTTTGACCTTTTCAAATATTTAAAATTTCACAATATCTAATTTTTATTATATTCACGGATAAAATATATTTTATATTTTTTTATTATACTAAAAATCAAGGAATTGAATATTGTATATTGATGATGCACATTAAAATAAATTAAATTTATTTAGTTTTAGGTTGTGTACATTATAATTTTAACAACGACAATGTATTTGTTATTGCCAAACACTTAAATATTATTTTTAAAATGTATACAAGTACTTTTAAAAAATAATTTACCAAACCGTTAAACTGATTCTTTTAATAGACGCTTCTTCCTTTAGCACGACAAAAGTTGATTTCTACGATCAGCAAAACACTACCAGGCTAAGCCAAAGAATAAATATAGCATAAATAAAAGATTTTAATACCACTTAAAAAATTTAAAAAAAACATTAAAATAACTGCTTTAAAGATTATGAGAGAGGGAGAGAAATCGCTTGTTATTTTTTTGTAACAATACGTTGATTTTTAAAAAGAATATTCTAAAATGCTTGATAAAATAAGCAATCACTATAGTATTGTGTCTAAAGAATAATAGTAATTATGTCGCTGCTATTACTCTTTAGGCACGAGTATGTCACTGCTATTGCTCTACAAGTATGAAATTATAGGACGATTGTCACCCCCCAAAAATCCTGTTTTTAGTAATGAATAAGTGTTTATTTGAGTACAATAGTTGCGGATCTTAGGAGTGGATGATGTTTCAAACTCGGGCCAAATATCAATAACGGGTACTTTTTCTATTGGTACAAACCCTTGGACAAAAATAAGCGCTTGTTTAATATAACTTCTTCTCTTTATTGGGACAAAAAAATATATTTTTCTATGGGGAAAAAATGTAGTTGGAAGGTTAAAAGTCTTGCAAATTTCACATAATGTAGTATGTGGTTCAAATGAGGTTATGAGGCTATTTGACACAGCTAACGTGAATAAATTAAGAGCTTTGGTAGTAGAACTTTTATCATTGGAGTTTTTGATTGCAGAGCTTTGCTAGATTGATTGTTAATTTGGACGTAAATAAGAAGTCTTTTTGGTGCATTAAAGACTATTTTATTACTTGTTCAAAAAGATTTAAATAAAGTTTCATTAAATATTAGAGCTTTTGAAGAAGGTCAAAATTTTAGCTTCTCCAAAATTAAACAACCTTGTATAATTGTTTTTTGTGTGAATTGAACAAATGGTTATACATGAAATATAGTCGAACATATATAAATTTAACTAAAAACACTTTTTATTTATTAAGAACATGTGTTCGATTAAACTTTTTTTTAGGTAAAAATAAATTTTTTAGATTCAATAGTATTAGAAACTACAAGATATATAGATAATAATTAGTGATTATGTGAAATATGCTATAGAATGTTGATATTTGACTTTCACTCCAGTAGTAGTATTAAAAATTAATTTTTTTGTAGAAAAAAATTTAAAGGAAACAAATTAAAAGCTAAGAGCTTTTTTATTGCAACCTTAAACAAAAATTATCTTTTCAATTCTCATTTTCAACCATTTATTTGATTGATTTAATAATTTTTTTATTTTTAATACTATTTTTCACTTTTTAACCACACATTAAAAAAATCCAAAATATCCATCCAATCCAGCATATTCACCCCTACAATGTTTAATTGCTAGGGCCAATAAATCTACCAAACTTTTTTTCTCCTCAATTTTAGAGGGTATTTGCTTACTCCTATTAATATATTTTTATGATTAGGAAGATAGAGAATAAATAGAATTGAGTGGTTGAGATTTAATAGTACATGTGAACTATGTGGATGTGATTTGTTTGACTAAATTTAAATTTTTAAAAATAAGAGAAAATATGAAAATTTATGAGTATGCATGCAAAAACAACCTAAATATTATGCTCGTATTAGTGTATGTGTAAAAATGAATTTTTATGTGTTTTGATATGATATAGGAGAGTGAATGAGTGAAGTTAAATGGTAGAGATTTGTGCAATACAGATAAGTCCCATGAGATATGTGGATGTGAGATAGGAGAGAGAATGAGTGGAGTTGAAAATAATATATAAAAATGTGTAAAAATTTGTAAAAACTTATAAGCTAACGGGCGCATATATGTAGAAGGTTCTTTTTTCATGTCCCTTTTTTTTTAAACTTGCAAAGGGATTGTAAGGGAGAGGGATCTAACGAAAAATATTATTATTATTATTATTATTATTATTATTATTATTATTATTATTATTAACAAGAGAAAGCGTCGGAGAATGGAATTAAACCCAAAAAAGAAGGGATGCGATCATCCTAAGCATCTCCAATCCAAATATCCCATTTGAATGTCTACATTAATAGAGTTGTAAACAAAAAAAAAAAAAAAAAAAATTGACTGGATCCCATATTTTTCCATTTTCCATTTTCTTTAATCATTTTCTATTTTCTTTAATCACTTTTATATCATTTACCTCACTTTTTCTTCACTTTTTTTACCTCGTATCTTGAACCATGTCCAAAATCAAATATCGACATACACATCTTTCACTACAATTTTGTTATTATTTTTGAATTTGTTTCCATCTCTCTCCGCTTTTTTCACTTTTACCTCTCTTTTTTCTCTACACTCCTCTCTATTTTACTCCAATTACAAAAATCATTATATTTCTATCTCTTTCTTAAATTTTAGATTTTGAACACGGACATTGCATTGGAGAGGCCCCAAAAACCATAAACCTTTCCAGTTAGTCTCTGTGTGTAACACGCGCATAACACATAGATACATGATACATCCGCGACATATCTCCACCCCCGGGCACCCACACCCCACCCAAAAAAGGGCAAAAGGAAAATTCTTCAAATGGTGGCTGGGTGGGGGCTGGGTTAATGAGGCGAACAGAGTTCTCCGGGTTAACTGCATATTAATGCTCCGATTACACGTCAAACTCATGCCTGTAATAATATTCAAATTAAATTAAATGGATGAGTTTGAAATTTTCTCTATAAGGACAATTACAATCTTCTAGTCGGCAGAATTTTTATCTATATTTTGTATATATTTTCTATTAAAAAAATTATATAATTACGCAATACGGACTCATCTTCAATCTATAAATACACCTAACTTGATTGCATTTTCACAAAAATATCATAGCCATGGCTGAACATAGTGTTCAAGAGCTTGTCAAAAACCCTATTCATGAAATTCCCACGAGATTCCTTGTAAATCAAGAAACCTCACTTTCATCAGAGGGTGAATCCTTCGCTGAAATCCCCATAATTGACATGCAAAATTTGGTTTCTTCAGGACCAAGCAAAGTTTTCGAGCTCGAAAAGTTGCACTCTTCATGCGAAGACTGGGGCATATTTCAGGTCAATATATATTTTTTTCGACAACTTGTAATTAATTCTAAACCTATTCTTAGGCTTCAGTACTCCAAAATACTGAAAACTTCTTTCTTTTAATATTTTCCGAAGGAAAGATTTTGTAAAGAAACGCAAAATGAATATTTATTGTTGCGAACCTCATTACTGAAATTAATATTTATAAATGTTCAAAACACGGAAAATACGGTCTTTTTATGCGATTTTCTGTTGCTGAACTCTCTTGTATATATTATATTGCACGAAGTTGGTAAACCATGGAGTCGATTCTTCGGTGGTGGCGAAATTGAAACATGAGATTGAAGAATTTTACAAGCTTCCTTTGGAAGAGAGATTAAGATACAAGATGAAAGAAGGAGATTTTGAAGGTTATGGGCAAACAGTTATTCATTCTGAAGATCAGAAAATTGATTGGGCAGACAGGTTTTACATGATTGTCAACCCTATCGACAGAAGGAAACCGCACCTTTTGCCAGAGCTCCCATCATCTCTCAGGTAATCAAAGCTATTAGTTTAACAAAATGTGTGACATAAGAAAGTGATCACATATGTACCACTTCTGTTGTAAAATTTTAAATTTTAACCACAAGTATTCCTTTTTTTTTTTTTTCCATCGTACATGATCCTAAACAAACAGTTTCTTAAAAGTTTTCGTAGAGTACCCATAAAGTTTCCATAGAGTTTCCGAATTTATTAAAAAATAGGAAACTTTTTTAGAGTTAGTTCCAAAACATTTCCAGAGAGTTTCAGTTTCCGAAACGCTTCTGATACGAAACTCTTGCCTTTTAGGAGTTTCCGTGCTTCATGGCATAGAATAGAGACAGCGTGCATATTGGAATTCATCCATTTATAAAATTATGCACATGTAGGTATAACTTAGCGTCGCTGAATTAATTCATGCAGGGAAGCGATGGAGGATTACATGTCCAATCTTCAAAAACTTGCTCTGAATATATTTATATTACTAGCGGAAGCCCTAAACATAGATAGAAGTGAAGTAGAAGAGATGTTTGACGACGGGATGCAAGCAGTGAGGATAACTTACTATCCACCGTGTCCACGGCCTGACCAAGTTATCGGGCTGACGCCGCACTCCGACGGAAGTGGCATCACAATCCTACTTCAACTCAATGGAGTTGAAGGGCTCCAAGTGAAAAAAGACGGGCTTTGGATGCCAGTCAAGTTTCTCCCAAATGCATTTGTTGTCAATTTGGGAGACATTTTGGAGGTTTGTCACTAAAACCTAATAACACATGTTTTAATGGCATGTATATATTAAACGCCTGTTTCTAGTACTTTGATGTAGAATATAATTAATTGCCACATAAAGTAGTGGTAAGCTATATATTGTGGCTGTCAATGGACGCTATGCTGATTCAAAAATGATCCCACTTTCAAAGTCCAACTTCAATTATTAAACCTAATTAACTTTAATTATAAAAGTTGACTATAATTAAATGTAGTCAGGTTCAAAGCACGTTAAAAGGTATCAGATACCTTGGACGAAGTTTAGAGCGGACTTGATAAATTTATTATTTTTGTATTAATTTTCAACTATATACTATAAAATAAAAATTAATTTCTTTATATATAGTTTTCTATAACTTTTTTTTCTGGACATTTGAATTATATATATTTTCTTAAAAATCACTATTGTTTTTGGAAAAAAAAAATCTAAGACCAAACTTGGTCAAAGTAAGCCTTTGCTGGTGCTAAATTTTTTACATAGAATTAATTTTTACTGCTTCGTCAAATTCAAACTCCAATTTTTAAATATTTACATCACCATGTATTATTATCCGATCCATGTATCTCGTGGATCCAGTACTGTTCACCTTAAAGGTTACTTATTATGGTTAAACGATGTGCGCATGCAGATATTGAGCAATGGGTTGTACAGTAGCATTGAGCATAGGGCAACAGTGAACTCAGTTCAGGAGAGGATATCAATGGCTATGTTCTTCAACACTAAATACGAAGCAGAAGTGGGACCCTCACCTTCCCTCACTACAAATCAGAAGCCGCTCTACAGAAGAATGAGCATGGAAACTTATGTCAAAGAATTCTTCTCTCGGAAACTCAATGGGAAGTCATTCCTAGAGTACATGAAAATACAACAAAATTAATTAAGTTTGATTGTATCAAATATATGTTGTATAATGTCATCAAAATACAAATTATGTTGTTGGATTTGATTATTTCAAATGTGATATGTATATAGAACTTTTACTTCGTCAGTGACTTGCTTGTAATATGACCATATGTGTAAAATTTTGCTTGTAATATGACTATGTGTAAAATTTAATTTTACTTTAATTTAGTATATATAAAGACCGGGAGGGTCTTGTAGTTCGCTGAGCCTGAATTGAACTTCTAAAAATGGGCTCCGTTTTTTTTCCGTAAAACTAATATAAAGCATACTCAAGATTCAATTAGAGTTGCAGTAAGAATTAGTCAAACGCACAATAATAAGCTAACAAATAATATAAAAAGCTCAATCATAATGCCAACGCAGAGTAAAAAGAACAAAATGTTCAACAAGAACCAACACAGATAACCCATGAGGCCAAGTTGTCAACTGATGATTTGATGAACTTCGAATTCAAATTCTTCTGACCTAGGTATTCTTGCTACTCAACCAGTGGTGGTTCTTCCTGAGTTGTTGGTGGTTGTTGCTGATCTAGTCGATGAAAAAGAATGCCTAGTCGCTGCCATCTCTTTTTTTTTTCTTTTTTCGGGTGGCTAATGGTTGCAATTGTTCCCTTCTTTTTCTTATTCTTTCCCTCTTATATGTTCTTTTATTAAACTTGAAAATTGACCTAAATATTTGAATAAATATTGCAAAAAAAAAAAAAAATGGGCCTAAAAGTTTTGGTTGAATACTTTAATTATTATCTTGTTACTCTTAAAATTGGGTCTAAAAATTTGGATAGAATTCAAATTTGGGCTCTTTAATTAACAAAAAAAATTAATACACAATTTGATTTCAAGTATACCAAACTAAAATGAACTCCTAAATATTAGGTCTGAGATGACCACCTCATCCCTGTCTCTCATGACAGGACCGTCTATGATAAAAGCTCCCTCGGACAATATTGGAACTTAATTAAAGTATGACTTGCATACACAAATGATATATAGCCACGTACACCTAAGTCAACTCTAATTTTGCTCAACAATTCCAAGGTGGTCCATTATTGCAATTTGCAAGCACCGACCGATGTACCAAAACAAGCATGCTTCGTATGCAGAAAACCTAGACATTACGTTAAGAGGGTAAGCTAGCATTAAAAAATGGGGGGACGGGGGGGGGGGGGGGGGAATGAAAGGTAAACACCATGATGGAAGTAACATGAATGGTGATATGATAATTACGCCACTATTCACGTCGTTAGATAGGTTCTTTTCGTGACGACGTGACCTAACAATAAGTAAATGTATTACACGTTCCGGTCCTTGCATATATGGATCTTATATATATCTTGTGAACGGTAATTTTTTGGGAAAAGTTGGATAAAGTATTTGTTTGAATAAGGCAAACTTGTACTTTCCAGTAAAAGCCATTCCACTGATCAAAAGGGTGAAATTACGAATTTGAATATAATTATTTTGTCGAGTCTTTTTCATTATAGTGTTCAGATGACAAGGTCATATATATACATTGAACGATTGCATATGATAACTTTGAATATAATAAATCAGAACCACGTGTTAGATCTTTGAACCTTTCAGATTCAGTTCATTCCCACATATGAGAGATAAATATAATGAAACGTCAACTACACAAGATATATAATTATAAATATTTCATAACATTATTAGATTATCATTTAGGGTGTATTTGATTGAAAAATTGGAAAATGATTGAAAGTAAAATATTTTCTGGGTAAATGAATTTTAGAAAAATATTTTTCAGGGAAAATAATAGTATAGGTGTTTGATTGGATTAATTTAAAAGTTGGAAAATAGTGATGTTTTCCTTGTTTTCATATTTTTTTTCATGAAATTTGATCATTTTGTGTCTCTTTGTGGTTAAAATAAATTGTCCATAAAAAAAGAGGCAAATTTTTTCCAGAAAATAAAAACCACCTCCCCCCAAGGAAAATATTTTCCTCCAAAACAAGGAAAAATGCGGATTTGGAGAAAAGTTGAAAAATATTTTCCTGAAAAAAAAAAATACAACCAAACACTCCTAAATTGAATTTTTTTCGAAAAACCTCTCTTTTTCAGGAAAAGAGTGTTCAATCAAACACACCCCGTTTTCTTATATCTCCTTAATGATACATAAGGACGAAACCTTCAACATAATTAAGATATATAAACAAAATGGAGGTAGAAAACCAACTAAATAAAAAGATTAAAATTCTTAGATGTGATAAAAGTATGAGAATGCTTCTCAATGAATTTTGTTGCCTTTTTTTTTTTTTGTGGTGACCAATATATGTGGATAATGGGTCGACCGAAAGAAGATTAACAGGACACTAGTAGAGATTGTTATGCTGTGTTATTGCATGTTATGTTTGTCATTTAATGTAGAGAAATTGTGCAAAAGGTCCTCAACCTTTGAGTTTATATATTTGCACTACGTACTGCCCCAGCCTTTTTAATTTCTTGACTCAGACATTCCCAACTTTTGAGAAATCGGCATCATTCATTCAAAAATGACAAAATTTTTAGCAATTTACAAAATGATAAAATTAACCTTGAAATGTAAATTCAATAAGCCAAAACCATATAATGTATATATATGAAGAAAATAAATAAAAAGAATCCCCCGAAAATTCATAGTACTTATTATTGTCTATTTCGACACTGACTTCAATTAAGAGATATAAGAAAACTAAAATTTATCAAAAGGTGAATATACCCTAAAATATATATATACAATCAAAAAGAAAAGTTTAATTATTATTTTTTTATCATATTTCGAGTAGGTGTCCACACAAGTACCACTACTGGTAAGTATCTGTTGAGAATAAAATTTTTTATTATTTTCTTTTGATATATAAATTATGTGCCGTGGTTTATTTAGAAATTTTGTCATTTGGATGAATGACGCCCATTCATTAAAGGTTGGAGACCCTGTCACAAGTGGGAGATTGAAGTGTAAATAAACCCAAAGGTTGGGGATATTTTGCATAATTTACCATGTAATTTATACACGAAGAGAAACTAATTAATGCATGTCATATGATCAATTGGATTTGTTCAAAGTAAATTAAGGTCCATTTCTCCTTATGAATTGTGGAAAATGAGAAAATCGACCAACAGATATGACATTTCAAAGTGTGCGAGTGTCTTGATTACTACAAGAACACTAACTAATCTGAGAAGGACAGAGTTGGTTCCAAATGAATAAAATGTGCGTTGACTAAATATGTTTAAAATAGCAAAAACATATCGATAGCTAAATTTGTAAACGTTATACTACCTCCGTTCTATAAATATAGCTCATTTTTATTTCACAAAGATTAAGCAAAATACAATTAAAGGTATTGGAAAAGTAAAATTTAAAATTATTTTCTTAATATGCCATCTCATTTATTAGATATTTTATTTTAATTATTCTATTTTGATAATAATAATGTATATTAAATGAGGGTATAAAAGATAAGTAATATTTTAACTATATTTTTAAAATGAATGTGACCATATTTTGAAAACGAATGAAAAGAAAATAGTGGATTATATTTTTGGGACAGGGGAAGTAATTGAATCACGAGATTGTTGATGGCAATATTTATTAGTTGTACTTGTAGCCATATTGTATTAATTGGTTGTGGAATAGTCACCGTATTGTGACAATAATTCTATGGGAAGGAAATGAATGAGGAAAAAGTTGAGGAAAATGTGATTTGATTCCAAAAGTATCCTTATCAAAGCATTCTTAAATGAATCACCAAGGATAATTTTGGAATCAAATCACCTTTTCCTCAAACTTTTCCTCACTCATTTCCTTCCCATAGAATTATTGGTATTTGTGATATGTGATCCTGGCAAGATCCCGCTACCAATGACAACTTGACATTGTCACTCACTCCCAAAAACTTGCAGATGAGAAATTCATTGCCTTTCAAAATGTCACTGAGGGTAAATATATATGTTCAATTTTCTGAAATTGGTCATTTATACGAGAATTACAATATTTATTATAGATGACTTTTTTGTTTGATAGAGGTTATTAAAAAGAAAAAAAATATATGATTTTGGATGTGTTGTATAAAAGTATATTTTAAAACAAAATCATTAAATTAATTAATAGTTGAAAATAATAAGAGAAAATTTTAATTTAATTGAAATTGTACCAAACAAGCCTTAAAAATGGACATCTATTTAGATTTAATAGTAATCTATATCTATATTTATTTATTTATTTATATATAGAAAAGCAAGGAATTTTGGGCCTATTTTTTTATTAGATTAAGTAGTTTTTCCGCCTAAACCACATCCCTTTTTTGTCTTTTGAATTTTGCCTTTTTAGTAATTAATAATCAATCTCAAAAAATCAAATTAATTAATCATTATATATTAAATCTTATCCTCGCCAAAATAAGGAAATGTATATAGTCAAAATTAGATTTTTTTTTCCATATCTCCACCGATTAGAGCATATCATCTGTAAGTTTTTATAATTATTTATATTGAATACTAAATATTAAGTCTCAATTTTGTTTCTCTGCATAAGTATTGATAACAATTATTTTTAATCTAAATCTAAAGATTTATATCTATATATAGAATAAGAGCTTTTTTTTATAAATAATTAATTACCAAATGAAAATTAATTCTTAAGAAATAAAATTAATTAAAAATAATAATTTCATGAAGATTTGATTATTGTGTGATATAAAATTAGCACTCATTAAATTTTTACACAATATTAAAAGAAAAGTATAACATTAAAATTTAAAATTTTGATTCGACCCACTAATTAATTTTTATTTAATTCATTATTTTTATAACGAATTAGCCGAGGAACGAAAATTAATCTAAATAAGCAATTTCGCTAAGATTTAACTTTTGTATGGCACAAAATTAAAAATCATTAAAATTTTACATAAAAATTAAAAGGAACCTGTAACATGATTAGATTGGTCCCCTTTACTTCATTTAAGAAATAATTAATTATTTTCAAAAATAAAATTAGTTAAGAAATGAAAATTAATTAAAATAGAAAATTTTTTACGATTTAATTCTTGTGTGATAAAAAACTACAATTCATCAAATTTGTACACAAAAACTAAAAGAAACATGTAACACTAATTTTTTTAATTAATCATTCAATTGTAACATTAATCCAATATTTTTAATTAATTGAATCTATATCTATTTCTATATCTATATTTTTTAAATTGCTGATATTCTTTAGTGGAAATAATTAATTGAAAAATGATATACTTTATAATTTTTTTCCAGTTGATTAATTTGGAATACAACTATTAATGTTTACAAGTATAAAATAAATTAAAATATGAGTCGGCCAAATTCGTTCAGTATCTTTCGATAAATTGTCGCAATAGTTATTCTTTCTTCACAGTGATAAATTATTTTCTCTTTCCTTTTTTCTTTTTTTATTTATTTCTTATACCATTAGGTTGATAGGACACAATTTTTAAAATACTAAGGATAAATTCATGGATTGATCGTACTTTCTTCGAAAGATTAAATTTTCCTCTTGAATCGTTTATTTTTTGTGCCCACATAGAAAATACTTTTCAATAGTAGGAGGAATTCCAATCAAAAGAGTGTTGGACTTATTTATTGTGATGAAACAATTGTAGTTTCTTCACACTATTAAAGTTCTTTCATTTTTTATTTTTTATATGATCATTTTTAAACCATTAATAGGAGTCGATACAATATTTTGAATTGTTAAAGTGAGTCCGTGGATTGATCGTACTTTTCTCACACTATTAATTTTTTTGGTTGGATTCTTTGGTTTTTATGTCAATATATTCATTGTGAATTATGCATCTTTTATAAGGTTGATTAATATTTTTAGTTCACATAATTCGTTACAATTGTAAAAGTCCAATATACTTTATTATTTTTTTAGTAGATTAATTTGTAGTGCAACTATTACTATTTACAAGTATAAAATAAATTAAAATATTAATCCCCCTAATTCGACGGATTGTCTTCAGTAAGTTGTTGAAATAATTACTTCTTTCTTAGCACTGTTAAATTGTTTTCTCTCCTTTTTAATTAATTTTTATACCATTAAATTGAGACGACACAATTTTTTAAATACTAAAGGTAAATTTGTGGGTCGATCATACTTTCTTTGCACCATTAAATTTTTTTGTAGATCATTTATTTTTTGTGCCTATAAATGCTTTTTAGAAATGGAAGAAAGTTCCAATCAAAAGAGTTCCAAACTCACTTCGTGTGAAGAAATAATTATAGTTTCTTCGCATATTCATAATTTTTTTTTTTTTGTATCAATTTTTTAAACCATTGGTATGAATTGACACAATAATTTAAATTGTTAAGATAAATCCGTGGATTGATCATACTTTCTTCACACTATTATTATTATTATTTTTTTGCCGTAGATCATTTAGTTTTTATGGAAATATGTCATTGTGACAATTAATTATACTTCTTTTGTACCGTTGATAAAAATTTTAATTCACATAATTTGTCACAATTACAAAAGTCCAATAAACTTTCTAAATTTTTTGCAGTAGATTAATTTATATTGCAGTTATTACTATTTACAAATATAAAATAAATTAAAATATGAATTGATCCAATTTGATAGATTATTTGCGGTAAATTGTTAAAATAATCATTCTTTCTTCGTGCTGATAATGTTTTTATTTTTTTTGTATCACTATTTTTTTATACCCTTTTGTTGAGTCAACACAAATTTTTTTAAATTGTAAAGGTGAATTTGTTGATTGATTGTACTTTCTTCGCACTTTTATTTTATTTTTTTGGGAATGTTTATTTTTTGTGCCAAAATGTTCACGTGTTAACTTAGTAAATTAGTGTCTCATTGATCTAATTGACACCTCAATCATGAATCAATGTTATTAGTTATGCAACATTAAAGCAGAAAAGTAAAGAATATAAATTGTGTTCTTATTCTAATTGTATCATAATGAATTATTGAATGAATATATATATATATATATATATATATATGGAAAAAGGGAAAAGGGAGATTTAAAACTAAAAGTACATATTTATTGAATTAAATTATCAAAGAGTAAGTATGTGTTGAGAGTAAAATTTTTTATCATTTTCTTTTGATATATAAATTATGTGCCGTGGTTATTTAGAAATTTTGTCATTTGGATGAATGACGCCCGTTCATTAAAGTTTGGAGACCCCGTCACAAGTGGGAGATTGAAGTGTAAATAAACCCAAAGGTTGGGGATATTTTGCATAATTTGCCATGTAATTTATACACGAAGAGAAACTAATTAATGCATGTCATATGGTCAATTGGATTTGTTCAAAGTAAATTAAGGTCCATTTCTCCGTATGAATTGTGGACAATGAGAAGATCGACCAATGGGTATAATATTTCAACGTGTGCGAGTGTCTTGATTACTACAAGAATACTAACTAATCTGAGAAGGACAGAGTTGGTTCCAAGTGAATAACATGTGCATTGACTAAATATATATGTTTAAAATAGCAAAAACATATCGACAACTAAATTTGTAAATGTTATAATCATGTTCTTCTACATGTTTTTATATATTTTTATACATTCTTTTCAACCCCACTAATTCTCTCTCCTGTTTCACATCCACATATCTCGTGGGACATACCTATACTACACAAATTTCCACGATTCAACTCCACTCATTCTCTCTCCTATATTATATAAAAACTCATTTTTACATATATATACACTAACACCCGCTCACGAGATTGTTGATGGCAATATTTATTAGTTGTGCTTGTAGTCATATTGTATTAATTGGTTGTGGAATAGTTACCGTATTGTGATTTGTGATCCTAGCAAGATCCCTCTACCAATGGCAAATTGACATTGTCACCTCACTCCCAAAAACTTGCAGATGAGAAATTCATTGCCTTTCAAAATGTCATTGAGGGTAATTATATATGTTCAAATTTCTGAAATTGGTCATTTATAAGAGAATTACAATATTTATAGATGACTTTTTTGTTTGATAGAGATTATTATAAAGAAAAAATATATATATGATTTTGGATGTGCTATATAAAAGTATATTTTAAAACAAAATCATTAAACTAATTAATTCGTAGTTGAAAATAATAAGAAAATTTTAATTTAATTAAAATTGTACCAAACAAGTCTTCAAATGGACATCTATTTAGATTTAATAGTAATATATTAGAAACTCGATTGGCATGCGGTGCCTCGACCTTGCTTTGTTTTTATTTTTATTATTATTATTATTATTATTATTATTATTATTATTATTATTATTATTATCTAGCTCTTTTTTCTTTATTTTTTTCCTTTTTCTTTTTCCTTTTCTTTTCTTCTTTTCTTCTTTTCTTCTTTCTTTCTTTCTTTCTTTCTTTCTTTCTTTTTTATTTTTTATTTTTTTGTCAATTTTTAATTTGACTCTGGCTTGCTTTGAATTTGATGTACCTCAAAAGTAAGCGAGGGAACACATGGGCTACTCACTCGTATGAACGAAAGCGATGCCACCCATAGCCTCAAAACAAATTTCTGACCGGGTCCTCTTTTAGGAGCCCACAGTTGGCGGATTGAAGCCGTTCTCCAAATACGCTAATGATTAGACACCCACGTGGGTTTGGTGCCCATGCCACATGGAGCCTTCTGGTGGAGCCACATCATCAATCGAAAAAAATAAAATAAAAA
This sequence comes from Jasminum sambac, assembly GCA_018223645.1. NCBI lineage: Eukaryota > Viridiplantae > Streptophyta > Magnoliopsida > Lamiales > Oleaceae > Jasminum > Jasminum sambac. The sequence goes on along the minus strand of CP073647.1, from coordinate 31,911,423 downwards.
AAATTATATCTATGTTAATTTAGATAAATAATACATCTTCTGCACTAATGATGGGAAACACCTAACCTCTACAATTTTTCACATTTGTGGAGTCTATAAAGGCACCTACAGTAAGTACTAGAAAATCACCCTCTCCAAAAAAACTGCCTCACCAATAACAATATTACATGCTACAAATGCATGCACATTAACGCATGTTTTTTATTAATTAATTAATTAATTAATTAATTAACTAATAATAATAATTAATATTATTATTATTATTATTATATGTTTGGATTGATCACGATTCCATTTGATAGGTTTGGAATTAATTTTCAAACCAAATCATGTAATGGGCTAATGAGGAAGAAATTTTTCCAGATCAAACTTAGTTTGCAGTATCTATCATGCATCTCTGTTGTATTAGTATGATCGAGTATATCAATTATTATTCCTCAATCAAGCATTTCTTCTACAATTTAAAATAAAATAACGTGACGAACAAATCGCATTAAATCAAGGAAATAGATTGTATATAGAAACTAGGACACAAGTCGTGAAATATGAAAATTGGTTCTTTATACTTTATGGATGAAGAGTGACAAAGTTGTTGACATTTAAAAAAAAAAAAATCTAAATTCCCAATTTGTTTAGGCGAAGAACCGCCTTAGTAGTAAAATTAATTGTACAACTAAGTGAAGACGTTGCCATCATTCTAATATAGCGGAACTAATTTTGATTTATTTCCAAGTATTTTCTTATATTGTTGAATAAGATATTGACACAAATGATTTTGATTAGTTTAAATTGTGCTAAATTTTGATTTATCTTTTTTTTTTTTCTTTCGCCCTATCAAGAGCTGTCGGTTTTTCTCTTCTACTTGGGAGTCTATGTTCATGTCTTCTGCATTACATTTGTTTGGATTATCTCTGTGTTATTTTCTTTGCATCACTGTGAGGATTTCATGGGAACACCAATGCAAAATCTCTCTCTCCACGGGGAAGAAGGGGAATTGGTCCTTGATCTGGAAAGCACAATTAATCACAAATCTACAATCTTCTTGTAGGGTATATAACAAAGGGTGTGAGTAAATAGTCGGGGAACTTCATTGAAGAAGCTATGTGGAGGAGTTATATGCACATTAGTGAACCTTTGATGTACACCAACCTTCAAAGAGGTATAAGAAAGTAAGAATGGTGGGAGGCAACTGGTCTGTTAACTTGAAGTATGAGAGATTAGAAACTTTTTGGTTCATATGTGGGCTACTTGGACACAATGATGGTTTCTGTGAGAAAAAATTTTCAGTGTCGGGGGAAGAACTTACAAAAGAGTGAGGTCTCATGCTAAAAGCTCTGACTAGAAGAGCAGCTTCCCTAGCTAGTGAATGATAGCTTCAAGATTTCGGCAATGGTGAGAAGAGATCTGATTCAGCTGCAGATCATTTGGCCATCGTTAATGGCAGTTACCATAACTAATCTATATCAGTTGTGATCAACAATCATGGAGAAAGTTCAAGCAAAAATATGGGCAGGGTTTCAAATGGCAAGTTAGAACTTTTGGCTAGAGACAACATAGAGAGAGGTAACATGCCCAATATTGATTTTTGGGACTCCAATGCAGACCATGGGATGGTTGATGAGGATATAGACCTAGAGCACTTGGAAGATAGGAAATGTCGACATAGACTTGAAGATGGATTGGCCCGTCACACAAACAAAAACATTAATTGTTGGACTCCTATCCGCTTCAGACGCATCAGGCGCTAGCTCTGATCAACTCCACCATTTTTTATTGGTAGGAATTGGCTCCCAAGCGTACCAGGAGCCATGATGGTCATCACTTGGAACTATCGAGGCCTCGACTATCCTTTTCAGTTCCTGTGATTCGTAAGTTCGTCAAATCTCACAGGCCCAATTTTATTTTTTTATTTGAAACTCTTGTTTATGCTAATAAGGAGAAGGAACTTTGTATTGAGTTGGGCTTTAATGGGTGATTCTCAGTTGATAGTGATTCGTGAAGGTCGTAGTGGTGGGGTGGTGGTGTTATACTGCAGTGCGGACCTTTGTTCTATAACAAGCTCCTCCCGTAACCATGTCGATTTGGAGGTTTTGGATTCTAACATGGGTAATTAAATATTAACAGTTTATTATGGTCATCCCGATCGAAATTGGCGAAGAGAATCTTGGAATCTAATCCACCAATTACATGTTGCCTCGTCCTTTCTATGGTGTATTATAGGTGACTTTAATGATATGCTCAGCTCTGATAATAAATGGTGGGATGCTCATCAGGAATGGCTCTTTAAAGGCTTTTAGTAGGTCCTTCTTGATTGCAAATTGCACGATCTTTCTTTGGTTGGTCACCTATTTATGTGGGAGCGGAGTTTGGGTTCTCCCAATGCTCTTGAGGAATGTATTGATAGGGCCTTAGTCTATTCTAGTTAGTTGAATCTTTTTCCCTAATGCATAATTCACAAACCTTATTCGTCCATCTCTGATAATTCACATCTTCTTGTTGAACCGATTATTTATGAGACTCCCACCCACACTCAGATATTTCAGTTTGAAAATAGTTATCTTCAAGAGTCCTCATTTATTTATCAACAATTGCGGAGCACAGTAGGGTAATTTATCTAGCTGCAACTACATAACAGATTAGAGGCATGTTCTAATTCTTTGTTCAAAAGGGAAAAGACTTAGCGTGTAGATCCCGATCTAATATTGAAGCATGAAAAAGCAGTTAGAGCTTTTGCGTGGTAGAACTGAGGCTACATCTACCTGCTTATTTCTTGACATTAAGGACCATCTTGGGAAATTACTAGCGCAAAATAAGGACTTTTGGTGTCAATGAGCGAAATTGTACTGGTCGAAAAAAGGCTATCTAAACGCCAAATTCTTTCATCTTACTACTATCCAATGCCATACATCCAATAAGATGGAGATTCTCAAGGACAATACTGGAAAGATGTAGACAAATTTTCGGGGTATTTCATATACAGTCATACATTGCTTATGGAGCATTCATTAGTTACGTGAACCAAAGGATTTATGAGGAAATGAACTCGACACTGCTTGCGCCCTTCAACCTGGATGGTTCCATTGTGTCATGTTCTAAATGCATCCTGACAAAGCTCCAAAGCTGGATGGTTTCAACCCAGCTTTCTACTCAAATTTTAGGCATCTGCAAGGTGAGTGTATCTTCCAATTGCCTACGAAGTGGCTTGTAGATCTCAGTTTCCTTCCTACCTTGAATGACACAAACATTATGTTGGTACCTAAATTGGAAAAACCTATTGCTCTTAAGGATTTTCACCCGATTCTTCCTTGCAATATGGTGTATAAAAGCCTTGCGCGAAAGTGCTGGCCTACAGACTCAAAGCAATCCTACCGAACATTATTTCTAAGGGGTATTTACCTTTCTTATCAGGTAGATCGATTACAACCAGTGTTTTTGTAACATTTGAATCTATCCATTCCTAGCTTCAAGCTAGGAGTTCATTTAATGGATTAAAAGAACTAATCCATCCAGCAGAAGCTATTCTTCAAAAAATTGATAAAAGACAACAAATGATTGAAAAAGCCTTAGAACAACGGACTAATCATGGGATCTTGTCTCTTTTGGTCAACAGACTCCCTATTAAAACTCATAAAAAAAGAGATCAAATGTTTGATGGTTCAATTAACTGCCATGGAAACTCAAACACTCTGTACTCTAATAACATCATAGCAAACCTCACAACCTCCATTCCCTCCTCAATCATCATCATATAGTCCATTAAGTGCCATCCAAGCTCCAACAAACTATAGTACAACTTTTCTTTTAACCCCCTGAAAAATATGCTCGCATACATAACCTACCGAAGGCCTCCAAAACACAACCTCATCATCCTCCACAAAATCACCTGACAACTCTTCTAAGATAAAACCAACACAAATGATGATCAACAGCATCATAACTACATAATCTGAAAACACTTCAAATCCAATAGATCCAAACTCTCCAAAAGAAATAATATTCACAAATTCTTCCAGAAAAAAGACAACTCTTTAGAAAGAAATCTTCTGGAAAAAAATCCAACAAATGTTTTATCTATGGCAAGAAAGGACATTTCGCAAGGAACTGCACAAACTATTCCACCAGATTTTGTATATTGTAGACATTGCAGAAGATGTAGATCTTGAATCACTCCTCTCTGAAGAAGAAGGGCAGTCCATTAGAAGATATAAAACGGTGTATTTACCATCATTCTCTTGATCATTCGAAACCTTAGAATTTATAGACCTTTTCTACTTTTCTGGGTAAAATTCTTTTCGTGAGAATTTATTAGCTATATTAGGTCTGATAGTTTAGCTCAATGCTTTAAACTTCCAAATCATTTTACCATGTTCGAAGACGATTCTTTTTACCAGAAAGATCCAACTCTGTCTACGCCACCACTCCTAGTAAATCACAAAAAACTGGCTAAAGTAAAATTATCGAAGGAAACCCCCTCCCCACTTCGGTCTGCACCAATGCCTACGGAATCGGGAACCCATATACCACTATTGGTAAGCTCAAATGAGAAAGAGCTCCTATCGGTAAGTCTATAATTCGATGAGAAAGAAAACGATACGTAACACTGATGAAAGAGTCAAGAAGATATGGTCCTTTATTAGCTGGACTATCAACAAGATGACTTCTACTATAACTGGGTTTTATTATGTTTCATTGTGGTAGGTACATGATATTGTCCTTTAACTAATTGATGACTGTGCTGAACTATTAAAAATGATAAACGTGTCAGAAAGATATCTGTGGAAACGCAGCTTTAGAGTCATTTTGCTCAGTTTGACTACTTTAGCTGTTGTCATCTCATTACTAATTGGGCTTGTGATTGCTTGTTGGTATGCGCCGCCATGTGACTGAGCATTAGTAGTAGATTGTGAATGATCACCTGCCCATGCCCACGCGTGACATGGTTCCTTCATAGGACGCCACGTCATCTAGCAAAATTTTTTTTTTTTATTTTTTATTTTTTTTGGTATCTACGTTAGATGAGACGAATAATATATAACTGCCCCATAATAGTGGGAGAGTCCGTGTGAATCCCACGAATTTTTTTCGAACATGGGCATGCCCACGCGTGGGCATTAGTACATTGCTCAGTAGTAGATTTTTAGATTGTCTCAAATGTTTTGGTATACCGACTCATTCGAGACGATGTTGGCAATTGATCATAAATATAGATAGTGGTAGTGTTAAGATGGGCGGGCTGGTCAAACCCAGACCGGCCCGCTTGCTGCTAGCTCAAATCATGAGCCGTTTATATTTGGACTCAGATTTGAGTCCAGTCTCACGGGCCAGATATTAAAAAAATTAAATTTTTTTGAGAAAGGCAGAGAGTTGTCACCAAATTAATCAAGGAGACCCAACGACTCTCCTTGATTCAAAGTTGAAGGCTGACTGTTGACCAAGGGTTCAGCTTTTCATTTGTCCTTTTTATTATTATTTTTTTTATTCACTTGTCACTACAAGTAAGTCCAATGTGTGTAAATTTGAAAAAAGCGGAAAAATTGGTCCACTTGAATTTTTTTACCATTATAATTTTTCTCTATAAGAATTGGCAAATTGTTCATTGTTGGTTCTTCAGTTCAATTCCAGTATTCCAACACTCTAAATTCTTCCACTCTTAGTATTCAAACTTTCTCTTTTAGCTCCAATTATTCACATTTCACAATTCTCAGTATCAAAAAAGTTCTTAATTTCAATATGGATTCTCAAGAATTGTCATCTGCAAATCCTAATGCACACTATAGCAGTTCTCCAATAAATTTAGATGATGATAATGATCATCAAGGATTTGGATCATCTCAAACTCAAAGGTTAATGAAAAAAACAAACAAAAAATATTTGGGAAATTTTTACAGTAGATACAAAGAATAAAAATGCGGCGTGCAGAATCTACAAAAAGTCTTATACGTGGGTTCAAGGCACCGACTCTAGTACATTATGTAGACACAAAGAAAAACATCTCAATTCAATAGGACATCGAGATTCTAAACAAGCTCAAATTACTTCTTTTACTAATGTTAGCGTTTCAATTACATTGTCTAATTTTGTTTATTTACAGGAACAAATGAGAACGGGAATGTTGGAATATTTGGTAGCAAGAGAGCATCCGTTCACATTTGCAGAGAATTGCATTACGAGGACTTCATAAAAAATTGTGTTCAACCATCTTATCGGCCTGTAAGTAGAAATACTGCTCGTTCCGATTGCATGAAAACATTTCATTCAAAAGCTGAAAAATAAAACTTGAATTTAAAATTTTCAAAAGAAATGTATGTTTTACATTTGATTGTTGGAGTGCACGAAATCACAATGCTTGTGTCACTGCACATTGATAATTGGCCACTTCATAAGAAAATTATTGTATTTCATTTACCTGAGGATCCACATAATGGAATAAATATTTGTGATTAATTGTTACAAGTTTTTAATGAGTTTAATGTGATTGATAAAATATTTAGTATTAGTTTTGATAATGCCACTACGAATATTGTATGCATTGACCTTCTAAAAAGAACAACTAATCCTTTATTTCATTCTAAATTGTTCCATATGTGTTATGTTTGGCATATATATAATTTAATTGTACAAGATGATTTAAAATTAATAGCACCACAATTAGACAAAATTAGACGTGCACTTTCTTGTATTATTTGTTCAAATTGTAGACTACAAGAGTTTGCTAGCATTTGTAAAAATTTTGGTTTGGGAAGGGGAAGTTTTGTTGACAATATTCCAAATAGATGGAATTCAACTTTTCTAATGCTTAAATCTTGTGTTGGGTATACTAGTATTATTAATGCATTTGTTAATTCAAAACAAAATCAATTTTATATGAACTTTTCCAATTGGGAAACTGCTTTTAAAATTATGAGCTTTTTGAAACCTTTTTATAAGGTAACCAAAGTGTTACCGAATCGAACGATAACTAACAAGAAAATTAAAGAATAAAAGAAAGAACACATGGATTTGTTTTACGTGGGAAAATCGAGATCTTTGTAAAAAATTCACGGGTAGAGATCAGAGAAAATTTCACTATATTAGAGATGATTACAAGAGGAGATAATTTTCTGACTCTTGCTATTGAATGCCATGAGCTCTATGCCATGCTATATATAGGAGAAAAATAAACCTATTGTTAGTATGATAAGAACACTAATCCTCTTAAAATGAAGAATATAAATCCTAATAGAATATGTAAACACCAATATTATGAATAAAATCCTAATCCCAATAGAATTCTTCAATTTCTCCAAATTTGACTCGAAATAGAATTCGGATCACAGCTCCTAATAATCTCCAGCTTGACACGAATTCTGCTGAAGGAGTGCAAAAACCAATTTTCGATAAAAACAATTATGTCTCTTCCACAAAAGCCCCTAGGGGCTAAACTCAATGACCGATAAGAGTCATGTATAGCTGCTCCAACTTAAACCATAATGCAGCAGCTAGTTATCTCCTTCAAGACGTCCTATAGAATTTGGTTTGAAATATGAAGGTTGATCTGATCCGCTGTCTATGAAGTCAGAATCTTATCAAACCCAAACAGTGCGTCATCCAAAACCATCTAAGCATTCGTTGCTCACATCTTAACCTGGCATAGCAAAAATCTAGTGTAGCAATCCAAGAGCGAAATTTCATATTTCATGGTTGCCATTATCATAATCAAACCATGGCTCTGATATCAGTTTGTTAGCAAGACGAACGATAACTGGCAATAAAATTAAAGAACAAAAGAAAGAACACGCAGATTTATTTTACGTAGGAAACCCAAAATCTGGGTGAAAAACCTACTAGGAGAGACCAGAGAAAATTTCACTATGTCAGAGATGGTTACAAGAGGAGATAATTTTCTGACTCTTACTATCGAATTCCATGAGCTCTATGGTGTGCTATATATAGGAGAAAAATAAACCTATTGTTAGTAAGATAAGAACACTAATTCTCATAAAATGAGGAATATAAATCCTAATAGAATAGGTAAACACCAATATCAAGATAGTAGGAATAAAATCCTAATCCCAATAGAATTCTTCAACTTCTCCAAATTTGACTCGAAATAGAATTCGGGTCACAATTCCCAACACAAAGCTAGTTCTACAGTTTATACTGCAACAAGTCATCTTGTGATTACACAATTAGTAGAAATTGCTAACCAATTTGTGAGTTGTAGAGATGATCCATTTTTCATTGATATTATTTATGCAATGGAGAAAAAGTTCAGGAAATATTATGAACACATACCCCTAATTTTTCCGGCCGTAGCTATAATGGGTCCTCGTATAAAATTATTTGATGTTCAATGTGTTTTAGAACAACTTTCTTAATCTCTAGCTTTTAACATTTGTGTTGGTAATGACAAAATAGAATACTTTGTTAACAAAATGTATAGTTATTATTTTACAAAATATGGTAATCTTGAAAATTCTCAGTCTTCCATGAGTTCTGTTGCAGCTTCAAAAGGTAATAAATCATTTTCCTATCCTTAATAGCTAAAAACCAACGAAATGTGAGTTATAGTTCATCTATGAGTTCAAATACGGGTGCAATTCATTATAATTGGATAGATATTATCAATTTGATCATTGTAGCATGCTCAATGAAGATGAAGTATAGAGATTAGATATCTTACACTGGTGAAAGTTAAATGAGGTATCGTACCCAGTGTTATCGAAAATTGCACGAGATTTACTAATGGTACCAGTATTAACAGTGGCATCGGAGTCAGCTTTTAGTGCAGGTAACAGAGTGATCGACGAAAGAAGATCAAGACTTGGAAAAGAGATTTTGGAAGCTCTCATCTATTTGAAAGATTGGGTCTCGCGGAAAGGAGGTTGCATAATTACTGATGATATAACTGAAAACTTGAAAAATCTTGCAGTTGAAGAATTTGATTCTTAGACAGTTAAACCTAGATGCAAAAATTAAAGCAATTTAGACTTTAGAACAACTAAATAATAGTTGGGCAGGTGCCGACCTAGTTGGAATTTACTTAAACTATAAAATTGCATATGATTGGTAGTTTAACATATGCCAACTTAGCTAGGATATGTTTTAACTATAATGGTGCAATTTTAAAAATACTTGTTTAGTTGTTTATGACTTTATATTGTTAATTTTCAAATTTCAAAGCTCGGTATAAATTTATGTCAAACAATGTTTAAATTTCATATTATTATCATTATTGAATTCTTGTCATCAATTTAAATTTTTATCTTCCTTGTAAAGTTGTTGTCATTAAAATATATTAATATAACGTAGCTATTTATTACTTTAATACTTTACTAATACTCTTATTAGTTGTTATAAATATAATTTCTATCTTTCTTTCTTTGTACACTTATAATTAATACTTAATATTTTAATCCATTAAACCTTGAACCCCAAACCCCAAATGTAATAATATTCATTAAAATATAAATAAATAAACATAAATTTGATTCAAATGAGCCAAATTTGATTCAATGGACTGAATTTGATTCATATGTGTCAAATTCGAACAACCCAGAAAGTTCATATGGGTCGGCCCATTGTCGACCCAGACGGGTCGACCCATATGGATCGACGAGTGGACCGGGTTGTGACTCAAGATACAAAGGCCGGTCCAACCCGGTCCGCAAACCCGCATGAGCGGATTGTTGAACTCAGCTGGCCATTCACAGGCCTGTTGGAAGCGGGCCAACGCTGGACCCACCCCACCTGGATTGACATCACAAATAGATAGTGTATTATACATTAGATGTTTGTTTGGTTCATTCATTGAGAATAATGCTTTTTGGGAAGCAAACAAGAGAGTTTTAGGTCAGCCAACTGTATGATCTCTTCTCTGCTAAAAGTTCATCTTGTTTTGGACTACATCTATCTTCATAACCCAAGCGTAATAAGTAATTACTCTTATTGGATAGAAAGTAATATATTCTACAAATTTATACTCTATTAGTTCATAAAATTTTATCTTTCTCTAATATATCATTTGCGACTGAATTTTGCTACTTTAACTGCTATGACTGTAAGCCTAATAACTTATATGTGTGACAAAGAATAAAAAATAAAAATCTTATTTCACATATGCATGATTCTAAAAATCAACACCTACACATTGCATGTTGTCGACACGGTTATTAAATCACTTATTCATTTTACTTGATGGCTTGTTTACGATTGGAGAGTTATTTTGAGTGTTTTTCGCCAAAAACTTTTAAAAATAAAGAAAAATCTTGACATCTTGTCATGTATACTGCAAAGAATGGCGTGGATGGGTAGGAAATACCATTCCTTCACAATATGAGGGGGGTGGACGTCGGATTAGCAGGTATGTAATTGCCAGGATGCCCCAAAACATTTGAACCCAAGAATACCAATTGGTGGATAGCGACCAATACTCGTTGCCCCTCCTCCACAAAAATAAGTAAAGAGGAAATGTGTGACATAGAGAGATTTGAATGGAGCAATAAAAGATTATCTCACAGAATGAGACGTGCCAGTCTTTATAATGGTCCATGGTGGAGATCCATACCCCAGTAAGACTAGGCGTCTCCAAAAGGTGCTTTATCGATGTCGATCAAATTATGGAAGGAATATGACTCATTGTTGGCGGAAGTCATTCTTTATCTACAATGTGTATGTTATTGGCAAGACGCTAAGGAAATACTGTCTTAAGGCGATCAGATCGCAACACACTCTTTTAACCAAATTGACACTCCAAGTTTGGAAATGAAATTATCAACATTAAACCAAAAATTTCTTCATAATAATTGCGCAATGAATAACAAATGTGAACGCAACAACAATATTCATTATGGAACAAAGGAATATACCCCAATCAACAAAACAAAAAACGCCCCCAAAAAATTATGATAGGTCGCCGCTCAGTTTAGACAATACTTATCCGACTCATGCATAGGACTCGAGTAAGGGTCTCTGCAGGTGTTCGCCAGATTTTCTACTGTAACAGAAGTACAACACTAACTGTATAATCCCAAGAATTGCTCCGACCCCATTTGGGACCTGATTTTACAAATTAAGAAGGACGAGTTAGGGCCCATGCTTAAACGTGCGGAAACGAAAACTAGGAGTCTGAAGTACAATATGCAATAGAGGTATGTTGTTAAACAAAGACACTTACAGAAATAAAGGCGTCCTTCTTAAACATCCCGTACGCAAAGAAAGAAATACTCATCAAGAAAGTGGCAAGCGAGAGATAAAAAGGCATGAACTCAACGCTCTTTGTTTTAATCACCAAATTCTGCAATAAAAGTTAGTTGTAAGTAATTGTGATTTAAGTCAATCGGACGATAAATGTAAAGGGCTGAGACTGGAAAAATGAACTCACAATAATGAATAGTGGCGAAGCAAACATGGATATAAGAGAAAAGACAGACAAATAGCCAACGAAAAGTTGTCGAGTTGGGGGTTCAAAAACTTTGATGCTCGAAAACGCAATGGCTGCAAATACGCCAAGAACCGCAGCAAACAACCCGAGCATCTTCAACTGCAAAATAAATGCATATAGCTTACATTAGCAAGTTGCAGTTAAGATTGCCACAATTTGATCAAATATATCCAAAATGTAACAAATAATGAATGACCTTTTTTGTTCTATCAGCATACGCAATGAAGATGATTATGTAAACCAACTGGAAAGCGGCTCCGATAGAATTGACCGTGAAAATTAAGATTATCCCGGGAGAGACAACGGGCGTCCCGTACCAAAGGCATATTAAGCAATTCAAGAGGGCATATATATAAGGCAGCCCGGAGAACTGTTCGGTCGATTTGCTTCTGATGATTCTCTGAAATGTTGGTCTGAAAGAGAAACATTTAGAGCTTGTTCGGTTGGTCATTTGCCAAAAAAAAAATAAAATTCTCTCTCCTCTTTTCAACCCCACAAACATTCTCCAATACAATATTAACCACACATTTTATACGGAATATCGTGCATGACAAAATAATTTCCAACCGAACAAGGCCTAAAATCAATCTTAAATATTAATTAATCAATTGTTTGAAAGTTTGTTCTTTAGTTGTTTCTGAAATATTGAGATTCTTACATGGGTGATACAAATAACACAAAAGCGCAGAGGTTCCCTGCAAAGACAGCCAAAATGTGTGTTATCTTTACATCATGAAAAAGAGTTATAAGCATGTTTAAGGAAAAAAGAAAAATTCACTTAATTTCTTAAAAACCAACTTTTACTTATTTCCACAAGCTTCACATGCTCCACAGTTCAATCTCCATTGTTGACTTTTTTTGGCTGGTTGTTTAAGCATTAAATACTCAAATCTCATAAATTGAGTACAACAAATATCATTACATATTCCAGTTTCGAGCATTGTTGACTTTCTGAAACAACAAATAAACCTTAATTTCACCCTGTTCATGACAATCTTTTCACCTTAAAAAGGAAACCAAAAAAAAAAAAAAGAATACTACGATTGAATTTAAACCCATCTTCTTCAGCGTCCAACGCCCATTTGTTTACCAAAATTAACAAGAAACTTAAGCACTTGTGTACTAATTGATCAATTAAACGGTAATTTTAAAAAAAAAAAAAAAGAGAGAGATTTAGAGCAAGAGAACTCAGAAGATAGCAAACCAGAAAGCCCTAAATAAACCCACCCCCACCGGAGGGAGCGAAAAATGTTGAAGATGATTCGAATTCATTTATAGCTGAAATCAATTTTTAGATCAGATTGTTAAACATGGTGTAGAAAGTACCTAGAACTCCAGCTACAGAACTGCAGAGCGAGTAAGTTGAGAACAAGCCGCCTTCAGACATCGTGTGGACCATTTCAAGTCACAACTTCGACATTAATCTGGAAAATTCGACAATTGATTTTGCAGAGATTTTTGAGGACCAATACAATGTTAATGAGGATTAGGACAAGGCGTCATATAAATGTCTCATTCGGTAAGGGGAGACGGGACCCGACCAGGGCAAGTCACAATTGATTTTTCCACCATATGCTGATCTGTGTTTAAGGCACGTGCCGTCAATTATGTGACGGGTATTAATTTTTAAAAAGGATTTTTTGCTAAATTAGAAAGTGACAGATGCTTATGAAATCACGAGGTCGATGCGAGGGGACATTCGGAGTATGTTTGAGAAAATAATTTTTTGATATATTGTTCAAATGTAAACCAAGGATATCTTCTTGTGGTGATAAAGTTAATTTTCTTGATGTATATGTTAAATGTGTTGTTGAAATTTGAGGAAAATATATTAAATAATTGAATGAGTGGTTGTAAAAAGGTGTTAGACCATATTAGCATACTAATACAAATGTATTATTTCTCATACTTTTCAAAATTTAAATTTGATCAAACAAATTACATCTACATATTTCGTAAGGTCCATTTGAACTATTAAATTTTCACTATTCAACTCCACTAATTCTCTCTCCTCCTACTCATAAAAATACATTATAATTAATACGCTATATGTGTAAAAATGGATTTTTATAAATTTTGATGTGATATAAGAGAGAATAAATGAAGTTGAATGGTGGAGATTTGTATAATACAGATAGATCCCACGAGATATGTGAATGTGAAATATGAGAGAAAATGGATGGGGTTGAAAAGAATATATAAAAATGTATAAAAATATATACACTAACAGACGCTAAATGATGAGAGAGAAAAAATTGTTAAAATTTGTGTTAATTTGTATTGAATAGAACAAGACCTAAAAGTGTTAAAAGCATATTTAAAAAAATTATCAAATCAATAAAGTGACTAGTTGGTTGGAGAAAATAATTTTTTCAAATAATAAGGTCATTGTGTCAAGCATGCACTTAAAGTATAATATTCAATCAAAATTATGAATATTAACCATATATTTCACATCACTATTTATTATTATTTACACGTCTCGTAGTCACCACTAATTATTTAAATTAAAAAAATTAATTTTTAACAAAATAAAAACTTATCCAAATTAAACACATTGAATTTCTTGCCTTTGAATAACATTTTCTATTACTATTGAAAACATTTCCTCTATAGGTAGCCAAATTTTGGTGCCCTTCAAGTCTAAAGTTTTGGCTTTCCCACTATTAATGTATATGCTTTACTCATTTGCATGTCCACATTTAATTTTTATTATTGCATTATTTAGAGCATCTCCAAGAAAATTAAGGAAAAAGACATATGAACTTGATCAAACAAATTCACAATAACAATTCTCCAATACATGTGTCAATTGGGGAAAAATATACACATAAACATATATATATATATATATATATATATTATAGTACAAAAATACTTGTAAAATGCAATTATAGAAATGATATCAAATCGATTGAATTACATAATTAATTTTTCAAATAATATAGGATAGGAGAATTGATTTACACCACTAATATAATTTCTTATATAAAATATAAAATGTTGTACTCCTTATAATAAAATAATCGTCAATTGTTATCTCGTAAAACTAACTTCTCAACTTGGCAGTGCGTGACATGAAACAAATTGATATTTTTTTAATTTAAAAAGAATAAAAAAACCTTAGAAAATTGTTTAGAAAGGTTTCCAAAACAAGCAAGTTTATCCGATATCGCGATTTGATTCTAAGACAACCGGGACGCAACTAGGCACGGCTGTAAAATGGCCCACCATCCACTGCTTGAGATGGGCTGTCCTTTTTTATTATTATTATTATTTTATTTTTTAGTATAATGTACAATCCAACATTACAAAGACACTTATAAATATTTTCTTATTAAAGCACAGTACAATGAATCCTTTGTTGACATAAGTGAATCCTTTATCAGGGTAAGTAGATGTAAAATCCAACACCTCTAATATATTTTCTACTAATCTACCTTTTATTCATCTATCTTCTTTTTTCATCGTTAAAGGAAAACAGTTTATTGATCTATATATCAGCATACAGGAAGGGAAAAACAAAAAAGGGCAAATAGAACCAATACAATGACAACACGTCATCAACTTACCAACTAAAGATAAGGACTAAGCAGTAAAGCAAATAAAAGTTTGAGGACCTAAAGATTAAAGAATAAATGCAACAAATGCAGTAAAGCAAGTAAACAAAACAGCATAAGTAATCTCTACATCCCCCCCTCAAGTTGGAGCGCGATGGAAATCCATCAAGCCCAACTTGGAGACAAGGCGAGAGAGTGGAGGACCAGCTAAGGACTTGGTGAAGATGTCGGCGAGCTGGTCCTTCGAGGGAACATGTTTTGGAAGAATGAAGCCTTCTCTGAATTTGTTTCTTACGATATGGCAGTCAATGTCTAGATGTTTGGTGCGCTCATGAAAGACATGATTGGCTGTGATGTGAAGGGCTGCTTTATTGTCGCACAAAAGTGGAATGGGATGAGGGATTGAAAGTTGTAGATCCTGCAGAATGTAATCCAGCCACTGCAACTCACAAACAGTGGCTGCTAAGCTTCTGTACTCAGCTTCTGCTGAGGACCTTGAGACCGTCTGTTGTTTCTTTGTTTTCCAGGATATTAGGGCCTTCCCAAGATAGATGCAATACCCTGTAATGGACTTCCTGGTGTCAATACAAGAGGCCCAGTCTGCATCACTATAAGCTATCAAATTTAGGGAACTGTTGGAGGCAAAGAAAAGGCCTTGAGAGGGACACCCCTTGAGATACTTCACAACATGAATGGCAGCATTCCAATGTGATTGACAAGGTCGATTGACAAATTGACTTAACTGCTGCACAGCATATGTGACATCAGGTCTGGTAAGGTTGAGATAGAGTAATCTCCCAATTAGCCTTCTGTATGGCTCAGGGTCAGTAAGGGGTTCAGCTGCCTGGCTTGTGAGTTTAATCCCTTGAGGCAGAGGTGTAGAGGTAGCTTTAGCTCCTGTGAGTCCAGTATCCTTCAATATATCCAGTATATACTTGCGTTGATTCAAGTAAGTCCCCTCTGTTGACCTGGCAATCTCTATCCCCAGAAAGTATTTGGAAATACCCAGGTCTTTAATAGTGAATAGATTATCAAGATAAGTTTTAACTGCCCGAATTGATTGAGGATCAGAACCAGTAATCAGTACATCATCCACATATACCAAAAGCACTAAGAATGATTCTGGAGTGTGTTTGACAAACAAGCAATGTCATGTTGTGACTGAGAAAATCCATAAGCTTGCAGCTTAGCTGAAAATTCAGTGTTCCATTGTCTCGAGGCCTGTTTGAGGCCATAAAGACTCTTCTTTAGTCTACAAACTTGCCCTGCTTGTGCTTTTGAGTATCCTTCTGGAGGCACCATATAAACTTCTTCATCAATAAATCCATGCAGGAAAGCATTGTTTATGTCTATTTGATGTAATTCCCAGTGTTTCATAGTAGCAACAGCAATCAAAAGCCTGACAGTCACTAGCTTAGCCACTGGTGAAAAACTCTCGGTAAAGTCAATACCAAAAACTTGGTTGTACCCCTTAGCCACCAACCTGGCTTTGAACCTCTCCACAGAGCCATCAGGATTTCTCTTCACCTTATACACCCACTTACTACCAATAGCATGTTTGTTAGGAGGCAAGGCTGTTAACTCCCAAGTTTCATTGGTTTCTAAGGCTTCCAGTTCCTTCCCCATAGCATCCACCCATTCTTTGCATTTACTGGCCTCTAGATAAGAATTAGGCTCTTGAATCTGAGTAACATTTGCTAGAAAACACATATATGCACTGCTAAAGAGAGGGGAGATAATATAAGGATACGTAGGTGGTGTGTGTTTGGATGAATTTAGAGCAAATGAGGATGAAGTGGCCCAAGCTGCAGTTTGACTGTTTGAGGATGGTAGGGTAGTAATGAAATCTTTGGTCCAGGTAGGGATAGATCTCTGTCTATGACTTCTTCTAGGAATCACATGTTCCACTGTGTCTGTGGATGATGACTGATGATCAGGGGAATGGACTGGTGATGTAGCATTTGAAGTTGGAGAAGTTTGATGAGATCTATTGAGTATAGCTCCATCAGGATGTCGAGTAGCCTGACTTTCTGGGTTTATGTGAGGAGGTAAAGTGGTTTCAGAGTTGGATTCATAGACTGGTAGGGGAAGAGGAGTGTCATTTGTTTCTGGAGAAGGGCTTTGAGATTGGAATGGAAAACTTTTCTCAAAGAATTTGACATCTCTGCTCACAAAGACTTGATGGGAGTCCAGATCATATACTTTGAATCCCTTTTGTCCTGGACTATATCCTAGAAACACACATTTAGAAGCACGATGGTCAAACTTGGCTTTGTGTGGGGTGGTGTTTGTAGTATAGCAGAGGCAACCAAAGGGTTTAAGCATGTGATAATCTGGCTCATAGCCATATAGCAGTTCAAAAGGAGTCTTCCAGTCAAGTAGCGAGGAAGGTAATCGATTTATGATATAGGTAGCCATAAGTATGGAAAATGTCCAGAACTTGGAAGGTAAATGAGCATGAAACATGAGGGACCTGGCAATTTCTAGGAGATGTTTATGTTTTCTCTCCACTACCCCATTTTGTTGGGGGGAGTAAACACAGCTCCTTTGATGGATAATGCCATGTTTTTGAAATAGCAGTTGGCATTCCCTATTTGTGAATTCTGTCCCATTATCACTTCTGATAATCTTAACCCCTTTTTCAAATTGGGTGCTCACAAATTGGATGAAGGTCCCAATGAGATTGGAAACCTGTGTTTTGTCTACCATTAAAAAGGTCCAAGTTGTCCTGGTGTAGTCATCCACTACAGTTAGTATGTAGGGGGTTTTGGTGAGGGAAGGCTGTTTATATGGTCCCCAAACATCCAAGTGTATCAATTGAAAGGCTTGTGTAGTTTGTATAGAACTCAAAGGGAAAGGCAATCTTTGTTGTTTGCCTTTATGGCAAGCATCACATTTGGCTAATGATTCACATTCTATAGGATCAGGTTTAGAAATGAATTTCAAATGCTGTAAAGTTGAATAAGAAGCATGTCCAAGTTTATAATGCCAACTGGTCAAAGAACCTTTACAATCATCAATAGCAGAATTAAGAGAATTACAAGGAATGGAAAGAGTTTTTGTTACATCAGTAGCTTGCAAGCTGTTTTTGTCCAGTATATAAAGTTTCCCCAAGAGCCTCCCAATGGCAATTATTTCATCAGTTTGTAGGTCCTGCAATAAGCAATGAGTGGGGTAAAAAGTGCATTTAATCTTGGAAGTGGCAGCTAGTTTTCCCACTGATAATAGATTGTATTTAAAGCTAGGGGTGTAAAGAGTGTCTGTAAGATGGATTTTATGAGTTAGGTGTACTGTTCCAATGTGTGTGATAATTTTAGTGGAACCATCAGGCAAATAGACAGGTGTATAGGTGGAAACTTGTGTAGGATGAGACAATAAATTGAAGTCAGTGCACATATGGCTGCTAGCTCCTGTATCCAGAATCCAAGCTCCTATTTCTAGTCTATCATGCACTGTAAAAGCATGGTGATAGGTCTCAGAAATATGTTTACCTGCAAATTCACCAAAGTGTGCAAAGTTCACCATTCCTCCACTGTTTCCGAATGGTATTGCTGATTGCATATACTTCTTAATCTCTTGTTGCACAATGCTTGAAATATCAGGTGATTGTCCCTTCAATTTGTCCTCAGACCTCTCTATGTTCTCTTCAAAGTTTAGGGGGCTGTCAAGTACATTAGCCATCGATCTGTTATAGTTATTTTGACCCCTCTGTTCCTTCAATTTCTTATACCAATCCGGGTATCCCACAATCCTGAAACAGTTTTCTTTCAAGTGTCCCTTCATATTACAATGAGTGCAAAACAGATTTGATTTATCTTCATGACTACCTCTCCCACTGTACCACCTGCCTCTTCCTGAGTTGTTTCCTCTAGCACCACTCTGTGTACTGATGGACAGTGCATTATCAACATTTTCAGCATAGAGATGATGAACATCTCTCTGTTTCTCAACACTCAGTATCATGGAATATGCTCTATTAACCGTGGGTGATGGATCCATAACTAGGATCTGGTTTCTCACATGATCAAATGTATCATTTAGTCCCATAAGGAATTGAATCAGCTTACTGAAAGCACTAGCCTCCATGATCTTCTTACTTGCTCCACAATTACATCCTTCACAGTTACACACTGGAGTTGGAGCTAAGCAGCATATTCATCCCATAATTTCTTAAGCTTCGTATAGTAAACAACTACAGCCATGCTACCTTGACTGAGATTGTTAATTTCTCTTTGGATCTGATACAACAGAGGTCCATTAGATTCACCAAATCGTTGTTCCAATTCTTTCCAAAGTTCGTGTGCCGATTCCACGTAAATGAAGGCATCAACTATTTCCTTTGAAATTGAATTTAGAATCCACGATGTTACCATAGAATTTACCTTCTTCCATCGCCTATAGGTTGGGGAATTCACCGCTGGCTTCGCCCACTGTCCGGTGACAAAACCTAGCTTGCTTTTAGCTTCTAACGCCATTTTGATTGCTCGACTCCAGCTGAGATAATTATTTCCAGTCAGCTTCGAAGTAACTAAGGCAGCTCCTGGATGATCTGAGCTCTGTAAACTGAGTGGATCTTCATTGTAATCATCGCTTTGATGCGTATTTCTATGTGGTCTGGGTTCAGTGGTTACTGGAATCTCTTCTTCATTGATTTCTATCTCCGCCATCTTCGATTGAGCAACCTAATAGCTCTGATACCATGTAAAATCCAACACCTCTAATATATTTTCTACTAATCTACCTTTTATTCATCTATCTTCTTTTTTCATCGTTAAAGGAAAACAGTTTGCTGATCTATATATCAGCATACAGGAAGGGAAAAACAAAAAAGGGCAAATAGAACCAATACAATGACGACACGTCATCAACTTACCAACTAAAGATAAGGACTAAGCAGTAAAGCAAATAAAAGTTTGAGGACCTAAAGATTAAAGAATAAATGCAACAAATGCAGTAAAGCAAGTAAACAAAACAGCATAAGTAATCTCTACAGTAGATCCCCACGGAGGTACTATGATTGTATGAATCCTTCAAATATGATCCCCTTATTTGGATAATATAAATCCCCTGCTAGGGATAATCAAATTCTCCTTCTAGGTCTCAAGACTTTAGCTTGCCTCTAAACCAACGAATCAAGCCTCATTGCTTAGGTATCCTTTAAAATGTTGATATGATTATATTGTAAGTGTTAATTTTATATATGCAGTACTAAACTTTTACCTTACTTTCAATCACTTGTAATCTATTTCCCACATGTTCAAGTTCAGTTGTCTAGGAGCCACCTGCCCCCCGCCCACCCATCAAGGAGTCTACATATGGATGCGAGTGGTCCTTCCGCCCACATGTGATCTTTTGCTTACTTTCAATTGGGCAATTAGAATTTAATTTTCTCTGATTAAATTCATTGACCTTGGAAATTTTATCACTCGTCTTCCAGGTTTCAAATGCGATAAAATTTATTTAGAACTTTTCGGATGGAATTTATTCAAAAAATTGTATTTTTTTTTCATCGTCTTTTTCAATTCCTTATTGCATTAATTATGAACCACTTTTTATTTTTTAATTAATACTTTGTTTTACATGTCAATCATACATTCAAAGATCATCTTTGAATAATGATAAACCCTTAATTGACAAAATTATGGTAGAAAATATTTCAAGTGTCCATTGGGCGATATGCCAATTTACCGCTACATTGAGCAAGTGTTTGGTTCCACTTTTTTTTTTTTACCTAAAAATCACCTACTACTAAAAGTCAAAATCAAACATCAATATCAACCATACATTTCACATCATCACTCATTATTATCCACACATCTCGTGGTCCCCACCACTACACTCCACTTTTGTAACGACCACGCCCAAATTTAAAAAAAAAAAAATTCTAAGTGAAACGTCGTCGTTACGACTTAACCCCTTTAAATTGAAAATTTACGCCAAACGCTCGTCTAATAGAAAAGAAAATAATTATTTAATAATTTAATCGGGTCGAATTTTATTAAAAGTCACGAAATTTAGTCTTCTGGGCTCTGAGCCCAAATTCCAATTTAAAAATGTGTTTCTAACGCCGACAATGATATATTACGACCTGTTCAATTTCTGGATCAAGCCCATCTTGAATATAGGTTGGGCCTATAACCCTACACAACTCACACTTTTAAAAACACCCGGCTGCTCAATTTTCCCATTCTTACGCCAAAAAAAAAAAAAGAACCCTACCATTCACGTTCTTGGGCATCAAAGAATTCTCTTCTGCAGATTTTCAAAATTTCAGCAGGTAACTACCTTTCTCTGCTCATATTGAAGTTTTTATGCAACGGTTAATTGTTTTTCGTTCCAATTATTCCTACTGCAGATCCACCATATACACGCGCACGTATTAGTTTACATGTAGGTTGCAGTGTAGCTTATGAATTCTTTCAAACAATCCAACGCCCAAACACATTCAAATCAATACCAATTTATTTCCTTCCTCACAGACTGAATCGAGACAACCTACTGTTAATTTCCCTATATTTTTTTTTCATGTATCATGAATCCATTACATGAAACATAAAACGCAACCAAACTTCTCAAACCCAATCGAAAAAAAAAAAAAAAACAGGTCCTGCAATCAGATTTTCGCAAACACTCTTCAAAAAAATTCATGTTCAATCCTTCATCTCCAAACTAAGGCCAAGCTCGAGAATTAAAAAAAAAAAAAAAAAAAAAATGTTCTGCATGAATAGTGACCGTGAACAGTACCGCGAGCGTGAATAGTACTCGGCCATGGTTCTTGTGCTTAACCTTCAATTTCTTCCATATCTCCCTCTCAAATCCATCGTCGAACGTAGTAGAATCCTATTGTCGAGTTTTTGATGACGAATTTTGGCCGGAAAACCTTCAATTTCGCCACTTCGGCGCTTCGGAACTCGGTCGGTTGTTTTCTTCTCCTTTCCTCTCTTGTTCGGCCGGATGCCCACTCACCCCGACTACCATCGTCGACGACGGCGCCTCTGGCGAACTCGACGGCCAACGCGTCGGACTCCCTCTTCCCTTCCCGGTGGACACGCTCGGTCTCTCTCTGTGAACTCGTGTATGCCAAATGAAGGAAGAAGGAGACCCAAGCCCAATTTTTGACCCTAAATTTGCAACCCAAGTCCCTCAAACTCGAGATTTAATATAAGTTGGCCCTAACTCTTCTGTGGTCATCTAAATTGGTCCCCTAAAGTCACTTATCCTCTCAATTAAGCCCCAATCAAGTTATAAAAAGCTCAACTAAGCCCTCAACATCTTGGAACTACCACAATTGACTCCCATCTGACCCACAGATAATTGCGTCGAGCCCCAGGTTCTAATTCTAGCTTCCAAACAGCCCTAAATCACGCTTTATCTTTCAATCAAGTCCAAATTAAGTTTTAAAACTTCAATTTCCACCCTCAAATCAATACTTCTTCAATTCCACTCAAAGCAATTTTTAAAGTTTTCAATTAGGCCCTATAACTTTTAATTAAATACTTTAAGACCTAATAAATTATTAAAGTCAATTTCAATATTTAAATTATTAAGATATGTTTAATTTCTTCTACTAGACGATTTGAGCAAGGTCCTCAGAAGGCGTAGCATCACATCGGCCCTAAATTCGAGGAAAATCTACAAGAATAACAATTTGAGGTGGGGTTTATTTTATGCAAAATGGTTACTTTATGCAAAATTATTTTACTTCTTGCTAATGTTTTTATTTTGAAAGCGATTGTTTACTTTAAAATCCATATCATGTTCTCTTTACGTGTTATTATAATTTGTGGTATTTGCTATGTGACATGCATGTGATGGTGTTAAGTACCATCTCTTCTATTTGAATGGTTAAGCGCCATTCTGATAGTCATAGCGACTTTCCCCACGCTGGACGGAGTTTCCAATACTCGACCTTTCTATAGTTTAATTGCCTCTAGTTGTAATTTCATGTGTGGATATATGATATGGTGAAATGTTTTTCTACGATTGCCTCACGAGTATAACAACGTTATACTCACCCCAAACGCTTTTAAACTTTTTTTCGAGATTAAGGAGTGAAGTAGGCGAAGGGCGTGCATCATCCACCAAAATTACTATATTAAACTAGTTTTCTTTATTAGATGATCGTTCAAAACTTAGTATCACCTTATTTTTGAGCTTCCGCATATGGTTTAGAGTTTAATTTAATTTATTTAGAGAATGAACATTGAATATCAATTTGTTTGATATTATTTCATTTAAGTGCATGAATTTTGAACCGTATTATTATTATTCCTAATATGATTATTATTGTTAGTATTATTACTGAAAGGGTTAAAAAAAAAAAAAAATTCGTCGTCGATTTTCCCCATTTCGAATTAGTCAAAGGCCATTGTGGTAACTCTTCGATATTTAAAAATCGGGGCGTTACAACTTTTATCAAAATTTTAGACAAAACTGAGTACACGCGAACACACTCTGAATTAGTCATCCAAGTTTTTCGATTTATTTATTTTTTTTTGTAAGTGTTCTCTCTACTTTTTCACTTAAAAATCACATACTACTAAAAGGTCAAAATCAAGATCAACATCAATCACACATTTCACATCATCACTCCTTATTATTTACATATATATCTCGTGGTCCCCACAACTATCCACCCAAAAACTTAAGTTTTAGCAAACTTTTAGGGGGGAAAAAAAAGGAAAGAAAGAAATGAACACCTAGTAAGTGTTTTAATCTTAAAAACTACTAAGAGCATGTTTGGTAAAACTTATTTTTCTTGTATATGGTTTCAATTTTTTTCGTTTTTATAATAAAAAAATTATTTTTTTCATCCATTTAAATAATTTCTTTGTATTTTAAACACTCATCCTTCCAAAAAAGAAAAATTGTTTTTCTTCTTTAAAGCGATTTTGGCGCAAATAATCCCAAAAAATTAGTCATATTACAGATTTAGTCCCAAATAATAAAAGGTAGCGCAAATGGTCCAAAAAAAACTTTGGTGCAAATGGCCCATTTGGATGGAATCCATCCGTTTAACCGTTAATCAAAGCCAACTGTTGAAAAATTGGGTGCGCATTTGGTCCATTTCACTTAAAATAAATGATAGAAAAGGTCCTAACTTTAGATATTGTTACAATTAAGTCCCAAAGTTTGAAAAATATATACTTTAGTCCAAATTTTAGTTAAATTGTATAATTTTATATTTTATTTTTTCTATGGGTGCTTATTTGGTCCGTAATTAATTTTATTGAATTAATTTGATACCGATTAAATAGTTTTTATCAAAAAATTTCAACACAGTAGCATTTGTTCGAATTAATATAGTATCACAACTTTCAAAATTTTTCTTTAGCATTAGAGACCCGCACATTTTGATTTTATATTCCTAATAGAATTTTATATAAGTACAATAATTATATTTATTATTAACTATGAGTTAAAATCAAAATGTGCGCGTCTCTAATGCTAAAGAAAATTTTTGAAAGTTGTGATATTATATTAATACGAACAAATGCTACTGTGTTGAAAATTTTTGATAAAAACTATTTAATCGATATCAAATTAATTCAATAAAATTAATTACAGATCAAATAAGCATCTATAGAAAAAATAAAATATAAAATTATACAATTTAACTAAATTTGTGATTAAAGTATATATTTTTCAAACTTTGGGACTTAATTGTAATAATATTTAAAGTTAGGACCTTTTGTGTAATTTATTTCAAATGAAATGGATCAAATGCTCACCCAAGTTTTCAACAGTTGACTTTGACGGACGGATTCCATCCAAATGGACCATTTGTGCACCAAAGTTTTTTTGGGGACCATTTACGCTACTTTTTTTTATTTGGGACTAAATTTACGATATGACTAATTTTTTAGACTATTTACCCCAAAATCCCTTCTTTGAAAAAAAAAAAAAGAAAAATCTCAGACGAATAGTGATTTTATAACTTGTTTTTACAATTTTGTAATTCTGTATTGCTAAATTTTTCTAACAGCACCGTTCCGGTGCACCCGGGTGTGCCATAGCTTATGGCACACCCGGGTGATTTTCTCCCTCGTCCTGATTCGGTTTTGAAATCCGAAAATTTTGTTGGATTCATCACGACGAGACGGAGCTCCAGCAACTTTGACCGATCTTTGACCGGTCACCACGGGCCGCCACGGTGTCCAAAATTTTTTTTTCAAATTGCTGGAGCTCCGTCTCGTCGTGATGAATCCAACAAAATTTTCGGATTTCAAAACAAAATCCGGACGAGGGAGAAAATCACCCGGGTGTGCCATAAGCTATGACACACTCGGGTGCAACATTATCAATCATTCCATAGTGTTACATAGCATTCACATGTGATGACACCGCCAAACCGGGCCCCAAACCCCCACTTGATAGTAGACCTGGCCCCCTGAAACCAATCAAATCCTGTTCCGGAATCGGTCAAAATCGGTTCACGCCGGTTCAAATTTTGTTTGAACTAGAGCCACTTTTTTTTTCTTTTCCCCTAATTTCCTTTTTATCTATAAATATCCCTCTATCTTCTCTTATTCTCCACACAACTCTTATTCTCTCAACTCCCATTTTCTCAACTCTCAAACTAGTTACATTACATGTTTACATTTTGCAATTTAAAAAAGTTCTACATATAATCTGTACAATCTCAATTGTTATTATTATACTTTCTAAACACATTTTTATTGTACAGTACTAAAATGTCAGATTTTAGTAAAGATGCATCAAACCCATATTTTTGTTTAGGGTTTGGGGTCAAGGTGTCATTTTTTTTTTTTAACAAAATCGTTGAATCGGCGGTTAAAAACCGGCACAACTCTTAATCTCTCAACTCCCATTTTCTCAACTCTCAAACTAGTTACATTACATGTTTACATTTCGCACTTTAAAAAAGTTCTACACATAATCTGTGCAATCTCAATTGTTATTATTATACTTTCTAAACACATTTTTATTGTACATTACTAAAATGTCAGATTTTAGTGAAGATGCATCAAACCAATATTTTTGTTTAGGGTTTGGGGTCAAGGTGTCATTTTTTTTTAACAAAACCGTTGAATTGGCGGTTAAAAACCGGCACAAAAGAACAGTCTTAAAAAAAATGTTGAACATGACAATTGGGTGCCGGTTCAATCTAACAGTAAATCGTGAACTGGTGGTGAACGAGTCAAGAACCACCTGTTCACGAACCGTGACTACTTCTACTTGATAGACCTCAATATATTGGTTGGCCTTGACTGAGATTGGACAAGATGAGTGGTTACGCACATGTCAACCATAAAAAAAAATGTATATTTTATTGGGGCTGTATACAAGTCCATATCGAATTATATACATTGGGAGGCCATTCGTTTATAAACATGAGAAGGCTCACATGGTTGAAGGATGATATAGAAAACATCAAGAGTCACATTCTCCCTATAATTTATGTACAATTTCTTGATCTTAATCATAGGTGATGTCGTTTGTGGGTATTTAATTCAACACGGAAAAGATCACCACATTGTGAGAAGTTGATTTGATTTCCCAAAAGTAATAAACAAAGAGTCATGTCAAGAAAATTACAAGGCAAAGTAAAGGGTGAAGATGATACAGATGAATCATGTATAGCTTCTACAAATAGACCACCGGACCAATATGTTATGGTACAACAATTTGACTTCTATTTTCAAACAATAAGAGACCAAGTGCTTGAAACATTGGTTCCATTTTAGCAAAATATAGTTTGTGACGAGATGAACAATGTAATAATACAAATTTTCACTAGAACGGAATAGGGAAAGTTCCAGAGAGTTCTTCCTAAACAAAATTATCAACTGAATCAAACGATTTGGAGGAATTTCAAAAATAAAACTCGAAGAGAAGATAACATAGAAAGGAACATGGTTAAGTTAGTCACCAACAAGGAAGGGCCATTTACGATTGAAGTTACAGCAAAACATCTATCACCGAAGTTCAATGACACAACAAAACAACATGATGGTATCGGTGATTCTATTGATTGTATATGTACGTTTTCGTCTTGAATTACACGGGATGGCAATATGCAAACCATTCAGAGCATTTTCCATTACATTGTACAAAGATACAACAGTGGTTTGACATCCTTGCTACTAGATCTATTTGACTATTTCCTCCTTTTTTTTTTTTTTTTTAGTTTGCAAAATAAACTCGATAATGTTTCTCAAACAGTGCGAGGAAGAAGAAAATTCCTGACTTTAATGCAAGTTATACAAGGGAAAGGCGAATCGTTTAGAGATTATATTATTGAATTCAATAGAGCAACAATGGTTAAGACTTAAGAATATGCAAATAACATCGAGACACCGTTCCACCCTTATTTAAAAAAAAAAAAAAGTTTCTTTTAGAGAATCAATTCTTAGGCTGTGGCTAAATGCACCCAGTGATTTACTTCATGCGCCCATTAAAAAATAAATAAATAAATAAAAACTAATATATCCTCACTCTCATTTCTCATAAAATAAATTAAAAAAACTGTTCCCTCCACTTGGAGCGAACACCAACTCGGTGTTCGCTCCATTTGGAGCGAACACCCAGTTCGATGTTCACTCCAAATGGGGTGAACAACCACATGGGGGTTCGCTCCAAGTGGAGCGAATGCCTACATAATTAAAAAAGAAAAAAAAGAAAAAAAAAAGAAAGAATTATGGATGAAAAGGTTTTGCTATTATTTTTTGTTCAAATTTTTTATAATTGTTCAAAGTTTTTTTTAATAACTATATTTAATACTAATCGGATAAAGCTAATTATTGTATCATCAAAAAATTTTCGACATTCATCGTTAATGTAGTTGCAAAAAACTTTTAAAATTTTCGAAATTAGTCGTCAAAGTGGTAGCAAAAAATTTGATTTTTTTAATAATTATGTTCAACACTAATTGGATAATGCCAATTACTTTATCATTAAAAAAATTTCGAAATTAATCGTCAAAGTGGTAGCAAAAAACTTGAATTTTTTAATAATTGTATTCAGCACTAACCGAAAAAAGCCAATTACTTTATCATTAAAAAAATTTCGAAATTAATCGTCAAAGTGGTAGCAAAAATTTTAAATTTTATAATAATTGTATTCAACACTAATCGGATAAAACCACTTTGACGACTAATTTCGAAATTGTTTTAATGATAAAGTAATTGATTTTATCCGGTTAGTATTAAATATAATTATTAAAAAATTCAAAATTTTTGTTACCACTTTGACAATTAATTTCGAAATTTTTTAAAGTTTTTTGCAACCACTTTAATGATGAATGTCGAAATTTTTTTGATGATACAATAATTAACTTTATTCGATTAGTGTTGAATACAATTATTAAAAAAAAAACTTTGAACAATTGTAAAAAATTTGAATAAAAAATAATAACAAAATTTTTTCATTTGTAGTTCCTTTTTTGTTTTTTTATAATTATGTGAAGTTCGCTCCAAGTGGGGCGAACACCCGTGTGTGGGCGTTCACCCCATTTGGAGTGAACACCCATTTGGGTGTTCGCTCCAAGTGGAGGGAACAATTTTTTTAAAATTTTTATTTTTATGAAAAATAGGAGGGAGGGTATATTATTTTTTTATTGTTTTTTATTTTTTAACTTTTTTAAGGGGCACATGAAGTAAATGGTTGGGTTCACTTAGCCACAGCCCATATCAACGAACGGCGCTAACGCCAAACATGGTCTTGCGCCTTCGCATTTCGTGTCCTCCGTGCCAAATTTCCCAAATATTCTTCCCGCCATTCCGATTTTCCCCAATGGATCCATCCCTCTTCCCCTCTCCAAAATGGGGCATTAATCCCACTCTAATCCTCAAAAATTAAACCCATCTTGAACTCTCATTTCAATTTAGCTCAAGAAACCCTTTTCAATTTCATCGTCATCCTGATAGAGATTCCAGTGTAATCAGAGATGGGAATCCCAGGGCTTTTGCCCCTGTTGAAATCAATAATGACGCCAATACACATAAAGGACCTCGAGGGCTGCAGCGTCGCCATTGACACGTATTCTTGGCTCCACAAGGGCGCTCTTTCTTGCAGTACCGAGCTCTGCAAAGGCCTGCCCA
Organism: Jasminum sambac; assembly: GCA_018223645.1. Taxonomy (NCBI): domain Eukaryota; kingdom Viridiplantae; phylum Streptophyta; class Magnoliopsida; order Lamiales; family Oleaceae; genus Jasminum; species Jasminum sambac. The sequence goes on along the minus strand of CP073647.1, from coordinate 31,882,378 downwards.
CCTCCAAGTACCCCTCTTTCTATCCACTTATGCATATGCTTGCGTGCGATATGACAATGCCTTTCTGTTAATTCATCGTATGGACAGTATATCTATTTGTATTGTCTCTGTATATGGGCTTTTAATGTATTGCTTTCTTTTGATCTGAAATTTATGCATTTTATTTGGAATAGTAGAAATCAATTCAATTATTCAAGAGTCAAAAAATGCATTACTCTTTATCCTCTCATTTGAGTTGTGTGTTTAACTTTGTGGGTTTTTTTTTTGGGGGGGTGAGGATGGGCTTCTGGGTGTGTGTCAGACTAGTACTGCAATGCAATGTCTTCTAGTTCTTGGATTGCTGAAAATGGCATCTTTTTTATGAAAAGGAGACAATAAAAGAGAATAGAGCAATTTGTTTTCCACATGAGGCAGTAAGTTCAATAAAAACATGTTTTGAACATTATTTTATATGTACTCTTCCAGGCATATTGACTACTGTATGCATCGAGTAAATATGTTGTGTCATTATGGCATTAGACCCATTCTTGTATTTGATGGAGGTCCCCTACCAATGAAGCTCGACCAAGAGAACAAGCGAGCCAGGTATGACAGTTTGTCTGTTAAATAGTATATGGTTCCATCTGATTGGCAACATTTGCATCAGTCCAGATTCCAGTTCTTACAGGCATCGATGGACATATCAGTTTTGAGAACAATTCACGTTCTTTTCTTGTTTTACGTGAATGTCTGAGTTTGCTATAATGGATTGCAGGTCGAGGAGGGAAAATCTTTCTCGTGCTATGGAGCACGAGTCGAATGGAAATCTAAGTGCTGCTTATGAGTGTTACCAAAAAGCCGTTGATATATCACCTTCAGTCGCCCATGACCTAATCCAGGTTGGAAATACTTATTTGTTGCAACAATGTTATAATCAGTCTGTAAGGATCATATGATGTCCATAAGACTGTTATGTGACTTAATTTGTATTTCGAGATCTTTTTACTTCCTAATGACAGTCAATCTTGGGGATTCGTTTCCTTGTTGAAGGTCTTAAAGCAGCAGAATGTTTCATATATCGTGGCTCCTTACGAGGCAGATGCCCAAATGGCATTTTTGGCCGCTAGCAAACAGGTTGATGCAGTTATTACTGAGGATTCGGATTTGATACCATTTGGTTGTCCCAGAGTGAGTTTCTTGGCGTTAATGTTTGCAATTTTTTGTATCTTGATATAAGGTCGTGCGAGGTTGTTATGTTGATAAATCTATTCTGAGTGTTGTGTTTATCTTACCAACGAAAGCTCTATGGCATGCAGATCATCTACAAAATGGATAAATTTGGGCAAGGTGTTGAGTTTCGATACTCAATGTTACAACACAATAAGGAACTAAATTTGACAGGTTTCACACACAAAATGATTCTTGAAATGTGCATTTTGAGTGGTTGCGACTATTTGCAGTCTCTGCCAGGAATGGGGCTGAAAAAATCTCATGCTCTCATTAAAAAGCTCAAAAGTTATGACAAGGTAAATATTGGCATTAAAACACGTGCTAGTTGCCAGTTTTATAGCCTGTACAGTGAAGTAAATTGCAAAAAAATCCTAATTACTTTACTTGACAACAGGTTATCAAACATCTGAAATACAACGGTGTTGCTGTGCCTCCTCTTTATGAAGAATCTTTCAAAAAGGCAATTTTGACATTTTTGCATCAACGAGTCTATGATCCCATTACTGAAGATATTGTACATCTATCTGAGCCTTCTGAAAATATGGACGATAATTTTGACTTCTTAGGTCCATATCCTTGTGTTATTGTTTGTCTTTATAATTTAATGCACTTGAAATCCCACATCTTCATTTTATCATTGAATTTGTACCTTAACCAAGATCACATCAATGCCACAGCATGTCGCCAAAGGCATAGCTCTAGGTGACCTCGATCCTTTTACTAAAGAAGCAATCCAGGTATTATATTCCTATCGACATTTTTTATCATCGATTTTACTAGTTCATGTGTTTATTTGCTTATTTTCTTTGGGTCCATGGTAAATCATCATCTTTGTTTGACAGGGAGAATGTGGTGGTGTTGAAAAGTTGCTTAATGAAACTTACCAACTAAAGAATTTCAAGCCCGAAGGTCAAAAGAAAAAGCTCGATTTGCCTGCACAAAAGAATCTCCTGACTAACTACTTCTGTATCCATATATATCTATGCATGTATACTTGGCTTCACATTTTCTTTTTTCTGCAGCCCCTGTTATGTTCAACCTTAATCTTTTCTTAACATGTTAAGGTTTTGCCTCTCTTGAGGCTAAGAGTAAATTCAGGGCCCCACGAATCACACCTACGCATCCCAATGCAAGCAATGAAAGTTCTAGTCCCAATCTTGATTTCCATATGGACACTGTAAGTAAATCATAATTCATATAATCACGGTACCTGTAGACAATCAGAGTATTTAAGATTTTTCTTTTGGACTTTCAGGTAAAACATAGCATTGACTCTGATAGTCCCAACTCTATGGAGTCACTAGATCACGGTAAGAATTGGCATTTCTTTCTCATAATTTAAGGTTGTTTGTTTTTCGCCTATGAAGCAGGTGTTACCTTCAAAAACCTATTACATGTGTCCTGAATATACAAAAATTTACGAACTTCGTATGCTCTTCTGTTTGAGTAGGGTTAAATAACAGAGAAATTGCAGATGACACTGAAATGAGGCAAAATAACTTGGTACGAAATTCAGTCTATAAGCCTTGTGTTGTGTTGCACAAGGATCGTAGCTCAGATCAAGAAGTTGGTAACAGAGTAACAGAAAGAAGAGATGTAGTTGTGAGGAGCTCCTATTTTCTGCACAAGCCCACAAGGAACAATCCTGAGGAAAATAAGATTGATGTCGATGACAATGATTCTGATAGATTCAAAGATATCCTTTCTGATTACGCATACAAGTCGTCCTCTGAATCATCCGAAGCAAAATATAGACCAGAAAATAAAAATAAATTAGCGATGAACGCTGTTATCCCTCTGAAGACGCTTGGTCTTGATGCTAATGAGTGCAAAATAAAGAACAAAAGGGGCAGAGTCACAAGTCCTTACTTTCAGACAAATTCAGTTAACGTGCATAATGAGGAAGCCATGTCTGAAGACCATGAAGAAAGCACAGTGAAAAAAAGAAGAGTTGAAGGGAATGATTCAAATGTGCTGTCAGGTATGTTTCTTCTTTTTTAGAAACACATGCAAAATTTCAAGGCATTCAAATGAACATTATTATTTCAGGTAGAGCTGCATCTAATCTTGAGGAAGAGACAACAGCTGAAAAAGGAAAATTTGGGTGCAATATATCTCATTTGGGGAATTACTCTGAAATAGCTGAGAAATCAATGGAGAAGTTCGTTTCAGTTATATCGTCCTTCAGATTTACCTCGACTGGTTCACGTGCAAGTGGTCTTCGTGCTCCTCTCAAAGATATAAAGAACACTTGTGCAAAAAGGTACCCTTTTAGTAATGCTTATTAGTTATTTCTTGATTCAAATAAAGTGCAATTGAGAACAATGTTACAACCTCGTATTACTATTGTATGAAGCTCAACTGGTGACATGGATTTGAACAAGTTTAGGTATGAACCCACCAAGCAGAAGGTGCCATCACAACGCCATAAGAGTTAGAGTTCATATGTTTATATTCATGCAATCAAATTCAGTGCCAGAAAGTGGCGCTGTTTTCGTCATTCCTTCATCACTTGACAGCGTGAGTCAAGTAGTATTTGCTTTGTGTTTAATGGTTAAAACTTTTGGTTTTCGTCCCTTTGATTTCTTCTCAAGTCTCGACTCTAAAAAGACACTTTTTCGTGCAGGTAATGATTGTGACATGAATGTTGATGACATGTTTGGTACGATGAATTTGGACACGGCTGGACATGAAAAATCGTCGATTGTTATTGCATATTTTTTGTCAAAAACTGAATGGAAGAATCCGTGGAGAAATTTTTAGTTGTCACTTGTAACTTGTTTTTGAATGGAAGAATCTTTGGAGAAATTTTTAGTTGTCGCTTGTAATTCTGATGCGACCAGAAAGACTTTGTACAATGATTGGTCTGATAATGGAATGTTGTGCCCTAGTTGCATGTTAATCCTCCCATGAAGTTGCATGTGGTTCCATAAAATCACACATGGTTTCTTTTAGAAAATAGAGTCTGGGTTTTTCACTATTGATCTAGTGCTCAATTCTGGCTCTAAGAAGAAGATATAGGAGATGAAAGGAGCGAGAGTTCACGGAGTGAGTCAAGTAGTATACATAACTATTTTTCAAGAATATTAAAATCGTAATGTCAACAAATTCACATACTAGACTAGATATGATCGATTGTTTAATATTCAATTGGAAGATTACAATAAATCGTGCTACTTCAAGATCAACAACTTATTAAATGTAATAGATTAATTTGTTAAAACAACAATTTTAAGTGTGAAAAATATAATAATGAATAAATTTGTGCTTCTTAGGAGCCATACAAAAATATCATTTGTCTAATATCGGAAATTGTGCTTTATTTTTCGAAAAATACAATTTAATGAATCTCTCATAATATCATGCCCCACACGAGCAAGAAGTGCTTTGATTGGATTATTCTGCTATGAGGCCATCTTTAACGCTGGCATCAATTGCCTCGGCCCTCGGATGTGCAGTAGAGAGAGAGAGGAGAGAGAAAGGAAGAAAAGAATAATTTATTTTAAAAGTGAATGGAAAGTGAATAGAATGAAGTATATAAAAAAAAGAGCGGGAAAAGTAAAAAAGAAGAGAGAGATAGAAATAAATTTAAAAATAACAATAAAATAATAGTGGAAGAATTCTGGACGGGCGTCTATATCTGGACGTGGTACGGATATCAATAAAGAAAAAGTGAAAAAAAAAGTGGGATAATTGAGATAAATGCGATTAAAAATAGAAAAAGAAAAGCCAAATAAGCAAAAACGGGGGCCCCCACCCCAAGCCGTGTGTCTGCCCCTCTCCTCTGCCATTTTTTCCCAATTGAAGGCTGCATTGTGGATGGCCTGAGATAAAAATTATGTTTCTTCAAAGTACACAATAAATTATATTTTAAAATAATAAAATGTATAAGATTGTTTTGAAGTATAATGTGCAATACAATATAAAGGGGCATATAGATATTTTCTTGCTGCAGCGCAATGCAATGAACTCCTTATTGGTGTAAGTGAACTGTAAACCTCTTACCGAGGTAAGTAAACCCCTCATGGGGTATAGTATGAATCCATTATTGGGGTAATATAAACCCTCTATTGGGATAGTAAGATTTCCCTTTTGAAAAATTGAATTTGGACTTGTAAGTCTCAGGACCTCAATTTGACCACCTAGCCAAACCTCATCGACCAATAATAATAACAAGATCACATCTCGTACTAGTATATACTTGGATAGCCAACAATAATGCTCTATTAGGCTATTAGAATTTATAATTGTCCTACTTCTGAAACAGTAACCAATTGTAAATATTATACACGAACCTATCAAATATTGTATAAGAATTTACTGTTTAGGAGCATAATCGTGCTATGATAAAATAATAAATTTTGTAAAATGTTGCCCTTGTATGACAAATGACAATTTATTCAAATATTGATGTTCATAAAGCTAAGCTACTTCAGAAATATTAACTGATATTATTCTACGTTATTAACAAATTAAGTTTTCTTTGAAAAATCAGTAAATCATAATTAATATTTAATTTAATCACATATATTTGGACTATCGATCACGCTACGGTGACATACTAAATGTCATAAAGAATGTCATAATAGAATAAAATGACTTCAATATCTTTTAAAGCAATATCAATTCAGCCATTCATTAATGGCAAGATAGGAATTTTACTATTATTATGTCATTAATTATGTTAATGGCTATGGCATTCTAGCATTATTATCCTCGGACTATTCAAAAGCCAATAATACTAGCCAATGAGGCCTTGTCTGATGATTACGAGAACATTGCGCTTAAGTATGAATTTGATGTAATTTGTACATTGGAAAAAAAAAACCAATTACTATTCTGCCATATCTCATATGAGATAAATTTAAATAATATGTATGAGAAAATTCATGTGTAATTCAAAAACAATTATCTACAAACATTTTTCTTTTGAACAAAAGAAAATTTAGCTTTCAAGTAATCAACGCTGACGTGGCAAACAGGGAGGCCGGTTAATTTGCAAAAACAGTCATATAAGTTTATTCCCCTTTTCATTTATGGCACTACATATAAGCTCCTTGTTTGCCACATCGGATGCAACATTAACGCTGGTTTGTGAAGAAAAGATGTATGATGCTATAATTAAGTTGATTAGTTTCGTGAATAAATATTGCTATAAATTCTCCTATATTTTTTGACAAGAAAAGATGAACCTCTTTTTGCTAGAACTTGGATATGGAGTTCTCCTCTCTCTCTCTCTCTCTCTCTCTCTCTCTCTCTCTCTCTCTCTCTCTCTCTCTCTCTCTCTCTCTCTCTCTCTCTGCGCTAAGCTTGACTAATAGCACATCATAATTTGGAGAGAAAACGAGACAGTAAAGAAATATAAAATCGTCAATTCAAAAAAATAAATAAATAAAATCGAGTCGATTTATCATGAATTTGTATGCATATTTATAAGATCCAGTGTGGAAGTTACAAGTAGATTAGAGTATGAAGTTACTTTGTAATATTCTAATAAATACTAAATAATTATCAATTTTATCCAATTTACGACAACGTTCCATTAATGATAAATTGCGAATAAGTTATTAGTTAACAAATATGTATGACAATATAATTAAAGTATCATTAATTGTATTATTAATTTAAATTATGAATATAACATTAATGGATGAAATGAAGTTGATCTAATACACCTTGGGATGCATAGTATGACGCACTCCGATGATGTGACACCCAACTTATATGTCACATCATCCTAGAATGTGCCATAGTATGCATTTTGGAGTGCACCACGTCAACCTTATGTTAATTGAAGGACAATGGTTGTGAAATAGCAATAATGCAATTACATTCAAACCCCCAAAAAAAAAAAACCCAAAAAAAAGTTTACCATTCAAATAAAGTCATTAGCGTATTTAATATATTCAAAACAATTATTCATTATTACGATTACGAGAAGTTTTTTCTACAATGGCACAAAAAACAGAGGCATATGTGTCTTCTCCTTCCACAATTATTCCTCTCCTATTTCACTACAAATCTAATCAATCTTTTATTTTATGTAGTAGAAATTTAAGAGTTTAACTTTCATTGATTTTAACCAATAAGAATTATATCACATCGACCATTGGTCTATTTTCAAGTCAGCTGTTATGGATTTCTTTGTAAACATTAGGGTAAATTACTCCAATGGTCCCCAACCTTTCTCTCTTTTTCCATTTTAGTCTCCAACCTTTTTACGACAACACAACCCATAACTTTTCAAACCTTAGCAACGTTAGTCCAAATTGACGTGGTTAACTTACAATAATAGGTTATTAGTTTATTTTTATTTTTATTTAATAAAATAAGGAATTCATTAGCGATTCTATTTATATGTACACTCTTTGAATATTTATTTCTAATTCTCAGTATATAATACTCACTGGATATAAACCTATAGGTCTATTATACCATAAATTTTGTATTAATGGAAATATGACTACATGGCAATCTCAGAAGGAATCTCGCTTATTGCTCAACGAGAAAGGGATCTCTCTAATGGGCCTAAGGAAACTCCGAAATTAAAGGGCCCATCTAGGATGTCACTATCTTTCCCTCTTATAAATAAGAGGTTTGAGGTAACTCTAAACCTAAGTTGAACTAACGTTCTACTCTTTTTCCTCCTTAACATCCAATCCCTTCTATCTTTTCTTATTATACTGACAGTGCTTGATTTGACCGTCAGAATTCCTTCGGTCACCAGCCTTTTTTCCCTCGACAACCATGGCAACTGACAATTTTTTTCTAGTGCATAGGTGAAACGGTAGGTAGCGGTGGCGTCGTAGGAAAAGCGTTGGTATGATAGTAAGAGCGGTTCAATTTCAACCATAAACAAGGTCAATGTATCAAATCTACAAAATCTTTTAGAAATTTAGATTTAGTTCGATACGTGGGTTCAAACATCCTAGGAAATTCAAATAGTGAAAGAATCACAAAATTAAACATTTTTTTAAAAAATCATGCCTCCGTATTTAATGATTTAATTTACCTGGAAATATATCGGATCAAAATAGGAAATAGGTGAGAAAAAAGATCCAAACTGGAGGGTTTCGATGGGATCAAAATTCAAAATAGTATAACTGAATGCAAGTTTTTCCATTAATGTTATCATAAATCTTGCCACCAACGATATGGAGTATGGGCCCCTTATTTTGCTTTTCAGACAAAGAAGATACCGTGTTTTCTATCAAGTTGATGACCTATTGCTTGTCAGGGCTCTTCTGCATTGTCTCTTCAAGTTCAGCCGTCATTGGACACGATCTCGCATGCGGATGTTATGGGATATTGAGTGGGCGAAATCGGGTCCAATGGCTGCTGAACTGGAAAAGAAAATGAAAAAAAGCCCTAACAAGCAATTGCTCGTCAACCCGATGAAAAACTCGATATCTCCTTCGCCGAGTAAACAAAACAAGGGTCCCAAACTCCATGTTGTTAGTGGCAGGATCTATGATAACGTCAATGGGAAAACTTGTCATCAGGTATTCTGTTTTGAATTTTGATCCCATCTAAACCCTTGCATTTAGATCTTTTCTCTCTCCTATTTCCTCTTTTGATCTGATAGGTTTCTAAGTAAATTAAATCATTGAATATGGAGACATGATTTTATTTATTTATTTATTTTATGATTCTTTCTCTCTATGAATTTCTTCAGATGTTTAAGATCTCACATGTTGAACTAAATTTGAATTGGAGAATGAATGTTCAAGGGGTTTACATATAAATTGAATGGTTAATGAATTCCTTGTTTTATTAAGTAAAAATATGAAAGTAACGTAAAGTGTGACACTCTCACTTTTGTGCCACGTCACTCTAAAATGCGCTATAGTGTGCACTCTAAAGTACATCAAATTAGTTTTTTATTAATGGAAGGACAATGGTTGTGAACCAATACCAATGTGATTGCACTAAGCTCTCTCTTTTGTGTATTATTGTTATTATTATTATTATTATTAAGTTTACTATTCGGGTAAAGTCATTAGCGTATTTAACTCATCATGATCACCATAAGTTTTTTTTTACAATGGCACAAAAAGACAAAGATACATCGGTCTTCTCCTTGCAAAATAAGTAGTTATTTCTTCTCATTTCATTAAAAATCTAGAGCATGTTTGTGTTACGCCCTCCATAGACCCACACCAGTTACGTCATCATTCATGTATTACGCGGAGTCTAAAGACAACATCACACTCATCTACCATTCATTTAGAGCAAATATACAAACTTGAGTCCATTAAAAAAAACAAAATATCTTGGCTTGGGTCATGTTCATCATATAATTTACACACCAAGTTAAGATGTACACTATAGACAAAGCAAATACAACTTCAAACATTTAAGATATAAACGGAGCTCAAAAGGTTTTTCTAAAACAAGTATAGCACAAGATCCCTTCTTCCTTATCTTTCTCGCATCATGTTTCTGGACGATTTTCCTCCCTCTCCAACTTGTTGACCACGTCTCAAAAGGGTTTTCTAAAATAAGTATAACACAAGATCTCTTCTTCATCATCTTTCCATAAATCAAGTTCTAGACGATTCTCCGCTCTCTCCAACTTGTTGACCACGTCGTGCATTCACTAACAACATTAACGAACACAACATGAGTCACGAAGACTCAGTAGGTATAGATGCAAATGCAATGCATGCTGCATTCTTACATTTGGCCCTGTTGTGAATCATGTATTTACAATGGCGCCAATTCCTTCATTACATTTCTTCGGCTGTCACCCATTGCTTAACTCGCAATTAGGCCGCCACACATATGCTGTCATAATTAAATCTTTACATTGGGCGTCACCTATGAGCTTAACTCACCCAATAGGTCGTTCTAGGTTCGTAAGTTGCAAACACATGATAATCAACGCGCATACACATGCTTTCATGCTAGAATTGTGTAGACGTTTTCATTTCAAGCCTGGAGGCAATTACACTTCATAGCATAACATTAAGGTTTTACAATCATGTAGGCAACATACTAACATCGAATTCAATTTCTTATCATCATAACTTCATCACATAACTCATGTTAAGATCCAAAGTCTATCAACATTTCATGGGACCATTTATATCACTCAATTACCTATACTTGCCCACACAAGAAACTTACTTTCAAATACTAACACAAACAACCACAAAACTCAAAATACTTCACAAACATATTTCTTACCATGTATCACATGTAAATACATTTATAACCTATCTTAATGTAGAAGAAAATAAGCTCAAAGGTGCTTGCTTAACTTATCTTCTTCCCCATTTTCTTTCATCTTCTTCTTCCTCCCTTGTTATCTCAAATATGCAATATATATTGATCACTAAATTCAAGGAAAAAGATTTGGGAAGCTTGGAAGTGTTTGGTCCTATTCTAGGGTGTCTTATGGTGTGCTAGAACCGAAATTTGGGTATAAATATACTAGTCAAGTGATTGGAAATCTCCAAAAAAATTTCCACCGTCTTGCTTTTACGGCCGTATTTCTTAAAATTACTGCCATAACCTGAGTGATACGGTCGTATCGCGAATAAGTACGACTGTATAAAAGTTTTTGAAAATTTTCCACCATCCTTCATACTTTTCCGTTATGGTCGTATACCGAATTTTACGACTGTATACTACGTATTACGCCCGTATTCTGACTAAATATGACTGCATAAAAGTCTCTGAAAATTTTTCACCTTCCTTCATAATTCACTATTATGCCCGTATAATCATGAATTATGGCAGTATCATAACTTTTATGGCCGTATCATATTATATTATGGTCGTAATATATTATACAGTCGTACTCTCCTTTCATACGGCCAGACAAAACTCTCTGAAAATTTCACGCTTTCCTCTTACATTCGTATCTAATATAATTGCGACCGTAGCTATACATTTAAAGCCGTATGGTTAAATGTTACGGCCATAAATTTCAATTTTTCTGCATATTCTTCCCGACATATATTTGACGGCCATACTATATCCCACTACATCAAATGCATTCTCGAGCATCTCGTAACATGTCACATACATCATCAACTTTACACATAAATCACATATGGGTGTTAGTGTGCATGTAAAAATAGTTTCTTATGTGTTTTTATGTGATATAGGAGAGAGAATGAATGAAGTTGAATAGTTGAGATTTGTGTATTACAGGTAGGTCCCACAAGACATGTGGATGTGAAATAGGAAAGAGAATTAGTGGGGTTGAAAAGAATGTGTAAAACTGTATAAAAACATATAGAAGAACACGCTCATATTTATCACACATGTAATCAGTCGGGGTTTTACAATTTGCATACTCATTTTAATTTATACTTTCTCATTATTTTTCAAATTCAAATTTGATCAAACAAATTACATTCACATATCTCATGGGGTTCACTTATACTTTTTTTTTGAAAATTATCTCCATCTAAAAATCCAAATTGAAGATAGAGTATTATTGATATGAAAAGCAATGTACAAAAAAAGGGGAAGCCTAATACCTTACTTTCAAAATTACGAAGATCTTTATAGGCATATTGCCCAAAAGCTACCACCATTAAACTCTACTAATTCTCTTTTTTTACTCATAAAAATACATTAAAATTTATATACAAACACCCACCTAATCAATCTTGCCTCTGTGTTGTAGAAATTTTAGATTTCAATTTTCATTAAATTATATGATTTTGATCATTAATCTTTTTTTTTTCGAACCAAGACTATGAATCTATTTTTAGTGCTATCGATCCCCTGTCAATAGAGTTGGTACTATAAGGTGGCAATTATGTCCCGATTGTCGACACGTAGCCACACATCCACCCATCTCTCGATGGTTGGGAAGGGGGTATGTGGCACCATCCGGACATAATTGATACATTATGGTATCAATTATATTAGCATCAGATCGGGAATGCTATTTTTAGGTGAAGATGTTATAAATTGTATGTAAACATTATCCTACATGGTAGCCATGTTTAAGTATTCTTGGGAGCACTGTAATTACGGTGCTTCCAAACCGATTCACAGAATCGATTTCGCTTTAAATTCGGCAGAGATCTAAGTTGTCTGACGACGAGCACTCCAAAGAATTTGAAAAATTTTTCGGTGATATTATAACTGCCGATAGTGGTCGGTCAAAAATTTTTACCATAATTTGACCCAAATTCAAGTTAAAAAGCTTCTTTTTCTCTTTTCCTTTTTCAAAATAATTAATATTTACCGACTTAAAAAAAAAAAAAAAGTAAAAGATATTTACCGCGATGCCCTCAAACCTCTATCCCCTTCCATTATTGTATATACCGCTGGAGCCCCGAAGACCGAAGTACGAAAAATGGACGTATACTAGTATTTATTTACCGCACAGCACAAGGGTTTTCCAAAATTGCACGGCCTTTTCCTCTTCGGTCATTCGATGGATTTTCGAAGAACTACAGATTACAACTGATAACAGTCATCATCACTGACAGTCTCTATTTTGTGCGTCAAAAGGGAACGGATTAAAATAAACAAAGTCTGAAGCTTTCGATTGTGGTAGATGTTAGGTTAGATCTGGTTGGGAAAATAATTTCGGGAGATAGAGATGAGTACGAGCAGGGGAACCAGCGGCGGGGTTCAGGCGATACCTGCAGCGTCTAGGAAGATGGTGCAGAGCTTAAAGGAGATAGTGAACTGGCCGGAGGCGGAGATCTACGCCGTTCTCAAGGACTGTAATATGGACCCTAACGAGGCCGTCAATCGCCTTCTATCTCAAGGTTTTTGTTCAGTATTTTTATTATGTTATTAGTTTTTCAATGGTTATTGTTTCTTTTTTGCGTTGCGGAGTCTAGGGGTTTGCAATTCTCCTCGTTAAGAGTTAAGACTCAGGAGAGGGGAAAAAAGAGTTGATTTTTATCTTGACTTGAATGGGCCGATTACCGGATTTTCCAAAGTATTAATTTCTTGGTTGTGGTGGAATTGAGGAAATGAAGTGAGAAACTTTAATCTTAAGAAATTGTGAACTTACATGGTGAAAATCATCGAACGGAATATTGCAGTATCAAATTACTTGTTTTGGTTTCACCAAGGATAGTTACGGGAAGACGGTTCTTTTTTCTTTCTTTTCTCTTGCTTTATTTTTTTTCTTTTCTTTCTTCTTTTTTTTTTTTTTTTTCGGATAATTTGTTTCGCCAACCCGATAACCAGGATGTGAGAACTAGAGTTATGCTGTTTAATTGCTGTTTTATGGATTGTTCTTGGTCACAATAATACTTGTAGACTTTGTAGTAAAGTTTGCCTTTTTCTTGGTTTGTACTAGAGTAAGATTTGTTATCACATCTTGTTTTGTGCGTGCTAGAATACTGTTTTTTTTCTTGTTGTATGTGGAAAAAGTCTGCGGATGAAACATATTGCTCAATGCTTGACTTGACTTGACTTGACTTGTATGCACAGTAGCTTCTAACTTCATGATATAGAAGTGAGAACTCTACCATATTGCTTGCCTCTTTGCTGTCCCATGATTCATGATTTGAAATTTGACTCGGAAGGAGGTGATTAAATTTATAGGGTGATAGGAAATAGTTTATAAAGGTTTTTAATGGATTTGAATGTAAAAGGGGAGAGAGTGAATAGAGTTGAGTGGTTGAGATTTGTGGATGTGATGAGATATGTGGATGTGATTGATTTAGGGTAAAGAAAGAATGGATAAAAAAGTAATAAAAAGTGGTAAAAATTTTAAAATGGGTTGGCTAACACCCTTTTAGACTCAAAACGTTATTAGCTCTTATAGTTTGTGGAAAAGAACAAGTGTTTTCTTTTCTAGTGTACTTGTCTTTGTATCAAATGGCGCGAAAATCGAATTAGAATCTTCAATATATGACATAAAGGCATTTCCCGGGTTTGATTGGCTTTGAGTTGAACTAATTTCCATTAGATTATCATTCTGTTCGCATTGGTGTTTGTGGTATTGTATTCAATTGAATTGTGTAATGATATACCTTCAGCCAATGAATATTCAAGGCTTACTGTGTATACTTGTTATTGAATTGAAATAATTTCTATCTCTAACATGGGTTTTATAATTGGTTAGATCCTTTTCATGAAGTGAAGAGCAAGCGTGGAAAGAGAAAGGAGGTGTGTACTTGCCATTTTCTTACTTATAACATACACGTTAGATCCATTGGGATAAAATGCATCTAGTGTGTACTTGTGCACTCTATTATATTGGCTCTTTGATGAAATGGATTGCTATTTGGATCAAGCTGATTTTGGGGTGGGAGACTTCACAAGAACAGGGTTAAATGCAAAAGATTTTATTGGGAAATGGATGCTAACGATTCACTAGCTAACAGAATTAGTTAGCTAAGCTTTGCATGCTCATGGTCACTTGACATGACAAGTTGTGGTGTTTTATCTCCTCTGTTTGTCTTGTTTCAGGGTAAAGATGCTTCTGAATCCAGGACTGGTGGTGCTAATAAGCCTTCAACTCGAGGTGGCAAAGGTGGGGCTAATCGATACATGGGGCATGGTGGACCACCAACCTATAATACTTCTGGTAAAAATCATATGCTTGTTGGAATTGCTCAGTGCTTTATGTTGATAGCTCTGAACATTGCTGAAGTATATTTTACTCACTTTAATATCAGAGCCTGGTATTTTGCACGGAAAGCCAGCGTACAAGAAAGAAAATGGGTCAACTCCATACACAAGTTCTTCATCTTCAACAACTGTTATGGCAGGAAATAATGTAAGCAGACAACATGCGGCCAACAGGTTGGTCCTGCTTGAACCTACTTCAGTTAATCTATATTGCAGTTTTTCTATCCCAGGATTGCTGTGAGGCTCATTGTTTAGAGTTAATTAATGAAAGCTTTACCGAACTGGGAACTTTATATCTGTTAGCCTTATTTTGGAGCAGTTGCCGAGGAACTAATTTGGGTGATTCTGGTGCTTGTTAACCTTCTATGCTTGTGTGTGGCTGCTTCTAACAATTTATACTTGGTTCTTTCTGATTGGTTAATGCACGTATTCTGTTAGGCTGTACTATTTAGTAATCAATTCCTACAACTTGATTAGAAATGAACATAATCAGATAATCGGCTTCAAGAAAAAGCTATGAACATAGCCTTTTAAACAAAAGAAGATATGAAGATAGCCTAAATGCTAAATCTTTATCAAACTCCAATTCAATATCTTATTCTTCCAAGTCAATATTTTGTATGGTAATAAATAATAATAAAGTCCAAAAAAGAGAGATATAGACTGACTGAAAGGCTCGTGCCTTTACAAGAGTATGCATGCACTAGGCAGTCAAGTCAGTCTACCTACTAGGCGCGATGTTTTGGTCGAGTCACATGTCTCTGTGCGCTTAGGCAGCACCTTTTAGAACAATGAGTATAAGTAGACATTTTTATGCACTTGTGTATTTTCATTGTGGATTGTGCTGGGCCAAGCATGATGAATTTCTGAAATGGAAATTGATGCCTAAATGTTGCTATCTTGTTTCTCCGGTGAAGCTGAAACTCTTAACATTTCTATATTTACATTTTCTACCACATTCTCCCTTCTAAAACTCTGATATCATGTTGATTGTAGACTTCAAAGATTAATGTTAAGTTTTATGACACATCATAGATTTACCTGGGAGTTTACAGTAAATTTTCACATGGGGCTTGTCTGTGTGTTCTAGGTCCAACTTTGACATGTAACACTCATTTCTCTATTCTTGTACAATTTGTTGCAGTGATGCAACTGTTACAAACGATAAAGTGTCACCATTAGGCGGAGTTGATGATGTTTCATCTGGCTCACAGCCTTCTTCTGGATACCAACCTGCCTGGGGCGGAGTTCCTGGCCAAGTATCCATGGCTGACATTGTGAAGATGGGGAGACAACGCCCTCCACCCCCTACATTACATCAGAATTTAAATTCTCAAGAGCATCATGCTTCTAAGGCTGTCGAGCTAGAAGCTCCATCAGCCCCAAATCTTTCTTCCAATGATGAGTGGCCCTCCATGGCTGCGCCAGCTGAAGCAGAAGATCTTCCAGTTGCAGAATCTCCTGCAGATTATGATGTTCATCCAGTTACATCAAACTTACCTATCGATGGGATTAATCAGCATTCACACATAGAAGAAGGTCAAGAAGCTGAATATGATGAGTTTGAAAATCTTGAAGAAGATAATTCCAGAGGTGAATCTCCATTTGAAAATGATCAATATGGAAACATGGGTTCATATGAACCTTCTGGTCATGATTTTGAGCATCATGAAGGTAAATTTCCCCATCTTTTGAAACCAATTTCACTTATGCTGTAAGTTTTTCAATAAATGTTCGTATAATTGAATATTCTTTTCTGAAATTTTAGTCGGATAGATTTAAATACTTGCTATTTTAATTTAAGAAATGTTATTCAATGAACGCTAGCGCTGAAAGAGCATTGAAAATTCTCAATCATTCTAAAGAAGTTGCTTTGTTGTCTTGATTAGTAGTTCTTGCTGGGTCTAATAATTTGGGATGTTGCAGGTGAAGAAGTTGACGAATTGGTTTCATCTGTCGCTGGAAACATACAAAAGCTGAGCATTGAAAACGATGACAGAGAATCAGCACCTGAAGAGGATGCTCCTTTCGTGGTGATTCCAGATCATTTACGAGTCGAAGCAGCTGAATGTTTGCACTTGCACTTTGGTAGTTTCAGATCTGTTCCACCAGATTCTTCTGCAACTCCTGCAAAAACTAACTTGGAAGAGCCAAACACTGAGCCCAATAATTTGTCAGTTGCACATTCTGACACTAGGTATTGCAACTCATAAGCACTTCTGCAAACTAGCCCAAAAAAATTCCTTTCTTACTTGGCCCTTAAACTCTCTACATTTTCCCATTGTGCAGAAATTCCGAGTATTTTGGGGATGATTCACTTAGAAATGCTCCTGGTGATAGTTTGTTCCATAGACCTGGTGCCACTGCTGGGAATTATGACACACCATCTGCATCACAACCAGAAGACTTGAAACAGGAGAGCGCTGATGAAGCTGCTCATGGAGATCAATATGCTTTTGCTGCATCCAATCCTAATTATGCCTTTCAAGATCCCCACCACTTGAATGCTGCCTTCAGTCAATCTCAGACAAGCTCTCACATGCAAAGTCTCACTCCCTTCTCAAATGTTCAGGTAAACACAATTGTTCTTCCTTTGTCTAGTAACTAAGAAATAATTTGTAAATCATATGAAGTTACACCATTTTGAGGAAACATCTACTTTTTGGGAAAATATTTAAGGTTGAATTCGTCTGTATCCTTTGTCAACTGCAGGCATATACGGATCCATTACCCAGCACTCTGTTGGGCTCAAATATTAACTCTGGAAGAGAGTCTGATTTTCAACACCAAACCTTCCCTGCAACACAATTAATGCCTCCAGAATATGGAAATTCTGTTTCTTCTGTTGGGGGTTCAGCAATTTCTATGTCAGAGATAAACCAGGTAACACACTTGTGAGTCTATTGATTTGATGATAAAAATGCACCTAAAATACTGAAAATACGTTATTGCTGATTTAACTGTGTTGTTCATTTAGGCTTTGAAGAGTGCTGATTTCTCATCTGCACAACCTGCTCCACCAACTGGCGTCCCCACGGGATCTCCTCTTCCTCAACACCTCCCTGTACACCCATATTCTCAGCCAACACTTCCTCTAGGACCTTTCGCCAACATGATTGGCTACCCTTTCTTACATCATCAGAGTTATGCGTACATGCCATCTGCATTTCAACAAGCATTTGCAGGTAACAGTGCATACCATCAATCTTTGGCGGCAATGCTCCCTCAGTATAAAAGCAGTGTCTCTGTCAACAACGCTCCACAGTCTACTGCTATTCCTTCTGGATATAGTGGCTTGGGGAATGCCGTAACAATTCCTGGGAACTTCTCGATGAACCCGCCTGCTGTCTCTTCTGGGACAACCTTAAATTATGAAGATGTTTTGAGTTCTCAGTACAAGGATTTGATATCTCTTCAGCAGGTACATACTTCGTTTTGGCCACTTTTACCATCTTTAGTTTACACTATCAATGCTCATTTTTAAAAATTAGTGCCATTAGTCGTATTGACCTGGTTAACCTGCGGTAACTCTGATATGTTATTTCCTTTGCTTTGATCTCTTAGAATGAGAACTCGGGTGGGTGGGTACACGGTCCTAATTCCAGAACGTCAGCTGTACCGGCGGCGACATATTACAATTACGAGGGACCAAATCCGCAATCTGGTGGATTTAGGCAAGGTCAACAGCCTTCCCAGAATTATGGAGCCCCAGGATATCCAAATTTCTACCATTCGCCTAATGGGATTTCACTGGAGCAACAGCAAATGCAAAGAGAGGGATCTCAAGGACAACCTAAGCAGTCCCAAGTTTGGCAGAATTACTGATGTAGTGGAGTCGTGGGGTTTCAATGTGATCTTGTATTGAGTGATGGGCTTTAGAAGCCACCATAGCCGCAGTTGAATAATGAATTTGATGATGTTGGGAGCGGATTTGATTGGCTAGTGCCCTCTCTGTCACTAACAAGTTGTTACTTTATTTGCTGCCTTGTGTAACTTAGGAACGAAGTTATTTGTGTTTTAATGGAGAACTCTATACATGAAGGTTCCAATTTCGTCAATTGAAAGTATGATTTGATGGGCTTTTGGAAAGCACAGGAAAAATTTACGTCTTTTGTGATTTGAAGTGCAGTGCTTGTTTTTTCTTGTTTTTTTCCTCGCTATACGTGAAGTGCTTGTTCATTTAAAATTTAATTATAATATATTTTTATTTTTATTTTGTGTTTTGGGTGTGGGGGGTGGTGTTACATTTTGACATTTCCTATAATTTACTACTTGCTATCAATACGCTCTAGGACATGTATTTGACACACGACTTATCTGTCAAATTTTAGTGGAAAAGAAGAGAAAAAGATTTGTATTTTTTTTTTAAAATAAGATTTAAAGGTGTCTAGAAAAGAAAGAAAAGTGACAATAAAAAATATAAAAGATCATCAAATCAATTATGTGTAATTAGAAAATAAAGAAAAATGGCTCTAAAAAATATAAAAGATCATCAAATTAATTAGATGAACGGTTGGAAATAGAATTAAAAGGAAAATGAAAATGTTATATCTAACAAGTCCTGAAGTTCACTTTTCTTAATTAATTTGATTTTCTTATGTACCCTTATTTAATTAGTTAAAAACACATGTTTTACACATGGTATTATAACACGTCTTTTACACGACATTTGACTAATTCTTTTTAAAAAATAAAATTGATTATAATTAATTAAGTTAAAAATAAATACACAAAGAACAATAAAATATTGAATTCATCATGTTTACCACTTTGAGCCTAATGTAATTTACATCCTCATTTATTAAAAGAACTTAATATTAAAGAAAGCATCAAAATTTTGAAATTTTATTTTGCCTCACTTTTTCCTTCACTGCCTATATCTACCGCTACAATGTCCAGTGAGCCCCAAAATATACTATTTAAACTAATTTGTTGATTTATCTCCTCTTATAGTGCGCAATCAAATTTAAAGCTGAAAATACCAAATAACATAGAGATATTAATATGAAACAAAAAGGATTAAAATAAATTTAAGGACTAAATTGATAAATTATAAATATAATTTGAACTTAATTTCACAAAATATCATAAATTGAGTTTTTAATGGAAAATGCAAAACATAAAAATTAATTTTTATCCATAATCTTTAGAGGGTGTTATTCTATACATTTTTATATATTTTTTTAAACACATACTCATTCTCTCTCCTATTTCACATTCATATATCTCGTTGGACCTACCTGTACTACATAAATTTCCACCATTCAATTCCACTCATTTTTAACACCCTACGTACAAAAATCTCGTGGGACCTACCTACTTGTTTTTACATACATCTTAACATCCTCTACTACAAAAATTGCAAGTTCATACTTACCTTTTGAAAGTAAGCTCATATTAAATTTCAAAATAAAATATTTTATTTGACATTCATATTGCATATGGAAAATTTTCTAAAACCAACAAAAGTTCCGTAGTTACAAAACCATTAGGCTATTTTGAAGGTTTATTCGACCTTCGTTTTGAAATTCGAAATCAGATATAGAATCGGCACGGTAAGAGGGAGTTCTAGCAATTTTGAAAATTTTCCTGCGATACCGTGGCGGTCTGTGATGGCCGGTCAAAGTTTTATCAATAAATTTGGCCTAAAATTATTGATAAAACTTTGACTGGCCGCCACGGTGTCGCCGGAAAATTTTCAAAATTGCTGGAGCTTCTTTTTGCCGTGCTGATTCTATATCTGGTCCCGAATTTCAAAACGGAGGTCGGACGAGCCTTCAAAATAGGCTGATAGTTCTGTAACTACGGAACTTTTGTTGGTGCTGGAACAAATCTGGTATTGCATACTATTCATTTAATGATGTCGATTTTTTCAAAATAAAAACATGACAGTAAAAGATAAAAAGAAAGAAAATCATAGGAAAATGAAGAGTTTTTAATCAATTAATGAGTAAAGAGGAATTAGGAATTATAAAATTTATATAAATAGAGAAATCAAAAGTTCCCAATGATCCACCCTTTTATATATTAGTGATATGCATCGTAATAAAAAAAAAAAAAGAAATACTTCGCCGTACTAACTATATAGGACTTTTTGATTTTTCACATAAATTAAGATTTGCATTAGAAATGTAAATAATAAAAATAATTTTCCCACTTTACCCTTATTAATAAGTTAAAAAATAATTGAAATTATAAAAAGACTTTAAAGTGTACAAATTAAATAGGAATATCATAGTAAATAAATAGAAAATGGCCTATATAATTGAGACATCTACAAAAGGAATAAAGGCTTGTATAATTGAGATGGCGAAGTAATAAAATTGAATAATAATTAAGTGTAAGGGCATATTAGGATAAATATTCCTAAATTGTATTTTTTCAAGAATATTAATTGAGATTTCTTAATTTATGTGAAAATAAAAAGTGGACTATCTTTATAAGATGAATATAGTATTTCTTTTTTACTAATTATTCTGGATCTTCGAAGCTCAATTTTTTCCCCCTCTCGAGTCATATAGGGGTGGGATGGGATTTGAGCTGGAAACCTTTCTAATAAGAGGTTGAGCTCTAAACTATTGAGCCAACTCCTTGATCCGAGAAACTCTAGACTCTTGTATGCATCGTGTAAGAGGTAAGAAGTAAATATGTAATGATTATCGCTGGTGTATAATATCTGTAATGTCAAAAAAATAATAATAATGAATTTATCAAAAAAATGAAAAAAAATTACCGGTGCATAATATCTATACTTTAAATTTTAATATTTTTATTTATCAATAATTAGTGCGATATAGTTTTTGCCCTTTTTTTGTTCTCTCTAATTTTTTAAAGCAACTATTGTCTAATAATGAAGGTTTGTTTGATGGGGAATATTGAAACAATGAATTCTGAGGTATGGCCGAAAGGCAAGAAAATATTTTATTAACTATTAAAAACTTGTAAGAAAATGCAATGAGTGCAAAAGATATATTGTTCATATTAAGCAATATATGGGATGGGGGGATTGATATGTTATTAGCGGTAGGATAATTTTATTGTTTAAATGTTAATGTGACACGCCACCCAACACACCATTTGAGTAATATCATTTTCAATATGGGACAAACGACGTGTATCCCTAATCCATGTAATGAGTGATTAAAATACTCTTAGCCTCACGATTATATATAAAATATTCGATACCAATATGTTGGTACCTTAAGATACTCAAGTACGGACCCATAATTGACTCGTAACCACCGTCCCATGATGGTAAGTGGGGCATAGGGGGTAGGAGCACTTATCAATCATTGGTCTACATGTGGACATTTTAAGATATCCACCACATATAGGCATCTAATCATTTGCCCACGATTATGTAATCGTTTTGTTTTTTTTCCCTCCAAATTAATAGTGCTCTTTTTCTGTTGAATGTTGATTAATAATAATTTTATTCTCTTACTATTATACTAAACAACGGTTACCCTTTTTTGTGGTTGTTTTGCGACGGAAGAATTTTTTCTTCTTTGGAAAATATTTCTTGGGATATTTTCGTCGCTTGATTGTAGGAAAGGCTCGAGCTCTTTTTGGCTTTGAACAATCACAAAGACCTTGCTTGCATTTGATCTGAAGATGGGAATGACTGCAAGCTTTTCCGAACTTTTTAGAGGCAGTGTTGATTTCTTTGAGGAACTTCTCTTGGTTATAGAGTTTAGCAACAGCTATTTTGACCCAATTCTGGATTTCACCAATGGAAGTTTGGGAAAGTTGTTGTCCTCGCATATGCATCAACCTTAAGGTTTCTTCTCCTAGAAGAGGAGGAAGTGAAGAGACATATGCCTGCTTGAGATTGGTATCATTCATGCCTCCGAGAAGATAATATCGCTGCATGACGTTCTTAAAATGTTTGTCAAGATCACGAGGATCATAGGAACAACATTTTAATTTGAAGAACTCATCACGAGCTTGATCTTTGGAGTGTTCAGGTTTCCCACAAAATTCCCAGTAGAGGACATCAAAGAAAGCATCAAGGGTGGACAAGTTTAAGACTTGAAGCTGCTGATATTCACCAAGAGAGATGTACCATTCTTTGAGAATGCCAGTGAAATGGGCTAACATTTCTTTGATAACTCTGAGATGAGTCATCTGTGGTTTCAGAAGTTCAGCTGTGCCCCATGCCATCATTTCTTGAAGTCGATCTTTCCATTTTGCAGGAGGAAGATCATCAAGAGAAAATTTGACGGAAGAAGTATGAGATGGAATATGGAGGGGAATTGTTTGTGGCTGATCAGGATGTTCTTCTAAGACTTCAGCATCAGAAGGAATCTCAACTGTGGGGTCAATATCAGCCATATAAAGGGGATTGAGTTGGAAAGAGTCAGAGTCTGACAAAGCTTTATCTGAATCGATTTCTGTGGTTTGGAAGGTTGGGACGGACACACGCCCTTGGAGAAAGGGTGTCAGAGGATTGGTAATCATCATATGAGTGGAGGTGGAAGAAGATAGAACAGATGTTTCGGTGGGTTTGTTTTTGGAGGTTCCGAAACTGGAGGTGGAGAGGGAGGTTTTGTAATGGTAGTAGTTGTGACTGGCGGTGTAGTTGAATGGGTGGCTAGTGGTGGCAAATTCTGTTTTCTCGCATATTCTTCTGGGGTGAAGAAAGATGCGGTACCATAATTTGTGGGAGTGATAAGGTTGCTGAAGATACCATAGGATGATGGTTTAGGGAGTAAGGGAGTATGGAACAAAGATTGACGAGATATAGGTGGAGAAAAAGGCATATGGGACTCCATAGCTGAAAGTTGAGCCTTTAAACTTCGGATTTCACTCTCTTGATTGCCAAATGGGAGTCTTTGAGAAAGTAAGGAAAGGATTTCCTTATGTAACATGTCAATTCGTTGCCGACAAGCCTCAATTGGAGAAAATAAAGACTGTCGATGTTTCTCAAGGACCTGTTCAAGACGCTGCTGTCCTTCATCGATCTTTTGAAGTAAAGTATTCTGCCGGAGAGCATTCTCAGATTGCCAATTTAAAACAGTTTCGGTTGGAGAAAGCTGATCTTTAGAACCATCAGCATGGACAGTAGTTGGATTTTTGATTTTCCAAACATGATCAATACCATCCTTTTGAAAAGAATGGTGGCGGTGGACTGTTGGTGGTTGAAACATGGCAATTGGAAGAGGAGGTGACTGATTAGTACCAGGAGGGTCCCATCCAGTAGGGACAATGGGTGAGTCTGTCAGTGGTGGAGGATTATAAGTGACATAATAGTCAAACTTGCCAGACAGTTCACCAAGAAGGCCAACAGTTGGATCAGAATTTTCATAAGCTTTGTGCAAAGCTTGTTGGCGAGATGATTTCCTTTTTGGTTTTCGAGGAGAGTTTAGATCCTCATTAATTTCATCAAGACAAGCAGAACAGTGGCAAACATCCCAGAACATATGGCCAGTTTCATCATGGTGTTGGTAAATTGGTTTGCCCTGAGAATCAAAGGCATATATGGGGATAGGAGTATCATAGGTGTGTTGAGTGGGAAAACAAGAGGGCTTTTTAGGTGGTTGATCGTCCTTTTTAAAATAGATCTCGACATTACCATCACTTTTCTTACGAAAGTAATGTTCAGTGGATTGGATAGGAGCTGTGTTGGTGTGGGTTTTTTCATAACTGGTGACCCATGATTCAGGCAAAAGTTTGAGTAACTCAGCCCGAGGAATTTGTCTGGGAACATATGTACAACTGGGAATATGGTCTGTACCAATTTGCAAAAGAAGAGCATCATCCGTTCCCTATGGGATGTTGAAATCAAACGAGTGATTCTGGACTCGATAGGCCATCTGATAATGAAGAGTGGCGCCATAAGTAATACCAGTAGGGAACAGCCCAACGATTTGTACTTGAACCTTCAAGGCTGTCAGAAGCTGAGGGTCTGACAAAGGCATGTTGAAATTTGGGAACATGGTAACAATTACTGTTCCGGCATTCAGAGTAGTAAGGAATGTGCCAATACAGGCATGCTGATATTAAGCATAGCAGGTATCAAGAAGAGCAATTCTCGAAACCGCAGGAAGTCCTTTTCTGCCATGGAGAGTAAGAGCAAGGCGGACTGCTCCAAAGTGGATGTGAGTATATCCTTCAGAAAGCCAGACTTTCGGCATGTGGATTGGAAGGTCCAGTGTTACAAATTGTTCTGCTCTGGTTGCTGGAAGAAGATGTTGATCAAACTTGGTTGCTTGAACATATTCTTTAGCTTTTGCTTTAGGAGGGATGACAAGAGCTCGAATTGTTTTGGACAAGGATTGACGGGGTTTTGCATAGGCATGATAGGGATTGATAAGAGGAAGATCTGTGGGAGATGTTTTTTCAGTTTCATCTATATAAGAAAATTCATATAGACTGCCTAGTCGAGAAGATGAAGAAGAACGAGATAAAGAAGAAGAAAAAGAAGAAGGCAAGATATCTGAACTTGTTAAAGGTTGAGTGGCCATGAATAAATTTCTCCGTTACTACTTCTATTCAGAAGCAAGATACCATTGACAACGTTAGGCTCTGATACCACTGCACTCCCTTTGTGTCCAAAACTCAGGTATTCTGGCCCGAAATAAACGCCACCCCTTGGCAATAACAAGGGCCTGACTCTTAGAGCTTTGGCGCACTTACGGAGTGTAAGGATCGTGATCGGCAATTAAGTTTCTGATGTGAAGGATCCTCTTATGAGAGGCAATCATAGAGCATACGCTCAATTGCTTAGTATGGTAACCGAATTCTGTCAAGAAATAGCTCAGGAGAAAGAGAAAGGAAATTTAGAAAGCCATAAGATATACAAAGCATAAGGGTTTATTTGATAAGGTTTTCGATGATCATACAACTGACAGAGAGCTTCCATTTATAGAGGAAGAGGCTCAAAAGATACAATCATACATTCGACACGTGGCTGCATAAGAGTCAGACTTGAAAACGCGTAAACGGATAACAGACGGACAATCATACAGCACAAACGGACAATACAGATAAGGAGGAATCTCATTTAGAAATACAAACAAACACAGTGCAGAGACAGGTGACATCTGCTTTATTAAAGCACACTTTTCCTGTAGACCTTTTGACTTCGGAGACAGCTGTCAAGGCGTGCCAAGATTCGCTTCTGGAGCGGGCCAGTAACTGTCTTCATCTTCATCACATGGCAAGCTGGTCCACCATGGCTCAGGAGAAGTAGGCTCCGAATTGGGCTGAGAGACATCTATGGGCTCAGTGGAATATGGATCTTGGGAATCTTGAAACTGGGTTGAAGAAAGAGGTTCGGTAGGAGTACTTGGGCCTGATGAATGGTGCGGGCTTGGGCTGCGAAGTGGAGGCGAACTGGGCTTGATCTTTTTAGGTGGATTGGTCCAAACGGAGAGGGAAAGATTTAGATCTTTGGACAGAGGAAATTGGGCTTGTCTGGATTTTAGCCTGGAGTCTTTTTGTGAGTCAAGTTGTCGATAGGCTTGTTGGAAAAACTGGTTTATTTCGTCCACAGGAATGGGACTGGGCTTGAAAGGCTGCGGGCTTATAGGAAGCTTGTTATGTGGGGATTTACAGGTTTGGCCCAACTGAAGCTTTGTTTTTTCGAGAGCAATTTGTTTGCGATCTGTCCAGTTCTTATGGAGTGTAGTCCAAAGCTTTTTCCTTAGCGCTTGTCCTTCCGGAGTGTTTTCAGAGTATTTAGTGGTGATACCAAGGCTTTGAAGCGGTCTTCCAAGATATAACTGGTTCCATGGAGTATCAGACGGAAGTCGAGGATCTTCAACACAGTAGTGCAGATAAGAGTATGGGGAGACCTCAAATCGTGGGAAAAAGCCAATTTTGTCTTTTTTCTGATAGAAAGAGATGTCTTCATCAAGTCTTTGGACATAGTCAAGAGGCAATGTCTCTCATGATGCGTCATCTTCAATGGCTGGCCAGATTTCTGGAGGAATAATTTTATTTTCTTCAGCCATTTTCTTCTGGAATTTTCTGAACTCTTTAGGATACTGTTCCCAGTGGAGATGGAGATTGAATGGCTGAACAGCATATGCTACGACTTTGGAGAAATGACAATAGCGGCCTGCTTCTGAAAAATACCCAGAACGAGAGAAGATGAGAATGACAAAGATTTCTTTGGCTGAGACTTTGAAAGAGGAATGTTGCATTCTATACCCTTGAAATCGCTTGATCCATACATCTAAAAAGTCAAACCATTCAAAAACCCGTTGAATTTCTTGCATTTTTTCATAAGAGTTTGCTCCTAGATAGAGTGCATTGTGAGGACAGGCTTTAAACTGGAGGAGTTTGTTCTTGATCTGAGTGAGTTCCATTTCCATGTTCCACGCATTAAAACAAATGCCAATTTGATGGAGTTCTAAGAGATACCAGAGAAAACATGATACTTCTTTAGTAAATCTTCTGAATGTATAGTCATTGATAAAAAACAAGGAGAAGAAAGGATAATCAGGATGAAATCCTAAACCTCCAAGAAGATTAAAACCATTGTTCCCGATGAGGATGAATTGATATTTAAGCATCAATTCTCCTGCTCAGGAGTGACGTGTTTTTGTTTTGATGAGGTCAACAATTTCTGGAGGGAAAATTTCTATGATGTGTCGCGGAGAGGAGATCATATGAATGACCGGAATAGGTGATGAGAGATTTTGAAGTCTGTGGGATCTAGAGAGAAGATCAGGAAGAAAGTTTGTTTTTCCTTTAATGTGTTTGACGTCAAAGGAATACTTGGAAAACCATTCTGCCCAGCAAAGGAGTTGAGCATTGGGCAATTGCTTTTGTTTGAATTCAAGCATTCGCGGGAAGGCTGACATATCCATTTCAACCAAAAATCGATGACCAATGAGATGGAACTGGAATTTTTCAATTCCTCTTTTGACTGCCAGAATTTCCTTGAAAGTGGAATGGTAGTGTTTTTCAGCTTCCTTGAAAGCACCACTTTTGTATCCACAAATGCGTCTGTGGCCATCTTTTTCTTCTAAGAGAACAGCGCCCCAAAATTCATCACTTGCATCGGTTTGCAGGATTCTTTTCCCAGTAGAGGGAATGTTTAAGGCAGGCAAATGTTGTGCCTTTTCCTTAACACGTTTAATGGCTGCTGTTTGTGCTGAGGACCAAGGAGGTGGATTCTTTTTCAACAGGAGCTGGAGAGGCCTAATTGTAGGAGCAAGCCGTTCAAAGAACTCTGTCATGTAATTGACGATACCAAGAAATTGCTGAATTTCTTGTTTGGTCAGATTTTCGTTAGGAAAGTGAAGAAGTGCCTAGGCAACATGAAGTTGGATAGAATACTGTCCATCCTGAATATTCATACCGAGGAATTCAATGGATGGTTTGGCCAGAATCATCTTCTTTTGTGATAACATGACTCCATATTGTTTGACTTAGTCTGTGAATTTGCCAATGAGCTCTTGATGACTGAGTTCATCTTTTGAAAAGAGCAGAATATCATCAATATAGACCAATGAGGAGTGGAGAATAGGTCGAAAGATTTTCACCATTGCTTTTTGGAACAGAGAAGGGGCAGTTTTTAAGCCAAAAGGCATAACTCGCCATTGATGGTGATGATTTGGAATACAGAAGGCTGTTTTGTGTCGATCTTCTGGAACTATTCCAAGTTGCCAAAACCCAGCTTTGAGATCAAACTTTGAGAATATCTTGGCATTGGAGAGATTTGCAAACATCGTCTTTCTGTCTGGAATGGGGAATTTGTCATCAGCAAGAAAATGATTTAGAGGTTTGTAATCAATGACAAGGCGTAACTTTCCTCTGATTTGTTTAGTTTTCTTGTTGACATAAAAGGCCTGGCATGCCCATTGAGAGGTGGTTGGTTCAATGAGGCCTTCCTGTTGTAACTGAGTAAGTTCTTTTGTAGCAAGTTCAAGATGTTCAGGACTCATTCCCATGTGGCTGGCTTTTGTGGGATTGATATCTTCATTTTTTTTTTGAAATGAAGAGAAATGAAGAATTCAGGGTTCTGCCAAAGAGGGTTTGTGCATTTAGTAAGAAATTTTGAATGAGATTCTGCACAACAATCTCGATTAGGGTTTCTGTAAGGGATGGAAGAGTCAGAGCATAGTATTGATCAGGATGGAGATATGGAAGATTATAAGACTTGAAGTTCAGACTGGTAGGACCAAGTCGAACCTTTTTCTCCCATAATCGGCTGAGGATATCAAAACCAAGGATGAAATCTTTGTCAGGCAAAGTGGATCCCAATAATTTATGGGTGAGGTGTAAACCAGGGAAGAACTGTATGGTGATTGGTTTGCTGATAATAGTGACAGTGAAGTGTTCTCCATTAGCAGCCTGGAAAACCTTATAAGTTTCTTGCCACATGTGGGATGGAAGAATATAAGGATTAAGGATAGAGGAGGCAGCACCAGTATCAATGAGAGCAGTTACAGGAATGGACTTATCATACTTGCCAGGTAAGAGGTGGACTTTGACCATCGGAACAGAGAGAGAAAAACTGAGGGCACCATAGCAATCCGTAGTGGCTTCTGTGTCTGAGTCAGAGCTCTGTTCACTTTCTGAACTATTGCTTTGCAGAGCAAAAATTGTATTTGAGGATTGTTCATCTTTTTCAGAGAAGAGGGACTCAAGATCTACATCATCAACAACATTAATGATAGATAGCCTGCTGGCAGCATTAACAACTTCTGTTGCTCAAGAGTATCCTAATATATTAACAATTTAAATTATCAATATGTGATGGATAATTAATGCTTACTTTCCTACCCCCGACATCAGAGATGAGAAACGGTTCCACCCGTCAATCATCAAGCAACAGTGCACTTTAAAAGCGCTGCGCTGATGGGAAAAGGCGATTTTTACTTCTCTGAGGTTTTACTTTGATACTCTTGAGTTTTTAAACAGCTGGTTAGGAGAATTTTGTTGAAAAAGCCGTGACGATGTCACACTATAAATTCCCTCTTCCTGTCTTCTGGTATACACACCGCTACCGAAGCAAGCATCCACTGTGTCGCAAATTCCTAATCTCGAGATTTTTCTCTCTCTTTCAGGTAACAAATCCACATTCTCTCCTAATTTCTTATTTGTTTCTATTTTTATTTTAATTCGGTGAAATAAAAATATCCAGAGGATAAAGGTGGTATCAATTTCATAACAATATTTTTGTCACTTTATATCTATTTTTGCAGACATTACGCATATCGATGTGCTGATAATCGTTTTCCAGTTTATGATTTACTTGTGATTGCAGTCGTACATGCCGGTTGCATCATTTTGCAGTTAGTAATATAAATTTATTTGTTTTTATTTAGTCACTTGATATTTTAATTTGGCTTTCTTGAAGCCTGTAAAAACAATATATGCTTCTATCTCAACCAATTGTGGTTCTATATTTTTTTGTTCTCTGTTTATTCAATTTAGAGAGGTTCAAATTCCTCAATTGTTTGTCTTATCGCACTCTGGGTTCATTTCTTGGTGTTACATTTGTTGGATGTCTTTCCTTAAGCTGGACTTTTCTTCTGGTGTTCATTTTTAGCTAGGCTTCAATTCTTTGAAAGAGTGTGCCATTCTTAAAATGATGTATATCAACTTATTTGATATCAATCCGTTCCCGTGATACATTACATTGTCATGACTGCTTGTATATTATGATGTTGCAGCGTAAACTTGGTCGACTAGATTCATGTGAACGGTAGTAGACAATATTTGGTTTGAAGTAAGCCAGTCACACGCGAATAATATTGCCTTTTTTTGCTTTGACAAAGCTGCTAGAGGGAGCAGAGCAGATGTTCTGAACTAAAACTTGCAGGTGGACCACAACTTTCTGCATTCTATTCTTTCCCCAAAGAAGCAAAGTTCGTCTGAAATCTGAATTGCTTTACTGACTGCAAACTGTTCTTCAAGTTTGATGCAGATGAATGATATCAAGGGTGGTATAAGTGAGGATCACTCCTCCCATTACAATAAAACAAAGAAGCCCGAAAGCCAGAGAGTCCACAGCAATAAAGACACCATGCCATCAATGCCAGGGAGTGAACTTTGGACAGATGGTCTTATTTGTGCGTTTGAATTTGTACGAGTGCGTAAGAACTCAGTTGCACCAAAATCTTTGCCAAAACGCCAGTCATCCCATCATGTAGTTAGTATAAATGAAAAGAAACCAATGCACTCCTGTGGAAAGAATCGCCCTACTTCTCAGAGAGTAGATAGCAATAATTTGCTGGAATCAAGCCCGCTTATTGAACTAGGTCAGGCTAGCTGTACAGACATGGATGGCCCGAACTCTCAAGTGGACTCTATACAACCCATTGAAAGAGTTGAAGGGAGTCACTGGGTTCCAATTGGGTGGTCCAGAATTTCTGAACTCGTCCAAACAGTGCGAGTTGATGCAGGGTGGTCCACTGAGCAGTACGATTCTGTAGGTGATGGGGATGATTTAACTGTTGCTGAGTTAGCTGCCCCGTACTGGGAACGGCCGGCTGGACCAATATGGTGGTGCCATCTCTCTGCGGGTCACCCTTCTGTGGATGCGTGGCTCAACGATGCCCTGTGGTTACATCCTGCGATTAGCGTTGCTTTGAGAGATGAAAGTAGATTGATAAGTGATCGGATGAAACACCTATTGTATGAGGTACATCTCCTCACAATTCCATTAAATTTCTTGCTTGATGGAATGTAGACAGCTATCTTCTGAATCTATGTGATGAACTTTACCGTTAGGATTTAAACTACTCTCCACTATCTAGGTTCCTCTCCAGCCATGTAAAGACATGTTTATATGGCTATATGTGTATCCGGAGGGTTTTTCCTGTGATGTAAATATTTTATTGTGGTTTACTTTAACTGCAACATTGATTATGTAGTGTGTAAGGAGTCCTTTAGTGCAGCTAGTGCTAACCTCTGTAACATGTTTATGTGGTGAGATCAAGCTATATCGAATAAATTTGGACCAAAGAAAAGTTACGATTCTGACCCAACTGTACTGTCCTTACTGACTTACACATGCGGGGTTTCATTCAACATAGAACCTAGTGGCAAGGTAAGTAAAAAGATAGTTTGGAATTATATATGGAACACTTTGAATTTATGCTTTATGTATTGGGGGTTTATTTACTTTGATGGAGAATACATGCCATAAGGAAACTACTTCAGCCTGGTATGCTGGTACTTTTCAATCACTGAAAATGTTAACAAAATTTAATGTGCATGTAATCTGATTTGAAAACATGGTCTCCAGCCACGGATGATCTTGTCCAAATTGTTGTATGGTGCAATGCTCTGTATCCAAAACCTCGATTAATTTTCCTTTTTCCCCTTCTTTCAGAAAGATTATTGGTGATGAAGCTTTGATCAATATGAATCAATATATTGTGAATCTACCAAACTGAGCTTGTTAAACAAACATTTTCTGGAAAAAGAAGTGATTTTATTGGACGATGTGTGGTATAAATATAAAGAGTTTATGGAGACGTGTGAAAATTAACATTTATTTTTGTGATGTGTGTTTGAAAATGAGCGAACACTTGTGAACATACTGTTGTCAATCGAGCACTTGAAGAAATTAATCCATGATTCATGCTTTATGGCTTCCAGCATTTGGCCCTTTACATTGCTGGTTCCTTAGCCTAAGCTTTTTATTTCCTGCAGGTCCCAGTGAGAGTGGCTGAAGGTTTGCTTTTCGAGCTTTTGGGACAGTCTGTCGGCGATCCTTATGTTGAAGAAGATGACATGCCAATCGTCCTTCGTTCATGGCAAGCACAGAACTTCCTCGTAACCGTTCTGCATGTTAAAGGACCTTCTAAAAAAATCAATGTTTTGGGCATTACAGAAGTCCAGGTTAGTTCATACCTTCCTTCTCTTTCGGGATGAATTTAGCTTATTTTGATTGGTGTTATTATATTATTCTCTGTGGATGTTCCTTTCTTTTATCATGCTCATATCGATAAATTTCATGAGCAGGCAGGGCAATTGGGTGAATGATCCTTTGGATCTCAGTTCTACTATTTTCAGCTTGTCTCATTTTTGTTCTACTTCTGAAAGAGCTCTGTTTTCTGCATCTTGCATTTTTGTGTTAGGTTGGATTCTGATTATTATCTTTACATCTGCTCTGTCCCTTCTTAGGAACTACTTCTTGCTGGTTGTTATAATACACCGAGGACAGTATATGAAGTTATAGCACATTTGGCTTGCCGCCTTGCCCGATGGGATGACAGGTGAGGACTGGTTTTGTATTATAAAAGTCTAACGTCGCACTTGAGTAATATTAATGGTTAAATATGTGAAGACGGATATCACCATTAATGTGGTGAACGACCTGATGGTCAAATGATATAGTTCTACAGGAAAGCCTGTTTACCTCAGCAATTGTTTCTACGGGGAGATTATAAAGTAGGAAGTATTGTCATTTCAGTGCAGCTGAGCAATGTTAAACTATTCATTTGATGCCTGCTATTAATTCCATAATCTATTTATTTTTCTGTCCATGCTTGCGTTAACTTAATACTCATCTAGTTTTTGATATAGTATCAATTTAAAATATTTTCCTTTGGATAAGGCGTTAGAAACAGTTAAATACTGTAGTCTGTTCTGGTGCTGATATCGCATGGACTTATATTATGTCTCTTTGTTTTTATCCACTCCAAATTATTTTAACAAATGTTGAATTTTCTAATTTTCCAAGGATATTTCGAAAATCCATATTTGGGGCAGCCGATGAAGTGGAACTGAAGTTCATGAACAGGTAATATTAGATAAATCACATTAGCTTCCTTTGAGTTTCTCTGTACCCTCCTCCGTCTCACCATCTTAACTCAATTTCGTTGATAGGAGAAACTCTGAAGATTTAAACCTTTTTAGTACTATCCTCAACCAAGAAATAAGAAGGCTATCAAGACAGGTACGTGTTTTCACCTGCTAATGTTTATATACTACTTTCTACATGCTTGTTCACCATGTAACTCAAGCATATGTGTTACGACCATTTCAATTCTAGGTTATTAGAGTAAAATGGACCCTCCACGCCAGAGAGGAAATTGTTTTCGAACTCCTCCAACATTTGAGGGGAAATTCTGCCAAAAGTTTGCTAGAAGGAATAAGAAAGAGCACAAGGGAAATGATCGAAGAACAAGAAGCAGTTCGTGGTCGCTTATTTACCATCCAAGACGTCATGCAGAGTACTGTTCGCGCATGGTTACAGGTCTGTATTCATTTGTCTCCACTTCTACATACCCTTGATTTACTCTGTGCTCCGTTTTAACTTTTATTTTGTCCAAAAAAATTAACATTTAGGTTTTATAGTACTGGAGACTATATGATGTGTGGACAATAATGAGTAGCGTTTTCAATGTGTAGGATAGGAGCCTTACTGTGACTCATAATCTAGCGGTATTTGGAGGATGTGGCCTCATTCTATCAATCATCACTGGGCTTTTTGGGATCAATGTGGACGGCATCCCTGGAGCTGAGAACACACCGTATGCGTTTGGTCTATTTGCAGGACTTCTGTTCTTCATTGGTATTGTGCTCATTGCAGTGGGGTTGATCTACCTTGGCTTAAAGAAACCGGTCAAGGAAGAAGCCGTCGAAGTGAGGAAGTTAGAACTCGACAAGCTAGTTAAGATGTTCCAACACGAGGCTGAGACTCACGCTCAGGTTCGTAAACCTGTCTCGCGCCATAACTTGCCACCAACTGCCGGAGATAGGTTCTTGGAAGATATTGATTATGTTCTGATTGAGTAATGCTATGTCACTAATGGTGAATTGAGTGTTTTATTATGTAGTAATGATTCATATAGTATGTTATCAGTACGTAGCACAAGTTAGAAATACGCAATCTTGATCCTTTATTTATGTGTAGATATGTTAAAATACTCACGTGCTGACGTGAGCGTTTGCAAGGGGTTTCGAGTGTGACCGTCATTGATATAAATCACTTGCAAATGGTCACATCAGCAAAAATAAAAAATTATGATGCTCTTCAAGCATCGACAATTGAAAGGGTGATCGAACGCACTGTGGCAAGATGTGCAGAAGTTGAAAGGTAAGAAAATGCTAAAACGGAAAAAATAAAATATAATTAGGCTATACGTGTCTATAATAATATATAGCCGTAGCGTAAAGGACACAAACTGGTCTCTATTTCAAGTGACTCGTCCAATTTTCTAGGCCCATCCACTTGGCCGTCTAACCTTTCCCATAAGAAAAAAGCGTCTTTAACCTGTCTGCCAAAAAGCGCGATTTTAAAAGAAATTCAGTTTCAGTAACAACGATTGCAGTTCATGGCTGTTGATGCAGAGGCTTAACAACTCAGCACTTAGCACCGCTCCACGTAGACACTCGTCCCTCGTCAATGATTCGGTCTCCACTCTCTCTCTCTCTAAATCCCACGTAACGTTTCTCACTCTACATTTGTGTCTGTGTAATTGGCTAATTGCATTGTAACTGATATTTTAATTTTACTAATTTACTTTGATTATGCTTAGGCTCCATTGAGATCAACGTCTCAAAGATTATGCAGCAATGGACGGTACTATTCTTCGATTTCACGGAATTTTTTGTTGCCGATTTAATTCGATATTTTCATTTCTTAACATACGCGAATCCATGGTTGAATTTTTCTCTGTATCTACATGGAAATTGGAATTTGTTCATCTTTGTAAGTGTTTTCTGATTGTGTGCAATGTGATCTTCGCTTGCATTTGAATGTAGCTCCCTATCGTTGTCATTTTTAAATTCTCAAAAAGTTGCTGGATTAACTTTTCTCTCTATTCAAATTGAGAATTGTGGAGATATAAATAAAAAATGTTTTGACTGATTCACATTCGGTGGCAAATAGTTTTCTCTTTTTTCCGCTTTTATAAATGAAATTTGCTATTGATTTTTGTTATTTTGGTAGCCTCCTTACAAATACTATTGTTTATGTGACCGCATTCTTGTGTTTCTATCAGCTATTGTGAAAGCTTGTATCAATTATGATAGGGGAAATTAATGAGAGAACTCTGTGATTTTAGATGGTTGATTGCTGATCACTGTTTCCTCACCATGTCAGATTTGTCAATTAAGACGTGTGTGCCTTGCAATGGAAATGAAATGAGGGCCATGACTGAGGAAGCTGCTCGTCATCTAATTCGACAGGCAATGCTAACTGGTTCAATATATATGTATATGTTTGTTTATACTTTTGATTTGTTTTTAATTTCTTTGGGGAAATTGGAGTCCTTAATTAGCATTAATATTGTATTATTTCGCCTTCCAGGTTCCTGAGTGGAATTTAGTGAATGAAAATGGTAGATTGAAGCTACATCGTTATTGGAAAGTTAAGACTTTCATGCGGGGAATCGAGTTTTTTCAGCACATAGCTGCACTTGCAGAAACTGAAGGTGTTGTTTCATCAACAAATTTTCTCATTTTGCATCAAAATTTTCTGTTATCTAATCTGGAATAAGAACTCTTGTGTGTTTTTTAAGTTGCTCTGTCAAAATTAAAGCGATGCTTCGTAGTAATTTGGACAAAAAAATTAAATATTCCAATACACCCGCAAAAAATTCCAATGCACCTGAGATGAATATGCCAATTGCCAACACTGGTTGAATGAAATATAAGTTGAATATATAGATGCCATCTCTGAGGAACTACTTTAGTTGAGCTCACCATATTGGTCTATAAATTGAATATATAAGCGAGATTGGTTGCAGTCAAATTTTTTCGATCACATACAGTAGACTAACTCATACAACCTTCTCCTTCTTCTTCTCCTTCTCCTTCTCCTTCTGCTGCTTCTTCTTCTTCTTCTTCTGCTTCTGCTTCTGCTTCTGCTTCTCCTTCTCCTTCTCCTTCTCCTTCTTCTTCTCCTTCTCCTCCTGCTCCTCCTTCTCCTTCTTCTCCTCCTCCTCCCTCTCCTCTCTCCCTCTCCCTCTCTCCTCTCCTTCTTCCTCTTCTTCCTTCTTCCTCCTCTTCGTCTTCTTCCTCCTCTTCGTCTTCTTCCTCTTCCTCGTCTTCTTCCTCTTCCTCTTCTTCCTCTTCTTCCTCTTCAAAAATAAAAAAAAAACACTCATACAACCTTCTTCAAGATGCAGAGATCAATTACCACTAGAATATTACACCAGACAATTTTTTTTTTTTTTGGAGGTGACACAAGACATTTTTAATTTCATTTTCTGAAACTTGGCATTTTCAGGATGAATAATTGTGTCTTTCTGCAGGTCATCATCCAGATCTTCATCTTGTTGGGTGGAATAACATAAAAATTGATATATGGACCCACTCAGTGGGTAAGTTCACCATTTTGGCTTGAACAAGTTATTCTTGAGCCATATATCTAAATGAATCGGTCAACTTGATTGATAGATTTTTAGTTTTGAATTTTGATCACATCTCATTTATTCGTCATCTTCTTTCACTGGATCAATAATTTTGATTTGTGCAGGTGGGCTCACTGAGAATGACTTTATACTTGCTGCCAAGATTAATAAACTTAATCTGTATCCTCTTCTAAGGATCGAAGCTTCTAATGAGTAATATAAAATACAATTGCAATTTTCTATGTTTTGGGTTTCGGTTTAATCTACAACTACAGCTCTTGTAAACCGGATCCTTGTCAATAATCTGCATTTAGTACTGCGTGATGCTATTTGCTTATGCTTATATATGAAGATTTTGCATTCAGCTCAGCCTATTGACGTGTTATTCCTCCATTTGATGATTTCATTTTTAAAGAACAAATATAAATTAGATTTGCTAGGAGAGAAAAACTACTGGTTCTGTAAAGGGTAGGTACCCATGTGGGAAGTCAAAAATCTGGTAAAAGTGAGATTTTTCAATCATTGTGTCTTTGACACAGCAAATGTGTTTTAACTTTGTGTTTTTTGTGTGTACAAGTAGTATATTTTTTAAGAGGATACATATGTCTACTCGCTCGACTCGACTCTCAATTGCCTTGGTCCAACGATTACCTCTAGTTTAATTTGTTGATAACCATATCTATGTATCGTGAATGAGTGGATGTTGAAGTCAATTCCCCAGAAATCTAATGTTCCATTTGAGTTCTTGTTTGATCACACTTGAAATGCTGTTTTGTATAAAGTAGAACCATTGTTTTGAGCCAGAAACGTACTTGGGCCAGGTTCTTAGAGAACAGCCAAGCATGTCCAAAGGTGCTATCGCTGTCTGTGTACCTTTCGAGTTCATGGGTTGCAAGAAACTTAGTGTGGCAGCAGATACTTTTGTGATTTTTAAGGCTTTGTTTTGGAGGAATCCCTGTGTTCCTTGTTTATTGCTTGCTAATATGGCTTATTATAAGGGGCTACTTTGAAGTTTTCACACACATTGATTCAGTGAGCATTTGCCTTACTAGCATCTTCAATGTTTATCCTGATTCCTTTGAAGTTTGAACAGGTTATGACTGCCGTCCTCAATGCATCATCTTTAGTATTGTAGTTAGTTGACTTGATGCATTAAGAAGAAATGTAGACATTATTAAGAAAACTGCTGAGATGGAATGAATCACTAGAACAACATTTTAAATAGTACAGTGTGCATCATGATTGATCTGAGAAAAAGAACGAAAATGAACACAAAAACTTCATGTTGGAAATAATCAGTAATAA
Organism: Jasminum sambac; assembly: GCA_018223645.1. Taxonomy (NCBI): domain Eukaryota; kingdom Viridiplantae; phylum Streptophyta; class Magnoliopsida; order Lamiales; family Oleaceae; genus Jasminum; species Jasminum sambac. The sequence goes on along the minus strand of CP073647.1, from coordinate 31,844,027 downwards.
AACGACACACAGCAAATAAATAACAATGATTCTATTCTATTAATCGAAATCAGAAAAATTACAACAGAGGAAAGAAAAGATTGAGGCTAGCGAAATGCTATGTCCTATAACACAAATTTGCCCCTACACTTGTGCTCGTAGTTCGGTGGACGTCTGCTATCAGGATTCAACAATCTGTCGCCAAAAATCTAGCACCCAATTTCTGGTCCAGACGAATTTACTTTGGTATTTTCCTCTGTTGGAAGGGATACTTAAGAATCTGGATATTCTTCCATTAAATAGATGGAAAAGTTGGCAGTTAATCTTTAAGAGTTGTGATTGTTCATACAGAGCTGCGTTTGTTCATGTAGAGTTGCGTCTGTTCATTGAGGATGCGTCTGTTCATCGTTTCAATCTTCAAATTAAAATAGCAGGAAAAAAAGAAAGCCCACAAGCCCACATTTAGTTTATTCAATTTTATTTTATGTTTACAACAACCACTTATAAACTATCAAACTTTCCCCTTCAGTTCTTATGTGGGATACACACTAATTCTATTTCTATACAAACTAATAAAATTTCAAATGAAATTTTAACACTTCAATGATAGGGATAAATTGAAGAAGTAATGGGTTAAACCTATATCGATTATTGATTTAAAAATAAATAATATTGAAGAGAGTTACTATATAAAATGTCAAATAAACAATGTTTAGTATACATCTAAATACAGATAGTGTATTAGACAATGCTCGTTTTTGTTAAAGCTTAATATAAACTTTTTTTTTTTTTTTTTGAAAATGAATATAAACATTTTGTTGCCATGCCAGCCACATTTCCACTTAGACGAGAGCAAAATTGTTCACCGTCTTTAAAGGGGTGAACATAACCCCCGTCAAATTGCGTTAAGCCTTAGATGGAAAAGACAATTATGACCCACTGCACCCACTCTTTGTGGATAAAAAGCATGCACGGGCTATCTCTCTCCCCACCTCCTCCCTCCCTCCCTCCCTCCCTGACTCCCTCTCTCTCTCCCTCTGGCTCAACCACACACCATTTTATTACCTAACATTGATACTTTACATTTGGATTTTATTTGTCCACAATATTTCATATAGAGGATGACCTGTAAATGATGTAAAAGTACTATATTAATGATGATTTGGAGATAATCTGATGTCAAAATTAAGATTGTACAACATGTATATTTTGTCAACCTTTGTGTCAAAGTAGCAAATTTGTTCCATTAAATTGTAGATGTAACTCGCTAGGGATGAATACTCACTATGTTTCTAAATATAACCAAATACTACTCGAACTTTGCTTAAGAAGTTATCGAGCATTCGTTTCCTAGATATTAAAATATACTAATCAATTGAAGTCACTTTCTTGCTTTGATGTTTCTTAAGTTGAAGGTGAAACATGATTGCTGCCGTCCTCTTGTTCTTTAGCATAATAACTAGTTTTTACCCCCGTGCGTTGCACGGTAGTAAAACTGTGTTAAGTAAATAATAAATTATTTCAGACATGATTTACAATTTTGTTTAATTGGTAGTAGCATAACGTTTGTTACAATTTAGTAGAATATATTATTACAATATTTCTATATTAGGTTTACAATGTGTTCACAATTAAAATGATTAAAAATAAATGGTGAGAGATTAATTTAATAAATTGTGTGATTTGTGAAAGATAAATAATATAAACTGCAATAATTAAAGTTACAATCCGATAAGTATTTAAATGACATTAGTTTTAAATGAATTACAATGTAATACGTTAAATTATAGTTTTCAAATTCTAATAATGCTTTAACAATGTCAAATATGCACATATCAACAAATTAGCACAATGTACAACTGAAAATTAATAATTTATAAATAATGTTAAGACAATGCTGAATTAAAACTTAAACGTAATTCAAAATAAACATATAAAGTACGTTAACCACCATGGTGATCATATAATATAGAAGAAATATAGGTCAAAGTAGAAACATATATAAAATTAAAAATTATTTAAAATCAATGTCAATTGACAGTTTTGTCGCATCATCATCCACTGTTAATTGCGAATTTGCAAAAGAAATAATATGTAATGTATTACACCAGACACCATTTTCGTGCACCATTTGCACCAAAACAAGGCATTATATCTCATACCCAATTTAAATGTCATGATTTTATTTTTTGTTTTTCAATTAATTTGACTTATAAGTCATTATTTTATTGTCTCCTTTGCAATTAACTTAAATTATGCATTATTTTCGCTATGGCCAAAATACCTTATTGGTATTAAAAAAAAAATACAATTTTGACGATTTGGTATTTAAAAAAGCGCCGACATATTGGTATTAAAAACTCGACTTTTGCGCACATTCGCCTTTTTTTCTCACCGGCGGCGGAATCTGTAATAAAATAATAATATTTTTAAATTTTTGATTTTTTAATTATTTTTTCAGGGGAATCTTTAATAAAATAATAATATTTTCAATTTTGAGTATTCTTATTCATTTTATGATCTTTAGATCTTATTCTTTTGGGTAGAAATTTTATCCGCATGATATTTCTTATAAAATGTGTGATTAATATTATATTGAAAGATGCGCGTGGTTGAAAATGTATATATAATTATACAAAATTGCGTGCAAATAAAAATTATCCAAAAAAATTAGACGAAATCCATCCAATTTTACGATTAGTCAAATCCATCTAAATAAATTTTTATTACGAATAGATCAGTATAAAATTATACCGAACACAAAATATCAATAAAACTAAAATTAAAAAAAATTCAGACCAAACCCACCCCCACCCCCAAAAATCGTGGTGGTAAAACCACCACCACCACCTACCGGTGGTTCGAAACCACCAACAACTGGTGGTTCGAAACCACCACAGAATCGGTGGTTTCGAAACCACCAATTGTTTGAGCCAGAGCCACCGGTGGCTTTGAAGCCACTGTGGTTTTTCGACCACCGGGTGGTGGCAGCGACCACTGTGGGTCAAACCACCTGATTCTTGGTGGTTTCGAGTGGTGGTGGTGGTGAAACCACCACGATTTTTTGGGGAGGGGGTGTTGGTATGCCTTTTTTTTAAAAAAAAATTTTAATTTTATTAGTATTTTGTGTTCGGTATAATTTTACACTGATCTACTCGTAATAAAAATTTATTTAGGTACAACAAAATAACAAAATTTGATTTGACTAACCGTAAAATTTGATGGATTCCGTCCAAAATTTTTTTGGGATAATTTTTATTTGCACATAATTTCGAATAATTATGTACACATTTTCAACCACACACATTTTCCAATACAATATTAACCACATATTTTATAAGAAATATCGTGCGGATAAAATTTCTACCTAAAAGAATAGGATCTAAAGATCATAAAATGAATAAGAAATACTCAAAATTGAAAATATTATTATTTTAACAAAGATTCCCCCGAAAAAATAATTAAAAATCAAAAATTCAAAAATATTATTATTTTATTACAGATTCCGCCGCCGGTGAGAAAAAAAGGCCAATGTGCGCAAAAGTTTAGTTTTTAATACCAATATATCGCCGGCATTTTTTTAAATACCAAATCGTCAAAAGTGTGTTTTTTTTTTAATACCAATATGGTATTTTGGCATTTTCGCTATATGAGGTCATGTGCCGAAAGCTAGAAAATTAATTTCATAAACCTTTTGCTTAATTTTGACAAAAAAAAAAGTCACTACAAAAAAAGAGAATTTTCACCATTAACTTTTTCTCCCAAAAATTCACAAAAAAAAGAACTAAAGAAAAAACAAAGGGTAGATGTTTAAAAGTTTAGGCCTTCCAGTCTCCAAAAGACAAAGCAGAGGATGATCAAACTATCATTTTTGATAAAAATATTAGTCGCAATATGACAATTTTGCAAGGACGAAATCGCCAAATCGCCTCCTAAAACAAATCCATTTAATAAATTAAAGAAATCCATGTAAACTCTTTAGGAGGCGGTTTGGGAACCGCCTCCGAAAACAAATCATTTAAATCTTTAGGAGGCGTTTCCCAAACCGCCTCCTAAACACAAATCCCATGTAATACTACAGTTAACAACTCGGCATTATCTTATGGAAGCCTTCTCCCATTTTCACGAAATTCACCAGCACTTCCTCCATCGGCAATTCCACCTAAAAAATTCACAGATTCCAGCATTTTGGAGCTTTATTTCTTGCAACGAATATATTTGGCTACTACTACTACCAAGGTCAAAATAAGGTAAAATCTCATTATCTTCAAAGCTTCTCTTAGAATTTAGGGTTTTTACTTTTAATTATGTGGATCTTATACATTGCAGACTCCATTTCTCTAATAAAAAATTTGACGAAATTTGTACAGATCTCAGGGCATGAAGCTTTCTCTCAAGAGATTTATTTTCTTCACCAATTTCTTGCAATTGTTTCTGGAGAATTTCTACAGATCTAGATCTAGAAAAAGATCCCACTCATATGTATTCATCAGATTTAGATCTTGAACTTCTACAAGCATGAGTATCATGTGGAATGGCGAAGAATCGATTTTTCTTCTTCACGAAAGAGTGTTTGAGATCTAAAAGTGTTTTTAACTCATCAACAACAGCTAGCTTGATCTGCAAATTGTATGGCTTCATTGTTGCAAAGAAATTGGGCAATTTGGAGCTCAACAAGCTACTTCGACGTATTGCAACCTTTTTTTTTCCAAAAAAAAATACTTTAGGCGGTTAGGCGTTAAAGCTACCGCCACCTAATCTTCCACTTTAGGCGGCGGTCAATAACCGCCTAAACCTTTCGACCTCTAACAGCTCCTTCAAAAGAGGCGCCATTAAACCGCCGCCTAAAGCCTTATTTGACCACCGCTTAATTCCTTTTTTGTACTAGTGTTATATATGCTTACATGCACCTACTTAAATGTGAAATTGACTTTGCCGCTTAATCATATTTGTTGCTTTGAAAACACGAGTATATTGCTAAAAAGTTCAAATCAGTAAATCCAACTAGATAGGAGGATGATTTGACCAAGCTTACAAATCAAATCATCGATGCTTGTTTGCTATGACTTTAAAATAAAATTGCTTTCTCGGTTATCATCTTCACTAATTCTTTTTATTGATTTAATAGTTTATTGATTTATTTTTAAATACTCTCTACTTTTTAACTCTACATTCAAAAATAAATTTTTCTAAAAGTTTCTATGAAACAAACAAAGCTTGACAAAGTTTGAAATAAAAAGTGACATCGCAGTCATGAGTCATGTCCAAGACTTTAATGGCGCAAATCTGTGGCAATGGTGCAATGAAGATGATGGAAATTTTTTACAGGCCTCTTTGATATGAACCAATAAGAGATATCTTAATCTTTTGTATGTTCATTGTTCAAAACACAAAAAAATGTATAACTGTATATTAGAGAGGACTTTAATTTCACTCGAGATCGATCAAACCAAGGAACTCAAGAGTCGCCCCAAACTATAGTTGAGTGTTGACTCGATGATTCCGAATTCCTAAATCCTTTGACTGCTAGCATCAAAAAATTAATATGAAATCGAAAAATTGAACGTCACAAACATTTTTCCATCTTTAATAAGTTGAATATGTTCAAATGAACGAAAGAAAATACATTTTACATATAGACTTGTCAAAATGGCTAGCGAGCTCGGCTCGGGCTTGGCTCGCCTTTAGGCGAGCCCGAGCCCGAACACGAACAACAAATGCACGAGCTGCTCGGCTCGAGCTCGTGAGCTCGAGGGGAGCGGCTCGTGTAACACACGAGCCGAGCTTGCCTCGAGCTCGCACAGTAAACGAGCCCGAGCCAAGACTGAACAGCGAGCTGGCGAGCCGAGCTGGAGAGCCAAGCCGGCTCGCCGAGTCAAATTGACATGCCTAATTATACATGCTACAAATCGTCCAAATCAACTAACAGACTATAAAATTAAGGGGTTGTTTGATTGGAGATAAAAGTTATTCCCGCGGTATTCCGTGTAAAATATGTGGTTAATATTTTATTGAAAAGATGAGATTGAAAAGAGGAGAGAGAAGAGTATAAGATAAAATTTATCTTGGATAGAACAAGGCCTAAATAGTCCTAATAAGATATCACTCTCCTACTACACAAAATGGTAATTAAGGCAGTAAACAAGAAACGTCACATTGAATTATGATGTTACTGAATTCTCTCCCCACCTAACAAGCCACTATTTCTCATGGGAGGTCACAATCCCAGGACCGATCAGGCACCAACATTGGTGCCATAATTACAACATTGGTGCCATAATTACGGCACCAACAATGGCATTTTCGGGGTCGATCCGACATCCGTTTTGAAATCCGGGACCAGATCTGGAATCAGCACGGCGATGGGGAGTTCCAGGAATTTTTTGAATTTTTTCCGGCGATACCGTGGCCGCCGTGGCCACCGGTCAAAGTTTTGGCACTATTGCCGTAATTACGGCACCAACGTGAGATTATCATTTCTGAGTACTTGAAATTATATATCCTGTCATGTAGAATTCATATACATACTCCCTCCGATCGGTAAAAGTCGAAAGTCTTCTCCTCCGGCCCAGTTATATTCGGCCAAACTTCTTCCCCCACCCCACGCAACCCAAGATTTTTAGGACATGCTTGATTTACAATAAATTTTTTTAAAAATTTCTCCCCTCCTTTTCAACCATATAAATAATTAATTTATATTTTTTAATACAATATCTTTCATTTTTAACTATATAATCTACACGCAATTCGAATAAATAAAACTCAATCAAGACTTATTGTGAATCAAACATACCCTTAAGCCTCGGCCTTTGAAATTATAGGGAGCTATAGCAAAGGTAGTTCCAATTTTCTTTTCTACACGTCACAAATTATAATCTACTTTATTTAATTTATTACTATGAATATATAAGAAGTAATATCCCGTTTTAATATGTCTCTTTTGCTTTTTCTAAATGTACCTATTGTATAAATCTTGTTTCATTTTTTTTTCATTTTTTAGTTATCTCAATCAATTATATAAATCTCATTCTATTTATTTATTTACTATTATATCCCTATTAATTTAATTTTGCACACTCTTTGAGTATTTTGATAATTCTAACAATTTTTTAAAACTCATTAATACTTTAACACTAGTAAAGTCGGAAAATTCTTTCGTATTATTTACTTTTCCAATTCGAGTCTTAATCTGTAAAAAAAGGTCCAAAAGCCTTACATAACAAAGACGAAGACGGTGTTAAAGTGAAATAATAAATACATGAAATATTATATTAACAAAAATATTGAAAAGATCATTTTGAGTTTGAGTACTTGCATAAATATATATTTTTTAGGATTTAGGAATATTAGTAATTGAACTTTCTCAGTCTTTGTTAAAATTGAAATGGTACTATTTTTATGAAACGGAATGAGTAATTGATTGGAATATAATTATCTTTTAATATACTATCTTAGAGCATCTCTAATATGATAATGTCTATAGTGAAATTCTTAACAGATAACAAAAAATTGTATATGTGGTATATCAAATGCTAGACATTATCAAACGCAATGGCTAACTCTAGACAGTCTAACATTAATGTAATATTATCTCTCTAATCACTACAATTCTCTCTATTTATTAGATTTAAATAATAAATCTAATAATAATTTGTCACATGTGCACCCCATCCACATTATTGCACCAAAACCAATTTTTGTAGTGTCATTATCCTTTATCGCGTGTGTCATGTACATATTGTTGCGTTGAAGATGCTATCAGATATCCAAGATATAAACGATAATGTTATCAATAATGATGAATAGCTAACACCGATGTGTCACTTCGTTAGCTAGTTTTGAGGTTCCTACAGAGCGCCAGTGAATCAAAATGCGCCAACTAAGTACTAACGCGTCAACGTTAACCATACATCATCATATCCTTCACAAGTTTGACGTTGTTTCATTTGACAGATCAAACAATGTCTGAACAAGAACCAAATTATCCACCGGAAAACACAGAACACCACCATCAACCGCCGTCCGGTGGGCTGAAACGGTACAAATGGTGGCTAGAAATGGGTATGCATAGTCTATTTATTATTGGAGGGCAATCAGTAGGGACACTCTTAGTCAGAGTATACTTTGAAAATGGTGGAAACAGCAAATGGATGGCCACATTTGTGCAAGTTGTGGGATTCCCAGTTCTTATCCCATTATTATTCATCTCAAAAGGCAAAGATTTCACACACACAACACAATCTAACAACAATTACAATCAACCACCTAGTACCTTAACTCTTGGTTCAATCTATGTTGCACTAGGCATCTCTGTTGCTTTAACTTGTTTGATGTACTCAGTTGGGATACAATATCTTTCGGTCACAACCTACACTTTAATTTGTGCAACCCAATTGGCATTCAATGCAATTTTCTCCTTTTTCCTCAATGCACAAAAAATGACTCCTTTTATAGTCAACTCTTTAGTACTCCTCACCATCTCCTCCGCCCTGCTCGTATTCGAAACCGATAGTAACGAAGGGGAGTCAAACAAAACCTCGAAAGGGAAATACGTACTAGGTTTCGTGTGCACACTTGCGGCCTCGGCTGGATATGCGCTAATGCTGTCTGTGACACAACTTGTTTTTGACAAGATCATTAAAAGAGAAACTATTCATGCGATAGTTGAGATGTCAGTTTACGAGTGTTTGGTTGCGACTTTGGGAATACTGATAGGGTTGTTTGGAAGTGGTGATTGGAGGAAATTGGGTTCAGAGATGGAGGGTTTTAAGTTGGGGAGAGTTTCATATGTTATGAACTTGTGTTGGACAGCAGTTTCTTGGCAGGTTTTTAATGTTGGATGTGTTGGGCTTATATTCAAGGTTTCTTCATTGTTTTCCAATGTTGTTAGTGTCTTGGGTTTGCCAGTTGCTCCAGTTTTGGCTGTGATTTTTCTCCATGATAGGATTAATGGATTGAAGGCCATAGCTTTGGTAATTGCAATGTGGGGGTTTGTGTCTTATATGTATCAGCATTATCTCGATGATTTGGAGACAAAGGCTAAGTTGAAACACCAGGGCGAAGTTTAAACTATACTATGATCAGGGTTCTAAAAAGTGTGATTAACGGGGAGTTAAAGTGAGCATAAGCATATGCTGCACTAAGTGAATGCATAAAAAAGCCCGACATCTGAAGTACAAATCGACAACAGAAAATTTCGAGTTTAAGTTGCATTGTTTTAGAGACGTGGAAGTGAGGTTTTGGCAACAGAGATATGATGTTGTAAAGTCAGAAAATGGGCCATTGTTAAAGATATGAGAAGGTAAAAATTTATAATTACTTATCATGTGCTAGTATAATGGTGTAATTAGTAAAGAAACTTTCGTCTATGGTCATTTGTTCAGTACTTGTAAGCTTATGGATAATTGGGTCAATTTATTAACTTGATAAATAATACTATGAAGCGATGCCTAAAGCATATATTATTCATGTTTATAATAAATTTGCCCATTCTTAATGTATCAAAAACACTTTTTAGATTTAAATTTAAACAATTGACAATTTTTTGATAAAAATCTATAGGTAAAAACTCTATTAGTAAAAGCTCTACTTATAATAACTTTGCGTCCGTGCTAAACAAACTCTCACACACGTGCGCATACACATAGCAATCCAGCTAGTCTTGATACATTACAATAGCAATTTGAAGGGAAGAATAAACTTTCAAGAAGATATTGTTGTAAAATCTACATTTTAAAGAAAAATATTAAAACAACCAATTTCGTAGTAATAAAACATTACTGTCTATTGGGACGAGAAGATAAAGCAATTCCAACTTTACTATTAAAGTAGATCAAAGAGTTGACCTAATACTTTAAGACCTAATTTTTTACCGGGAAGGTCCATGATTGGAATCCCCAACATTCTCTCCCCCTATCCCCTTTAAAAAAAAAAAAAATCTTCATTTAGCCAAGCCCAAGCCCATTTGGCCATTTTAAGTGAAGCCCAAGTTACGCACAGGCAGTCCATTTAACCGGTCCATAGGACACGCTGATTTAGGCGTGTTTCGCTCTGACTCCCCAAAATTCATAGCCCTCGCAGCGTCTCCTCCTTCAAGGCTCGAAATCACCACCTGCGCTTCAGTCTGGCCATCACGCGTCAAGCCTCCACAGGCTCATAACATCGTACTCAGTTCTCACGCCGGAAGGCCAGTCGCAGCAGCCAGCAGTTTCTTCTCAGTTCTCAGTTCCCACCCTCTGACTCGCAGCCGGATTTTCCTCATTCTTAGGTACTAAAATTTTCTGCTTTCTAATTTTTCCCTTTTATTGCCTATTGAATGATTTAAATTATTATTTTTTGTGACTATATATATAATTTCCCCTTTCAATATGTAAAAAATTTACATTGTTGAATATTGATGGTGTTGTGTTAATGACTTCATGTGTTACTTTGTAAACTTGTAGTTGCCTAGTTGGGTTAATGGGTTATGGCTTATTGAATTCGTGATTTATGTGACTTTGCCCCTGCTGAATTGCCTGTTTTGGTTGAATCAGTTTTGCCTTGTTGATAATTTGACTTAATTTAATTTATTCAGAATTTATAGCAGTGACTATCAGACTTTTGTTAAAATAATCTTGTAAATTGCAATGCTGTAATGGTACAAAGGATCTTGTACTGCTACCCAATCTATATTGTGATTGAATCTTGAAGTAGTTCATATTTTTCATGGAAAGATTCATAATCAAATGATGACAACCTTATGCAAGTACTAAGAAATGGAGAACTGATTCTCTTCCTACCATAGATGAATTTTATGCCGTGTTACCCATTTTGGTAGGTCTGTTTGTTTTCTGACTTTTTTTTTTGTTATAAATAGAACTTATTTATTATTATGAAATTCAAAATGAACGCACTTTGCACCCATAAGTTTCATCCTGGCTATTCCTCTGATCACACTTGACTATTAACATGCCTGCAAACAAGCAGGTGTGTTAACATCATTCACCTTAAGACTTATTTAGCCCCTCCATTTCATACAATAATTTAAAAACTCCAGACATATGGTAAATAGAAGCTGAACTAAGCTCTGGCTGAGGGGGGAAGAATTGAGAAGAAAAGTCTTTTACAACATGATTTTTTACTTTACCAGTTACAACAGCAAATGAGGCATAAAACTTTCCTTCAACCTAAGCCGCTGTCATGAATAGTAATAGATGAATAACTAATGTAGATTACAAATTACTCTATAAACTTGTCAAAATTAAAACGAGGGTTATTTGCTGCATCCCATTTGCGGATCACAATCCCATGAGTCCATTCTAAATTTCCATGCTCTCCAACTAATGTAGCTTTCAAACCTTTCTGAAAAGGAAGGTGTACTCATCACCTGCTTTGCGTCAATATATATATCCATCAGTGTTGCAGTGATTTCTATTCGACTTTTTTCTTCATCACAAACTTTGAAGGAAGGTAGCGTCAGATATATTATTGAATTTTTAGATTTTCAGGAATTTCTGTTTCTTGATGGTAGTCAATCTTCCTATAGCAAAAGCATTTGATTTTCCGCCAAATGTATCCTGCCTGCAATCTGCGAATTATTATGCTTATTGGTTAATCTTAAAAGTTACATTTAACTTAACATTTTGTTTATTTATTTCTTAAAGCAAAATATGTTTGTGGGAAGTTCTTCTGCTATTCCTCCCTCTGTGTTGCTTGGACTCGGGGTCGGGTACATGTACGGATCCGAGTGTTGGATCCTTTCTTTTTAAAGATACAGAGGGACACTGCTAAAAATGGTCCAAAATTTGGACACGGGTACAAGGATACGGCAAATGAATAAAAATTTATTTAAAAAATAAATATAGAATTTATTATTTTTTTAAAAAGTTTATTTTATTGATCCAAAATTATTTTATTTGGTTACTTTAATTGTTTACAATTAAACGGTGACCCAAATAATATGTATAAGAATTTAAAAGGTGATATAATAATATGTATGGAAATTGAAAAGTCTAACTAACAACTTTAAAGCCCTATTGATTACCCAAGCCCATTTAATTAGTTGAGCCCAATATCAACCACAAAGGAGAACAGCCTTAGTTTCAATTATTCATCTTCCTCTTGGGTCTGAGAAGACAGAAGTCACGCCATCTTCTTCTTCAAGCTCTAGCCACTGCCAGGTATGTCTCCTTCTTCGCTTGGCTGCATCATCTTTTCTTCTTCGCCCCTTGCATGGTTTCTCTGTGTCTAAGTTTATGGCTGCCGTGTCCGACAGAAAAGTGGAGGATCTGACGTTGGATCCGTGTCGTGTTCCGTGTCGCGTTGTGTTGACATGGGTACGGCGGCCTGAGAGCCGCATCCGAGTTTCATAGTCCTCCCTCTTTTCAAAAATTTTTAATGCTTATTCTAGTTTTGACAGTGGATCGCAGGGTGTTGGCCAACCTATTCAATTTCAAAATAGAATTTGGTCAAACTAATCACATTCACTTATCTTTACTACACAAATGTCTACCATGCATTTTTAAAATCCAAATTCTATTTCAAATTCGAATTCGGTGGCTAACACAGGCTTCATCTTTGTAATCTGATTATTGTCTTGACCAGTCAGTGGGCGGATTTAGTTTATAGCTGTAACTGTGAACAATCCAAATTCCTAAAGGATAGTTTGAATTACGTAGGCCTAAATTAGTTCACTTCAGATTTTGAACCCTTTACCATGAACCCGTTGCAAGAAAGTTAGAAACCCATACTTTAAATCGATTATCCATATCTGTTGTCATTCCTAATTCACAATTTTCCACCAAATATCAAGTTCTTAACTTGAGGAGAAGAACCCCCGTAGTCCTAATCCGTTCTTGGTGCAAATTTGTCCCTAAGTCGCAAACTACAACTCATTTGTGCAAGTTTGGAATTGAATCTATAAGCTGCACTCCACATCCCTCGTTTACAACTTGTAAGCATCGAACACCGGGGAGGTTTTTTTAATTTTTGCAACCATCATAATAGGCCAGTGTTTTAATTTTCATGTAATTGGGAGCTTTGGTTGAGGTAAGGTATGTCTTGACCTTTCCTTTGAGTAAAGGATTTTTGTTCGAAAATTTTTGCTCTCTTCCTCACTCTTAGTCTTCCTATGTGCTTGGCGGAGGATTTATTATTTCGATATTAAATTGTCTTGCGTTAGACTTTGATTGTTCTTTACAATGTCATGATTTGTTTGACCGATTCAAATTCAAACGGATTCGGTTTGGATGTTCGATACACATTCATAAGTTTTTTGCAATTTCTGAAAATAATAATTTATATTCTTTAAAATTTTGATATGAATTATGATGTCATTAATATGTGAAACTGAAAAAAGATTATTTATTATTATAATTATTGTTGTATTTAACTTTGATATGTATATATATATATATATGTAAGTCCTTATGAACTTTCATAACATATTATGATGGATTGAAATTAATTTGTGAATTTTTCTATTCTCTTCTAGTGCAAATGGAGCATGGATCGTATCAAGATCCAACTCAAGCAACGTTTACGTTACCAGCTGAGGATCATACAATAGCAAATTCTCTCAGATTCGCTCTTAACAAAGAGTGAGTTCTATTTCAATTAGTCACTTCCATTTTACGTCCCTAAAAAATTCTAGAATTTGTCTTTCCTCAAATTTTTTGTGTTCCTAAATTGTATCCTAGCTGTTGAAGACTTGTGTTTTAATAACTCATTTTTTTTCTTTTCTTCCAAGTTTTTCTACTTGATGTTACATTTTCATGATTGAAATCATCACTTCACCTAGAACAAAATTATGTTGCAGCCCCAGAGTGACATTTTGTGGGTACAGTATTCCTCATCCTTCTGATGCTCGTGTCAATGTGAGAGTCCAGACGACTGGTAAGTGTAAATGCTAATGCCAAAATTGTCGTTGGTTGAATTAAACGTGCGAATGCGTTGGCAAACACAATCTTGTTGATTCAACTGCAGGTGATCCAGCTGGAGAAGTGTTAAAAGATTCATGCCAGGATCTAATGCTTATGTGTCAACACGTTAGAAGCACTTTCGATCAGGCTGTCGCCGAGTTCAAGAATAAGGAAGGTGTTATGTCCATGAAAATTGAACCATAGCGAGTCTCTTTTTGTCTTTAGAATGTATCCGATTCCACACACCTTAGAGAACTTGTTGGGCCCGATTGTATTGGCCAAGGTTACTTATTTTCGACTTTGATCTATAACCAAATTAATGTAGTCTAGTATCATTTGAGTTCGACGTACATTTTCGACACTTGTAAATGTAGAATCCTCGCTAATTGACGGCTACATTTTGGACACGTCTCTAAGAAATGAGGCAAAGAAAGTTCATTGAATGGAGCTCACGTATCTGTGTATTGCACGTGGAGTGATTGTTGTGAACTCAAACCACGTCGACCTAAAAAATTATTTTAATGAAATCCCACAATTAGTTTTACAACTTTCAAAATCTGGTCTTCGCGTTCGTTGGTTGAACTGGGGTACAGATGGAAAATAGGTGATGGTTCTCATATTAACGTGTGGGGGGATCCTTGGCTGCGCCAGGATGATCATTTGCGAATTCAAAGTGTTGTTAATCCACAAATGGCACAACTTAAAGTTTGCGATTGGATGTTGCAGGAGGCAAAGGAATGGGATATCCAATTCTTGGAGAAAATATTTGAGGCTAAAGACGTTGAAGCAATATTGAGCATTCCTCTTCCGCAATCTGAAGCAATGGATGTAAGAATCTGGAATTACAGTGAGAATGGTAGCTATACCGTTAGATCAGCCTACCGGTTAGCTATGAGAAATCGAGACGATGCGCACCCTATTCTGCATGAGTATTGTTGGGGGAACATCTGGAAATTACGCCTCCCACCAAAAGTAAAAAACTTTTTATTTTGTATTGCGAACAAATGCCTGCCTACAAAACAAGCATTGCAATATAGAGGTCTTTACATCCCAGCTCTGTGTGTTTTGTGTGATAAGCAGCTCGAGAGCGCCTGGCATTTGTTTTTGAATTGTGAATTTGCTAAGAAATGTTGGGAATACATCGGAGTTCACAACGATATTGAGCAATGTATGTTAAATGCAAAAAGTTTTGTAGAATGGGTATTTGCTATATTGGAGTTGCCGTCGACTGAAGTTGTGGCCAAGATTGTGATGGTGTTATGGAGCATTTGGAAAAGTCGGAATCTGACACAGTGGAATAATGTAATTACTTCTGTACATGACACTTGTTATATGGCTATGGAGAATTTATATGATTGGATTCAAGCTAGAAGAATTCGATGGCTTCGTCCAAGTGCAGATCAGGTTGTGGAAAGGTGCAATTTGTGGCACTGTCCAAGTGCAGGGGTGATAAAATGTAATGGGGATGCATCAGTGGTTGTCAGATCTAAAGCGCTTGGAATAGGGATGCTTTGCAGAGACTCAATAGGTGAATTCCTTAACTGTTGCATGCTTCCGTATGCTGGGGGTTTACCAGTACGGGAGGCAGAGTGTATGGGCTTGCTACATGCGCTGAAATGGGTTAAATCTATGGGCTATGACAAAGTCATCTTGGAGTCAGATGCAGAAACTGTTGTAAAGGCTGTGCACTCCAACAACACTGGTGCCAAAGAATTTGCTGTAATGGTGAAGGAAATTAAAGACATTATGATGACAGAGCCAGGTTTTCTTGTGCATCATGTTAGGAGACAAGCTAATGGAGCAGCCCACTTGCTTGCCAAGGGCGCTCGATTTCAAGCTCGTCTTAGTGTCCATCTTACTCCACCTTTATGTATTGTTAACGAACTTCAACGCTGATGTAATGTTTGTCATTAATGCAAGTAGTATTCAAAAAAGAAAAAGAAAATCAATGTCCAATTTGATTTTTAAAAGGGTTTAGGACCGCATTGCATTAAATTCATTGCAATCTTTGTCACGTGGCATCTGCGTATGCATATGGTAGCAAATCATTGAAATATTCTTTTAAATTCATTGCAATCTTTGTCACGTGGCATCTGTGTATGCACATGGTAGCAAGAGTTTTGACCCAATGCCAACAGTTGGTAACTTGGTATGCTCATATTTCGGAAAAAAATTCGTGGGGTTCACACGGATCCCCTATTATAAGGGGACAGTTATGTATTATTCATCTCACATCACGTAGATATAAAAAAAATTTATTTTTAAAAATTTCACTTGATGTAGGGCGTCACGTGGCGGCGTGGACATGCCAACTGTTGGCAGGTGAACAAAGGCGATGATAGCAAATCATTGAAATATTCTTAAAATATAATAAGGTGATTATTGGTGAAAGTATATATAAAAATTTCAATGACGAATATTGAAGCTTTTAAAATGTTTTTACCATTTCATAATTTTAATGGGAGAACATGACCGTTAATTTACCGTTAATGAAATAAACCCGAACAAAAATATGTTGAAGAGCATATTGCAATATCCAATGCACACATGGCCTTCTATCATTGGTTCAAGACAGAACTTGTACATTGCCTGAGATTTTTGCAGCAAGCAACACCCCAAAAATCCTTTCTTCGATAGGGGCAATCTATCCAAATTCTACCAGCCAATGGAAATGCATATGGTGATATGGGAAACATTGAATTTGTGGAAGAGCATAAAAAAAAAATTCCCACCAATTTTATTTAACTGTGCTTGAAGTTCTAGTCTTGTATTTACTATTAGTATTAAGTGCAAACGTAGACGGACTCTGGTGTACTTTATAATTAGTCGAGGTAAAATATTGAAAATACATTAAATTTTTATGGCCTCAAACCCCTCATCGCGTTAGAGATGTGTAAACATAGACACATCAGCACAATTAACCTTGAGCTCAAAACCGCAATTAAGACGAACCCACACATATACAAGTTAAAACGGCAATTTTGCTCTCCTACACACTAGTGTGTAGGAGAAGTCATGCACACTCCCTTCAAAAATTCGTGGGGGACACATGGGCCCCTCACCATCGGAGGATAGTTATGTATTATTCATCTCACTTATCGAAAATTTAAAAAAAAAATTAAAAAAAAATTTTTTTTGATGACGTGGCACCATCATTAGGCGCCACGTTATGGAGTGTACACACTCTTCTACATACTAGTATGTAGGAGAACACCAACGGTTAAAACGGTTTTATAAGGCAATTTTAGTGTAAATTGACGATTTTCTTAATTCTTAATATATAGATTGAGGGGTCTCACTTTAGTTCGGTTCCAATAGCCACAATGCCTGCTTGTGGGCATAGGAGCATGAGCATGTTTCGCCTAGATATCTCAACTAGGTGAAATAGTAAACTAAAAAGAAAAACAGGTTTTGGAAAATGAAAGGAAAAAAAAAAGGATGAGGCTAAATGCACCCAGTGCATTACTTCATGCACCCAACTTTTGACCCACTTTCCAATTATATCCCTCTCTCTCTCCCTCCTCTCTCTCCTCTCTTCTCTCCGCTCTTTTTCTCCCCTCTCTCTCTCCTCTTTCCTCTCTTTTCTCTCTCTAGTTCGCTGTGTTTCACAGCGAACTTAAAAAAAAAAAAATTTTTTTTTAAAAAGTAAATTTTATGGGAAATATTATACTACCAATAATTTCAACACCTCCATCACTTTTAGATAGACAGTTATAAAATATGTCATCTACCATTATGCCAGCGATTATGACATACATTATGGTGTTGTAGTATGGTCCAAATTTTATTTCATTTTTTGTTAATGGATACAATTTTTTCAAATTTTTTATAACCACTTTTACAAGTAATTTCGAAATTTTTTGCAACGAATTTGACGATGAATTTGACGATGATATAATAATTGGCTTTATTGTCTAATACAGTTATTATAAAATCAAAATTTTTACAACTATTTCATCAGGTAATTTCAAATTTTTTTTTTACGTTTTTTGCAACCACTTTAACAATTAATTTCAAAATTTATTTGATAAACTTTATCCAATTAGTTTCAAATATAATTATTAAACAAATTAAAAAAATAATAGTACAAATTTTTCTTTTACTGTTATTCGCTCCATTGAGGCGAGCGACTTTAAAACAATTCGCCCGATGGGGCGAACTGCCTTAAAGCTGTTCGTCGCCAATGGGGCGAACTGCCTCATTGCTGTTCGCCCCATTGGGGGCGAACATATATAAAATTAAAAAAAAAAAAAAAGAAAAGAGTGTGAGAGTATTATGGGAATATGGTAAAAATATGGGTGTATAAAGTAAAGGCCCCACCCAAAAAAAAATCCTTGAAAACTGATGGACCAGAGTTTGCCAAGCAACAACATTCGGAACACCAATTAAAATGCAGACATAGATTTTCATAGAGATAAGCACGGTACCACTACTCTTGGCCTATAAAAATCTGCCTCACTTACATACTTCACATTCATCTCATTACTAAAACTTGTTAATAAACCCTTTTCTGTTGTGCATTTCCTAGTCTCTCCGCCATGGCTGCCGCTTCAATGGCTCTTTCTTCATCCTTCGTCGGCAAGGTGGCGAAACGCTCATCCTTTGCCACTGAGGCCACCCGCGGCTCCGCCAAATTCACCATGAGGAAAACTACTGGCAGGCCTAAGCCAGTTTCATCCGAGAGCCTGTGGTATGGTCCTGACCGTCTTAAGTACTTGGGCCCATTCTCCGGCGACCCACCAAGCTACTTGAAGGGAGAATTCCCTGGTGACTACGGTTGGGACACCGCCGGTCTCTCTGCTGACCCCGAGACCTTCGCCAAGAACCGTGAATTGGAGGTTATCCACTGCAGGTGGGCCATGCTCGGAGCTCTCGGGTGCGTTTTCCCCGAGCTCTTGGCTCGCAACGGCGTCAAATCGGCGAAGCCATATGGTTCAAGGCTGGTTCCCAAATCTTCAGCGAAGGTGGGCTTGACTATTTGGGCAACCCAAGCTTGATCCATGCTCAGAGCATTTTGGCCATTTGGGCTTGCCAAGTTGTCTTGATGGGAGCCGTGGAGGGTTACCGTATCGCCGGTGGGCCGCTCGGAGAGGTGGTCGACCCTCTTTACCCCGGTGGAAGCTTCGACCCATTGGGACTTGCTGATGATCCAGAGGCTTTTGCTGAGCTTAAAGTGAAGGAGATCAAGAACGGGAGATTGGCCATGTTCTCTATGTTTGGATTCTTTGTTCAGGCTATTGTCACCGGAAAGGGACCAATTGAAAACCTTGCCGACCACCTTGCTGACCCTGTTAACAACAATGCTTGGGCTTATGCCACCAACTTTGTCCCCGGAAAATAAATTTGAGGGGACAAAAGAAAAATAAAATAGACCCGATTTAATTTGCGTGTTGAGTTGAGATCAACATTTGATGTTCGTCATGAAAAATTGTTATTGATGGAATACAATGTGAATTAATTTTGCTTGAATTAATAGTTCCTGGTCGTAAGTTCCTTTGATGCTATACATCACAATCCACTTTAAACCAATTATTATCAGATCAGTACATAATAAACAATTCAACTTTCACAAAATTGGTCCAGTAAACATTGAACCCTTCATCTTCAGTAGCAAAATTCTAATATTTTCCGTGCGAATTACATGGTGGATTCTTGAAGTTAAAATCAATTTCTCCATCAGCCGCGAATTCAATTTCTCTAGGTCAATGATGAGGCATGGAAATAAAAATTAGGAACAAACAAAACTTAGAGAGAGATTGTTAGAGCATAAATGCACAATATCATAATCAGTAGATTCTTCATCAAAGGGTGTATATTCAGAAGAGAGTACGTTGTTCAGGCAGATGATCACTCATCACTCGAGACTAGTATTCTAGTAATATTAGGTGTGGAGAGTTTTTAGCCTAGATGAAACGGTGCGTGACAAAGTCGTGGTTAATGCATGATAAAGTGCCATGTATGTGGAAGTACAAAACAAATATTGAGTATAAGGTAGTCTAAGTGTGACATGTAAGCGTGCATATGCGCTCATTTTAAATCACAACCTGAAACAAATGAGTATCAATATGAAAGGGGGAATATATGATTTTTTTTTTAGATCAAAGGATGTTATGATTGTTTTTATTTTTGGGTCTTTACATTAAAGGGTAATCTTGTACGTAGCCTTACTTTTGTTAATTTTTTCGATAAGGGTAATTATATTAACACCACTTTTTATACTTATGACACCCCATTCTAATAATTGGTGGACATTGGTTTGTTTTACCCTCTTTTGTGCAAATCCAAACCAGACCAATATCATAAATTTGACCAATTAGTTTAAAACCAATATAATCATTTTGATATTGGTTTCAATCCATCCCAAATCATTTACATGTTGGCTTGATTTAATTAGATTTATGTTTGTAATTTGTAATTTGTTGAAAATGTAATTATATATTTACATAATTGAAGTTTACGAGTAGATAAAAGTTTATCGGCAGAAAAAAAATTATCAGCTAATGTAGTCTTAATTGAAGTTTCTAAATTTCACAATTCACATGTTTCCGAAATTAAAATTGCACTTCCAATTATGAGGCTTCCTATCGGTCTCATAGAGAAATGAGAAATTTCCCTACAGAAGAAGTGAAGAACACGGTTCTCGAAACAAATCTAGAGAACATTTCGACTGCCGATGAAAACAGGATTAAGATTGGGAATTGTGCTCCGAGAAAATCCATCCAACGCTGGAAGAAGCTTCGAGTGGGATTGGGATTGGGGTATATAGGATTCAGATTTGGAAGCCAATGATCTCCTTTTCATATCCGAGTGATAAAATCAAACTGTCCACTCACTACTGGAACGGTTAAGTAAGTCCCCCAATTACAATGGTCTCACTCACAAGATTGTATCCATTGAAACTAATAATTCCTACTGGATTCTATTGAAATATAACCTTCTGTCTTACAACAGGGGAAGGGAAATAAGCAGTGAAGCACCACTCAATATTACTAAATTGATTAGAATTGTCGACAAACATCAATACTCAATAAAAATTCACGCAAAATTAATTAACATTCTATTCCATTGATAATTCACAATACTAATTTTACATGAACAACATCAAACATTGATATCAACTCAACACGCAAATTAAACCGGGTCTTTTTTTTTTCCTCAAATTTATTTCCCGGGGACAAAGTTGGTTGCATAGGCCCAAGCATTGTTGTTGACAGGGTCAGCAAGGTGGTCGGCAAGGTTTTCAATTGGTCCCTTTCCGGTGACAATGGCCTGAACGAAGAATCCAAACATAGAGAACATAGCCAATCTCCCGTTCTTGATCTCCTTCACTTTAAGCTCAGCAAAAGCCTCTGGATCATCAGCAAGTCCCAATGGGTCGAAGCTTCCACCGGGGTAAAGTGGGTCGACCACCTCTCCGAGTGGCCCACCGGCAATACGGTAACCCTCCACGGCTCCCATCAACACAACTTGGCAAGCCCAGATGGCCAAAATGCTCTGAGCATGGATCAAGCTTGGGTTGCCCAAATAGTTTAGCCCACCTTCGCTGAAGATTTGTGAACCGGCCTTGAACCATATGGCTTCGCCGAATTTGACGCCGTTGCGAGCCAAGAGCTCCGGAGTAACGCACCCGAGAGCTCCGAGCATGGCCCATCTGCAGTGGATAACCTCCAATTCACGGTTCTTTGCGAAGGTCTCGGGGTCAGCTGAGAGACCGGCGGTGTCCCAACCGTAGTCACCAGCGAATTCTCCCTTCAAGTAGCTTGGGGGGTCGCCGGAGAATGGGCCCAAGTACTTAAGACGGTCAGGACCGTACCATAGGCTTTCGGATGAAACTGGCTTTGGCCTGCCAGTAGTTTTCCTCATGGTGAATTTCGCCGAGCCGCGGGTGATCTCCGGGGCAAAGGGTGATGATCGGTTCACCATCTTGCCGGCGATGGATGAAGAAAGAGCCATTGAAGAAGCGGCGGCCATGGCGGAGAGACTAGGAAATGCCCCAAGTATATGCTGATTAACAAGTATGAAAATAAATAGTGTGATGAATATTGAATGTAAGTGAAGCATGTTTTTATAGGCTAAGAGTAGTGGCCGTTGCTTATCTCTATGAAAATCTATATGTGCGTTTTAATTGGTTGTTCCACATTTCAATTTTGTTGCTTGGCAATCTCTCGTCCATCAGTTTTCAAGGATTATTTTATTTTATTTTAAATACACAAATTTATATACAAATCATGGTCGCTCTCACGTGCTACAATTATGTGGAGTGAAATGTTTTTGTAATTCCATCAAATTTTGTAGGATAAAATTAGACATTTATAATGATTGTTATAATATATGATATATTCGAGGTGAATGTTTTATTTTATTTATAATGATAATTTAATATATTATATAAAAAAATAAGGGTAATGCAATCATTTTAACTGATTATGTAACTCTTTATGTAATTCTCTATGTCTTTATAATATCACCGAATTTTGTAACATAATTGAACACTTTGATACAATAGTGATGAACATGTCGCTCTATGATTTTGACATATTACGATTATGTAAACCATTTTATTAGCTGTTGTATTTAAGTACATTATTTTAAGATATATGTTAACCTTACAAAAAAAAAATGTTACCCTTACAATTTTATATTTGACCATAGAATATTTAAATTTGAATAATAATGAGTTAATTAAATAATTAAGGTGGTAAAAGAATTCAAAACAAACAGGGAACTATTTAGTTTTTTTAATTGAACTTGCCAAGTATCTTTCAATTCTCTCTAATCCTCACTTTTGTCACAACAATTACATAATACAGCCATAAATCATTATGAAGATATATTGAACAAGATATTGCACTATCCAATGATACACATGGCCATCGATCATTGGTTCAAGGAAAATAGTTGTACAATGCATGAGATTTTCTGCAACAAGCCGCCGGCATGGACCAAAAAAATCCATTGATGGATAGGGCCAATCTATCCAAATTAATGCTTCCATCAAATCGAAATGCACTTATATAACTATAATTATGTTATAAAAGTATGAAAACAATAGAGAGAATTTAGAGAGAATGAATTCGAATGAATTCTCAGGAATGAATTTTATTAATAACTGAAGCCCTATTTATAGGAAAACTTCGAATGGTACAACCGTAATTACATAATTTCATCAAGGGTATAATAGTCATTCACATATAATAATTACATCTTTTACCAAATTATTCCTCCACCAAATTATTCCTCATAATTCATAACCACCAAATTATTCTCAATTATTCATAACACTCTCGAATGACTATTAATACAAATGTCTTCCTGACTTGTTTGGAGAAAACCCGCTGGAAAAAAAACTTCCAAACCGATTGCGGGATGGCTTGGAGTGGTTATATCATCGCTTCATCAAAACATTGCTCCCCGATGTCTTCCAAATGTATAGGAGTATTCATGTCTGCCTCGTTAAAACCTTGTCAAGAAAACCCACTGGAAAAAAACTTGATCGAAGGAAAAAGAGTGCAATTTCTCCGTTTGATTTCATATATTGAGAATCGATATCTTTACTTACGGTAAATGATTTCAATATCATCATCATTTGGATCTAAAGCATTAGCTCCATTATAAACTTGATCCAATAGATACACTGTTGATCAATTTCTCCTATCGTTCTCAATATACCATGAATATGCCTTCGTTAAAACCTTATTAGAAAAACCCGGTGGGAAAAACCGCAATGAAGGAAAAAGAGTACATTATTCATGTGAATACGCTTTAAAGTCGCCTCATTAAAAACCTTGCTAGGAAAACCCAATGGGATAAAACCTCGCCAAGGGAAAAAGAGTGCCAGCGTATTTTATACAAGTATCTTAAAGATTTCAAAATCTTTCATACATTTGTATGAGCATCATATACATTGGTTTTATACTCTTCGTTCATTTAGAGTGCATCAATTTTCTTACACAACTACAAAACATTCACCATGAACACATGTCTCCAAACACACAATTTAAAGCATATAAATTCATAGTAAAAACATGTAAACATATAAGTAAACCTTCATAACTAACTAACACTTAAAATATATCATTTAACATTTAATACTCACTTAATAGGTTATTTCATTCCCAGGGGCTTAGCTCACCTTTTAGGGTACTCATAAACACGGGTTTAGCTCATCCGATCCTTTAATTTCCTTTTCGGTACTACACACACGATCGGTAATTTAACTTTCATGAGCATGCAACATATAATGACCACCATGCTTATCTTTAAACTTGAGCACTAGTCATCATCATCTCATCATCTCATAAGTTAAGGATTTCACATTCACCATTTATCATCTTCAATATATCTCAATATTTTCATTATCATTGATCATATGTAGCGCTACATTTTCATATCGTGTCGACACTTTTCAATTTCATTTCTTTCCCCATATCGACATAACTTATCGAGATATCTCATTATCAATCCTCTTGTAGGATTATACAATATAGTTATGTCTATATACTCTTCAAGAGTATATGCCTCCGTTATTAAGACTATCTTTTATAACTTGCTTTGATATATATGATTGGGGAAATATCAACGCTTCTAGCGTGCTAACTTATCAAAGCATCGTAGCTGATATATGTGATTGTTCATAGCCTTTCATGCATCTTTGAACTTCAAGTTCGTATTTCAATTTCGAGGATATAACATGATGCATTTCACATATTATTTTCAACCTTTAATACTCCCCTCATCTTGAGAAAATTTAGAACACCAAAACTCATACAGCTTGGTATGATTTTAATCATATATGTTCTCATCATTCAAATTTAATATGGGAATTTAGACCGTTTGCATTCTATTCTCGATATCGGCAATTTATTTGAGGACTTTAAATAATTTGCCATATAATATCCCACTTGTATGCATACTCAAATCCTTGTGATTTATTCAAGTATTGGGATATACATTTACTAGCTTTATCATTAAATCAGAAAATCATGCTCATCACCGTGAGCAAATATTTAAATAAATTTCAATCATATACACATGTGACTATCTAGTGGATCCATATCATAATATCTAAGTAGTCCACATGGAGGATGAGTGGGCCCATACTTCTCATCCTTTATTCGGATATATTTGGGATTTATTCCTAATATTGGCTAAGTAATGATTTCATCATTTATCGAGAACAATCATTGAAGAATTCCTTTAATTCTTCACTTGAAATATTGATTTCAATAATTATTTAAACCTGGATGGTCAGTCCGGTTTTGCAAACGAGTATTATTGAACTTCTAGTTCAGTAAATTCTTATATCGATTTCACTAGTATCTGTATAGTGCTCAATATGATTTATCATAGAAATAATTCACCGACATATTCCATCATCTTTTGGTGACATTATTGTCTACTCATCGCTCAAACACTGAGTTACTGACTCATACACGCATCACATCCTGGCTATTATTTAATTCGAAATCGTAGCTCTTACGCTTCATATTATTTATTTAAAATCGAGTCTTATTTCATACTGCGTATTATTCTATAAATAAATCATCAAAATTATTGCAAAATTCATCCTAACAAGGATCTATACATTATAATGGATCATATGCTCTCAAATCTTCGAAAATACTATCCATCACTACCGATCAAAATCCTAAAAAGGATTTATCGATGTAAATGGAAAGATTAAGAATGCTAATGAATAAGGGTATCCCACAAGATATCCGATGCTTGATTGAAGCAAAGGTTCGATTATCTGGTGAGGTTTCAATTCCTTCTAAATACATGTCTGGTATGGGTAAAAGTAGTTTTTCAAAGAAACGGAGAGCAAAAAGATTAGGAGGATGCTACAAGTGTGCTCGATGGACATGTGACACTCGATGTAAATCTGTGGGGTACTTGTCCAGAAATCGAGAAGATAAAATAGCGTTCATTAAGGATGGATTGAGTAAGGAGCCTTTGGATGATATTCAACAGGCTCTTGAGACACATCCTAGTGGACACGCACAAGGTGAGCTAATGGCCTTATGGGCCAAATTCAAAGATCAACAAACGCGTTACAGTCTTGAAAAACTTACTTTAGAATATCCTGTTTGTAAATTAGTAGAAAAATTTAGCATAATGATTTTCCCATATTTATGTAAGGAAGCTCGGTGTAATAACAAAGATCAATATATTTCTTTTATTTGTAAATATCGTTTTTCAATTTTAAGATATATATTATTTTTCAATCACTGACAGCTATATGTCATATCACTAAAGAAAAATTTCTGCCTTTTTCTCTTTCATATTTGTCAAAAAGTAAATAGTGCACTCAATTATTGGTTTGAAAATTTTTCTTTAAATAGAGGGATTCATATATCTCTCATGTTCATACATTAAAAGTATAGTGCAAAAGAGAGATAGGAGTAGAGATGGATATGGAGATTTTAGAATCATCTCATACAAGTCACCTTTACCTCGCCAGATTAAGACCGTATGTATTCTTGGTGGATCTAAACTGGTAGGCCATATCCAATATGTGGATATGGCAAACCGACTTGTAAAAGAGTTAGGGAGACAAGAAATCAATATACTATACGGAGGAACCAACAACAAACTTTTAGCTAGACTTATAATGGCCGCACAATCATGGGGAATAAGAGTTTGAGCGTAATACCTTTCCATCTAGTTGGATCTAATACTCAATTGGAGCCGCTTCTACCATGGGTCCAAAGCAGGTTGGGGCTACAAGCGCAATCCATCCACAACCGCATGATGTATATGATGAATAATAGTGATGCTTTCATTGTCCTTCCAGCGGCTACAACACACGGAGGAAATATTCAATATAGCCTCGTTGTACGATGGAATTTTCATGTCAAACCAATAGGTTTGTTGAATATTAATAATTTCTTTGATGGCTTACTAGCGTTTCTAGATCGAGTGTAAATAATAAGTTTATCTCTCATTCAATGAGAAAAATACTTATTTCTCGCTAATCTTGTTGATGAACTACTCATCAAATTTCATGCATATGTTCAAGAATCTGTGGAAGCCAGTCCGTTTGGTCCATGCATCTTGGTGTCAGCGAAAAAGAAATTCGGATCCTTTAAATATTTCATTATGAATCCTAATGTTGATGGTGGCAGAGTTACGGAGTATTTATACTCTCGACGCATCCCTCATTTATGGATTCAGATGTATATTCTTTTGCATTTCTATATTTTCGAGTGTTTAATGCCAGTCTTTTGATATTCTCAATATGTTCCACTTAATTTGTTTTGTACTTCTTCTGGAGTAATAATAATATCATATTGGCTTTATTCAAATACAGAAATCTAGTGATTATGCTTCTTCAAGAGCATTTTATTCTCATATTAATACAATCTCATATCATCGATAAGATTACTTCATGTAAGCTTTTCATGCGATATATTTTCTTTGATTTATCAACATGGGATCTATTCAGCACTTTACTTTCGTCTATTTATCCAATGGTAACTTCAAGTACCACTTGCTCAATTTTCTCCATTCATATTCGGTATATATAAAGAAGTAATTTTATTCTCATCGTCTACTTCTTCGAGAGTATGATTAGAATATTTGATCAACTACTTCTTCTGGAGTAGGATTCGTTATAACCAATCGTGTAGTATAATCCACCACATTGGAAATATGCACACCAATCGTGTGGTATTACCCACCACATTGGAAATATACTCAAACTATAAAGTGCATAAATTTAAATTGCAGAAATTAAATTTCCTCCAATAGGTGGTCGAACCTACCTTATGGGAATTATTGCAATAAATATAAATTTACGGAATTTAAATAGCAAGAATTAAATTGCATAATATTTAACTACTTCTTCAGGAGTAGGATCTGCTTAGTAGAAGGTATTACCCATCACTTAGCATATAAAGTGCAGAAATATATAAAACCTTCCAGTTTAGTGACGGTTGAACCCATCATCAAGTAGGAGGTATTGCGATAATTAAATTGCAAGAAATAAAGTGCGAGAATTAAATATTGAACTGCTTCTACGGGAGCATTTGTTCTTCTAGAACAAATACTCATTACTTCTACAAGAAGACACTTATCCTACAGAATAAGTACATTATGTAATTGAACTCTTGGGAGTTAAAATAATATTCCGATCTTTTAACTCAAATGGACTTCAAGCCATTTTATATAATCAATTGATTTAGAATTTCTTCATGAATATTCTATCCCATTTTCACTGTCGTCAAAATTAGGTCGGTTTTACCCTAAGGGTAAAATTGTCCATTCCAATTGTAAAGGTAAAATTGTCAAAAATATTTTATCAATGTTTTACGATTGGAAAATTATCTCCTTTCTATTTCAATTTATCAATATCAAAATGTTCAAGGACTATTTTGTAACTTTTTCAAAAGTTGGTGTCTTGATTTGTAAATTTTGAAAGTTTGATAATAACATATTTCAAAACGAGTTATTACTCTATCAATGTTGGTGTCAAATCGAAGCTCTCGTTAAATCGAGTATAATGGAGTCGAGAAAATTTGATTTTGATAATGTATGCTCCTTATATCTCGAGAAAGCGAATATTATAGTTTAATATATTATTATATTATAAAGTAATATAATATATATACCTTTTCCTTTTCTTAGGGAGAAGCGATTGAGCAATGCACGTATTTCCTCCATTTGCTAATTCTTGAATTGCTCACAACTCTTTGTCTCTGCATAAATGTTTTCTGTGAGTGATTGGGAAGATAGAGAGTGAGGCGTCGAGAAAGTGGGAAAAAGATAAGAGAGAAAAGAAAGATAAGTATTGATTGGAGATGGATTAGGTTATTTATAATAATTAGGTTTACGATCTGAGAAGATCATCTATAAGATCTGTAGTAAGCATACTCCCTTCATATTACTCAAATGGCTAGAGACTAGTCTTTGATAACGTGTTATAAAAGTATGAAAACAATAGAGAGAATTTAGAGAGAATGAATTGAATGAATTCTCGTGAATGAATTTCATTAATAACTGCTCTATTTATAGGAAACTTGAATTTACAACTGTAATTACATAATTTCATCAAGGGTATAATAGTCATTCACATATAATAATTACATCTTTTACCAAATTATTCCTCCACCAAATTATTCCTCATAATTCATAACCACCAAATTATTCTCAATTATTCATAACAAATTATTATATTTTCTCTCAAAAATAAATAATAATAATAATAATCATTAATAATAATAATAATAATTATTATTATTATTATTATTATTGATAAGCAATGGGAGATATAGGAGGTGTGGTGAGTTAAGGCAACCGCAAGTCCTGAAACCATCATGTGATTTTTCCCAAGGTGAGACTGAATATTTTGATGAAGTGAACTGTGAATATACGCTGTCTGTAGTGGTTGTACAATAGCACTGGGCGATCGCCCAGTTGGTGCTTCATTTTGATACTTTTGTTTTGTGACTTTTTAAAAATGTTGTCTTTTTGTGTTGTTTTTGCGATTTGTTTGCTTTGAGTTTTTAAAACTTTTTTTTCCCACTCTTTTAACTATTTGTTACTTTTTAAAAAATATATATGACTTTTTGTATGTGATTTTTTTTGGAGTTTTTGTAACTTCTGAAATATATTTTATGATTTTTATAAACTCATTGTCACTTTTTGAAACCTGTTTATGGCTTTTCTAATGTGACTTTTTGAAATTGTTCATTATTTTTTAATTTGTGTGTTTTTTAAAAAATTTTTTGGTGACTTTTTGAAACCTGTATGTGAAATTTCCTAGTATTTTTCAATTTTTAACTACTTTTTCATTGTTTTTGTGATTTTTTATTTATTGTTTTTTTGTGTGTCACTTTTGAAAATCTCGTTTGCGACTTCTCTAATATAACTTTTTTAAATATCACTGTTTTAAGTATATTTTGTGATTTTTTTAAAATTGCGAGTGCAACTTTTTTTTGTTGTTTTTGTGAATTTTGTTGTACGTGCCTTTTTGAAATCCTTTTGTGACTCTTTTACAGTTCGTTATCATTTTTTTAAACACTAGTAGTAAGCACGTGCATTGCACGTGTTATGTAAAATATGAATGAAATGGTTTTTTTAAAAATACTCATATTTTTTATGAAGTCGAGACTAATAAAGGAAACCAAAATTAATAAAAATAATTTAAATAAGGAAACATCAATTAAAGTAGGGATATTAATATAAAAATAAAAATACCAAAGTAAATCTTAGGGACTAAATTGATAAACTACAAATATAATTTGGACATAATTTATGAAGCATCAAAGACTGAGTGTTTTTTTATGAAAAATACAAAACATGAAAACTAACTTTACTTAATATCTTTGATGCTTACGAAAAATTGTACGTTTAAAAGTGAGCTAGTATTACACTTCAAACTGAGACATTTTATTCAACATATCTACTGCATGCTTTTCACTTAACTATGATGTCGATTTTTCTAAAGAAAAACACGAGAGCTAGAGTTAAAAGAAAAAAAAAAGAAAAGAAAATCAAAGCAAAATGAAAAGGTTTTTTCTTTTTCTTTTTCCAATTAATAAGTTAAGGATGAATTAATAAATATAAAACATATATAGGGATAAAATGGGAAAATCAAAAATTTCCAATCATCCACCATTTTATATATTAGTGATAGCAATATTTGTTACTTAAAAAAAAAAAAAATTGGTACCTTTGACTTCCTCGATCCCATAGGCACAAAAAATTGGTACCGAAATAACTCCAAAAATAGAAAAACGCTGATTTCGCTGCCCAAACGCGCTGGATGCCCAAAATCCGTTGTACCTCACAGGTAGGCTGTGAGTGAGTTTGACTCGTGGGGTTGAGCTACCCAAAATCAGTATATTATTGGCCCAAAACGGAGCTCGGATGCCAAATCTGTAAAGTGCGATTTCGTCATTTCCGATCCAACTCTTCTTCAACCCACTTAGCCATATATTCTACATCATTGGAACTAGGTTAATTTTTAGATTTAGAATTTGATATATAGGTTTATATTAATTAGTTTA
Organism: Jasminum sambac; assembly: GCA_018223645.1. NCBI lineage: Eukaryota > Viridiplantae > Streptophyta > Magnoliopsida > Lamiales > Oleaceae > Jasminum > Jasminum sambac. Next base: position 31,813,141 of record CP073647.1, on the reverse strand, counting down.
GCTTAATATTTGATTTATGGTTTAGGATGTAGTTAATTAATTTAGTTTAACATTGAAAATGAACAAACTTATTATTTAACTGTTGGTGGTGGCTTCGCACCCACCAAATGCAGTGGTGGGGAAGCCACCACCAACAGCTTGGTGGGGCTTTCCCCATCACCGCATTTGGTGGTGAAGCCACCACCAAATGTAGGGTGGCACCACCATCGATGGTGGTGGTGGTTTTGGGATGGGGGTGGGGGTTGGGGGTTGGGGGTGGGGTGGGGTGGGGTGGGTGGGATTTGGGTTTTTTTTTTTTTATTTTTTATTTGATTTAATTAATTGTTTGTATCCAGTATATTTTTCTTACATAGATATATTTCTAATAAAATTTTATTTAGGTACAACAATTCATTTATATCTGTTTTTCGAAATCAAAATGTGTACGTATGTATTTTATTTTATTTTTTATATTCGTTATATTTTTATTTTTACAGTAGTACACGTATACTAAAATTTTAAGAAGATACAATAATTATATTTACTGTTAACGATTGATTAAAATCAAAATATACGCATATCTAATGCAAAAGAAAACATAAATAAATGTTATTACGTTGAAGATTTTCGGTAAAATTATCTAATTAGTGTCAAATTAATTCGATAAAATTATTTGTGGACCAAATTCGCATCTACGAAAAAGGTAAAATATAAAATTATATAATTTAATTAAAATTTGGACTAATGCAACAAAATTAAAAACTTTAGGACCTGATTTTAATAACCCGCAAAGGTGAGGACCATTTGTGTAATTTTTTCTAATGTTTTTGACCAAAATATCCCTGCACAAAAGGACAAAATAGCAAAATTGACGGAAAAAATGTGCGCAAATGGTCCAAATGGACCATTTGCGCACCAAAGTTTTTTTTTAGGACCATTTGCGCTACCTTTTATTATTTGGGACTAAATCTGCAACATGGCTAGTTTTTTGGGACTATTTGCGCCAAAATCCCTATTATTTAACTATTGACTGTTGTGTATTTTCCCCAACAAAAAGAGAAAAAAAAAACTATTGACTATTGTGATTATTTGTTGATTAATTTTTGAATCGGGGTTGAGTTAGTTACTTTATGTTGTTCAATGACATTGTGATTAAGAATTTCAATTAACACAATGTACCATGTACAATGTACAATAAATTAAGAGCTGACTGGTAACAATGAACATCTATATAGGAAACAATGAATTAGTAATTAAAGAGAGTAAATGGGTTCAATTTCACCAATTTTATTTCATTCTCGTCTGGTATGTACTTTAATCCGAGACTTGCACAAACACGAGAAAGAATAGAAAAACCAAAAAGAAACTAACTCTAGTCTTGGCAAATCGATCCTATCCTTGTGAGAAGAATTAAGGATCACACTATTTGCTAGATACAATTTGGGATAATAATTTTACAGCCCTCTCTAAGTTGAAGCTCAGTGGAATCTAGTCAAGCCCAAGTTGGACAATATATATACACTCACAATAGGGAAGTAATTAAAAATGGTGCAAGTAAGGAATTGGTGAAAAAATACTATCTACTGGCTAGGGCTTAATGGAAAATGTTGTGGAGGCAGTGGAGCAATGAAACCTTCTTTAAAAGATTGTAATTTGGTGGCTTCATATATAGAATCTCACCATGACTTTTCCGTTGCAATAGAGAGGTGGAATTAGTATATTTATAATGATATATGTGTAGCTGTCAAGATAAGAGTTTTTCCACACTTTGTTTTTGGTAAGTTTGAAACAAGCGGAATCTTTGCATCAAATGCTTGTGAGTCCTTTTCGCTACAACCTTTGAACATCAAGATTAACGTATCACTTTCCATTCTCTGTCTTAATTGGTTGGTTTCAAATTGGGTATGTTTGATCGGTGATAAAGTTAATTTTCTTGATGTATGTGCTCAATGTGTAGTTGAAATTTGAGGAAAATATATTAAATAATTGAATGAGTGGTTGTAAATAATGAGAGAGAAAAAGTTAATAAAATAGGACTTTTAGGTGATTATTAGTTGTTCTCATATTCTAATTCTTATATGATAATACAATATTTAATCAATATATATGGGAAAAAATAGATGTTGAAAAATTTGTTCCTCGTACAACACACGGGTGAAAGAGCCAAGGTTTGAATAGAAAGTGTATGTTGTAGTCTCGAGGGTGACGCATAAGAAGGGTTTAAAGTTTGTGATATGTGAACCACAAATATCGTCTATAAAGAAGTGTTGAGTAACTTATACTTTCATGTTTATTAATCGCATCAGGTACATTGTTCACTTTATTTGGTTTTTTACACAAACCCTTTATATCATTCGTGGTTTGATATGTGAAGTGAAGGATTGTATTTATATATTATTGTGTTTGTGCCCTTATATTTATCCATATATAATATCCCCATCACAAATTTGGTAGAGTTACATGAATTGATTATATGTAGCATTTATGTATTAGTGGTATTGTGCTTCGATAAGGTAACTCAATGTACTTAGTGGTCGAAAATTATACTTTTAGTGAGTTTCATTAATTATTTCTAATATTTTTGTGGGTTTCTTATCCTTAAGCGCCAGTGTTTGTGTAAAAGTGATGTCAAAGATGTTCCACTCCTTTAAGAATTTATTTATTATCTTAGTACAATTCAATTGTATAATAGTGAAAAATTTTATATTCTATGTGAAAATTATGGATGTGACTCATATTAGAGTGTATTCATCCCTTTTGTCAAAATAAGATGTTTCTATTGTTTGTCTTCTATATTGTTGTTGACTATTATTGATGGTGTTATATTTGGATTGCTTTAATTGCCGATGTCTTTAAGAGTATTGTAAATTAAGGATTGTGCTTTTTGGTGAGTTTCCCCTCGGATGTTTGCAAGATGAATTGGTACAAAATATAAGGAAAGCATCTGTCGAAATTGTTCAAGAATTATTTCATTGGTTATATTAATTGAGTTTATTGTTACAACTCATTATTTTTTTTCGAGGTCTTACATTAATACGACTAATATATATCAATATTGTTATTAGCTAAAAAATTATGTTCCCGTGCAATGCACGGGTAAAACAGCTAATAGTATTGAAAAAGCCAATAAACCAACTAGTAGTATTGAAAAAGCGGATAATTAGCAGGATAAAACAACACAACACGTTGTTGGTGAGATTTAAATTAAACCTGAGACATGTGGACCCTAAAGCCTCAACATAGCCCTCCTAATCGCGTAGATTGTGCCTCATTGACATATAAAGTCTACTAATGAATCACCAATTCAACAAACATGAATACTATAGTAGTGTAGAGGCATTGTCGACCTACACGACAACCACCTTGATCAAATTTTCTATAAATTAGCTATTTCATCCGTGCGTTGCATGGGGGCATAACTTTTTAGCGAATAACAGTATTAATAGGTGTTAATCGTATTAATATAAGATCTCGAAAAAAATAAAATAAATAATGAGTCACAACAATAAACTTAATTAATATAACTAATGAAATAATTCTTGAAAAATTTCGACAGAGTTTCTCTCTATTTTGTATCAATTCATCTTGCAAATAATTGTGGGAAACTCATAAAAAGAATACAAATTTAATTTACAATACTCTTAAAGATATCAATAATTAAAGTAATCCGAATATAAGACCATCAATAATAGTCAACAACAACACACCATAAAAATAGAAATATCTTTGTGTTTTGACAAAAAGGATGCATGCACTCAAACATAAGTCACATCTATAATTGTTACATAGAATATAAAAATTTGTGTTATTATACAATTAAATTGTACTAAAATAATAAATAAATTTTAGATGAAAGGAATATCTCTGACATTACTTTTACACAAACACTGACACTTTAGCATACGAAACCAACAAAAATATTAGAAATAATGTCACATTTTAGGTATAATTAATAAAACTCACTAAAAGTATAATTTTCCACCATTAAGTACAATGAGTTACCTTAGTGAAATACAGTGCCACTAATGCATACGCCAGTGTTATGTTCCCTACTTCTGGACGATACCCATGCCACGTGGCGTGAGAGCCCCACGTCACCAAAATTTTTCAAGATATATATTAGGTGAGATGAATAATACATAACTGCCTCCGATGGTGGGGGCGATGGGCCACACGAATTTTTTTCCTGCGTGGGTACGGGATCTCCTAATGCATAAATGATACATATAATCAATTTGTATAACTTTACCAAATTTGTGACGGGAACATTATACCCAGATAAATATAAGAGCACAAACATAATAATATATAAATACAATCCTTCATTTTATATATCAAACCATAAATGACATAAAGGATTTATGTAAAAAAAATAAAGTGAACAACGTACCTAATGCGATTAATAAGTATGAAACTATAAGTTTAAACACTTCTTTATAGACGACATTTGTGGTCATAGTAGTTGGACGACAACCGTCATCATACATCACAAACTTTAAACCCTTCCTATGGGTCACCCTCGGGATTGCGACATACCATTTTTATTCAAACTCTAACTGTTTCACTCGTATGTTGTACAGGAGACAAATTTTTCAACATCTATTTTTTCCATATATATTGATTGAATATTATATTATCATAAGAATTAGAATATAAGAATAACTAATAATCACCTAAAGGCCTATTTCTTTACCTTATTATGGTTTGATTTATACTTTAAAATTGTAATAATTCTATATGAATTAGAAAAATAAAAATAATAAAATATAACGTAATTTATCTCATTCCAAATAAATCCATTACAAAGATGATGGTATAAGTACTCATAAGATAATTACAATTTTAAATCTAATCTTTGACAATTTAACTCAATAAATACGTACTTTTAGGTTTAAATCGCCCCTTTCTTTTTTTTAAATATATATTCATTCTACAATTCATTATGATACAATGAGTAAATAGTAAAAATTAAAATAGTAATAATTGAATTACAAATTAATCTACTGCAAAAAATTAAAAAGTTTATTGGACTTTTTACAATTGTGACGAATTATATGAATTACAATTTTTAATTAACCATACAAAAAAGTATAATTAATTTTCACAATGAACATATTGGCATAAAAACTAAATGATCAAGGCAAAAAAAATTAATAGTGTGAAGAAAGTACGATCAATCTACGGATTTATCTTAACAATTTAAAATATTGTGTCAACTCGTACTAATGTTTAAAAAATTGATAATACAAAAAAATAAAAAAATTATTATTGCCAAGAAATTTTAATTGTTTCTTCACACGAAGTGAGTTCGGCACTCTTTTGATTGGAATTATCTCCCACGGCTGAAAAGCATTTTTCCATATAGGCACAAAAAATAAATGATTCAATACAAAAATTTAATAGTGCAAAGAAAGTACGATCGATCGATAGATTTAATTTTAATATTTAAAAAATTATTTTGTCTCATCCTAATGGTATAAAAATTAATTTGAAAAAAAAGAGAAAACAATTTACCAGCGTGAAGAAAGAAATAATTATTTCAAAGTTGCCAAAAATAATCCATTGTATTGGTCGATTAATATTTTAATTTATTTGATACTTGTGAACAGTAATAGTTATCTTACAAATTAATCTACTGGAAAAAACTATAAAGTATATTAGACTTCTACAATTGCAACGAATTATGTGAAATAAAAATATTAATCAAACATACAAAAGAAGTATAATTCACAATGAACGTATTGACATAAAAACCAAATGATCTAAGGAAAAAAATTAATATTGTGAGGAAAGTACGATCAATCTACTGACTTGCCTTGACAATTCAAAATATTGTATGGACTCCTGTTAATGGTTTAAAAAATTGATCATATAAAAATTTTAAAATAAAAAACTTTAATAGTATGAAGAAACTATATTCAATTTTTTCTTCACAATAAGTGAGTCAAACACTCTTTTGATTAGAACTATTTCACCATTGAAAAGTATTTTCTATGTGGGCACAAAAAATAAATGATCCAAGAGAAAATTTTAATTGTGTGAAGAAAGTACAATCAATTCACAAATTTATCCTTACTATTTTAAAAATTGTGTCGTCTCAACCTAATAGTATAAGAAATGAATGACGAAAAAAATGAGAGAGAAAATAAGTTATCATTTTGAAGAAAGAATAATTGTTGCAACAATTTACCAGAAGCACTCCATCGAATTGGGTTGATTCATATGTTAATTTATTTTATACTCAACAATAGTTGCATTACAAATTAATTTACTAGGAAAAAATTATAAAGTATATTGGACTTCCCAATTGTAATGAATTATGTGAACTAAAAATATAATCAACCATACAAAAGAAGTATAGAAGGACAATTAATTTTCAATTTTCACAATGAACATATTATCATAAAAACTAAATGATCTAAGGAAAAAATTAATAGCATGAAAAAAGTACGATAAATCCACAGATTTAAGTTAATAATTTAAAATATTGTGTCGATTTGTATTAATGACTTAAAAATTGATTTTATATATATATATATATATATATATATATATATATATATAAATTTTATAGTGCGAAAAAGTTACAATTATTTCTTTACAAAATAAGTGAGTCTAATACTTTTTTGATTGAAACTCTATTCCACTGTTGAAAAATATTTTCAATATTGGTACAAAAAATAAAAGATCCAAGATAAGAAAAATTAATAGTGTGAAAAAAGTATAATTAATCCACGAATTTATCTTTAATATTTTAAAAATTGTGTCGTCTCAGCCGAATGGTATACAAAAATTAATGGGAAAAAAGAGAAAGCAATTTATCAATATAGAGGAAGAATAATTATTTCAATAATTTTCCACAAACAATCCATCGAATTGGATCAATTGATATTTTAATTTATTTTATACTTCTGAATAGTAATATTGCATTGCAAATTAATCAACTTTATAAAAAATTATAAAATTTATTGGACTTTTACAATTGTAACCAATTATATAAACTAAAAATATTAATCAACCATCCAAAAGAAATTTAATTAATTTTCACAATGAACATATTTGCATAAAAACTAAATGATCCAAGGAAAATAAATTTAATAGTATGAAGAAAGTTCTATAAATCTGCGGATTTACCTTAGCAATTTTTAAAATGCCGTTAACGACCTCATGTAATCGTTGTTCATTGTTTTGAAACTGACTTTTCTGATATTTTGTTAGTACGTTAACTTGTAAAATATCCTTATTGATAATCTTCATTGTAATTTATAGTGGGATTTTAATATTGGTCAAGAGCTACATATTCAATATCAAGAAAAACATAGCCTAACAATAGGTTTAACTTGTATTTTCTTTCCAGAAAAAGCTCAATCAACCAAAAAGAAATAGGGTTATTTTCACAAATGGACCCCAAACTATCTATTTTGTTACAATTCCAACCCTATTCTTTTTTTTTTCGCCTTCCTACCCCCCAAACTATGAGAAATTGTTGCCACAGGACCCCATTAACGTTTTCCATCCAATTCCTCCATTATATTTTCCTATTTTGTCTTTTAGTGGCCCTTTTTTGTCCTTTAGTGCAAGGGCAAAATGGTCCGGGGGCTTGTACTGAAAATACCAACACTTTGGGGTCCTGTAGTGAAAATACCAATAATTAACTTTAATTTAATAGTAAAATAGTTAAATTAATTTTAATTTGAAAATACCAAGTTAATATAATATCGATTGCTATCGATTGTGCTTATTGCGATTCTAATCCAAAATAACCCTAGTAATAAAGTAGCTCAAATGGTCAAAAAATTTTGGTGTGCGTTTGGTGCCAAATTTTAATTAAATTTTAGCTTTTATTTTTTCTATGGATGCTTATTTTATCCGTAATTAATTTTATTGGATTAGTTTCATACTGGTTAAATAGTTTTTACAATATATACCGTAGGTAATAAATATATATAAATTCATAAATGTAATTATTATTATACAACAATTATTATATCTACATAAAATTTTATTAGTAATATATCTCGTAAAAAATATACTCGAATACAAGAATTAATCAAATCAAATAATTTTTTTAAAAACAACAAATAAAATAAGAAAAAATAAAAAACCTACCCTACCCCATCCCCACCCCACCACGGCTCCCTCCCCCAAACCACCACCACCACGCTGGTGGTGGTGGAGGCATGGTGGCCGAAATTGGAAGCTACCACCACGGCGGTGGTGGTGGCGAAACCACAGATTCTCCGACGTCTCTCAATCGTCGATGGCTGGCGAATCTCCCTCCGACAAAGTCTCTGTATCGGATGGATAATACAGTGACAACGATCCGTATTTCTCAATTATCGCCATCCGAGTCTCTCGCTTTTCCTCCCAAAACCCTCGTTGCCTCCTCCTTGACCGCACTCTTCATGTATAACATCCAACGGTGCCCTAACGTCCCATTCGACAAAATAATCGATCAAAAAATTGGGAACCGGATCCAAATTGGAATTCGGGTTGGATTTGGATTCACACGAGACCCATCGAGATCGTGAACACAAAAGTCTTCATCTGCTTGGCGATAATTTATCGGTGGAATCGATTCCGTGGATCCCTTTTCTTTGTCGAACTCGATCCGCAGAGGTGGAGAAGATAGATTAAGAGAAGTGAAGTGGAAATTAGGACAGGGGAGAAACAGAGTCCATGGAAGATTGCTGGTGGTTTCGCTATGGTGGTTTGGCACTTCCATAGGTTTTTATTTTTTCTTATTTTATTTGTTGTTTTTTAAAAAATTTATGTGATTTGATTAATTCTTTGTATTCGATATATTTTTGTATATATTACTAATAAAATTTTATGTAGGTATAATAATTGTTGTATAATAATAATTACATTTATTAATTTATATATATTTATTATCTACGGTATATATTGTAAAAACTATTTAACCAGTATGAAACTAATCCAATAAAATTAATTACGGATAAAATAAGCATCCATAGAAAAAATAAAAGCTAAAATTTAATTAAAATTTGGCACCAAATGCACACCAAAATTTTTTGACTATTTGAGCTACTTTATTACTAGGGTTATTTTGGATTAGAATCGCGATAATCTTGATAGCGCAATGATATTATATTAACTTGGTATTTTTGAATTAAAATTAATTTAACTATTTTACTATTAAATTAAAGTTAATTATTGGTATTTTCACGAAAGGACCCCAAAGTATTGGTATTTTCACTACAAGCCCCCAAACCATTTTGCCCTTGCACTAAAGGCCAAAAAAGGGTCACTAAAAGACAAAATAGGGAAATCTAACGGAGGAATTGGATGGAAAACGTTAATGGGGTCCTGTGGCGATAATTTCTCACAGTTTGGGGGGGTAGGAAGGCGAAAAAAAGAATGGGGTTGGAATTGTAACAAAATAGATAGTTTGGGGTCCATTTGTGAAAATAACCCAAAGAAATATTCAAGAAATGAAGACTATTAGTTCTTCTAACTAAATCCAAATAACAAAAACCATGAAAATCGATGAGAAGTATAACTCAAATTCGATATAAACTATTGAAATTTAATAATAAAACCCGTTCTCAAAGCTAGTTGATTACTAATCAAATCCAAAGCTCAATCATCCCGTTTTCCATTCATTATTTGTATTAAAAGATATCTGTAATTTAAAAGATATGGATATAGATTCAATTAATTAAAAATATCGGATTAATGTTATTACTGAATGATTAGTTAAAAAAATTAATGTTACATATTTCTTTTAGTTTTTGTATTCAAATTTAATGAATTGAATTTTTTTATCACACCAAAATGAAATTGTAAAAACTTGCTAATTTTAATTAATTTTTATTTTTTAGCTAATTTTATTTTTGAAAGTAATTAATTATTTCTAAAATTAAGTAAAGGGACCGATCTAATCATGTTACAATTTTTATGTAAAATTTTAATGAATTTTAATTTTGTATCACAAAAAAATTAAATATTAGCGAAATTGCTAATTTAGATTAATTTTCATTCCTTAACTAATTATTTATAAAAATCAATGTTTAGAAAACTAGACTGGACAAGCCGGTTCGACCATGAACCGATTAAAAATCTGGTCCAATTATAGCTTAAAACTGGACTATTGGAAAACCGGTTTACCGATCAGTTCAACCAGTTTAAGCGGTGACCCGGTAACGATTCAACCAGTTTTTTATTTTTTTAACTTTATTTTTTTTTAATTTGTTTTTACTTTTTTTTTAATAAAAATGATTCGATCGGGTTTTACCATTTGACCCTTGAACCGTTGCCTTCTCGATTTTGCTGGCTGGTTTGATTTTGTAAATATTAATAAAAATAATTAATTATTTAAAAAATTAATTAGTAGATTGAATTTTAATATTATATTTCTATTTTAATTTTGTGTAAAATTTTAATAAATGCTAATTTTGTATCACACAATAATCAAATATTAATAAAATTATCAATTTTAATTCATTTTATTTTCTTAAGAATTAATTTTCATCTCGTAGTTAATTATTTATAAAAAAGTCTCTTATTCTACGCATAAATATAAAGTTTTAGATTTAGATTAAAAAGATATAATAAAACAATACTTATCAATACTTATGGAAAGAAACAAAATTTAGATTTAATATTTACCATTTAATATAAATAATAATTTATTAATTGTTTGGTAGGATTGATTATGAATTAATAAAAAGGAAAAAATCAAAAGACAAAAAATATGCAAAAGATAGGTTCAAATCAATGGAGATTTAAAAAAATTTAATTTTGGTAAGGATAAGAGTTAATATAGATAATGATGAATTAATTGATTGTTGGAGATTAACTATTAATTATTAAAAAAAGGAAAAAACAAAATGACAAAAAAGGACTTTATTTTATGTGGAAAAACTAATTAATCTAATAAAAAAATAGGCTGAAATTTCCCAACTTTTCTATATATATAGAATATAGATATAGATGCGAATTTGTGTGGGTTAATCTCAGTTGCGGCTCTAAGACTAAGCAATCGCTTAAGACATCCAATTTAAACTGTCTTTTAAATGTAAAATGGTCTCCATATATCAAACTTAGGAGTAAAAAATCATTTAATACCGAGTTTTACCTAAAATCCTCAACATCTAAGAATCAACCGTGATATATTATCTATTTTGATCTAACTCAAATCTATATATATAGAAAAGTAGGGAAATTTTAACATATTTTTTAATTAGATTAATTAGTTTTTCTACCTAAAATAAAATCCTTTCTTATCTTTTTATTTTTTCTTTTTTTAATAATTAATAATTGATCTCCAACAATCAATTAACTAATCATTATCTATATTAAATCTTATCCTCACCAAAATTAGATTGTTTCAAATTTCCACTGATTTGAACTTATTTTCTATATGTTTTTTTCTCTTTTGATTTTTCCTTTCTTATCAATTCATAATCAATCCTAACAAAAAAATTAATAAATTATTATTTATATTAAATCCTAAATATTGAATCTAAATTTTTTTCTTTGCATAAATATTGATAATTATTATTTTATTATATCTTTTTAATCTGAATCTGAAGATTTATATTTATATATAGAATAAGAGACTTTTTATAAATAATTAACTGCGAAACGAAAATTAATTCTTAAGAACATAAAATTAATTAAAATTAATAATTTCATTAATATTTGATTATTGTGTGATACAAAATTAGCATTCATTAAATTTTTTCCACAAAATTAAAGGAAGAGTATAACATTAAAATTTAAAAATTTTATTCGATCCACTAATTAATTTTTTAAATAATTAATTATTTTGATCAACATTTAAAAAATTGAACCAGTCAACAAATTAGTGAAGGCAACAGTTCAAGTGTCAAACGGTTGAACCGGGGTCGAACTGCTTTTAATTAAAAATTAAAAAATAAATTAAAACTAACAAAATAAAAAAACAGTTGAACTAGTCGATTGACCGATTTTCTAATAGTCCAGTTTTATGCTATTGGGCGCGTTTGTCGCGGCGCACCAAAGTTTAATTTTTATTTCCTTACTCGGTTTCAAAACTACAAATTAATGTAGAAGTTGTAAGTAAGGGTCGAACCCAAGAGGAACGGTGCTTAATCTAGTTGTCTTTATCAATTAATATAGGAGGGGGGTTTTGTGAAATTTGAATGGAAATAGATATTAAAATAAAAAAATAAAATAGATAAATCAATTCAGCTAAATATCTAGTTCTCGGGTTTGGTTGTGTCAACAACTCGTTTTTATCTTTCCCATGCAACGTGTTACTATTCCTTCTCCAATTTATCAACTCCAATTAATCAATACGCTCTGATTAACGAATTCTTCCTTAAGTGTATTAAATTAAAGTGAGCTCTTTAACTTAACATCTAGCTATTGGATAACCCTAAACAAGTTCTTAGGATTTAATGCAATGCTAGTGTGAAATGAACGAGAAGAATGAGTTGAATTAGATGAATAATTTCACAAGCTCGAATTAATGCATCTAAGTTGATTTGTTAATAAATATGCACGATATTCATTTGCTACTTTGGATTGGAATCTAATGACAATTACGGATCAAAAGTTTCAATCCTAGCAAGTAACTTGAATTTAAAGATTAATTGATTCAATTGGCCAAAGTGAATGCAATAATCACATAAACTCAAAAACGGGTTTAGAAGCATAACAAATCAACAAATTGAAGTAGAGGAATAGATAAAACGTTACTAAAGAGTTTGAAAAGATAACAACATGTTAGTTGAATACAACGTCCCCCTCGAACTAGATAGAAAAGTCTTAACTACTCATAATTGCGGGGTTTCATACTTTTTAGCGAGTGTTAGCCTTGTATCACCACCACTATATGATAGATTATGCAAAATATAGTAAACAAGTAAATAAATACTAAGAAATAAATAGAGAAATAAAAGGAAAAAGAGAACTTAGCGAAGAATTGATCCGCCGGAATATAAAAAGCTAAAATCTTCAAGCCAAAACTAAGAACAAATGAAGAAGAAAATTTTATTGGAGAGAACTACTAGCTAATTCTCTTCTCCTAAGTTGTGCATTTCCTTCCTTACAAATGCCTCTATTTATAGGCAAAATTTCACAAGAAAACATGATAAAAAATTGTACAACTACTCCATTATGATTCCACTAATTGGTAACTACCAAATCATGATCTTAAATTGCTCCATTAGTTCAAATATTGTATCATGGTATAGGTAAGCATCTTGGCTGAATTGTGCAATTGGAATTTCCTTTTTTTGATATTTTAATAGAAAGTTATGAATTTTCTACCAAAACATGACCCAAGAAATCCTCCATTCACATCACTCTCGGTTTTTCCCATTTTTGACTATGATATAATCCGAATCATTTGAAGACGTCAACATCAAAGTTGTAGCACTCTGAGTGTCCTTTCCAACAATATAAAGTGCAGGTCAATCCGAATTTTGTAGCAAAAGTTATGGTCAAATTACTGAATCTGGTAAATTCAGCTTGATTTTTATGCTTTGTCCTTTCTCTTCAAATGGCCATAACTTTCACTAGGAAACTCCGATTTGGGATTCGACAAAAATGTGGAAATCCTCTTTTGATATTCTTTGATATTGGCACAAGAAAAATTGTAAAAACAACTTTTCATAAAATTGCATCGGAGGCCCTCCATCTTTGAATTTGCTTGCATTTCGGTCCCAAGTTTCGTTTTCGCTCTGTTTTTATCCATTTTGGCTCCTTTTGATTTCTTGTGACTCTAAACACACAATAAAAGGAAAACACATAAAAATAAACATATAATACTAATAAAACACACAAATACGTAAAATAGAAGAGTTATTTAAGTGCTTTTCTAAACTTATCAAACTCCCACACTGTTGTTAAGCCCTCGAACAACAACCATATGACACAAACAACACACTGATTTTACATGAGATAAACAATTTTAAACATTGAAATCCAACTACAGATAATGACTTGCTTAATAAATATTCTCCCGAACCATGAAAATTTCAGTTCTTCTCAAATACACAATGACTTGTGAGTGTGTGCAATTGAGGTTATCATCCCATTACTAGCTGGAACCAAATGAAAGCTACGATGATCTATCCAAATCGATTCAAATAGTCAAATATTTCCTTTCATCTCTCGTGATCCCACTCTTATTTTATAATGATTCCCATGGATCCTAAAAATTACTATGTTCACCAAAAATCATCAACTGTTAGCACTGTAAAGCGAAAAAAGGGCATGGCAGGTGTTTTATTGCAAATATGTCTTCAATTTAAAGAGTGTTTAGATTGAGCACTTCAAACCACTGAGGAAATTTATTTATCTAACTTCACACTTGGGTAGCTATCACATTTCTCGCGATTTTTTTCTTTTTTCCTTTTTTTGATGAAGAAGAAGAAGAAGAAGAAGAAGAATTTTGCAATTTTCTTTTCAGCTTTACCCCACAAGTAGCTTTCACACTAAACCCCTTTCATTGGAGGCGCCTTCTTCACCCATTCGAGGTGACGCTTCACACTGAGGTAGGTAGCTCTTTCTGTGGTCCCTCTCCTTATTTCGAACATAAAAGTAAAATTCATTCTCAAAGATAGGTCAATGCTTTTTCCAAACTTTTTAAACTCTATCAATAAAAGACACATTCACAAAAGCAGATACCATGCGATTATAACTCCACCTTACTAACAATCGATGTTTCCAGGTTATTTTGAGCAGGACGAATGGATAGAAAAAGAAAAGAAAAGAAAAGAAAAAGTTAGTTTACTATGGTCTAGAAAGTTAGAAAAAAATCAACATTTTCAACCTTCAATTTGTGTTCAGGAAAATGATAGTAAAATTACCTTATAAGCGTGCTCGAGGTAATTTTGACTATGCATAGAGAAGAACAGAACACAACAAATTTTTTTTTTCTTTTTTTTTTTCGGGATCCTCTAGTTTCAACTAAGTCACGCAAATTAAGCTCAATCATATTCAAAAGTTGCTATCTCATACAAAATCGTAGACACACAAAAAAAAAATCACAAGCAGACCGCAATATGCCACTCCCCCACACTTAAATTCTCCATTGTCCCCAATGTAGAAATATAGAAAGCATGAAAAAGAGAAGAAATAGAAACTCCCCTATGGTAAGCAATGAGTCGTGCCAATTTGGGGATGGTGGTTGCACAATGTAGCACTTCTGAGGAATACTGGACAATCCAAGAGCAAGAGACACTGCAATCAACATATTTACGAACAAGAAAAACAACAATTTGAAAATATTTTGGTTTTTTTTTAATGAAGAAGAGAAATATATACAAAGTGACTATGGCAGTTGACAACCCTCTGAATATCTTGCAGTAGTATTCACATCAAATTAATGACATGATTCCATCAAGTCTGATCTGCATGGAAACTATCTGAATCAGCATACTCTCTACAAAACAGTTTGACAACCAACCTTAATGAAAAGGTCCTCCATATCGCCACATGACACATAAGTATGTTTACCATTCAATGAAGAACAGCCCCATAAGAACCAACAAATGGGAGAACGTTTAGAGCAGAACGTTCAACTCAGACACTTCTCAAACGAATGAGACGTAGTTTTACATCTTCGGATGGGCGCTAGTGATCAAGCTCAAAAAGTTGCTGCCCAATTGTTAGGCATTTTCCTTCTACAGTTACAAGGCAATATCTTCCTTAGTACGTTAGATAAAAAAACGGAGAAATAAAAACAAAAACAACGAAAATTTCAAAAGAAAGATAAAAATAAGAGAAAATACTTGGGTTGCCTCCCAAGAAGCGCTTTTGTTTAAAGTCGTTAGCTCGACTCTAAATTTTTATTTTTTAAAAAAAAAATTAATTAATAAAAGCAACTAAATTAGTTAACCGTTCCCCGGCAACGGCGCCAAAAATTTGCGCGCGCTTGTCGCGGCGCGCCAAAGTTTAATTTTTATTTCCTTACTCGGTTTCAAAACTACAAATTAATGTAGAAGTTGTAAGTAAGGGTTGAACCCAAGAGGAACAGTGCTTAATCTAGTTGTCTTTATCAATTAATATAGGAGGGGGGGTTTTGTGAAATTTGAATGGAAATAGACATTAAAATAAAAAAATAAAATAGATAAATCAATTCAGCTATAACCATATCGGATTTCGGACCGGTTCATAGTTGAACCCGTCGGTCCAGTTAAGTTTTCTGAATATTGATTTTTATAAATAATTAGTTAAGGAATGAAAATTAATCGAATCTATATCTATAGAAAAGCAGAGAAATTTTAACATATTTTTTAATTAGATTAATTAGTTTTTCTACCTAAAATAAAATCCTTTCTTATCTTTTTATTTTTTCCTTTTTTTAATAATTAATAATTAATCTCCAACAATCAATTAACTAATCATTATCTATATTAAATCTTATCCTCACCAAAATTAGATTATTTCAAATCTCCACTAATTTGAACTTATCTTCTATATGTTTTTTCTCTTTTGATTTTTCCTTTCTTATCAATTCATAATCAATCCTAACAAAAAAATTAATAAATTATTATTTATATTAAATCCTAAATATTGAATCTAAATTTTTTTCTTTCCATAAATATTGATAATTATTATTTTATTATATCTTTTTAATCTGAATCTAAAGATTTATATTTTTATATATAGAATAAGAGACTTTTTATAAATAATTAACTGGGAGATGAAAATTAATTCTTAAGAAAATAAAATTAATTAAAATTAATAATTTCATTAATATTTGATTATTGTGTGATACAAAATTAGCATTCATTAAATTTTTTACACAAAATTAAAGGAAAAGTATAACATTAAAATTTAAAAATTTTATTCGATCCACTAATTAATTTTTTAGATAATTAATTATTTTTATCAATATTTAAAAAATTGAACCGGTCAACAAATTAGAGAAGGCATCAGTTCAAGTGTCAAACGGTTGAACCGGGGTCGAACTATTTTTAATTAAAAAATTAAAAAATAAATTAAAACTAATAAAATAAAAAACAGTTGAATCAGGGTCATAGGTTAAACAGGATTGGCCAGTGGTTGTGGAATTTTCTAATAGTTAGGTTCATTTATAACCATATCGGATTTGGTTCATAGTTGAACTTTCTTTAGTCGATCAAGTTTTCTAAATATTGATTTTTATAAATAATTAGCTAATGAATGAAAATTTATCTAAATTAGCAATTTCGCTAAGATTTAATTTTTGTGTAATAAAAAATTAAAAGTCATTAAAATTTTACATAAAAATTAAAATGAACTTGTAACATGAGATCGGTCTGTTTACTTAATTTTAGAAATAATTAATTATTTTCAAAAATAAAATTAGCTAAAAAATGAAAATTAATTAAAATTAGTAAGTTTTTACAATTTCATTTTGGTGTGATAAAAAGTTACAATTCATCAAATTTGTACACAAAAACTAAAAGAAACATATAACATTAATTTTTTTTAATTAACCATTCAGCTGTAGCATTAATCCAATATTTTTAATTAATTGAATCTGTGTCTATATATTTTAAATTACAGATATCCTTTAGTGGAAATAATTAATGGAAACTGGTTTTAATATTGAATTTGAACAGTTGGATCTTTTAAACGGATTTTAGATTAGCTTTGATGGTTTTCTTATTGGATTTAATTAATAGTAAATTAGCTTTAAAAACGGGTTTTATTATTGCATTTCAACAGTTTATATCGAATTTGAGTATAGTTCTCATCAATTTTCATTGTTTCTGTTATTTTGATTTGATTAGAAGGACTGATAGTCTTCATTTCTCGAATATTTCTTTTTGATGGATTAAGCTTTTTCTGGAAAGCAAACACAAGTTAAACGTTTTGTTAGGCTATATTTCTTCTTGATATTGAATATGTAACCCTTCATTAATATTAAACTCCCACCATAAACTACAATGAAGATTATCAATAAGGACATTTTACTAATTAATAACAAAACAATGAACAACGATTACATGAGTGTCGTTAACGGTATTTTTAAAATTGTTAAGGTAAATTCGTAGATTTATAGAACTTTCTTCATACTCTTAAATTTATTTTCCTTATATCATTTAGTTTTTATGCCAATATGTTCATTGTGAAAATTAAATATACTTCTTTTGTATGATTGATTAATATTTTTAGTTTACATAATTGGTTACAATTGTAAAAGTACAATAAACTTTATACTTTTTTTTATAAAGTTGATTAATTTGCAATGCAACTATTACTATTCAGAAGTATAAAATAAATTAAAGTATGAATTGAACAAATTCGGTGGATTGTTTGTGGCAAATTGTTGAAATAATTATTCTTTCTCTCCATTGATAAATTGATTTCTCTTTTTTTTTCATTAATTTTTTATACCATGGGGTTGAGATGATATAATTTTTTTAATATTAAAGGTAAATTCGTTGATTGATCGTATTTTTTTCACACTATTAATTTTTCTTATGTTGGATCATTTATTTTTTGTGCCCATATGGAAAATACTTTTCAATAGTGGAATAGAGTTTCAATCAAAAGAGTGTTGGACTCACTTATTATAAAGAAACAATTGTAGTTTCTTGGCACTAGAAAAGTTATATATATATATATATGATCAATTTTTAAGTTATTAATACAAATCGACACAATATTTTAAATTATTAAGGTAAATCCGTGGATTTACCGTAATTTTTTCACACTATTAATTTTCTCCTTCGATCATTTAGTTTTTATGACAATATGTTAATTGTGAAAATTAATTATATTTCTATGCTTCTTTTCTTTAGTTGATTATATTTTTAGTTCACATAATTCGTTACAATTGGAAAGTCCAATATACTTTATAATTTTTTTCCAGTCAATTAATTTGTAATGCAATTGTTGTTGTTTACAAGTATAAAATAAATTAAAATATGAATCAACCTAATTCGATGGACTGCTTCCGATAAGTTGTTGCAACAACTATTCTTTCTTCAACGTGATAACTTATTTCTCTCCCTCTTTTTTTTCTCATTCATTTCTTATACTATTAGGTTGAGACGACACAATTTTTAAAATAGTAAGGTAAATTTATGGATTGATCGTATTTTCTTCACACGATTAAATTTTCCTCTTGGATCATTTATTTTTGTGCCCACATGGAAAATGCATTTCAATAGTGACAGAGTTCCAATCCAAAAAATATTGGACTTACACTATTAAAGTTTTTTCTTTTTTTATTTTTTTACATTATATTTTTTTATTTTTTCTAATTTATATAGAGTCATTACAATTTTAAAGTATGAATCAAACCATAATAAGATAGAGAAATAGACTTTTAGGTGGTTATTTATTATTCTTATATTCTAATTCTTACGGCAATATAATATTCAATCAATATATATGAAAAAAATAGATGTTAAAAAATTTGCCCACTGCACAACACACGGGTGAAACAGTTAGGAAATGTATATTGCAGTCTCGATGATGGCACATAGGAATGGTTTAAAGTTTGTGATATATGATGACGATGGTCGTCCAATTACCATGACCACAAATGTCGTCTATAAAGAAGTGTTTAAACTTATACTTTCATACTTATTAATCGCATCAGGTTTATTGTTCACTTTATTTATTTTTGTACACAAATCCTTTATGTCATTCATGGTTTGATATGTGAAGTGAACGATTACATTTATATATTATTGTGTTTGTGCACTTATATTTATCTAGGTATAATGTTCACGTCACAAATTTGGTGGAGTTATACAAATTGATTATATGTATCATTTATGCATTAGGAGATCCCGTACCCACGCCGGAAAAAAGGGTGACATAGGGCCCTCACACCACGTGGCGTGGGTACCGTTCCAACATGGGGAACAGAGCATTGGCATATGCATTAGTGGCATTGTGTTTCAAAAAGGCAACTCAACCTACTTAGTAGTCGAAAATTACACTTTTAGTTTGTTTTATTGATCATATTTGAAATATGTATTATTTCTAATATTTTTATAGGTTTCTTATGCTAAAGCGTTAGTGTTTGTGTAAAAGTGATGTCACAGATATTCCGCACATCTAAAGTTTATTTATTATTTTAGTACAATTCAATTGGTACAATAACACAAATTTTTATATTCTATGTGATAATTATGGATGCGAATTATATTTGAGTACATTCACCCTTTTCGTCAAAACACGAAGATATTTCTATTTTTTATCTTGTGTATTGTTGTTGGCTATTATTGATGGTATTGTGTTTGGATTGCTTTAATTGTTGATGTATTTAAAAGCATTGTAAATTAAACTTGTGTTTTTGGTAGTTTTCCCCCAATTGTTTGCAGGATGAATTGGTACAAAATAGAGGGAAACGTTGTCGAAATTTTCCAAGAATTATTTTTTATTTTTTATTAAGTTAATCTTGTTATTCATTAAAAATTATCGTCTGTGGCAGTGAAGCAACTAGTGCGATTGAAAGGCTTGAAGCAAAAAAAACTTAACATATTTACCTAGACTAATTATAAAGTACAATAAAATCATACAACAGTTGCACGGTTGCACCAAGTCAAATTAAAGAACCAAACCTTCTCATTGCAATCGATACACAAAATTCCCGGAAATTTAATTTTATGTTCTCCAACAAATTCAAGGCTTGTTTGACATAAATTTAAACAAACTAAAATTTTCATTCTTATCATTTTCAATCACTCATTTATTAATTTGATAATTTTCTTATATTTTTGATACACTTTCTTTAATTCTCAACCACATGTTTAAAAATTATTTTTTCAATAATTTCTATCAAACATTTCCTCAATATTTTTATATAGGTCTTCTCCACTTATTTAGATAGATTGGCCGATAGAATTTAGATAGATTGGCCTATCCATCAAGATTTTTGAGGGTCACATTGGCAACATGTTTCAAAACTCATGCAATGTAGAAGTACTTTCTTGGACCAATGATAGAAGGCCACGCATGCGATTGGATATTGCAATATCTTCTTCGCTATATTTTTATTCCCGTTTATTAATTTCATTAATTAAGTGTTCATCAATAGTCACTAATTAGGTTGTATGGTATGTTAGTCCTCTAACATTATTAATTCTCAGTTACTAAAGCTTCATTAAAATTACAAAATGATTACTAACGATAAAAAATTTCAACACCGATCACTTAAATTTTCATATACATTGCCCAGCTGTTATCTCCTCATTATATTATATTTTAAAAATATGTCAATGGTTTGGCACGTTTACGCATACATGAATACCATGCATTCAAGGATTTGAATTAGTGATGATAGAAAAATTCGATTCGATTCAAATTCGATGGATACTCGATCCGAATGGAGCGATTTTTTGCCGATCCGACAATCCATGGATCATGGATCCGTGGATCGACCGATCCGAAATGGATTTGGATTTGGATCGGATCAGGCCTGATCCGATCCGAATTGATTTTTTATTTTTTATTTTTTAATTTTAATTTTATTATTTTATTATTTTTTATAAAACTTATACCAATATGAATTGTATTTGGATTTTTTTTATCCGATCCAATTCGATCCGATCCGATCTAAGAAATTTGGGTTTGGATGTGGATTTGGATTTGGATCGGGATGATTGATTTGGATTTGGATTTGGATTAGGCCGATCCGATCCGAACCCGATCCATTGCCAACACTAATTTGAATGAATTTTATGCCATGTTGTCCTAAACCTTTTTTAAAAAAATCAAATTGGACTTTAATTTTTAAAGTTGTAAAAATCATTTTCACCTACTTTAATGTATTTAGCTACTAATTAATTTTGTCACGAGACACTTGTTGGTGGGGGGAGGAGAGCAGTCACGTTAAGAACAGCAATGCTGTCACTGAGAAAAAGATTCATCGAAAAATGATGGGGTTGAGATTGGAAGCAACAAAATAAGAATGTGGAACCACCAATTAAAACGCAGATATAGATTTTCGTAAGGATAAGCACAGCCACTACTACTACTAGTCCTTTAGCCTATAAAAACCTGCTTCACCCAGATTCACATTCATCAAAGCAAATTATTGAAACTTATTACACTCCTTAATCACTACTTGCCCATTTCCTACATTCTCCACAATGGCTGCGGCTTCAATGGCTCTTTCTTCAGCCTTCGCCGGCAAGGTGGCCAACCGTTCACCTTTTGCCACCGGGGCCACCAGCGGCTCCGCCAAATTCACCATGAGGAAACCCGGTGGCAAGCCAGTTTCATCCGATAGCCTGTGGTACGGTCCTGACCGTCTTAAGTACTTGGGCCCATTCTCCGGCGAGCCCCAAGCTACTTGAAGGGAGAATTCGCTGGTGACTACGGTTGGGACACTGCCGGTCTCTCAGCTGACCCCGAGACCTTCGCCAAGAACCGTGAATTGGAGGTTATCCACTGCAGATGGGCCATGCTCGGAGCTCTCGGGTGTGTTACTCCGGAGCTCTTGGCTCGCAACGGCGTCAAATTCGGCGAAGCCATATGGTTCAAGGCCGGTTCACAAATCTTCAGCGAAGGTGGGCTCAACTATTTGGGCAACCCAAGCTTGATCCATGCTCAGAGCATTTTGGCCATCTGGGCTTGCCAAGTTGTGTTGATGGGAGCCGTGGAGGGTTACCGTATTGCCGGTGGGCCACTCGGAGAGGTAGTCGACCCACTTTACCCCGGTGGAAGCTTCGACCCATTGGGACTTGCTGATGATCCAGAGGCTTTTGCTGAGCTTAAAGTGAAGGAGATCAAGAACGGGAGATTGGCTATGTTCTCTATGTTTGGATTCTTCGTTCAGGCCATTGTCACCGGAAAGGGACCAATTGAAAACCTTGCCGACCACCTTGCTGACCCTGTCAACAACAATGCTTGGGCCTATGCAACCAACTTTGTTCCCGGGAAATAAATTTGAGGGAAAAAAAAAAGAAGACCCGGTTTAATTTGCGTGTTGAGTTGATATCAATGTTTGATGTTAATCGTGTAAAATTATTATTGTGAATTATCAACGGGGTAAAATGTGAATTAAGTTTGCTTGAATTTTATTGAGTATTGATATTTATCAAATAATTTTAACTTGTGTTTCATTGTTTATTTTCCGTATTATAAGCCAGAAGGTCGAGGGGCCAAATTTAGCTCATCTTTAATATTTTTTAAATCCAAATATAGGTTTTCATCCTAGTACTTCTCAACATTATTTAGATGTAGTGTAAGAAGAAGAGAATAACCCAAATAAGTTTTTCCCCAGCATTATTGATATATAATGCTTTTAGTTTCAACGGGTGCAATCTTTGGAGTGGCACCATTGTAATTGGAGATCACTTATTATATCCTTTACAATCTTGTCAATTTTCATGCATAGTGATAGTCTTGACTTATTTTGGTTAGATCGGAGTTGGCACGATAAATAACATTGGTGGTATTTGATGGTGAATAAGCATTTAGAAATTAGTTAGAAAATAAAGCCAATTGTACACATAATTTTTGTGTGTATATCTACCACACTTTAACAGGGTGTGGTGGGAATGACCATATTATCCCCTGAAAGTGAGGGACCCACATCTCTATTAGAGTGTGGTAGATATACACACAAAAATTATATGTACATATAGCAAAGCCCTTGGCTAGATTAATGATTTTAAGAATTCTGTTTTAAATGAATTTTTGGAGTAGTTTGAGGATGTAATATCATGTGGATTATCTTCATGAAGTGATGAATTTGCAAACAAATCAGCAAAAATTAGCAAACAAATTCACTTCATTATTCACAAAATATGCAGTGAATTTGTTTGCTATTTTTTTTTCTTTTCTCGTCAAATTAAAAGACAAAAGTAGATAGTTTGATTTTTTACTCAAATTTTAAATCAAAGTTTTACTTTTCAATTTGAGTTATTTGACCAATGGTCATCAGAATTAGACAAGTATCAAAATGGTCACTGAAGTTTAAAAGTACATGATAATTATTAAGATTTTAATTACTTTCACAAACAATCACTCCCTTCAAAAGTCAAATTAATTTATAGTTATCTATCTATACATACGTACGCTATATATAAAAGTCTGTTGAACGTGTGAAATAATTTTGGACATTAATTAATTTATATATATATAATATTAGAGTATTTCACCCTATTTTTTAATTCATTTTTTAATGTTTTCCCGCTCAAACTTATACCACCTATTTTATTTTCCTTTTTTATTAATGTTTTTATTATAATTAGTTGAACACCCCTTAACTCGTAAGAAAGGGATAAAAATCAGTACACGCCACTTCTTTCTCCCTTTCTTTCTCAGTCGACTCCAGCAAGGATTCACAATCAATCACGCCTCCTCTGGCTCAATCCAACCGAAAATATTTAGGATAATTGAATCAAATTGATAATCATCAATCACCAATTTTCGATTTTTTGCAATCAAAATCGTATCCTGACCATGGCAACCAATTTTTCCTTACCAAACTCTCGCTATAGTAATTAGTGAATGATTGAGCCAAACACAGATTCAATTCAAGGCATACATGTGGTAATGACGAGGTTAAGATTCTTTTCCATCGACCTAACCCGATTCTGTGTTTATTCTATCTTGCTCGGCTCTGTCAAATCCTTCAAGTTATCGAGGTACTGTAATTGAAATCAAGGTTTATAGTTTTCTGCTTTTCAATTTTCATGTGTTGAGTTTTGCGAGATAATGGCTAATTATTGTTTACTTCATGCTTTGATTTTTGATTTTTGATTTTCGATTTGACTATTTTGTATTTTCATTTTTGTGAATTTGCTAAAAATTATACAAATGACATATTGAGAATTGGGATTTGATTATTTGTGCATTAGTGAATGATTCTGTGTATATCAATCTCACAACTTGTGATTGATAAAAATCAAGTATGTGGCACCTTGTGATTATAAAAATTTTGTTTACATGTATATTTGTATGACATAATGTAAAGCTTGCCGATAATAATCATGTCGATATTAAATCTCTGTTCCAATTAATTTTGTAGTTTACTTTATATTGATGGCATGTTTGCTAAATGAGTTTTACTCCATCACACTTATTCTTTTTGTACTTTTTTTGTTGATGTGCTTTGAATTGCATTCCTTGAAAATCGCCATCAGTAATGTTTCAAAAGACTGAGGATTGAAATGTCTTCGTTATGAGATGAGTGATATACGTTGGAATGCTTTGTTAAGAAAATTCCTTTTGGTTTCTTTTGCCACTTATTTATTGATTGACTATCTTTTTTTTTGTCGTTTTCAGGGAATATATCTCCACCATTCAAGGTAGCTATGGAGATACAGGTAGAAGCTGAACAAAAAAAAGAGAGCTCAGATTTTGGAGTCTGAAGGTAATTTGTTTGCTCCTAATCTTCTCTTCATTAACGGATTGATTCTTTCTTTTTTAAGGATTCGGATCACATTAATTTTCTTTTCATTCCCCTTTTTAATTTCTCATTTTATGCTGATCTTCTCTTCATCCCATTCTCAATTCCTTGCGTTTAAGGTATACTTATTCGATCGAGTCCGACGATTGACCTCAACTTCCGTGAGACAAGCGACAGAACGTTGTTGAAATATCTCTCAATAATTGTTTGATATCACTCAATAATTTTATATCATTTAAACAAGAAAAATGCTACTGCTTGAAATTTGGTGGTGGGTGACCTTTTTTTTTAATTAATTTAATTCTAAAAACTTGTACCCATTATTCAATCCCTGATTTACTCCCCTCCCCCTAGGGGTATATTATATGAGAATGGCCTTTTTTCCCTTGGATTTTTCCCTTGGGGTGTGTTTGATTGCACAAAATATTGGAGATGGAAAATATTTACATGGAAACCCACCTCCTTGTATGCAATTGCTTTCTTAACTCTACAGTAGATTTTATTTTGCACATAACTTAGCAAAAAATATGCTTTAGAGAGTTGTACATTAAAAATATTTTACATGGTAAATATTTGTATCAAACACACAAGCAGGAAAATGATTTCCCCTCGGCTTTTTTTGGCCCCACATTAGTTTTGTTCTTATGCTGTTAGAATCGTTGGTAATTCATAAAACAATGGAGTTTCAATCGGGGCAGTTGACGGTTTTTCGACGTGGGGCATTTTGCATGTTATGAAATTTTACAGATTTTGTTGATATTTCTTAGTGCATTCTCATGCAGGGATGGATCTAGCATATGGCGAGCTGGCGCGGCCGCTCGTACTGGATTCGTCGGGACCCTTGGTTAATCGTTCGTCGACTGCCACCAGAGAATCCAACAACCGTCCAAGAAGCGCGGCTACGCGTGCTAGATCATCCAGAGGACAGTTATCACCGGCCGGCAGAAGTGGAGGATGAGCAAGCGGTTGTCACAATCCCAAATTTTCAGTTGCAAAGCTTACGCATGAGGGAGGAAGAAAAAGACCAAGTTTATGGCTTATTTTGGTTCCAGATCTGGGCCTTTTTTTGGGCTTGTTCTCTTTAAAAAATGTTGGACCCCCAATAACCACTTAGACAAACTCAACATTCATAAACCCAATGACACCCATGACCCAAAGATCCAATACCTAAAGTAAGATGCGTAGACATTTTTGCCCAAATTTTCTAGTTTAATCAAGATAAATATACGTTAGATTTAACTTTGAATTTGTGTTGTTTTGTGACTTTTTAGTTTGCCACATCTTTTTTTTTTTTAGGGTTTATTGGTTTGGTTTAATCAGTTTAGTTTAGTGTAGTATTAAAATTGAATAATTAATTATGGTTGTTGACGAATTTTTGTGTAGGATTTAGTTAATTTAGTTAATTTAGCGTTACTATTAAAACTGAACAAAAAATCTTTGATTATTTGTGGGTTAATTTTTAATTTAGATTTTACTTTATTAGTTTAAATTACTATTACTTTAGTTTACCCTTTTTTTAGTATTGAGATTGCAGAACTTTCAGGAAACGAGACCACATAGAATACAATTGTAGTTATTATAAATTAAATTATATGGAGTACTTATTATTTGGAGTTGTATTAGTCTATATTCTAATATAATATGATTTCTCTATATTCCGATGTATTTATGTGTAATATTGTTCAATTAAATATTATCGCTAATGATGAACGGCCAATAGTCAACGATCAATAGTCACACCACAAAAAGTCATTCTAAATTTGGATTTGGATCCCTAGATCCGTCCCTGTTCTCATGTCTCAAATTCATACATATAAATCTGAATTAACTCCACTTTTGAATAGAGTAATTAGTTGTGAAAGTAATTAAAATTTCAATGACCATCACTACAACTTTTTAAGAGACGGTGAGGATTTTATTATTTATGTATAACTTCAGTGACTGTTTCTGAAATTAACCCTTTTCAATTCTTTTTTTTTTTTTTTAAGGTTCCTAAAATTTCATTTACAATTCTCGTATTCGAATTATATATGCTATAGTCGCACTGTTTTGTTTGTTCAAAATTCGATTGATCTCTAGTCAAAATCGATAACCGTTGAGTTTGAACGACAAATTTGCCTTATTGTTTCATTTTCTATTTATTTCAAATTGTTGGATCTTATCCAATAGATATGTTTGGAAGTAAGTTTATTAACCACAAGAATAAACTCATAAGTTTGAAGAAATGACCATAACTTAATTATAAATGCCCAATGCTAGCTGAGGCTAGACTAAATAATGGTTTGGTGAGCAGCATTAAATTTAGAATTTTTTATTGGATCTAACTAACAATATGATAATTTAAATATAATAAAATGTACATATAACAGAAAATATAAAGTCATTACATGACATTATTTATCCAATTTATTTTCGCTATGATTTGAAGTGTTTTTGCTTATTTGAAAGAACACTTCTTTACAATTATAAACGTTAGTGACAAGACTAGCAAATTTAAAAATATAATGGGGATAGAAGATGTTCCTTATCATCTTCAAGTTCAGAAATTAAGAGGCCAAAGAGATGTTGGTGCTAATAATACGCGCGGAGCATGGAATGAACTTCAAGCGTTATTGTTTTTAAAATTTGTCAATATGCATACTGTATCCACTATTCTGTTTGTCGATTGCAATTGACATTAGTTGTTATTCCAAAATATGCAAATGTTATTTTTGAATTCCTCTCTCATTTGGATAATATTTTCAATATCATTACTTCTTTTTCTAAGTGCATTGTTGAACTACATACGCTATATAGAAATGAAATTGAACGTGTGTTGGCAATTGAAAAATGTGTTTTTAAGCATGGAGCCAATCAAATTGGAAATTTACCGTCGAGCTAGATCTCATTTTGACCATGAAGAGCTTGATAGAGATGCATGTATGCAACAGCTTGTGAAGTATTTGGATATCCTATGGTGCATCTGGGTAAACTTTTACCCCTTTTTTAAGCTAAAAATTAACTTTTTGAGTGGAATAGTAATAGGAATCTAAGGCGGCAGGAGATTTTAGAAGCCCTGTGAGAAATTTTTTTTTTTTTTTGGCCTACCAGTACTAGAATTAAATTTATATATAGCGAAAAAAATAAAAATGAATCCATAAAAGACACTAGAAAATTCACCATATTTCACATTAAATTTACTCTTCTAGCAGTCTTATATACAAAATCCATAATCAAAACTCTTAATATCAACTTGTTTCAATGCCTTCTTCAATGGATATCATCAAATTTTGGTTTTGTTTCAACGCTTAACATCAAATTTGGGACTTTGGGCCTTTTATATTACACAAGAGAAAAAAAATCGGGTATTCTGAAATTTTTTGGGGGGCCTTAGGCGGTCGCCTATTTCGCCTATAGCTCGGGTTGCCTCTTATAGGAATCCTAAGATGTGTGAATAATGATTAGTGAAGAAATAAGAGGTATAGTTGGTATTCATGTTTGACTTTGACTGGTAGTTTTAAAATTGGTTTCATATCTCATAGTAAAAACATTCACACATTTCGTGGTCTCCAAACTATTTAAGCTAAAATGGTAATTAGTTTTTACATAAAGGGAAAAAAAATTATCCGAACATACCATTAATTAGTCACATAAAACCCTTTACAAAAAAAAAAAAAAAAAAAAAATTGGAAGTAAGAAAGCTAGCTTGTAATTGTACTGTCCATTAATGGTCAACCTGAGTTTCACCATTTCTATTTCTACCAAGTTTGTCCTATTTAAATTCTACGAATAAACCATAACATTTTAATTAAAAACTATGGAGTAATCAAAGAATCCAGATATAAGTAAGTAGAAAGGGCGCCTTTACTGAATTGTACTAAGGAAAACCCGCTTCAGCTCCAATGATAATCAATCATCTCCAACTACAATTAACATTAGCAGTTGAAATTAACGATTCATGAGCATGTATTCAATTGAAATGGAAACCTCAGCTTAATTTTCCTACCGCAGCCAAAAGCCCTTCTTCAAAGCCATTTGGTGTTAATATAACATCATTGCAATATGCATTTTTAATTTGAATAACAAGATTGTAACAGTCATTTGGTCTTACATTTATGCATATCTTATTTGTGGAGTATCGGTCCTTTTGACATTTGTGATTGGCGTAAGATACGAGTATATTGTTGGGCCAAGAGATGCTGCCTTGTCAATTTAGATGGGCCAAGAGTTACGGTTGTTTTGACCCGAAGTGTTTAGCTTGGAGGATAAGTTAATCTTTAGGGTTTTACTACTATATATTGACAGGTTTATTGGCTTATGTAGAAGTGAGAGTGAATTACATCCTTGAGAGTTCTCTGTTATTTTTCTAAGCTATTGTATCTATTCTTGAGAGTTGTTGGGAGTGATACTTAGAGTTGCTTAGATTATTATCGCTCGATGAATCGAGATAAACGAGATAAGAGAGGGATTGTAATTTGTAAACCTTGCTACCGGGTTGATTTTCTAGTGGAATCCTTTGAGCAACTACCACGATTTGTGGAGCTCTCAACGCAGAAGGTGTTTACACTGAATCACAATGTGGCCAAAAACAATTCTCGTGTTCTTTATTTTTTGAGCTTTTGTGTTTTTATTCGTTTAAAGTGTTTTTTATTCGTCTAAAACCTAACAATTGGTATCAGAGCAATAGATCTGAGTTTTTGAGTTTTTTAGATTGATTTGATTTTTTTTTTTTGGGTCTTTCGAAAAAATAAAAATAAAAAAATAAAAATTCAATCAATTGTGAAATCTTTTTGGGTTCAAAATCTTGAAAAGTCAATAGTGCACGGCTGGATTTCTTCTTCTTTTGAGTTAAAAAGGCCAATTGATTTCTTTTCTCTTGAATCAAAAAGGCTAACCGATTTCATTTCCTTTTAAGTCAAAAAGCCAGTAGAACCTTTCTCAAGAAAAGGGGAACCGTCCTTCGTTTTTCTTATATTACAGAAGTTAGAGTTTTGAGTAAAAAAATCCAAAATTTTCTTCCAAAAACACATTCGAAATCCTCTGAGTTCTCGGCGATTCTTGTACCGGGTTGAGATCTGAAATCGGTGGAAGTTTTGGGATCTTAGATCTGCGATCGACTGGTGGTGTTTTTTGGCCGTGATTTGTGAAATTCGCCATCGCTTCTCGTGATTTTCTCGCGCCCGGTGAGAGTGGACCTTCGCTATGGTTCCATGGATTTGAAAGCTAGTGGAGAATTGCAGTTTCCTGCGTGGTTGGCTGGCTCGCTTTTGGCAAAGGAACACCGGTGATTCCATCGTAGTTTTTCGACCGGTCCGTGACCGTGGTAAATTCTAACCTTTATCTTCAATGAGCCAACGACATCCGGGTGTTTGATATAGTTTTTACCATTGTTGAGTCATTGTATTCTGCCAGTGGTGTGTAGTCTTGGTTATAGGTTGCTTAGTGTATCTTTTAACTGCCTAAATTGAGTTTTTTGTGTTTGCTTGAGTGTTGTGCATATTGAGGTGGAGTGCTTGCTGATTACGCGAGAGAGTTGTTGATTCTCTGCATTCACTTGTGTGATTGCATTTGAGTAACTTTGCTGCGGTTATTGAGTTCTATTGAAGTGCAGTTCTTCTATTTGTGACTTATTTTTTGAATTGAGTTTTTCAAAAGATTTTCAAACTAGTTATTGAACTTTGTTTGAGTTTGAAGGGAGTACCTCTAACTGCTTTTGAAAAGAGTTCTTAAAACAGTGTGTTTTTCTTCCAAAAGAGTTTTTTAACTAGTGTTTGCGTTTTAAAATCAAGATGGCTGCCATTAAAACTGAGTTGGGAATTTTTGATGGTAAGGGTGATTTTAAAATATGGTCACAAAAGTTGAAAGCGCTACTTATGCAACTCAAGTGTCACAGTGCTTTAGATAACTCATGGTTAGAAGGCACCACAGATAAACAAAAGGTAGAAAGCGAGGAAGTTGCATGGAGCACCATATTCTAGCATTTAACTGATGATGTTATTCGCACTATAGGAGATACTAAGTCATCTCCACAGTTGTATAAGGCATTAGAGTCTCATTACTTGTCTAAAACTATGCCAAATAAGTGTTTCTTGCTTAAACAGTTCTTTTCTTTCAAAATGGACCCCACATGTGATTTAGATGAAAATCTTCACAAGTTTAATAAGCTATCTGTTGATTTAGCTAATTGTGGTGAGAAGATTTCTAGTGATCAAAAGGCCATTGTTCTCTTTAAATGCCATTCCTGGAGCAAGTATATGGATCTCAAAAATGCCCTTGAATATGGGAGGGATGAGATTTCAAAGAGAGGTTATCACTAATGCACTTTAGAAACAAAGAGTTGGAGTTAAAGTATGCTGGGATGACTTCTAGCCATGGAGTGGCGGGAAGCCATGTATACTAAGGCTCAAGGTAGAGCTTGGCAATCTAGGGGCGATAAGGGTGGCAATCAAAATGAAAAGAGAATGGAAGAATAAGGGCAAAAGTGAAGTGGAAAGGAAAGGAGAATGGAAAAGAAAGAATATGAATGCTATGGTTGGGGATAAGTATTTCATTAAAATTGTCCAAAGAAGAGGGGATCTCTTGACAAGATAATTAACCTGGCACCACAGATTCGACTGCGGGATATGATGAGGATGGCTTTTGTAAATGGTCTACTGTATCGGGCCATTTACATTTTAAATTTTTCCTTTTAAATTCTATTTAAATTTTTGAGTTTGGAACATTTATTGACTTGTGGTCTTGCTATGAACAAAGAGTGATGATACAGATCGCGGTCATGCTTCTTGGATTCCACGGGTGAAAGAGACCAAGGCAAGAAGGGTGGAGAATGTTGGGCCAAGAGGATGCTGCCTTGTCAATTTAGATGGGCCAAGAGTTACGGTTGTTTTGACCCGGTGTTTAGGGAGGAAAGCTTAATCTTGCGCTTTTACTACTATATATCGACAAGTTTATTGGCTTTACGTAGAAGTGAGAGTGAATTACATCCTGAGAGTTCTCTGTCATATTTTCTAAGCCTATCAGATCTATTCTGAGAGTTGTTGGGAGTGATACTTAGGGAATAAGCTTAGATTATTATCGCTGGCGAATCCAGAGCAAATCCAGATAAGAGAGGGATTGTAATTTGTAAACCTTGCTACACGGTTGATTTTCTAGTGGAATCCTGAAAGCAACTAAAACCATTTGGCGGAGCTCAACGCAGAGTAGGTGTTTACACCGAACTACGGGGCCGCGCCAAAACACCTCGTGTTCTTTATTTTTGAGCTTTTGTGTTTTTATTCGCTTAGTTGTTTTTATTCGCCTAAAACCTAACTTGATTGCTGAAATAGCCTACATCGGCCAAGTGAGAACTCCCGAGCCATAGGAGCCGCTCAAACTCTTCTCATACAAAAAGAGTGCGCCTATTCTTATCAGCCAGATTGTATCACCCTCCCAACAGCAGATGTTCTTCGTGATCCGGCGATCGCTGAATGGGGGAGGGATTGCTGAAATGAGCCCCACATCTGTCATGAGAATCTCCTGAAATGGCATGATAGTGGTTCAAACTCTTCCTCGAGCCAAGTACAAGGCAGTGAATTCTGCCCTTATCATATATAAACACATATTACTAAATAATCGCAAATATCACTATTCTAAAATTTCAAGCAAAATTCACATGGTATTCCATTGATAATTCACAATAATAATTTTACATGACGAACATCGAATTAATATTGATCTCAACTCAACACGCAAATTAAACCGGGTCTTTCTTTTTTTTTTTTTCCTCAAATTTATTTTCCGGGGACAAAGTTAGTGGCATAGGCCCAAGCATTGTTGTTAACGGGGTCAGCAAGGTGGTCGGCGAGGTTCTCCAACGGTCCCTTTCCGGTGACAATAGCCTGAACAAAGAATCCGAACATGGAGAACATAGCCAATCTCCCGTTCTTGATCTCCTTCACTTTAAGCTCAGCAAAGGCATCTGGATCGTCAGCAAGTCCCAATGGGTCGAAGCTTCCACCGGGGTAAAGTGGGTCGACTACCTCTCCGAGTGGCCCACCGGCAATACGGTAACCCTCCACGGCTCCCATCAACACAACTTGGCAAGCCCAGATGGCCAAAATGCTCTGAGCATGGATCAAGTTTGGGTTGCCCAAATAGTTGAGCCCACCTTCGCTGAAGATCTGTGAACCGGCCTTGAACCATATGGCTTCGCCGAATTTGACGCCGTTGCGAGCCAAGAGCTCGGGGAAGACGCACCCGAGAGCTCCAAGCATGGCCCATCTACAGTGGATAACCTCCAATTCACGGTTCTTGGCGAAGGTCTCGGGGTCAGCAGAGAGACCGGCGGTGTCCCAGCCGTAGTCACCGGCGAATTCTCCGGTCAAGTAGCTCGGGGGATCACCGGAGAATGGGCCCAAGTACTTAAGACGGTCTGGGCCGTACCATGGGCTACCAGAAGAAACGGGCTTAGGCCTGCCAGTAGTTTTCCTCATGGTGAATTTGGGGGAGCCGCGGGTGGCCTCGGTGGCAAAGGGTGATCGGTTGGCCACCTTGCCGACGAAGGATGAAGAAAGAGCCATTGAAGCGGCAGCCATGGTGAAGGGACTAGGAAATGTCGAAGTGAAGAATGCTTTTATTTGCTAGCTAGTTTGAAATGGTGATGAACGTGAATGATGGTGAAACAGGTGTTTTTATAGGCAAGGAGTAGTGGTTGTTGGCTTGTTGCATATCTTGAGGAAATCCATATCTATGTTTTGATTGGTGCTTACAGATTCTAGGTTTGTTGCTTCTGAGCATATTTGGCAATCTCCAGTCCATCAGTTTTGAAGATTTTTTTGGGTATGAGTTACGTTACTTGTAAGTTATATATACATATGTTACTTTCTTTTTTACAAATGTCCTATGAAAAACAAAAATATATAATTTCCAAATAGAGACGTTGAACGTGAAAATGATAGTGAGATTGTTTCGCAAAGTTTTCTTGAAAAAAAAAATTAAAAAATAATTATAATCATAATTTTGAATATAAGATATTGCAATATCCAATCACACACATGGCCACCTCTCATTAGTGCAATCAAGTCATTGTACATTCTTTGAGATTTTTGCAACAAGCTTATAATAATGTGTCCACAAAAAACAAAATAAATAAATAAATAGGAAAAAAATCAATGGATGAAAATGCACGGTGATTTAAAATGAACAGTGTTTTTTAAGTAAAAAAAAAGAGAGAAATGCACATTTTTTAAAACACTGAAATAATAATAATAATAATAATAATAATAATAATAATAATATTAATATATTAAAAAAAGGAGAGAAATACGCTTTTTTGTTTTTGATTTAAATTAATAAATATATATATATATATATATATATATATGTTATGAATAATAATTGAAGAATAATTATTAGGTGTTATGAATAATTAAGAATAATTTGGTGGTTATGAATTATGAGGAATAATTTGGTGGAGAAATAATTTGGTAAAAGATGTAATTATTATATGTGAATGAATATTATACCCTTGATGAAATTATGTAATTACGATTGTGCCATTCAAGCTTTTCCTATAAATAGCTCAGCTTATTAATGAAATTCATTCACGAGAATTCCTTCAATTCATTCTCTAAATTCTCTCTATTGTTTATACTTTTATAACACGTTATCAAGACAGTCTCTAACCTCTTTGAGTAATATGAAGGAGTATCTTTCTACAACAGATCTTATAGATGATGTATCTTCTCAGACGTAAACCAATTATTATAAATAACATAATCCATCTCCAATCAATACTTATCTTTCTTTTCTCTCTTATTTTTTTCCCACTTTCTCACGCCTCACTCTCTCTATCTTCCCAATCACTCATGAAAAACATTTATGCAGACAAAGAGTTGTGGCAATTCAAAATTAGCGAATGGAGGAAATACGTGCGTGTTCAATTCTTCTGCCAAGAAAAAGGAAAGGTATATATATTATATTACTTTATAATATAATAATATATTAAACTATAATATTCGCTTTTCTGAAATATAAGGAGCATACGTTATCAAAATCAAATTTTCTCGACTCCATTATACTCGATTTATCGAGAGCCTTCGATTCGACACCAACATTGATAAAAGAATAACTCGTTTTGAAATATGTTATTATCAAACTTTCAAAATTTACAAATCAAGACACTAACTTTTGAAAAAGTTACAAAATAGTCCTTGAATATTTTGATATTGATAAATCAAGTAGAAAGGAGATAATTTTCAAATCAGTAAAACATCGATAAAATATTTTTGACAATTTTACCTTTATTTAATTGGAATGGACAATTTTACCCTTAGGTAAAACCGACCTAATTTTGACGACGGTGAAAAATGGATAGAATATTCATGAAGAAATTCTAAATCCATTGATTATATAAAATGGGCAAGTCCATTTGAGTTAAAAGATCGAATATTATTTTAACTCCAAGAGTTCAATTACATAATGCATTTATTCTGAAGGATAAGTGTCTTTCTCATAGAAGTAATGCAGTATTTGTTCTAGAAGAACAAATTTGCTCCCGTAAGAAGCGATTCAATATTTAATTCTCCACTTTATTTATCGCAATTTAATTATCGCAATACCTCCTACTTGATGATGGGTTCAACCGTCACTAAGCGGAAGGTTTTATATATTTCTGCACTTTATATGCTAAGTGATGGGTAATACCTTCTACTAGTGCATCCTACTCTCAAGAAGTAGTTAAACATTATGCAATTTAATTCTTGTTATTTAAATCAGTAAATTTATATTTATTGCAATAATTCCCATAAGGTAGGTTCGACCACCTATTGGAGGAAATTTAATTTGCAATTTAAATTTATGCACTTTATAGTTTGAGTATATTTCAATGTGGTAATACCACACGATTGGTGTGCATATTTTCAATGTGGTAAGTTATACTACACGATTGGTTATAACTAATCCTACTCTAGAAGAAGTAGTTGATCAAATATTCTAATCATACTCTCAAGTAGTAGGCGATGAGAATAAAATTACTTCCCCATATATATCGAATATTAATGGAGAAAATTGAACAAGTGGTACTTGAAGTCACCATTGGATAAATAGATGAAAATAAAATGCTCAATAGATCCCATGTTGATAAATCAAAGAAAATATATCGCATGGAGAGATTATATGAAGTAATCTCATCGATGATATGAGATTGTATTAATATGAGAATAAAATGCTCTTGAAGAAGAAAATCACTAGATTTCTATATTTGAATAAAGCCAATATGATATTATTATTATTACTCGGAAGAAGTACAAAAACAAAGTGGAACATATTGAGAATATCAAAAGATGGCATTAAACACTCGAAAATATAGAAATGCAAAAGAAAATACATCTTGAATCCATAAATGAGGGATGTCTCGAGAGTATAAATTCGTGAATCGTGCCACCATCAATATTAGGATTCATAATGAAATATTTAAAGGATCCGAATTTCTTTTTCGCTTGACACGTGGTATTGTGATCGACTGACCGGCTTCCACATTCTTGAACATATGCATGAAATTTGATGAGTAGTTCATCAACAAGTATCTAGTAGAGATAAGTATTTTTCTCATTGAATGAGAGATAAACTTATTATTTACACTCGATCTAGAAACGCTAGTAAGCCATCAAAGAAATTATTAATATTCAACAAACCTATTGGTTTGACATAAAAGTTCCACTGTACAACGAGGCTATATTGAATATTTCCTCCGAGGTGTTGTAGCCACATGGAAGGACAATGAAAGCATCACTATTATTCATCATATACATCATGCGGTTGTGGATGGATTGCGCTTGTAGCCCCAACCTGCTTTGGACCCATGGTAGAACTGGCTCCAATTGAGTATTAGATCCAACTAGATGAAAAGGTATTACACTCGAAACTCTTATTCCCCATGATGGTGCGGCCATTATAAGTTTAGCTAAAAGTTTGTTGTTGGTTCCTCCATATAGTATATTGATTTCTTGTCTCCTAACTCTTTATTTAGTCGGTTTGCCATATCTACATATTGGATATGGCCTACCAGTTAGATCCACCAAGAATACATACGGTTTTAATCTAGCGAGGTAAAGGCTGACTTGTATGAGATGATTCTAAAATCTCCATATCCATCTCTACTCCTATCTCTCTTTTTACACTATACTTTTAATGTATGAACATGAGAGATATATGAATCCCTCTATTTAAAGAAAAATTTTCAAACCAATAATTGAGTGCACTATTTACTTTTTGACAAATATGAAAGAGAAAAATGCAGAAAAAATTTTAAGTGAAAATGACATATATCATCTGTTTGATTGAAAAATAATATATATATACATATATATATCTTAAAATCGAAAAACAATATTTACAATTACAAGAAAAACATTGATCTTCGTTATTACACCGAGCTTCCTTATATTAATATGAGAAAATTATTATACTAAAATTTTCTACTAAATTTACAAACAGGATCTTCTAAAGTAAGTTTTTCAAGACTGTAACGCGTTTGTTGATCTTTGAATTTGGCCCATAAGGCCATTAGCTCACCTTGTACGTGTCCACTAGGATGTGTCTCAAGAGCCTGTTGAATATCATCCAAAGGCTCCTTACTCAATCCATCCTTAATGAACGCTATTTTATCTTCTCGATTTCTGGACAAGTACCCCACAGATTTAGATCGAGTGTCACATGTCCATCGAGCACACTTGTAGCATTCTCTTAATCTTTTTGCTCTCAATTTCTTTGAAAAACTACTTTTACCCATACCAGGCATGTATTTAGAAGGAATTGAAACCTCACCAGATAATCGAACCTTTGCTTCAATCAAGCATCGGATATCTTGTGGGATACCCTTATTCATTAGCATCCTTAATCTTTCCAGCCTACATCGATAAATCCTTTTTAGGATTTTGATCGGTAGTGATGGATAGTATTTTCGAAGATTTGAGAGCATATGATCCATTACAATGTATAGACCCTTGTTAGGATGAATTTTGCAATAATTTTGATGATTTATTTATAGAATAATACGACGCGTATGAAATAAGACTCCGATTTTAAATAAATAATATGAAGCGTAAGAGCTAAGACTCGTAGTTGAACAAAGAGCAAGATGTGATGCGTATGAGTCAGAATCTGTTTGAGCATTAGTAGACAATAATGTCACTAAAAGATGATGGAATATGTCGGTGAATTGTTTCTATGATAAATCATATTGAGCACTATACGATACTAGTGAAATCGATATAAGAATTTCTTGAACTAGAAGTTCAATAATACTGCTTTGCAAAACCTGACCGACCATCCCTGGTTTAAATAATTATTGAAATCAATATTTCAAGTGAAGAATTAAAAGAATTCTTCAATGATTGTTCTCGATAAATGATGAAATCATTACTAGCCAATATTGGAAATAAATCCCAAATATATCTGGAATAAAGGATGAGAAATATGGGCCCACTCATCCTCCATGTGGACTACTAGATATTATGATATGGATCCACTAGATAGTCACATGTGTATATGATTTGTAATTTGAAATTTATGAAATATTTGCTCACGGTATGAGCATGATTTCCAGATTTAATGATAAAGCTAGTAAATGTATATCCCAATACTTGAATAAATCCCTGAAGGATTGAGTATGCGCATACAAGTGGGATATTATATGGCAAATTATTTAAAGTCCTCAAATAAATTGCCGATATCGAGAATAGAATGCAAACGGTCTAAATTCCCATATTAAGGCTAAATGATGAGAACATATATGATTAAAATCATACCAACTGTATGAGTTTTGGTGTTCTAAATTTTCTCAACATGAGGGGGAGTATTAAAGGTTGAAAATAATATGTGAAATGCATCATGTTATATCCTCGAAATTGAAATACGAACTTGAAATTCAAAGATGCATGAAAGGCTATGAACAATCACATATATCAACTACGATGCTTTGATAAGTTAGCGCGCCAGAAGCGTTGATATTTCTCCAAACATATATATCAAAGCAAATTATAAAAGATGGTCTTAATAACGGAGGCATATGCTCTTGAAGAGTATATAGACATAACTATATTGTGTAATCCTACAAGAGGATTGATAATGAGATATCTCGATAAGTTATGTCGATATGGGGAAAGAAATGAAATTGAAAAGTGTCGACACAATATGAAAATGTAGCGCTACATATGATCAATGATAATGAAAATATTGAGATATATTGAAGATGATAAATGGTGAATGTAAAATCCTTAACTTATGAGATGATAAGATGATGATGACTAGTGCTCAAGTTTAAAGATAAGCATGGTGGTCATTATATGTTGCATGCTCATGAAAGTTAAATTACCGATCGTGTGTGTAGTACCGAAAAGGAAATTAAAGGATCGGGTGAGCTAAGCCCGTGTTTATGAGTACCCTAAAGGGTGAGTTAAGCCCCTGGGAATGAAATAACCTATTAAGTGAGTATTAAATGTTAAAAGATATATTTTAAGTGTTAGTTAGTTATGAAGGTTTACTTATATGTTTACATGTTTTTACGATGAATTTATATGCTTTAAATTGTGTATTTGGAGACATGTGTTCATGGTGAATGTTTTGTAGTTGTGTAAGAAAATTGATGCACTCTAAATGAACAAAGAGTATAAAACCAATATATATGATACTCATACAAATGTATGAAAGATTTTGAAATGCTTGCAGCATATTTGTATAAAATACGGCGTTGCACTCTTTTTCCTCGATCGGTGAGGTTTTATCCCATTGGGTTTTCCTGAGGTTTTTAATGAGGCAACTTTAAAGGCGTATTCACATGAATAATGTCTCTTTTTCCTTCATTAGGGTTTTTCCCACCTGGGTTTTTCCTAATAAGGTTTTAACGAGGCATATTCATGGTATATTGAGAACGATAGGAGAAATTGATACAAACAGATCTATTGGATCAAGCTTATAATGGAGCTAATGCTTTAGATCCAAACGATAATGATATTGAAATCATTTACCGTAAGTAAAGATATCGCTTCAAGATATGAAATCAAACGGAGCAAATTGACTCTTTTCCTTCGACAAGTTTTTTCCCACTGGTTTTCTTGACAAGGTTTTAACGAGCAAAGATATGAATACTCCTATATCACGGTAGACATCGTGAGCAATGTTTTGATGAAGAAAGATATAACCACTCCAAGCTATCCTCGCAATCGGTTTGGAAGTTTTTTTCCCACCTGATTTTTCTCCAAACAGTCCCGAAGACATTTGTATTAATAAATATTCAACTTAGTGTTATGAATAATAATTGAAGAATAATTATTAGGTGTTATGAATAATTGAGAATAATTTGGTGGTTATGAATTATGAGGAATAATTTGGTGGAGGAATAATTTGGTAAAAGATGTAATTATTATATGTGAATGACTATTATACCCTTGATGAAATTATGTAATTACGATTGTGCCATTCGAAGTTTTCCTATAAATAAATAGGGCTTCAGTTATTAATGAAATTCATTCCTGAGAATTCCTTCGAATTCATTCTCTCTAAATTCTCTCTATTGTTTCTATATTTTTATAACAATATATATATATATATTAACAAAAAACGTATCTGAAAATAAGTTTTCTAAAAACTATTAAAATAATGTGTTTAAGAGAGAGCACACAGTGGCCAAGACTAATAATAATAATAATATATCCAGCAATAATTTCACTTCATTATTCAGAAGAACATGATCCACATGATATTAAATTCTCAAACCACTAAGAAAAATCTTAAAAAATCCTAATCTAACTAATCTCTAACTAATTATTCACCACCAAAATACCATATTATTCTCCTTAACTTTCTAACTAAAACAAGTCAAAACTAACCCTATCTTTGAAAATTAACACTAACTGGGAATGATAACAAATCATCTCCAATTACAATTGTACCACTCCCAGCTGGTAAAAGATTGTATCCATTAAAACTAACTACTCCAAAACTATCACATGCATTCACTTTGAAAGCAACCTTCTGGCTTTTACCAGCAGCCAAATGCACTTTCTCAAAACCAATCACTTGCTTTATAGGAGCATCCTTAATACCAGCAGGTGGAATATAATACAAGATTAAGGTTTCTCGACCGTCTTTTTTGCCGACATTCTTTACCTCGACCTCAAATTCAATGTTCTTGTCATCATATTCCAAGTCGTCGATGAGAACTGCTGCACACGAGGGCTGAGACGAGTTGTTGGTGTACTCGAGTTCTCGACAGTGTTGGAATTTGCTCAATTTTATGTTTAATGATTGTGAAGAGGGGGAAACCTTGTAGGTGAAATTAGTGTAGCTTAGCCCATATCCAAATGGATACACCACCGACCCGTTGAAAAACTTGTACGTTCGCCCAGGGTAGCCTAAGCTGTCGATTGGTCTCAATCGCAATGAGGTCATAGGTAGCATATCAACGTAACTGTTTTCGTGCCATGTTAGAGGCAATTTCCCACCTAGGATCAAACAAAAACAATCATGTCACTCAGGTTGTCTCGACATTGTATTTAGAACATTTACATAACTACTGACATTCTAATTAAATACTGGTCACCTACATAATATATATATATATATACACCGTATGCTTACCGGGGTTGTGTTTTCCAAATACGACGTCAGCAATCCCTTGTCCACCTTCCTCGCCAGGATATCCTACCCAAAGAATACCTTTGATATTCGAGTTATTTTTGGCGAAAGAAATGTCGACACCACCGGCCGACATTATTACAAGGACTACAGGGTTCTTGGCTGCCGATGCAACTTGATTG
This sequence comes from Jasminum sambac, assembly GCA_018223645.1. NCBI lineage: Eukaryota > Viridiplantae > Streptophyta > Magnoliopsida > Lamiales > Oleaceae > Jasminum > Jasminum sambac. The sequence goes on along the minus strand of CP073647.1, from coordinate 31,771,060 downwards.
ATTAGCAGAGATTGATTGCCCGGAAGAAGCAAATCTGTCCTATCCAAGCTCTCGGCCTCTCGAGATAAATCCAATCCCATGAGAAGAACAGTTGCATCAGCCTGCTTTGCTGCTTGTACAGCAGTGTCGAATTGGCTGATGTCGTCGCACGCTACATTGTTACAACCCATCTCGTATTTTACCGTACCATAGGCTGAGAATCCTTGAAGTGGAGTTGTATACTTGCATGGTATACCTACAAGTTTCACCAAAATTAAATAAAAAAATATCCACTCAATATTCTTAATATAATGTACTCAGTACTATTGACAACCAGATATGGTCAATATATACCTGCGTAATTCCCGATCATGGCGTCGGTAGCATTTCCATGTGGGCCGATAACTGCAATGGTTTTAACGTTGTCGGTACTCAAAGGTAAAATGTTGTCATCATTCTTAAGAAGGACGACTCCTTCTCGTGCTGCTTCGGCAGCTAATTCGGTGTGTTCATCAGTGCATATGTCATTCTTGTTAAGTGTTTCGAACTGAGGGCTCCCATCGAAAAACCCGAGCCTCATAAGCACCACATAGAGGTTTCGAAGGGCAGAGTCTATGTCAACCTCACTCACTTTCCCTTGAAGCACTGCATTTCCTCCAAAGTTTGTGTAGTAATTCCCACAATCCAAATCCAACCCTGCTTTAAGGCTTTGTGCAACACCATCTTCAGGGGAGTCATTAAGCCATCTCGGTTTGTCTATGAACGTCTCGACCGCATCACAATCTGCAACTATGTATCTAAAACACCAAAACAAACAAATTAACTTTCGCAATCAAGAAATTGCGGATTTGTAAATTGTAATTAGAGACTTAATTTCAAATTTGATTAAATATTATTACCCATGAAGATCCCATTTTCCCCTAATGGTATCTTTCAAGAGCCTTCTATCAGCACAAACAGGGATGCCATTAATCCTGTTGTAAGAACACATTACACTCACAACATCACCTTGTTTTACACACATTTCAAATGGCTTAACAAAAGTCTCGGCCATGTCTTGCTCTGTCACCCGCGAGTCGAAATAGTAACGCTCTACACCATACCAAGCATCAACATCATAAGCTGCATAATGTTTGCAACAAGCACCAACCTTTAGGGGCCTGGAATTAGGGTCAGTTATATTCTCTGTCCCTTCAACATCCTGCAATCCTCTAACGTAGTTAGAAGCATATGTCCCAACAACAAAAGGGTCTTCTCCGGGAGTCTCAATGGCTCGTCCCCATCGAGGATCTCGTACTACATTAATGTTTGGACTCCAAAATGTCAATCCAGCATGTCCTAAATTAAACATTGCCCTTGCTTCCGTTGAGACAGCCTGCAAAATTAACCAAGAAATTACAAATGTTACAAATTATTGTTATTAGTTCCAGGATTAGGCCATGTAGCAGCTGACGTGATGCCATCTGCACCATGATACATGTTAGGAAGCAGCTAATGTGACATGTCTAGATCATGCCAAATCAGATCAACTCGCATGCACCAGATCAAGAGTGTTAGGCCAAGAGTTAACAATTACCTCGCCAATAGCTTTCCACATGGATTTGTTAAAGGATGAGACGGTGCAAATGGGAGTCGGGAAACTTGTAGCACCAGGGATTTCAGAGTCGAAGAAGGAAGCTATACTGTTCCATTGGTGGACGTTTGAGACGCCATGTAAAGCCTCCGACCACCACTCGTATTTAGGCAAGCCAATCCTAGGAACACCAAAAGCGGTGTCCCCAATTTGTTGCACTTTTTCTTCCAAAGTCATTCTGTCTATCAAATCCTTGACCCTCGTATCATACGGAAGAGACGCGTCACAATAAGCATAGGTGCTCATGTCCAATCCAAGATCGGCAAACCTCGAAGGATCACAGACGTGTGTATAGTTATGGGATAAAGCATATGGGGTGTCATTCATATCAGCTGTTGGGAGGGCTCCATTGTAGGTGAAAAACAAGGCTAGTGTTAGTGTTATGGTAAAGAAAGTGATACGAAGGTTGGTCATGTTGTCACTAGGAGAGCAGAGATTAAGTTCAAGAATGTGTGGCATTTATATATATATAGTTTAAAGTTTGACTGCAGGAAAATAATTTGTGATCTTTTTTCTTGGATTTGGATGCTGTTGAAATCAGTAATCAGTAATCGGTTCTAAATGGATAGAGTTTAGGAAGATTTAATATCTGAAAGTTCTATCCAAATATTGGTTAGCATTCAACATCAAATAAATTATCCATGATTTTAGGTTTCAATTTCAAATAAATTATTCATATTAAAAAGTTGGGAACAAGGGAAAAAGTAAAATAAATAAATAAATAAATTTGTGTTTAGTTTGAAATTTTGACAATTTGAAGAGGCTTTTTTTTAAAATTATTTATTACACGAAACGAATAATAATAATTTAATAAAACATTCACATTCTTAGTGATGCATTAAGCTGACAGACATATAACGCATTTCCTAGTTTCAATACGATATGTTATTGAGCATACAATTAATACAATTGCTAAAATATATATTACATATATTATATGTAATAATAATAATAATAATAAAATAAATAAATGAATTAATATAAATAAAAATTAGCAACATCATATGAATCCTCAACTTTATGACATATCTTATTTCTCGAATTGATTGGGAGTTAGACATAATAAATAAATTAAAGAATAATGTTGTGATTTCTATTAGGCTTTTGGAGAATAATCCTTCTACATAACACTTTAGAATGCATAATATCACTAAAATTGGTTCGCAAGTACAATACATGGTTAGAATCGTTTCAATCCAATAGTGTAAATTTGAGAGAGAATAATAAAAATAATTTAAATATAATGTCACGTAAATTGCCTATTTGTCTATTTAAATTTAATTGTCACGGAAAATAGATGGCATGTTCATAACGATTTATCGTGAAATTTTTAACTTTGGATTACCCTATCTTATCTCCTCAGAAATGTTCAGTCCAGAACTGGTAGTCTTATTATGGCACTACCGGTTATTTTGTTCTTCACGACCATAGTTTTAAAATCAGAGGCAGGATCTGGATTCAAAGATGAAGAGACGGAGCTCAGAATTTTTTCAAAATTTTTGGCAAAAATTGGACACGGTGGTCAGGTCAAACTTTTGGCAAAAATTTGTGCTTAAATTTGGCCAAAAAAGTTTGACCATCCCACTAAGATCCAACTAAGATCACAAAATTTTTGAAAAATTACCAGAGCTCCGCCTCGTCAAGTTAAATCCAGATCCTGCCCAATTTCAAATCTGGAGGCCGAACGGTGCTGAACGTAGCCAGAAGCCAGAATTACAGGCTACCGCTGCAAGACTTGAACATTTCTGCTTATCTCCTACTCTCCACTCCCTTTGTTCCCCCTCACAGTCTGCGAGAGCACACACAAATATACGATGAGTTCCTCAATCCACTCCTCAGTTTCACCGAAAACTCGCACAAGTTTGAAGCCCAACCAAAACACGCTTTTACTGACTGATTCTGCCTTACCAGTTCGAGTTTCATGTGCCAGAAGAAGAAATTGCCCAAACACTACAAGGGCTTTGCTATCTGCTACTAAGGAGACTGTTCTCAGGGATTTCAACGAGAAAAGAGCTCTTAAAGTAAGCAACAGATTTAAAATTCAATATTAATTGCACCTCTGATATTCCAATTACCTCATCTGTTTGAGGTATCTTTGCGTTTGGTCGTTTAAGATAAGAATTTATGTTCTTACAGATCATTTCAGGTTTACAAAATTTGGACAGAGATAATGTTGCCTCTGTTATTACCGCTGCAGATAAGGTTGTCTTTTTGTTCCGATCAGTAGCTTCATCCCTGGCCTCTTGAATTCATTCAGACTATTTCTATCTTACGTTATTTTCAATTGATGTTTGTTTCCCAAATTATGCATATAGGGAGGTGCAACTCACGTGGATATTGCCTGCGATCCAGAGTTGGTGAAGCTTGCAATTAGCTTAACTTCTCTTCCTGTAATGGCTCTTCTCGTACAAATACATTGATTTACAGATGAGAATGAGGTTTCTTCGTGTTATCTATATAAGATAATGGCCTTTTGCAGGTCTGTGTTTCATCTGTAGATCCAATGGCGTTTCTAGCTGCGGTTGAAGCAGGAGCCGTGATGTTGGAGATTGGAAATTATGACTCATTCTATGAGATGGGCATTACTTTCTCCCCGGAGAAGGTATTGATGATAAAAATTTGGTCTGTCTCTTGATTTTGTGAAGATTAATGTTGTCTGAAATTTCTATACTGAAATGAAGTGTGTGCTGATCATTGAATGCAGGTACTGAATTTAACAAGAGAGACGAAGCAGATTCTTCCGTCCATCCCACTATCGGTCACAGTTCCTCATACACTAAGCCTCCCTGACCAGGTTTTGATCATCACTAGTCCAAAAACACTAACGAAATTCTTTCCAAAAAAGACCAATGAAATGAATGTAAGCCCTTTTCTAAGTTTAATAGTTATGGTGCATACTTGATTTTGCACTAATAGGTAAAGCTAGCAGAACAGCTAGAGCAAGAAGGTGCAGACATCATTCAGACAGAAGGTGGAACATGTTCTACTCCTTCAAAGGCGGGTATTCTTGGGTTAATCGAAAAGGTAACATAAAAGACTTCATAATTCTCAGTTCATGTCTTCTTTGTTGTTCCTTCAGAAGTGTTGCTATGCCAATTTAATAAACAATATTTCATCTCCTCTTTACCCTAGGCAACCCCAACACTTGCATCTGCGTATTCTATTTCTCGGGCTGTTAAAATACCAGTTATGTGTTCGTCTGGATTGAGCTCAGTCACAGCACCAATGGCAATCACAGCAGGAGCTTCTGGCGTGGTATGGATTCATAAGTTGCGATTATGAAAAATTATTATCTTTCTTGCATTTAGGATGAGTGTATGAAATGGATTCATAAGTTGCCATTATCAGAGATTATTATCTTTCTTGCGTTTAGGATTAGTGTACGAAATCACAAAGAAATTCTGTGACTGTTGAATGCAGGGTGTTGGTTCAGCAGTAAACAAGCTCAACGACGTGGTTGCAATGATTGCAGAGGTCAAAAGCATAGCCGAGTCATTGGCAGCTCAACCCCAAAACAAAATGCATTTGGAGCGAGCAAATTGAGACTTTGATCACAGAGAGAGACATCTAAAGGCACAACTAAGGAGATCTTTAAGTTGGGCAGTCAATGGAGACATCGGGAAGTCACTAGGTGCATCGTCCGATGATAAACGGAGAAAAATGGCACATCTCAGTTTATAAAGTGTACCAAACATGCCACTTGAATCATATATCCGTGTGGCAATAAAACAATGTAATAACCACTTTCCATGGATCTATTACATAAATAGAGCAGAGCCCAGGTATACAAGGAACCTATGCATAAACATCACAAGTTGAGGAAATTTTTCTTGTAAATTTCTAGTACTCATGGTGTATTGTTCTTACTCTTTGTCTAAAATCAATTAGCAACAACTTACATATAAGGAGTCACATTGCTTATCTGGCCAACAGTATTGAGTAATGGCTACACCAAAAATGCTTTAAAAATAAAAAAATAATTAAAAAATATATATATAAAAAAAAAAACACCTTGATTTCTATATAATAGAGAGAGACAGGAGAATGAACCTTTGCGAAAACCGGCCCTAATCTGTATGATTTTGCAGATTTCGACAAGATCAGATACTCGGATTGCAAGCTTTCTACACATTACTAGAATGAATGTTGGACTAGCTTACAAATAAATTCATAATTGACTCATTTTACATAAATAGGAACCTTGACAATAATGTACAGAGATGATACAGAATAAACTTAACAAAGGCACATTTGTAGTGTAAGATAAAGATTCCTACTCTGCTATTCATCAAATTCTGAATCATCCTCCAATTCTTCTAACTCCCCGTTTTCCTGCAAAATTTTATTATTTTGAATACAGTATTGCTTATATATTCACTACTTCAAACATTGATAAAGAAATACAGGTAAAGAAGATCACCTTCTTCTTCTCGAACTCTGCCATAGCTCTATCAAATTCTGCACGCTTCTCTGTTGCAATGTCGTAGTATTTTACCTTCTCCTACAATGAGCAAATCAAAAGTTAATTAAAAAAATCACAACCAATCCAAATTCCACCAGGAAAACCTCTTTACCATGCTGGGAATAGGTAATTTGATCAAGAATTGAGTCAAAATATTCCAAGAATATGGGAAAGACACTATCAACATGCCGCCATCAGACATCATTATGCTACCTTATATCAATTGATGTCTTCCTTTTAGTCACAATTTCATCATAGAATTCACAAAGAGGTAAAATCTAGACATTGAAATCCACGAACCTCGTATGTCATTGTCTTCCACTTCTCCCCACAAGCCTTGCCAACCTGAAACATTAGAAGGGTAGCAAAATTTTCATTATCAACAATCAAGACATGGAAAATTCGACTAAAGACAAACTCGACAAACTCTTGATCATGCCAAGTTGATCCACTACATACATCACGCATTGACTTGACATCTGGATTTTGTTCTTGATATTCTTTACGAAAATCCTCCCTGTGGAAAAGATCATTATCTTCTCTCAGCAGATAACAACACAGGTAGCCAATTAGAACACATAATTTTGCTTATTTTCGATCAAGAGACTCTTTCTATATGCATCATAGAGCACAATTAGAAAACAGAAATGTGGAGTGATTCAAATGCAATGAAGCTCAGATGTTTTCAGAGAAAAGTATGCTGAAAGTGAAATTTTAGAAAATAAAAGGCATACAGGTAATAGAAGAAAGCAGTGGGGGGTTTCTTTGGCTTCAATGCGTCAATTTTCGCAGCCTTTCTCTTAGACGACGTCGTTTTCTGCTTCTTTCTGACTTTCTTCGTCTTTTCAGATGATGTTACTCTCAGCGCCATTGTCCTGGGATCACAAGAAATAAGAATCACTTTCACCAGATAAATGAGTACAGACGTATAAAGATTGAGGAGAAGCTGAATTACTACTGTAAAGGTGAAAAGTTCGTTTCTTTTCTTTTCCTTTTGTTTTTAATGGTTTTACCCGTCGGTTTGCTTCGTAGGGTTTTCGGTGGAAGCAGAAGCTGAAGATCGATTTCTAGAACCTGAAGTTCTTCTCTTTGCCATTACTGGAGGCTGGTGGTGGTGCGCCGCCGGATCGGTGGTGGAGACGGCGCAGAGTGGGTTCAGCGGCTCATGGAGTTGCGATAACGGCGAAGATTAGACGGTCACACTTGAGAAGTTAAAAAAGACTCGATTGATCACTTAAGTAATGGAGGATTTCAATTCGGTCCTCTACTTTAATTTATTACAAATCAGTCACGAAATTTAACTTTGATTGTCAAATCAATCCCTGAACTTCAATTTTTTTTTCCAGTCCCACTGGCCTCTAGATTTAGTTTCATAAATTTCATCTTCAAAATCATGTCAAATTTGTAGTAATCTCCTTAGACCTCTATTAAGCTTTGATGCCAAATTTTTCCTTGCAAGCGTAGGTTATTCGTGATTTCTGTAAGATTAACACATTTATCCTCAATTACCTCACAAAAATGTAATCTAAAAGGATTGAATTTTAATATTGTTTCAAGCTTTAAAAGTTACAAGTGAACAATGCAACCTATAAGAAATGAGTCTTTCTAATGTTGAGGGGGAAAGGCGATTGCAAAAGGGGAAAATGAGAGAGAGGTGGGGAGGAACGTGCCCAAAAAAAAAAAAAACGAGGGCTTGGTTGATGGTGAGAAACCACCATCAATGGTAGTTTTTGATCACCTACTAAAAATGGTGGTGACCACCATTGCAGATGGTCGAAACCATCAGTTTTAATCATCTTGGGCTATTCGGCCAGCCATGGCAGAACACAATACAAAAAATGATCAAATTGGAATAGATTTGTTTGGGGGTGCATTTAGCCGCACCCATTGCTTTATAGGTGAGATGCTCTAAGCCTATGAGAAATTCTTTACGACCATCTCATTGAATGCAAACTTGAGCCACATGTGGTATATACAGACCAAAAGATTTGCCTTTTACAGTATCAAATTCATTTCTTAAACCCTCGTGTTAAAGAGGCACTACTTGATCCCAAGTAGGTAAAAGTCATATCTGAAGAATCCACCACGTTACAGGAAAATAATACATGGACCTCTGTTTCCTTTTTTGCGCAGTCCAAAAGTATGGCCAACAATATCAACACCATTGCACTTGCATCCAACTTCGACTTCACTAACGTATAAGCCGCTGTGAGTTATTCCTCCACTTCATTCGAGAAAATGTTCCAGCAAACCACTTACAAATTTAGCATGTGTTTGTTTCTACTTATTTTCACCTAAAAATCACCTACTACTAAAAGTCAAAGTCAAATATCAATAACAACCACACATTTTACATCATCACTCATTATCATCCACACATCTTGTGGTCCCCTCCACTAACTCTACTTTTAGCAAAATTTTAGACAAAATTAAGTACACACGAACACACGCTTATTACATTCCATCTTCTGCACAGCTGGTAGATCTATTTACAAAAGCATTCCGAGTTTCACAAGTTCAGTTTCTTTGTTTCAAGATCATTGGGAAGTGTTCAGAATTTCACTTTGTGGGAAATGCTAACCAATAGTTTGTATTTGTGTTGAGTTGTACTCAATGTTGAATACTACCTCCGTCCCATAAATATAATTCACTATTATTTTTTTGTCCGTCATAAAGATATAGGTCATATTCTTTTTAAACACATTGTTAAAATATTAATTGTCTTATATGCTCTCATCTAATATACTTTGTTATCACCAAAATATATTATTAGAAATAAAACATCTAATAAATGAATGGGCATAATAGGAAAACAAGTTTAAGTTTTACTTTTCTAATACTATTAATTATATTTTTCTTAATTTTTGTGAAAATAGAAATGGGTTATATTTGTGAGACAGGAGTAGTAATTTGTGATAAATTTTTCATTTAAAAAAAAATGCTTTCAGAAGTTAGAAATGTGTTTTTGGTGTAAGAGGAAATACAAATATTGTTTATCAGACTTCTTATCTCTATCGTCTTCTCACTTTTTAGATTCTTCTTCGTACAATAGATTATTGTTGACCAATAATAGATTATTATTGTTGTCAGACAAATATCGTTTATCCGACTTCTTATCTCTATCGTCTTCTCACTTTTTAGATTTTTCTTGGTACAATGGATTATTGTTGACCAAAAATGAATGACACTTTCACCATATTAATGTTGGGACAGAAACCCAAAACCCAAATTTTATTTTCTCCTGTTTTCATGGTGGAAAATGTAACAAATTCTTTTACATTTTCCAACCTCTCTTTTTGCCTTATCTTTTTGTCCTACATTTTCTGCCTTACATTAATTATATGTTGTTAGAGTTTATTCTACATTGATGGTCAATGGATGGTGTTGACCTCCAAAGATGAACGTCGATCCCCCTCCCTAAATCAAGACGGTCGGCCTCCAAAATGAGCGAATTAGAATCCCGATGACGACCCCGCATCCCTGCACACGCAACAACCCGTTAGAGCTTCAGGCCACCGCGGCGGCAGCGGCGGCGTCGACGAGGACTCCGACGGTCAAGTCAGGGCCAGAAGTGCCTGAAAGTAAAGGGGAAGTCGGATTTTGTCTATAGATGGAGAAAGAGCCTACCTTTGAAATGAATGAACCTCACCCTTATATAGAACCAAAATGAGCCATGGTGGATCGAGACGCGGATTGGGCTTGGTCAAGGCCCAATAACCCTTTGTCCAATTACTAAGGCCCAATCTCGATTTTGAGGAGTGACAGATGGGATTATTTTTCGACATTAATAAATGTGAAATTTATTGTGAAGCCAAGTAACAAAAATGCTTTACTAAAATTTTCTACAAACTATAGTGATTATAATGTGATGTGTAATTTTATATGTTGTGCAAAGCATGTATGAAGAGCAATTCTTTAAATTCATTTTTAAATTTGCAACCTTCGAACAAAATAATTTGTAGACTTTTTAAAATTGTATTTTCTATATTTGATACTTGACAGCATTGGATTCCAATGTTGATATATGGGCAACGTGCCTACATGTGGAGCGATGAGATGACTGATATGTGGTCATCTCGTGATTGTAGGAGAATGAAAGACACATGTCGACATTGGATCGTTAGTATTAATGTGTGTTCATTTTGTTTCTATTTTTTTTTTTGCCTAAAAACTTACTAAAAGTTGAGTTTTTGAATGAACAGTAATGGGAACTATGAGATATGTAAATAATAATGAGTGATGATGCGAGATATATGCTTGATATTTATATTTGAATTTGACTTTTAGTAATATGCAATTTTTAGGTAGAAAAAAATACTCCCTTCGTGCCATTTTGATAGGCCTATTTTCTATTTTGCGTTGTCCCAAATTATAGGTAAATTTTCATAGTGAGAATCTAATTTATGTTTTACTTGATTTAAATACTCATATTTATTTATTAGATAGTTTGTTAGTGTATTTATTTATTGTTAGTGTATTTATTTATGGAAAGGAAATTTTAGAAAGATTTCAGAAAATGTTTGCATTCTCAACTATGACAATTTTGTTTTATTAATGTGTGTGAAAAAATAAATATGTCTATCAAAATAGTATGGAGGGAGTAGAACACGCTTGATCCGGTACCCTTCACGGGGTACCAGACCCAATCTCTACAGCCCCCCTGCAGGGGGTGGGCCCCACACATGTTTCCTCTTTTTTTATTCTTTTGTGCCTTGTTGGGTATACTGTTCCGGTACCTGCGAAGGGTACCGGAACAAAACTCGGGAGTAGAAACCAACACGTGCCATTTTAGATGGGAAAATAAAAGAGTTAAAACTAACTATTGTGATTCTAAATGCACCCATTTTTTTACTTAATACACCCCGTTTTTCAACCACTTTCCATCTTATTCTTCATTCTTCAAATTAAAAAAAAAAAAAAAAAAGACAAATCGGGGAAGAAGAAGCTGCCATAACAGCTTGTTAATGCTAGAAATGCCAGCAGAAAAGCCCATGTGTAGCTTGAAGAATAGTATTGGGAATGGATCGGGTTCAAATCGGATCGGCCTAATCCAAATCCAGATCCACATCAGTCACCTCAATCCAAATCCAAATCCAAATTCCTCAGATCGGATTCGGATCAGATCGGACCGGATCAAGAAAAAAATCCAACTACGATTCATATTGGTATTCGTTTTTATAAAAAAAATAAAAAATAATAAAAATAAAATTAAAAAATAAAAAATTAATTTGGATCGAATCAGGTCTGATCGAATCCAAATCCGCTTCGGATCGACAAAAAATCGCTCCATTTGGATCGGGTATCCATCGAATTTGGATCGAATCGAATTTTTTTGCTATCACTGTTGAAAAAACAGCCTTCCTTATTTCAATTAATTTTTTTTTTTTTTTAATAAGGTTGCCGAACAGCGTTGCCGATGTTTGGCCCGCCAAGGTAAAAAAAAAACACTAACAAAAGGTCAAATTGGCAAAATTTTATGGGTTTGGTGTAATTAAAAATAGTGGATGCATTCAGAGTCGCCCAACCAACGAAGGCCAAGCTAATTTCGTACACGGTCAGACAGGACATCTGTTTTCTTCCTATCCTAGTCCCGCACATCGTTCCCATCGAAACTCGCCGTCGAACACCTCCGCCGCAGCCATGCAAGCACTCCACTCCGCCTTCCGCCCCTCACCTCTCGATCCCCTCCGTAGACCATCCTCCACTTCACAACAATTATTCCCCTCAAGCAGCAATGCCAAACTTCCCACTCCCCACTCCCAAAAGCTCCCCCCATTCACCATTTCCGCCTCCGCCTCCGCCGTCTCCGCTCCCAAGCGAGAGACGGACCCGAAGAAGCGTGTCGTCATCACGGGCATGGGGCTTGTCTCCGTCTTCGGCAACGAAGTCGATGCTTACTACGAGAAGCTACTCGCGGGCGAGAGTGGCATCACTCTCATAGACCGCTTCGACGCCTCCAAATTCCCCACTCGCTTCGGTGGACAGATTCGGGGATTCAAATCGGAAGGGTACATCGATGGGAAGAACGATAGGAGGCTCGACGATTGTTTGAGATACTGCATTGTCGCCGGGAAGAAAGCTCTCGAGGATGCAGATCTCGGAGGTGATAAACTCAATAAGGTATGTGCAATTCAAAAGCTCAAATTGAGCTCGATTTTGATAATTATTGATTACATTATCGAAATTTTCAGTTAATTCAGTGATTAATTGGGATTGTTTTCAGAGGATTAATGAATGCTGTATTTGAGCTATCCCTAAACTGGACTAGGGTTTTAGGTTTATCTAATTTAAGAGCTTGATTGAGCTCAATTTTGATACTTATCTTTAAATTGAGTTGAATAGTGGGTTAAATCAGTGTTAAATTATTTCAGATTGACAAGGTGCGAGCTGGGGTTCTAGTTGGAACAGGGATGGGTGGGCTTACAGTTTTTTCCGACGGTGTTCAAGCTCTAATAGAAAAAGGTTACAGGAAAATAACTCCATTTTTCATACCTTATGCTATAACAAACATGGGATCCGCATTGCTTGCAATTGATCTTGGTTTGATGGGACCAAATTACTCGATTTCAACTGCTTGTGCTACCTCGAATTATTGCTTCTATGCTGCTGCTAATCACATCCGTCGAGGTGAAGCAGATTTGATGATCGCTGGTGGAACTGAAGCTGCTATTATTCCTATTGGATTGGGAGGTTTTGTTGCTTGTAGAGCTTTGTCTCAAAGAAATGATGACCCACAAACTGCTTCCCGGCCTTGGGATAAAGATCGAGATGGTTTTGTTATGGGTGAAGGCGCTGGAGTCTTGGTAATAATACTTCTTATTTCCAGTTTCTGCAAAAATTTGCTTGTTTTAAGTATGTGACTTTAGGCTTGCGTAAAAATTAAAAAGTTTGATTCTATATAAACTTTCAATATTTGAATAGGTGATGGAAAGTTTAGAACATGCAATGAAACGAGATGCACCGATAATTGCGGAGTATTTGGGAGGTGCAGTAAATTGTGATGCTTATCATATGACAGATCCCAGATCTGATGGACTTGGTGTATCTTCGTGCATTCATAGTGCCCTTGAAGATTCTGGTGTGTCGCCTGAGGAGGTAATTTTCTCCCTAGATTTCTTGATACTGTAGTATAACGGAGTTTACCATAGCTGGAAATTTTGGATCAAAAAACCGACCTTGAAACGTAGCATTTTCAGGATTTTCAGACAAAAGTACAGTCAAATAATATTTTTTAAGTAATCCGAAGGATTCTTGGGTCATTCTGAATTTCATTTGTGTTGCATCTATGATAATTTATGGCACAAAATGAATTTCTTTTTCAGGTTAACTACATTAATGCCCATGCAACTTCCACCATTGTTGGTGACCTAGCAGAGGTAAATGCTATTAAGAAGGTATTCAAGAACCCCTCTGAGATCAAACTGAATGCAACTAAGGTGAGGCCCCCACCTACAAGCAGATATCTATGTTTTTGTTGGAAACTGATACTTTTCAGTTTGAGTTATTTGCATGCTAGGCTAGCCAAAGTTTTAACCACAGTGTCAGTTATACAGTAAGGTAAAAGCTACTTTCACAAAAGTAACTTGGTTTTACTTTAAAAAGGATGAGTTAAACACAGTTCAAACGTGCTTGGAGATCAAAAGTTACTTAAGAAGTAATTCTTACCATTTTTGAAGCTTAGACAAACATGCTTGTGTCTCTGTGAGATTTTTTGGAGTTGGGCATATCAGTTGGGGTTCATACTGAGCTTCTTTTATTTGTTGTCTTGTTGCAGTCTATGATAGGGCATTGTCTTGGTGCTGCGGGTGGTTTGGAAGCTATTGCGACAGTAAAAGCCATCACAACCGGGTGGTTGCATCCTACCGTAAACCAATTTGTAAGTAATTGCTGTCGCTCAGATGAATATTCTTTACCTCTAAGCGCAAAAACTCTGCTATTTTTTCAATTTAGGCATGCTTGATCAAGAATCTTGTTTATGATGCTCACAATTACAAATGCAGAATCCAGAGTCTTCAGTGGAATTTGACACCGTTGCAAACCAAAAGAAGCAGCATGAAGTCAACGTGGGTAAGATGCCTTAAGTTTCAACAGCCACCTTTTACTTCCGTCCTATGCGACGTAGATAAAACTCTTTTTTACCATTCGACGGTATAATATTTGTGCATATTATGAAATGCAGCCATTTCAAATTCATTTGGTTTTGGTGGACACAACTCTGTGGTAGCCTTCTCCGCATTCAAGCCCTGATTTTGTACGAAATCTCATCTCATTAAAGGAGTAATACTTCAAATTAGATTTCTCACTGACTCTCTTTTCGGTGAATAGCCAACTGTCCAGTGCCCAGTATTTATTCTGGTCGGCGCTCCATCGGCATTTTGAACTAGAAATTTCTTTCTGTTATAATTGTAATAATTTCGAATTTGGACAATAGCTTGTAAACTTTAAAATGTCTTTTTTTCCCCTTCTTGACATTATATCTGTGTTCCTAGTGTTTGACTCTATGAAATATACGTTTTTGCTTCAATACAAAGTGTACACCTAAATGTGTACACTGTACACACCCGTTTACACTTTATCACTTGGTGGTATCCAGTGTTCTGTTAGAGGGTATACACATTAGTGTTTGATTAGAGGGGTGTACACATAGCATGACTCTTTCATAAAATAGGCCACACAGACAATCAATAGTCATCAATTCATCTCCACAACCACAAACCAATATAATAGCTGCAAACAACAGCACAAAAATCCAACCTCAACCACAGTCGAGCACACACCGCTTTACCACAGACTGCCACCATAGGAGGTGATGTAGATTCCAGTTTGGTGATGTGGCACCACTGCGAGACCGAAAACCCCTGGCATCTGAATCTATGTGACAAAGAATGTATGGAGCTGTTTGACACGAGTATTCAACTCAGCATTTTTTATCGCCAAATTTAACTCTGGTAGTTGCTTTTAGTGAGAAGAAACCCAAATTTGAGTTTTTACCCTAATATTAAAATTTCCCCTAATTAAGCATTTACTTAATAGATAATTGCACATCAAATAGAAGTTCACCTATCTTATTGTTGCCTGAGCACAAATTCTTCATGAACAATAGAGACACTCTTCCATCACCTCCAAAAACAAAACAATCAATCTGTCATTTTTTACGTTATTAAAAGTATCATGCGAAAAAATCTAGAACTGTCTATATATGAACTAGTGATTGACACATAACTACTATCGACCCGCATCACGGTAATATTTTCCTATCCACGCGTACAAAATTAAACTTTGTATATGATCAAAGTTTAATCTTGTACAAATATACTTTTATCAACCTATAATTTTATACAAATAGATGCATATGAACATGTCACCCTACCTACCTACACTTGCTTACAGAACATTACCGCCCACATCGATATATATCGCTAATGTGCCATATCAGGTTGTTACGTGGGCAGGTAAGGACTGATGAGTTTCGTAACGATATATGCCACGTGGAGAGAAATCTGCACGAAGGAAGAAATAATTGGTGGGAGCAAGGCCAGGGCTATGGCCACTGCCACGCCCATTTCTACACTCTTCCTCAGAACCGCTATTTCTCACCCATCTTTATCCACTCTCAAATCCCACTCTTTTCACCTCAAAGCTTCATCTGTAAGTATCTTCTTCTTCCTTTTTATTTCCATTTTTTCTATCAACTTTCACCCACATTTCGAGTGTGAGGCCCCCTTTTTCATGATTTCATTCTCGAGTTCATCTTAAAATTTACAGATGGAACGAAGCGAGATAACGGAGGAAGACCAAGTGGGTTCTTCTCAAAACAAGAAAATCTTTGTTGCAGGTGCCACTGGAAGTACTGGGAAGAGAATTGTGGAACAGCTCTTGGCCAAGGGCTTTTATGTCAAGGCTGGCGTTCGCGATATCGATAAGGCCAAAACAACCTTCCCTCGAAACAACCCTAATCTTCAATTTGTGAGTACTTCTAGGGTTATTTGATTGCTGCAATTGGGCTTCCATTCATTTCAATTAACTGTAATTCAATTGGTTATTATGATAGTAAATTCCAACTAGCTCATGATACTATAATCTGTTAAAGGCATAATTTACTGGGATTTATAATAACTTGACATGGATCTTTCTTCTTCCATTGACATTATGCAAATTTAATCATTGCAAGAGGAGAGAGAATGCAAAGTTTCGAACTTCCACAAGTTCGTCAAGATTTCGAGTTCAAATCTGTTGTCTCGAATCCTGTCTTAATTGGTTGTGTCATCCAATAAAATCAAGCCACGTACACAATTAAGTATGCATTAATTCAACGATATAGTCTGTTTTCATAGGATGAGATAGAAATTAGCAACTCTAAGATGGCTTGTGTCTGATTTTAGGTAAAATCAGACGTAACTGAGGATTCAACAAAACTAGCTGATGCTATCAGTGATGATTCTGAAGCAGTAATCTGTGCTACCGGTTTTCGACCTTCATGGGATTTATTTGCTCCATGGAAGGTTAGTAAATCATATATAAGTTTCTTATCAATGAAATTGAACATAATGAGTGGGGATTTGAATTGTGTGGTTAATATTAAAGTTTGATTTCGACTGAGTTATGCAAGTTAATCTGAAGGTAGGCAATTGTGATTGCGATCTTATACAGGTGGACAACTTTGGCACCGTAAATTTGGTCGATGCATGTCGCAAACGTGGTCGTGGTGTTAACCGGTTTATTCTTATAAGTTCAATCTTAGTCAATGGAGCAGCAATGGGACAACTGTTAAACCCGGCTTACATATTTCTTAACGTTTTTGGGCTCACTTTGGTCGCTAAGCTTCAAGCTGAGCAATATATTCGGAAATCTGGTATCAATTACACGATCATTAGGCCCGGGGGATTAAAAAATGATCCACCCAAAGGAAACATAGTCATGGAGAAAGAGGTAACAAATTCAATCAACAACTGTTTAATTGAACCCCCCAAAACTATTTTTCTTCTTTATCTGGTCCTCAATTTCATGGAACCCTCTGTTTTTCAGGACACTCTTTATGAAGGTTCAATATCGCGAGATCAGGTTGCTGAAGTTGCTGTAGAGGCATTGCTCCGTCCCGAGTCACACTACAAAGTGGTAGAGATTGTTGCTCGTACAGAAGCACCTAAACGTTCGTTTGAGGAGCTCTTTGGTTCCATCAAACAACGATGATTAAGGGGCTTAATATTACTGAGATATACAATACAAGTATGATTCATACGTTGGTTGGGTTGGATGAAATATTTTTCACACTGTGTATGATATCTCCTAAGCTTCTTGAAGCAATTCTTGGATATACAATGCGAAATTTATCCCACATTGGTCTTTCGTGAAGAAACTTTATTGTTTGGTTTTTTAGATTACTCACATGTCCCATTGTGGATTTCTCATGTGTAACGTGTCTTCCCCGATAAGGGCATGAATGCGCGACGATTCAGGCTATACCTGTAACCAAACACAACCATTTTCGCGGATCTATATCCCGATTTTTGGCTCAACTAGAATTTCCATTCCTCCCAATACAAATACATGTATTTTTGACAGCGAATGTCATAGTATTTGTTTCCAACCTGGGACTAATCCATCTGCATAATCTTATGGGACATGCTATATGTGCTGATATATGAACAAATTACAAATGTCTATATACTAATAGATGAGTGTAGGCCTCTTCGGCATCAGGGATAGAATATTTCATTATATATCTTTGTGAATGCACGTATCCCTTCCTAATTGTAATTTGTCGTATCACAAGCAGAGATGACTCCGTGGCCCAATGGATAAGGCGCTGGTCTACGGAACCAGAGATTCTGGGTTCGATCCCCAGCGGAGTCGTTAGTGTTTTCTTTTTAAATTTTAACTCGGCCTCGCGTCAGCTGTTTGTAATCTGGAATTACATAGCTGTGTTTGGAGATATTTCGAATTTGCTGTGTTTGGAGATATTGCGAATTGTTAGATTATTACTTGAAATTTCTTGGGGAAAAATGTTCATCATTAGGATATAGATAAAATTTAAAGAGTATCCATACATGCATTAACATTTTTTTTTCCAAGTTTCATTAAATTTAGGGCTTTCTCCAAAATGTGTTTTCTGATTTTGAATTTTATATTACTTACATTTAAACCTCAACTTTTATTTCTATTTTAATTTTAATTCAAAACCACCACCAACGGCTCCGTTCCCCCCACCACTAGTCCACTATTGTCCTCATTGGCACCAACGAGGACAAATATTTTTGTTCAATGCCGACAAGCTAGAAGGGACCAAGGGTTTGCTATTAATGGCGAACCAGAACGTAAAGCAAAAGACCAGCGAATTTAGAGAGAGAGAGAGAGAGGTGGTGGCACAGATTGGGCATTAAGTGGTACGACAAAGACGAGGGCTAAATTTTATATTTTATTGGTTTTTAAAAGGCCAATAAAGATGTTATGAATTCTATAGTTATGAAACTCAAGAACTCTTTAACTCAATACCAACAGTACATGGTGCATCCCTGCTCTATTTCCTTTGGGTATAGTGGGATGGAAAAGAGAAGATCCCTTACTCTATTCCTTCCTAAAGTTAGGAATAGCGGAGATAAAAACTACTAAATCTCCTTTGAGTGACTATATGATAGATAAAAAATAAAGCTAGATATGATCTTGTACATAGACGAATATAATCAATGAAGGGGGACGCTTCGAATTCCTCGATGAAGTCACTGCACAAGTTCTATCTCTTGAAGCTGAGCTATACGAAGAATAGCATTTTCATTCCTTTTGTCCATTGATTGGGATATTACTCTTTTCATGTCGAAGACACGGGTACTCTCGTAAGGGATAGGAACTCAATTCACGACCACTCTCAACTAATGTAATTTTTATTAGGGTTATTTATGCAAAAGGACCCCAAACTATGTGTTTTGTAACAAATCCAATCCTATTCTTTTTTTCATCTTAATAGGATCCCAAATTTTCAATTTGTTTCACTGCAGGCCCCTTAACAGATTCCATCCATTTTGTCCTTTTGTGTGCGAAAGTTTGGTGTCATTTTTGAAAATAATCCAAATATCCATCCATTTTGTCCTTTTGTGCATGAAAGTTTAGGGTCCTTTTCTGAAAATAATTCAATTAGGCAAATGTTAACTTTAAATGTGTACAAATTAGTCCTAATATTGTTTTTATATTTACAATTTTAACTTTAATTTTTAGGAAAATGACACAAATGTCCAAAAAAGTGGTTATTAAAAATTTGGTCAACAATAAAAAAAAAAAAATTGGTGCACATTTAATTCAAATAGATGGAATCCTTCCAGTCATGCAGTTAATTTGATACTAATTAAATAATTTTTATCGAAAATTTTCAACACAGTGGTATTTGGTTGCATTAATATCATAACTTTTCAAAATTTTATTGTATTGTATTTTATTATTTCTTTATATTTAGTGGTGTCAAGATGGGTTTGGTGGCTGGACCCAGATCGCCCATTCTAGTTGTCCCAGACCTTTGGCGCTTTGTTATGTCTGGACCCGAGCCGAGTCAAATATCACAGGCCAACCGGCCCATTACATATATTAAAAAAATAAATAAATAAATAAAAATTGCCAAAAACTTTCAAGGCCGCAAAGCTGCAGCCAACTACTTTAACCATGAGGGGACAATACGTCCCCTATTGTCAAATAATTTTTTTATTTTTCCTTTTTTTATTATTGCAATATTAAATTTCGAAAAATAAATATTAAAAATTTACATTTGAGTTTATATGGGTTGGCTTGCCCATCGACTTGTACCGGTTGGCTCTATGGGCCGATGGACATATTGGGTCACAACGAAAAAAGGGCCAGTCCATCTTGGTCTGACAACCCATGTGAGCATGCCTATGAACCAAGCAGGCTGATCAGAGGCCAACATTTAGCGGGTCGGCCTGACCCGACCAGACCAATCAGGATTAACACCACTATTTACATTTGATATATTTTTATAGTGATATATTCCTGGTAAAATTTAATATAGTTACAGTAATTACATTTATTATTAACTGTTAGTTAAAATCAAAATGTACGGGTTGTTAATGCTACTGAAAATTTTGAAAAGTTATAATATCAATACGGACAAATATCATTGTGTTGAAAATTTTTGATAACTATTTAATTAATAACAAATTAATTTGATAAAATTAATTATGGACCAAATAAATAAAATAGCAAAAATCGAAGGAATTAACTGCATGACTGGAAAGATTTCATCTTTGAATTAAATGCACACCAAAATTTTTTTAATTTCGGATTAAATTTGAAGTAACCACTTTTTTGAACCATTTGTGCAATTTTCCCAAAAATTAAAGTTAAAATTGTAAACATAAAAAAGTATTAGGACTAATTTGTACACATTTAAAGTTAAAATTTGTCCAATTGAATTATTTTCAGAAAAGGACCCCAAACTTTCGTGCACAAAAGGACAAAATAGATGGAAAAATAGATATTTGGATTGTTTTCAAAAAGGACCTCAAACTTTCGTACACAAAAAGACAAAATGGATGAAAAAATGGATGGAATCCGTTAAGAGGGCCTGCAGTGAAACAAATTGAAAGTTTGGGATCCTAGGATGAAAAAAAAGAACAGGGTTGAATTTGTTACAAAACAGATAGTTTGGGATCCTTTTGCGTAAATAACCCTTTTTATTATATCAATTCGTAAGTTTCAAAAAAATTTCAAAGCAAGCATATTTTTATTAATTTTCTATATTCATAAATAATTTTTTGAAATGACAGATAAAATGCATTTTCAACATTTTTTTTTTGCACATTTCCTAATTTTCTATTTTCAGAAATAGCTTTTTGAAATGAGGGATACAATGAATTTTCAACTTCTTCCAAACAACTACTCGGAATAGAAACCTAAATCTCAAGACTAGAATACAAAAAGAGCACAGCTTTCACTTTAGCAAAACATTTTCAACTAGTAAGAACCAACGACAACTAGCAAGAACATGTTTGACATCAATTTAACCTAAAACAGACCAATCATGTATGGGGTGAAGTATATAACGTAAAGCTTAAACAACAAAATCATTCAAAAGGCCCAAAAATAGATAATCCAACTCCTAGTAAAGGTTTCAAAACAATTTCAGGTTTCAGAAGATTTATCAATTGAGACGAACACAAAACTTGCAAAAATACTCAAGAAAACGATGTTCCATCAGAATCATAATACTTTCACATATTAAGATCAGACCAAACATGTTACATAAACAAGTTGGGTCGAGATGCCTTGTAGGTTGTCTTGAGCTTCCTGCTTGGTGGCCTCACCTTCCTGAACACCAATGGGAACTTAATCTTCGAGTTATGGAATTGTTTGGTGCTTTCCCTCTTGCAAAGCTTGGCTGGTATGGTTGCGGTCTTGATAATTTGAATGCAGTGAGAACGCACCCTGTGACGAGAAGCCATCTCAGTGTACATCTGCTCGACAGCACCATTCAGAGTGGTATCACGGTACTCCTTGTACATGTTATGATAACCAGTTCGGCTTTGGTATCTCAACCAAATTCCATAGTTCTTGATTGTGGTCGGGTTCTTCTCAAAGATCTACCAAAAGGGAAACTATTTGGTCAAACAATTCCCATTTATTTGGTCAAACCAATAAATGACAAACGAAACACATGAGTCCATCAAATACACAACCGGTTTTGTAAGTACATCACGGACATGTTTGCAAACAGTACTAGACAAAACTGAATAATTAATGAACAGAAAGAAGCTACATTTTTGTTCATTCTATTGGTCATTCATGAACATAGTATGTACCAACATAACATAAAAGTTATTCTCAGTTTCAAATACCGGGCCATTATATTGACTAGCGATAACCATCAGAACCCATTTAAGAATAGGAAACCTGTCTTACACAGCTCGTAGCAACAGAAAGGTTCAGAGAAAAGCATACTTGTATAAGGGTAAAATTTATTAACACTTACCCAACTACCAACTTCAAAAACAGCAATATTTGCTCACCGAACTTTAAAATAGAAACCATTACTTACCAAACTTTTATCCACGTCCATTATCGATTACACGTTAACATAATCCAAAATCAATAGAAACCATACCTCTACAGATATGTAAGCGCGTCAATTGACCAAAACCAGAATGAATTGTCAAAAATAGATTTTGTGAAGAGATGCAATTTCTATTGGTAATGAGGACTCATTCATACTTAGTTGGGCCGTTTTAACGTATATTTGATGCCAAAAAAATAAAAATAAAAAATTATTCATCACGTGGCATTTTCTCTTAAATTCAACAAATGGAGATGTGAGTGTGATGAAGCAGCGGAGAAGGTCAAAAGTTAAGTTAGTAATTGTTTACATCTTAAAGTTTCATGAGTAAATAGTTACATATTCAAAGTTCGGTGGATATTTATTAATTTTACCACGTGAGTGTGATGAACGGTGGACAAGTTGAAAAGTTAAGTTAGTAATTGTTTACATGTTAAAGTTTCATGAGTAAATAGTTACATATTCAAAGTTCGGTGGATATTTATTAATTTTACCCTATTGTATAATATACTCGAATTTCAGTAGTCTCCACCTACATCCCAAATCCTTAGATAGTCCCCTTCGCATCATATCTACATTAGGGGTCCACATTAGGCTGGGTTAATCATAACCCAATTCAATCCAATTGGATTATTACAACACATTTGTCAAATAAACCCAATCCATTTTGTGTTTGGATTCAACCAACCCAACACATTTCTTGCTTGGAACTAAACCAACCCAACTCAAAGTCCCAACTTGATTTAGTTGGGTTCCGCTGTGTTAGTTTGATCGTTTGGTCCTACCTAAACTATTTTCAACCAACCCAACCCAATTTGAGTTATTAAAAATTCAATACTACCCCAAGAAGAAAAATTGAAGAAAATATACTTTGATCCTAGCTAAACTGTTCAACCAACCCAATTTCAAAAAATGGGTTGAGGTGACAAAATTTGTTTCGGTAGTGTTGGGTTAAAAAACTCATAACGAGCCCAATGCTCACCCATAATCTAGGTGAATTATTCTTTAGAGCTTGTTTGATGTTTATGAAAAAATCATTTTTGTACAATGGTAAAACCAAAACTAATTTCACTGAAGTGACAACTTTTTTTCATACTTCTCAAAAATGTTTTTACCTTCTAACCCAACATTCAAAAGTGTTCTTCAAAGTAGGGGTGAGTATTGGGTTGGTTTTGGGATTTTAACCTAGTCCAATCAAAACCAATTTTGTCAACTCAACCCATTTTGTGAAATCATCCCAGTCCATGGTGTTAATAGAACCAAACAAGCCAACCCCAATTCAAATTGGGTTGGTTTGGGTTGGCCTAGTTGAATGTTTTAGCTGCGCCCCCCACCCCTCTTTTTCTTGTGTCAATATCATGAATGAGATTTTAATAATTGAATTTATGGATTATATCTAAATCTAATTATTCTTTCACCCATCACCCAACCCAACTTAACCCAAATCACATTTGGTTGGATTGCTTTGGTTTCCAATGAAGAAATGGATTGGGTTGGTTTGAACCCAATCACAAAATGATTTGGATTGGTTTGACAAATGAGGCGCCATAATCAAACTGGGTTGAGCTGGGTTATGATTAATCCAACCCAATGCCTACCCCTACTTCCAATAACATCTCACAACAAACACTTAAGATTGGAGAAGAAATCACAAAAGCAACAGGTAAACCAGGAAGAAATTACAGGCAAAGGAATTTAAGAATCAACATCATGTTGATCGCCATTGGCATGCTTGTTAAAGTTTGGGAAATAATTTTGACAGTGTTTCACTATCCCATTTCGTTGAATTTATTCCAAAATGTTAACATTGCAGACATTGTTAAAATTTGAACACAAGCCAAAGCAAGAGGCAGAAATATGCACCATACAAATTATAAGTCAAGTGAAGAATCAAAGGCAACCAAGCTACACCTTATGAATTCCCAATCCCTTTTTGTTCTAGATTCCCAGTTCACTGAAATCTGACCACATTGTCTCCTATGCGCTTTCTAACTTAACAGAATCACATAAACATACTGGCTGATTATATAAATACGTTGGCATACCTCATTGATTGCAAGCATTTGACCGTTACTCTTCTTTACCTTCTTAAGCTTCCTCAAAAAATACCTTCACAAACAATAGCAGATCTCAATCCCCATACTTCAGTACTAATTATGACAGCACTTACACATCTACTGTGAAAAGGATTCTACCAGAATTTAGACTTGGCACGGACTTCATTGGTGGCCCAGAGCTTCATACGGTAGATCTTCGGATGCTCCTCCGTCTCCGTCGGCAGAGCTCTTCCCACCACCTGGTACTGGTGAATCTACACCATGAACAACGCAAATCCTATTAATTCAAGAATTGAAAACCAAGTTCATAGATCAAAAACACAAATTCATAAAGCATAGGTAAAAGTAAAATGATTTTAGACGATATAAGAATGTCGCTTGACGGGGACTTACCCTATATGCCACCATTTTTCAGTGTCTGTCCTCTCTCACTCTGAAGGTGTTCGGGTTGGGTTTTGTGATTATGAGATTGCAAACCCTAATTGGCTTTGAGAGCTGTTTGGTTAATGCGGATATTCTATTGCAGAGTGCGATGGGTTAACCCGGGTGCTATTGGATCCCTGCATAAATTTAGGGGTTTAATTCACAATTATGGAATCAAGGGGTTGTTATGATTGAATTTTTTATAGTTTTTATGAATTTTTATGTAAAATAGAAGAGATAATGAGTGGAGTTGAATATTGAAAATTTGTTTAATCTATATATTATATAAAGAAGACGTGATTGGAAGTTGGTAATTGAAAAACGGTTATTTAGACATAATTTTGATTGTTGATTTGTTGTATCAATTAAAAATTGTCATGTGTCATGTTGTCTTTTTTTTTGTTTTTTATTTAAAATTACAAATTTGTTACACCACTACGTATAGTGGGAAGTTATCATATTCAAATATAATATAAGTTAATTTGTAGTAGGAAGTTATCATATTAACATTCCAATAATTTAGAGAGCTAATTTTATTATTACTATTACTTTCCTCTTTTCTTTTTTATTATCACGTTTACGGAGATAATTGCTCGCTCTCTGTCTCTCTTACCTAAAAAAAATTAAGTGGTGTTTGTGATTAATAAAACCATTTTATTATTTTTCTTATTCTTTTGTGTCTTGAATATTGATCTTAATCGAATTTTATTGTCTCTTACTATCTGTTGTGAATAATAACTTATAATTCTTTAAAAAGAATGAAATATATGCAAATGGTGGTGCTAAAAAATAATTTTTCAAGGTCACTTTAACATTAGCGCTTCAACCCCAATCCATTATATTAGTTTTGAAAACAACTTTTAAATCAATGTGCATTTTTCTAATAATTATGTACGTAAATATTACCACCATTTTATTGCTAACTTTAGAAACATAAAATTTTTAAAGTTAAATTAATTTATTCAATTGAATTTCTTTACCAAAATGAAATGAATATTTTATTTTTAGATGATAGTTAATCTATCAAAAGGCATTTTTATTATAGTGCCATAATTATCAACAAAAGTCAATGTTAAATGGTTGAAATGTGGATTAACCCATCACTTTACAATTTGTTATTCACCTTAACTATTTAGTAAATTTTGGGTAGACTCTAAGTGAGGGATGATGTAAATGAATATAGACAAACTTTATGTATCGATGGTCTTAAATGAAAACTTTTCTACATCATTAAATTTTTAAACTTTTTTATTTTGAATGATAAATTTTTAATCTCAATTAAAGTGCTTTAAAAGGTTATATCCATTGGCCCATTAGTATCCCCCCCACACCTTTTATACATTTGATGGAAGATTCACTCATTTAGAAACCTTTGTAGTTATATTCGATATAACAAATTTCATGTGTTTGTAGATAAAGATATTACCTTATCGGTGATATTTAAATTTCGTAAATTAACAATATCGTTCCCTTGTTACATTATTGACATTTTTACTTGTTGAAATCGAATCGTGGATAGTTATCTTATGTTGCTTTTATTCAGTCTATTGGCATAGACATCAAACAAAATATTTTCCCTTTTTAGTTTCTTTTTTATGTTTAGATGATAAATAAACTCTTTAAAATGATCCATAAAATTATAAATGTGTAGATGTATCTTTGCATATAAAGAATGAAGTAGGATATTGATGAGTATGTTCAAAAAACGAATAGCCTTTTCTCTGTGAATTTGCAGAATTCTTGGAGATGTAGGTAAAAACTTCAACGTTTATCTATGTAGATCTAAGAGTTAGAAGTGATAAGTTATGACGTGATTAAATTGCAATGTCTGTGGAAGTTTAGGCATCATTTTTGTTGATATAATAAGGAATCTTTACATGGAATGGGTCTAATTAAAGCCGTAAAAGAATAAATGAGAGTCAATTAAGCTGAATACAAATCAATATTCACAAAAAATTAATGTTGCAATATAAAGTTGTGGCTAGAAAAATATTTGTTTTATTATTTATTTGATAAGAAAATTATATCTAAAGTTGTGGCAAGAAAATCTATATTTTATATAAAATTAAAATGAATTGGAAGTTGGTAATTAAAAAACAGTTATTTGGAAAAAATTTCTATTTGTTATGAATAATAATTGAAGTGTTATGAATAATTGAGAATAATTTGGTGGTTATGAATTATGAGGAATAATTTGGTGGAGGAATAATTTGGTGGATGAATAATTTGGTAAAAGATGTAATTATTATATGTGAATGACTATTATACCCTTGATGAAATTATGTAATTACAGTTTGTACCATTGAAGTTTTCCTATAAATAGGGCTTGATTATTAATGAAATTCATTCTCGAGAATTCGCCGAATTCATTCTCTCTAAATTCTCTATTGTTTCTATACTTTTATAACACGTTATCGTACGAGTCTCTAACCCTTCGAGTAATATGAAAGAAGTATGCTCTGATTACATCTTATAGATGATCTTCTGTGATTTAAAGCTGGATTATTACCAATGAATTAATTCATCCTCATCAATCCTAAATAACTCTCTCTTTGCAAATACATCATTGAAACTTCCTTTTGTTCATATTCCTCTCCCACAATTACTCATTTTACACAACCCGCTTGGAAATGTCTAAAATCCCAAAATTGGAAGAATGGAGTCCAAAGAATTTTCCGATCACGTAAATGGATTGCAAGTAAATCTCATCCATGGAATAATTAGAGAAAGGGAAAAAAGGTAAATCATATGATTTTATAATATAATAATATATTAAACTATAACATCTGCTTTTATCGAGATATAAGAGTATACATTATCAAAATCAAATTTTCTCGAAACTCCATTATACTCGATTTAACGAGCATCGATTTGACACCAACATTGATAGGGTAATAACTCGTTTTGAAATATGTTATTATCAAACTTTCAAAATTTACAAATCAAGACACCAACTTTTGAAAAGTTACAAAATAGTCATTGAATATTTTGATATTGATAAATTGAAGTAGAAAGGAGATAATTTTCCAATTGTAAAACATTGATAAAATATTTTTGACAATTTTACCTGTAATTGGAATGGACAATTTTACCCTTAGGGTAAAACCTAATCTAATTTTGACGGCAGTGAAAATGGATAGAATATTCATGAAGAAATTCTA
Source organism: Jasminum sambac (assembly GCA_018223645.1). Classification (NCBI taxonomy): domain Eukaryota; kingdom Viridiplantae; phylum Streptophyta; class Magnoliopsida; order Lamiales; family Oleaceae; genus Jasminum; species Jasminum sambac. Next base: position 31,743,294 of record CP073647.1, on the reverse strand, counting down.
AATCCATTGATTATATAAAATGGCTTGAAGTCCATTTGAGTTAAAAGATCTAGAATATTATTTTAACTCAAGAGTTCAATTACATAATGTACTTATTCTAGAAGGATAAGTATGCTCTGTAGAAGTAATGAGTATTTGTTCTAGAAGAACAAATTTGCTCCCGTAGAAGCAGTTCAATATTTAATTCGCACTTTATTTACTGCAATTTAATTCTGCAATACCTCCTACTTGATGATGGGTTCAAACCGCCACTAAACGAAGGTTTTATATATTTCTGCACTTTATATGCTAAGTGATGGGTAATACCTTCTACTAGCATCCTACTCCCAAGAAGTAGTTAAATATTATGCAATTTAATTCTTGCTATTTAAATTCCGTAGATTTATATTTATTGCAATAATTCCCATAAGGTAGGTTAGACCACCTATTGGAGGAAATTTAATTTAAGCAATTTAAATTTATGCACTTTATAGTTTGAGTATATTTCAATGTGGTGGGTAATACCATGATTGGTGTGCATATTTCAATGTGGTGGGTTATACTACACGATTGGTTATAACTAATCCTACTCCGGAAGAAGTAGTTGATCAAATATTCTAATCATACTCTAAGTAGTAGACGATGAGAATAAAATTACTTCCCATATATACGAATATTAATGGAGAAATTGAGTAAGTGGTACGAAGTCACCATTGGATAAATAGATGAAAATAAAATGCTCAATAGATCCCATGTTGATAAATCAAAGAAAATATATCGCATGGAGAAATTATATGAAATAATCTCATCGATGATATGAGATTGTATTAATATGAGAATAAAATGCTCTTGAAGAAGCATAATCACTAGATTCTGTATTTGAATAAAGCGATATGATATTATTATTACTCGGAAGAAGTACAAATAAGTGGAACATATTGAGAATATCAAAAGATGGCATTAAACACTTTCGAAAATATAGAAATGCAAAAAGAATATACATATCAATCCATAAATGAGGGATGCGTCTCGAGAATATAAATACTCCAAGTAACTGCCACCATCAACATTAGGATTCATAATGAAATATTTAAAGGATCCGAATTTCTTTTTTCGCTTGACACCATTGGTCATGTGAGCGGACTGGGCTTCCACAGTTCTTGAACATATGCATGAAATTTGATGAGTAGTTCATCAATGGTACACTAAGCAGAAATAAGTATTTTTCTCATGAGAGATAAACTTATTATTTACACCACGATCTAGAAACGCTAGTAAGCCATCAAAGAAATTATTAATATTCAACAAACCTATTGGTTTGACATGAAAATTCCACTTGTACAACGAGGCTATATTGAATATTTCCTCCCGGTGTTGTAGCCACCGAAGGACAATGAAAGCATCACTATTATTCATCATATACATCATGCAATTGCGGATGGATAGGCTTGTAGCACCAACTCTGCTGGACCCATGGTAGAACTGGCTCCAGATTGAGTATTAGATCCAACTAGGTGGAAAGGTATTACACTAAAACTCTTATTCCCCATGATGGCGGCCATTATAAGTCTAGCTAAAGTTTGTTGTTGGTTCCTCCATATAGTATATTGATTTCTTGTCTCCTAACTCTTTTGAGTCGGTGCTTGCCATATCCACATATTGGATATGGCCTGCATTTAGATCCACCAAGAATACATACGCTTTAATCATGAGGTAAAGGCGATTTGTATGAGATGATTCTAAAATCTCCATATCCATCTCTACTCCTATCTCTCTTTACACTATACTTTTAATGTATGAACATGAGAGATATATGAATCCTCTATTTAAAAAAAAAAAAATTTCAAACCAATAATTGAATGTACTATTTACTTTTTGACAAATATGAAAAAAAAAGGCAGAAAAATTTTTAGTGATATGACATATAGTCAATGAGATTGAAAAATAATATATATATCTTAAAATTGAAAAACGAGTATTTACAAATAAAAGAAATATATTGATCTTTGTTATTACACCGAGCTTTCTTACATAAATATGGGAAAATCATTATGCTAAATTTTTCTACTAAATTTACAACAGGGATCTTCTAAAGTAAGTTTTTCAAGACTGTAACGCGTTTGTTGATCTTTGAATTTGGCCCATAAGGCCATTAGCTCACCTTATGCGTGTCCACCAGGATGTGTCTCAAGAGCACAGTGAATATCATCCAAAGGCTCATTACTCAATCCATCCTTAATGAATGCTATTTTTATCTTCTGATTTACGGACAAGTACCCCACTGATTTACATCGAGTGTCACATGTCCACGAGCACATTTGTAGCATCCTCCTAATCTTTTTGCTCTCAGTTTCTTTGAAAAAACTACTTTTACCCATACCAGGCATGTATTTAGAAGGAATTGAAACCTCACGGATAATCGAACCTTTGCTTTAATCAAGCATCGGATATCTTGTGGGATACCCTTATTCATTAGCATCCTTAATCTTTCCACTTACATCGATAAATCCTTTTTAGGATTTTGATCGGTAGTGATGGATAGTATTTTCAAGATTTGAGAGCATATGATCCATTATAATGTATAGACCCTTGTTAGGATGAATTTTGCAATAATTTTGATGATTTATTTATAGAATAATACGACGGCGATGAAATAAGACTCGATTTTAAATAAATAATATGAAGCGTAAGAGCTACGATTTGGAATTAAATAATAGCCATTATGTGATGCGATGAGTCAGAACTCCGTGTTTGAATAGTGGTAGACAATAATGTCACCAAAGATGATGGAATATGTCGGTGAATTATTTCTATGATAAATCATGTTGAGCACTATCTGAGATACTAGTAAATCGATATAAAGCATTTCATTGAATTAAAAGTTCAATAATACTCGTTTGTAGAAACCTGACCATCGAGTTTAAATAATTATTGAAATCAATATTTCAAGTGAAGAATTAAAGCGAATTCTTCAATGATTGTTCTATAAATGATGAAATCATTACTAGCCAATATTGGAAATAAATCCCAAATATATACGGAATAAAGGATGAGAAATATGGGCCACTCATCCTCCATGTGGACTACTAGATATTATGATATGGATCCACTAGATAGTCACATGTGTATATGATTCGTAATTTGAAATTTACGAAATATTTGCTCACAGTATGAGCATGATTTTGATTTAATGATAAAAACTAGTAAATATATCCCAATACTTGAATAAATCTCTCTGAAGGATTTGAGTATGCATACAAGTGGGATATTATACTGAAATTATTTAAAGTCCTCAAATAAATTGCCGATATCGAGAATAGAATGCAAAGCGGTCTAAATTCTCATATTACATGAATGATGAGAACATATATGATTAAAATCATACCAACTATGAGTTTGGTGTTCTAAATTTTCTCGATGAGGGGGAGTATTAAAGGTTGAAAATAATATGTGAAATGCATCATGTTATATCCTCGAAATTGAAATACGAACTTGAAGTTCAAAGATGTATGAAAGGCTATGAACAATCACATATATCAGCTACGATGCTTTGATAAGTTAGCGTGCCAGAAGCGTTGATATTTCCCCAAACATATATATCAAAGCAAATTATAAAAGATGGTCTTAATAACGGAGGCATATGCTCTTGAAGAGTATATAGACATAACTATATTGTGTAATCCTACAAGAGGATTGATAATGAGATATCTCGATAAGTTATGTCGATATGGGGAAAGAAATGAAATTGAAATGTGTTTAATACGACACGGTATGAAAATGTAGCCACATATGATGAATGATAATGAAAATATTGAGATATATTGAAGGTGATAAATGGTGAATGTGAAATCCTTAACTTATGAGATGATGAGATGATGATGACTATTGCTCAAGTTTAAAGATAAGCATGATGGTCATTATATGTTGCATGCTCATGAAAGTTAAATTACCGATCGTGTGTGTAGTGCAAAAAGGAAATTAAAGGATCGGATGAGCTAAACCCGTGTTTATGAGTACCCTAAAGGGTGAGCTAAGCCCCTAGGAATGAAATAACCTATTAAGTGAGTATTAAATGTTAAATGATATATTTTAAATGTTAGTTAGTTATGAAAGTTTACTTATATGCTTACATGTTTTCTGATGAATTTATATGCTTTAAATTGTGTGTTTGGAGACATGTGTTCATGGTGAATGTTTTGTAGTTGTGTCACGAAAATTGATGCACTCTAAATGAACGAAGAGTATAAAACTAATGTATATGATACTCATACAAATGTATGAAAGATTTTAAATGCCATAAAGACATACTTGTATAAAATACGCGTTGCACTCTTTTTCCCTTGACTGAGGTTTTATCCCATTGGGTTTTCCTAGCAAGGTTTTTAATGAGGCAACTTTTAATGGCGTGATATTCACATGAATATGTACTCTTTTTCCTTCATTAGGTTTTTCCCAGGGTTTCCTAATAAGGTTTTAACGAGGCATATTCATGGTATATTGAGAACGATATGAGAAATTGATACAGTGTATCTATTGGATCAAGTTATAATGAGCTAATGCTTAGATCAAACGATGATGATATTGAAATCATTTACGAAGTAAAGATATCGCTTCTCAAGATATGAAATCAAAGGCGGTATACTCTTTTTCCTTCGATCGCTTTTTCCCTTTGGGTTTTCTTGACAAAGGTTTTAAGGCGACAAAGACGTGAATACTCATATCTGGTGATAGACATCGTGGGAGCAATGCTTTGATGAAGCAAAGATATAACCACTCCAAGCTATCCTAATCGGTTTGGAAGTTTTTTCCCACTGGGGTTTTTCTCCATAAAAGTCCAAGACATTTGTATTAATAGTCATTCAAGGGGGAGTGTTATGAATAATAATTGAAGTGTTATGAATAATTGAGAATAATTTGGTGGTTATGAATTATGAGGAATAATTTGGTGGAGAAATAATTTGGTGGAGGAATAATTTGGTAAAAGATGTAATTATTATATGTGAATGACTATTATACCCTTGATGAAATTATGTAATTACGGTTGTACCATTCGAAGTTTTCCTATAAATAGGGCTTCAGTTATTAATGAAATTCATTCCTGAGAATTCCTTCGAATTCATTCTCTCTAAATTCTCTCTATTGTTTCTATACTTTTATAACACTATTAATAATTTGTGACACCAATAATATATCGCCACCTATTTAATAATTTTTAGTGTCCTTTCCTTAAATTTTTGAAACCTGTAACTGATTATATTATTTTTGTTCGACATATAATTTTTTAATGATTACAGGTAACCAACTACCCACCAAGTAACAATGACAATTTCTAATTCGTGTAAGTGGCAATATGATTGAGAATGTGTTAGCATTGAAACAAAAACACATTTTAATGCATTTTTTTCAAATTTCAAATTTGGTCAATCAAATCACATCCATATATCTTTTAACTCATTAAATCTCCACCATCCAACTCCACTAATTCTCTCTCTTTCTACTCATAAAAATACATTAAAACTCATCCGCTAACACCCTCTGAACTTGCGAAACTGCAAATATAAATATAAATATAATAAATGTATTCAAAATTAAAAGAATTCCAACCTATATCAATGTATTATATAAGATAAAGTAGAAATAAAGTGGAGGTTACAATTAGAAATCGGTTATTAGAATATAAAATTAGTTATTGCTTTTATTGTACCAACTATATATTGCTACATGTACAGTATGTTCGTCAATTAAATTGGCTTTTCTTCACATTTTTGCAACTATTTTGATTTCTTTTGATCAATGAGGATGTACGATCGCATGGTAACTAAATCGTCTTATTTACAAAAATTCCACATGGTAACTAATTTTTTTACAAAAATCCGGTATGTGCGATGGCATGGTTTTCCGAGCTATCACATAGTGCAAATCTGGGTATTACCCAAATTTTAAAATTTTGTGTCATGTGATTGCAAAGTACAAACCCCGGGCGATCGCGCACATGACATAAACTCTGGGTGACATCCATATTTAATTGTTCATCCGTTACACATAGTGTGTAATGATTATGTAATGTGTGTAGTATTACACAAAGTGTGTAATGCATTACGCAAATGAGTGTGAAATTACATAAAATGTGTAATGAATGTGTGAAATAACACAAAGTAATAAATTTATAATGGATGTGTAATGATGTTTAGTGGTTTCGCAATGATTTTATAATGGATGTACAATACTTTAAATTTTGTTGCAGGAGTAGAATTCACATGCGGTGTACGTTGTAAAATGTATATTTTTCGCATTTCTCGATGAGCAGTTCAAACCACTTGCTTTGCTATCGTTGTTTTCATAAATTATCTGCCATTTGTAAGTTATCGACTGTTTTTCAAATTTTTTAAAAATAAATTTATACCATGCGATTGCATGTAACAAAAGATTAATTTATGCCGATTTGTGCGGCGCGAATGGACAATTTGACCGTGCGAACCGGTCTAAATTGGGAATGCAGTATTTTTGTAATTATTTCCATTTTATTTTATTTTTTAAGTATCAAATTTAAAGTTTACTAAAACTATAGAGAAGCTTATTGATGGGGCCAGATAGAGCGATTGATCAAAATGTAAAAAGATTATTAGTTATTTAATATTTAATAAATTTATTTCTTTAGAATGGTTAACTTTGGTTTTTCTTAGTTTTATTTTAATTTTTTATCGTTTTTATATTATAATTATATAAAGTTGATTGGTGATGCATGGTTCTTTTTAACTTATAAACTAAAATTCTAATTGAGTTGCTTTTCAAATCAGAAAAATTATAACAGCAATGATTCAAACTATATTTAATAAAAGTAAAATAATCAGATAGCTTTCACATTCAATGAATTTATACAATTAAATTGCTTTTGTTAACTACCTTTTTTTTTCCTTCTGGTAACATATACCAGTTTCTTATAAAGTTATATGGATTTAGGTAATTCATTTGTCATGTAAAAGTTACATTTTTAGAAATCATGATCCAAGTTGTATGTTATATATATATTTTAGAATTTGTCTCTTACAAAATTTTAGATACAAATATGAGATACAATTAGTAAATATGACATTGTATTATATATTTACATGCACAACTATTTATATCAAATGTTGTCTTCAAAAAAGTTTTCCAATTTTTATGTTAATTTACTTAGTAAATGAATTTTCAACTTATTTATAGTATAATAACATAAAAGCCATTACATTTTACTTTTATTTGACGTTTATTTTTTCATTTATGTGTTAGCCATTGTCTTTATTTAATATGTTATTAAATCAATAATTATTAAACTTTTCTTCCGTGCAACGCACGGGGGTGAATACTAGTATATATAAGTTCTATGAGATATGTCGACGTGATTAATTGACCAACAAAATAATAGATAAAAATGGATAAAGAAAAATGGAAAAAAACCACGGTTATCATCTCCAAATTAGAAGTTTTTAGTCTTTTGGTTTTTTCCTCTAGAAATTCACTCTCTCCTCTTAATAAGGTGTTAAGTGTTCATATCCTCTAAAAACCAAAATTTCCCTAAGTATTATAATAATACTATACCTTTCACATATCTTAGTATCATAATTTGATATTTTAAATTCTTTAATAATTTTCCATGAAATTTTTATGACATTTGTGATACTTTTACTCACATAATTATTTCCACTATGTCCTCATCGCCAAGTATATTTAGTTTTGACAAATAAAGTGAACAGATAACACGTTTGATCCTAAATTTAGCCTCGATGAACACTGTACACTTTTTCTTTTTGGAAAATGCATAAAAATAAATAAACAGTTTTTCAAAAAAATAAATAAATAAACAAATACCAGATCTGCTTGGCAAATCAAATTATTTCATAAAATAATATCTTAACCAAAGTACCAAACAACAAAACACATTAACAAAATAACTTAACACATTAGATAACATGTTAACCAATTAAGGGTATATTTGATAGAAATCATATAAAAAAATGATTTTCAAATGCATGGTTAAGAAGAAAAAATTGTTCAAAAATATATTAAAAATGGTTGTCAATTTAATGTAAAGAGGGGTTGAAAATCTATATCTATATATATATATATATAAGCAGCCTTTTATCCCTCCAAAACACATTCCTAATTTTTCCCGCCTATTGAATTTGTATAATATAAACTTCTATCTATATATAGAATAATTTATATATATAGAAAATGAGGATTTTTTCTTATTATATTTTTTATTGTCGTAAATCCGTTTTCCCGCTTAAAATAAACTCTCTTTTTATTTTTATTTCCTAATCCATATCCAACTCTCTTTTATTTTTTCCCTAATATATTAAAAATAATGTAAAGAGATTTTATTTAACTATTTCTGCCCTACTTTACCCCATCTCATAATATCTAAATATTCTCTCTATCATTTCCTCTCTTTTTTTTTCTACGTATAAAATATAATAATTTGTAATTCTATTTTGCTCGACTTGATGAGAGCTTTAAAACAAGTATACTATCAATATATATATATTTATTTTTTAAAAAAATTAAAATTTACCCCAAATATATAAATTAGTACCCAACTTAAATATAAATTGATATTAATATAGATTAATGACTACTAATGTAATAAAATTAAAAAATTTTGATAATTTGTTACGACACTTAATTGATGTTTCTGCGTAAAATTCAAATATAATAAGCTATTTCATTATTTTGCACTTTAACATCCAAACTTCAATAACAATAACAAATTTAATTTGTTACCTCATTAGCTTCTTTTATTATTATTTGTAATTTAGTTTATTGGGAAAAGTATTATATATTTTTCTTTCAAATATTACAAATTTCAATTTTTTCTATTTTTTTCAAATCTTCAATTAATATATATTTATGTATCGAACAATATAAGGGTGTTCCGAGAATTGGAATGAATTTTTAACTGATTTGTTTTTCATAATTTTGGTATTTAAAAAATAAAATTATTTAAAATTAACCGTTTTTACTAAGATTTAATTTTTATGCCATAAAAAATTACCATTGACTAAATTTTTGCATAAAAATTCAAATAAAGGTTTAACATTAAAAATAAAAAATAAGATCAGAAATAATTAATTATTTTTCTAAATAATTAACTAAGAAACAAAAAATAATTAAAATTAACAATCCTACTAAGATTCAATTTTTTTAAACTACAAAATTACGATTCATTAAAGTTTTACACAAAAATTAAAAAAAAACTTACCAGTAGCTGGCTCAAGTTTGAGACAAAATTCACTACTATAATCCCCAGTGGGTACTAAAAAATTTAAAAATTAGGTTGAACCCAATAATTAATTTTAGAAATAATCAATTATTTTTATAAATAATGAGCTAAAGAATAAAAGTTAATTAAAATTAGCAATTTCTACAAAATTTAATTTTTTGTGTAATGAAAATTTACAATTTATTAAATTTTTACATAAAAATTAAAATAAATATGTAACATGAAAATTAAAAACTTAGCTTGGACCTTTTATTAATTTTAGAAAGAGTTTATTTTTTTAAAAATAATAATTAGCTAAGATTTCACTAAAATTTAATTTTGATAGGATAAAAAATTACAATTTATTTAAATTTTAAATAAAATGTTAAAATAAATGTATAAGATCAATTTATTGAATATATATTTATATCTTTTAAATTCCAAGATATCTTTTCAATTGTAAGATATTTTTTAAATTGGATTCATATAATTCTTAAAATTATGGCTATCAAGCCAATTGTTTTGGAACTAATTATTTCTTAGAAATAATTAAATTAAATACAAAATTAACTATGACTATTTAAACTATTATTAATTAAAACAATAAATTCTATTGCCAATATTTAGCTAGACATGGGTTTAGTGGGCAGAGATTGATAAAAATTAATTACATTGTTAAAAGGAAAAATATGATTAATTTAAAAAATGCAAGAAATCATTAAATTGCGGGGGGTTTTCCCTAAAAAATGAAAAAAAATCTTTAAATTGTAATATATCTTTTAAAGTACAAGATTTCTTCAAAATTAAATTCATACAATTCCTAAAAGTGATGATATTAAAATAGTTATTTTATAAATAATTAATTCCTTTCATAAATAATTAGCTAAAAATAATAATTAGTTAAAACAAATTGTATTACAATTAATTAAAATTAATACTATTACAATTAATTAAAATTAATACATTAAGATTTAATTGGACTTGGTTTTAGTATGCGAAAATTGACATGGTTTCGTTGGACGAAAATTAATAAAAATTAATTATATTTCCAAAACAAAAAAATGACATTAATTAAAAAATAAATAACGATTAAAATTAATTAGACTTCCATTGTAGACTAGATTTTTCCTAATTTTCCTAAAATAGAAACATAACTTTATTTCAAAAAATGAAAAATAATTAAAATTAATTACATTGATACATGAAAGAAAAATATGCTTACGAAATTAATTTATCTTTTTATGTATTTTAACATAAAGTTAAGTTAACACCTATAAGATTTTTTATTCTTAGAATTGGGGTGTTACATATTATTGTAAAGTAAGTCTCTAAAATGATTATCACAGAAATAATGCATTCTTTTCGTAAAATATTAGCTAAAAATAAAAATTAATTAAAAATAATTATATTATGATTAATTAAAATTAATAATATTGTTACAATTTAATTGGATTTGGTTTCAATTGGCAAAAATTGACACAATTTCGTTGAAAAAAAATTAATCAAAATTAATTATATTGCTAAAGTAGAAATATAACATTAATGAAAAGATAAATAATAATTATAATTAGTTACATTTCCATGGTTGGCTAGATTTTCCTAAGAAATGAAAGACATCTTTTTAAATGCAAAATATCTTTTTAAAGGGTGATTCGGGTTGATTTTTAATGGTTTTTAAAAGTTTTTAATGTAAAGGAGGAGAGAGAATGAGTGGAGTTGAATGGTGAACATTTATTAATGTGATGTGATATGTGGGTATGATTGATTTAGGATAAAGAAAGAACGTATAAAAAATTGGAAAAAAGTGGTAAAATTTTGAAAAAGTAGTTATGAATCAGGCTTTTAATTGTAAAATATCTTTAAAATTATATTCATACAATTCTTAAAATTGCGGTTAAAATACTAATTATTTAGAAATAATAAATTATTTCTATAAATAATTAGCTAAAAACAAGATTTTATTAGAATTAATTATACTACAATTAATTACAATTAATTATATTTCTCATATTTTATTGGATATATTTTCATTGGATAAAAATTGAGATAGTTTTATTAGACGAAAATTAATCAAAATTAATTAAATTGCTAAAAATGGGGAAACATAATTATTTCAAAAAATAAATAATAATTAAAATTAATTAGATTGTTACCGGAAAGAAAAATGTGCTTATAAAATTAATTTACCTTTTTATGCATTTTAAAATAAAGTTAAGTTAACGCCTATAAGATTTTTGATTCTTACAATTGGGGTATTATATCTTATTGTAAGAATCAAAAATCTTTTTTTAAGGGTATTACTTTTTCAGTATCATTTTTTTTGAAAATATGCTTTTTTTATTCTCACATGTTTTTGTATTTTCTATGATATTTCTTTTGAGTTACAGTTGACGACAAAATACTACTATTTCTTTTTGTATAATTACGGGTGTTTCAAAGGATCTACTCCATTTTTTTTCTTTTTTTAAGTAACAAGCTCCAAAAATAGGTATTCAAATAATAATAATTTTTTTATTTTGATACTTCGAACCAACAATTACATAATAATTTTTGGATCAATATATCACTTTCGCTGGGGAATAAATCTAAGAATTCTTATTAAACAATTGGCTATCACCTCAATCAATTATTGAAATTATAAGACTCAATTAGAATATTTTAATTGGCTTTCAACTATATTAAATATTTATCTAAATTTCTGTCTCCTAAATAAATATTAAGAATCCTACTTACTTTAATTATTTATTTTATACTGAATTTTCCCTGTTGATGTTTTATTTTATTTTTAAATATAATCAGTTAGATTGTATATTTTAAGTATTAATCACATATATTTCAATTTATTTGTCTTGTCCAAATTAATTTAATTATTATATCAATCATTCAATATTTAATATGTCGAATATGTTAAATTAGTAAGTTTATACCTAATATGTTAATATATGTATTTAATATATTTAGAATGTATTTATTAAAGAAATAAAATGTCGAAACAAAAGTTTTGGATTAAACTATCATGATGGCGATTTGACACGGATGAGAATTTTCTAGCGAGGCGGGGACGGGGACAGGGACGGGGCATGAAAGTTTGTAATTCTTATATCATCTGCGTTCAGCCCAGAGTAAATGAGGATGGGTCGGAATGAGGATAAGTTTTTCCCAGCGTGGCAAGAACACTTTAGGTTATGTAAGACTGTACTGACTACATTGTTGTTTTTATAATATATCTTTATACTTATTATATTTCATAATTAAAATTTAAAAATAATTATTTACATATTAATTATATATTAATAACATACATCATACTGATGTATAATAATTAATATCTCTCAACATTTATAATTGCATATAATAAAATATAAAATAATTTTAAAGAAAAAATTATGAGCTCTATAAATATTAGTAGAGTTATTTTAGTATGGTTATTTTAATAACTATAACATTTAATGTCATTTTATTTTGGGTTTACATACGTAGATTAATCTTACAATGAGCAAAATATAATCTATTATGACAATTACTGCCACGAATTATCATCACATGCAAAGCACGGGTGTAAATACTAATTAAGTTACTATTCTATGGAGAATAGCAAATTAAGTTGTGTGGATTTTCGTGAATTACTCCTTGCATATTTGTACGATGGATTAGTATGAAATATAGGGGAAATTCTACCGAAATTTTTATAGAATTGTTTCAAGTTAAATTTTTTAAGTTTATTGTTGTAACTCATTCTTTATTTTAATTATTTTTTTAGATTTTATGTTAATATTATTAACATCTATCAATAGCGTTATTAGTTGAAAATTTTATCCCCCGTGCAACGCACGAGTGAAACAGCTAGTATATATAAAAGCAAGGTTTAATTTTTTCCACCTTTGCACACATTTTTATTTATTTTTTATTCCAACTCATCAAGTTTTCCCTCCAATGCACTTAATTAAGTTTTTAATTCATTATTTAATTACTTTATTTCATCATTATCCCTAAATGGCCATAATTATCCTACCATAATAATTATCTATATTCTATAATTCTATATCTATATTCTATATCCATATCCATAAAAAATTATTTATATTGTTTTTTATTTATTCTTAATTCTCATGACTCATTTTTAGGGGTTAATAAATATTGATCAATCAAAAAATAGATTTTGTTCGATTTGCCTCAATTCTTAAGGCTGATTAAAAAATTATTTATATTCACATTTTTTATTTATTCTATTTTTATTAAATTAAATTAAATTAAATATTAATAATTAATTGATAAAATTTTCCCCCTTGAGACATTTTTTTATTTTATTTAATTCTTTTTTTCGTAAATTGCAATCCCACTAATTTGTCAATCAATATTTTCCCAAGAAGCCTATTAATGGCATAATATATGTTTACTTCTCGCTCAAACTTGCATTTTTCAAAATAAAAAAATTTATTGTTAATTGTTAATATATAGAATTTGGTTCATTGTTTCCCTAATTGCGATGGTTTTTTAACTTTATATAATAATCTTTAAATATTAATTAATTAATAATAATAACCATGGATCAAATCTCTTCGGTATCCCATTTTGCATTCAAATCTCACCCCTAACTCTCGACCTTTATCATCATCTAACGCAAATCCGTTTGGGATCCGTAATACCCGCAAATCTCCCAAATTCCATTTAATCATAGAATCGGTTTTCTCAATTACTGGGCCAATTTCTCTGCCAACAAAAAAAATCGTCTTCCTTCTCTCTATACAGCGACGATTGAGTGATGGATACTACCGATGCAGATGTCTTCTCACCGGAAAAAGCTTTGACTGCTAACATCTTGCGCTTCAAAATGGTAATAATAGTTCTTCTAATTCATCTTTTTTCACGCAAATCGCACCCAAATCCATTGTCTTATTCTTCTAATTTCAACCTTTTTTTTTGCCGAATTCCACTGCCGATCGGCGGCAACACCCTCGATTTTGAACTCTGTTCCTGGCCTCCATCCATTGCAATAAAAATGTTGCCGCCTATTGTGTCATTCAATGCACAGGTATGTTAAGCTATTTATCGTTCACAAATTAGGTTCTAATGAAAATTTGGAAATTGATTCTTAGTTTTTTCCTAATTTCTGATAATTCAATTGCATGCCTATTGTGAATGCTATAACATAGATTTCATTACTAATTTCCTTACTGGAATATGTTGGTTTGTGATCTGTAAATTGAATTTATTTTTTGTGATTTGTAAGTTGAATTTGTGTATCTTTGAAGATTTGTGGGTTGCCTATTTTCTTTGTCTTGAAATATATGCCGTAAAAATTTTGATTGTAGACATCGTATATTAGCATCTGAAAGTTCATCTCTTGGGCGCTTTGTAGTCCAGAGCGCTTCACCAAACATGCTTTCTACTTAAAATTAAGTCAGCTGACGATGTTTGTATTGTGAATTCGCTTTTTAGAACAAGTTGGTGCTGAGCGTAATTAGATTTCTAAGGGTTAAGGTAATCAAACTACTCCTCTATTTAATTTACCCATCTTTTATGGAGTAATAATCATTTAAGGTAATGATGTAACTCCACTTTTATTCTCTCCAATTAAACTATTGATCCTCATTAATTTACTTAATTTTTGACTTTTTAATCTAAATTTTTTATGCAGAATGATTTGTTGAACTTGACAGGAGACCTGTTTTTTCTGACCACTGGGAATGGTTAGAACAAATTACAAAACAACAATCATATTAGGACAATCCTGCAAAGGAGGTTCCAATTTTGTTGGTTGTGTCTATCATGCTATTTTCATTCTTTTCACAATATGACTTATTTGTCCCTTGATCTCTTCCACCATAGGTATTGTGGAGGGTAATTATTTGGTTCTATCTGATGTGTTTTCTTTTTGAGGTGCTCGGTTGTATATGAGTGGCTCAAGAATTTTGTTTTCTGTGTCCTTTTCCGTTAATCGTAATAAATATATTCCAAACTTCATTTTTCTTGCTTTTGACCATTTTTGCGAATGAGTATTATTTATTTGGTTCAATCCTCTTTTGTTCTATTTTCTATAAATAAATTATCTGATAGTTGGTTGGAGCAATGACTTGAATTGATTATTGGTTTAAATTTACTTAGGACAAGTCTCTCTAGCCCATATATGTGTTCTTATATTATCATGTGTTTATTTGTTTCCTAAGTGCTTGGTGCAACTATTATATGTCTCTGCAAGTCAGAGTTACTGACTTATTGCTTCTAGTGTTAATTCGACGAGGTCGTGGAAAATTGTGATGTCATGCCAGAGTTGCTCATATATTCAAAAGAATTCGGCATTAAAGTGCATTTTTTAAGAACCTTTCTCGAATTTATTTTGTAATTGAATAATTATATTGTTCTCGTCTGATCTGGAGAGCAAAACCTTTTTTTTCCTTCTTTTATGCATGTGTTTCTTTTTGAACTTCGAATTAAATATTAAACTCTTCAATTATTATATAAGATGCGTCGTGTTTTCCTTTGTTAATTAATTGAATATTGTATTCATTTGATACATCAACACATTTGAATCCTGTGTTACGGAGAACTTGCATGAATGTAGTTTAGCATGTCTATCATGTTAAGAAGGTGTGTGTCAAATCTATTTTATATGTTTTCTTATTCAAAATGTGAAATAATGAGGGTCTGATAGAATCACTGTTAGGTAATGATCCTCCTATCAAAATATCTACGCTGTGTTGAGTGAGGTAATTGATGATAGTCGGGTCTATTATATAAACTCGATAATGTTAATCTTGCACATATATTTTGTTGTTGGAATTGTCGATTCTTTAGTTAGCCTATGGGATATCAAAGGGAAGTTTAAGGTGGGAAGTTTAAGGATTGGCATAGAACCAGTTTTCTTTATTTAACTAATCGAAGGTTCGTAGCCGTTATTCGACTTTTGCTTTTCCCCAATTCTTCATTTTTTTTTCATATAGGACTGTTTAAATAGACAACATGCTTTGTTTTTTATTGAATGCTGAAGTATTGGCATGATCTGTTGTAGTTTAGACTTTGGGTTTGAGTAAGACTTATGAATTGCAAAATATATGGGGAAAGCACTGGCTTATCGTATTTTTTCTGTATACACTATTTTGGGTGTCTTTAGTTAAATAGAGTTATTAAGTCGTACTTTAATTGATTTCTGATCATTTAGCAGGTGGAGAATAATTGAGGAAGTGAAGGTTCCATCGGCTACGTGCGTTGTTGTGGAACTCCAACCAATTTGACATTGGACCAGAGCATTGGACCAGGGTGGAAATTGAGACAAATCAGACTATTCGCAAGGTGTAGACGACTATGGTTTCTAAACAGAAGCGAAAAAAGTAGTTGATTATGTTAAGAGATTAATTGGAATTAGTCTTCGTGTGGATGTAAAACAGTTGAGATATTTATCCATGTGTTACGAATATTTTAAATTTGTTTCATTATCAGTGGATTTAAAGTTGATGAACATTGCTCTAGATAGCTATATATGTGCATTATTGATATTTATAGTCCTTAACTTCTTTTATTAATTTATTTTGAAAATTCACAATACCTGTTGTGTGTATTTGGGTTTATCTTTAGTTTTTTATTTTTATTTATTTATTCAGTATTATTATTATAATTATTGGTATTATTATTATTTTTTATTTTTTATTTGTTGAAGTTCAATAATTGAGGGTCAAAATGTTTCATATGGTGTATCTTGTCCTTCCCATTGTTGTCATTTTTTAATTTCCAGTTCATTGAATGTATAGAAACATAGATAAATCAAGATAAGTCGTTCTTATCCATTTGACACTTAACTTTAGAATTGAAAGTTGTGACCTTTTCAGAATTAGTTTCGACTGTCCAATCATTATGAACTATGAAACTTTGTGGTGTTTTGATCATGGATATTTTCCTTTTCATTTGTTTACTCCATTTATAATTAAATATAAAATCATTTACAACAATTTATCATATGCATTTTCACTTCTTAACCTTGCTACATACTTAATTGTGTTAGGTAATTATTTTGAAATAGTAAGAAACATGTTTACGAATAACATAAGTAATAGAAATATGTCTTTTAACACATAATATTGGTTATAAAATCAACTGTGATAAAATGACTAACTTACTATTCATATACATATTATTCAATGACAAAAGGAAAATAATTGAAGTAGAAGAATAGCAAGCAAATCGAATGCTTGATCAGGTCAAAAATAAGGCTTAATCCAAATCAGTCTATGTATAGTGAATGGTGATTGCTTAGTGAGGCTTCGATGATGGCAAAGATTCATAGAGTCGTTTTATGAGGTCATCGGATCTTTGGGCTTAATTTTGTGCCCTTATTCAAAACAATCGCTCATTTCTATTCACATTAATTTGCAACTTACCATTATCTCATCAATTTTGAAGCATATTTGTCATGGAGAATAAATTGAAAATGTCTGAATTTAAATATGGTTGAGTTTAAATGCGTTTGTAAAATTAAAAAAAAAAGGAAAGAAAAGAAAAAAAATCTTTCTCTTTTCTCTTTTTTAAATAAAATTTTAGGTTTTAGATTTTTCCTTTTTCCTTAATTATGTTGTAAACATGTGTATTAATTGTATTTTCTATAATTATATTTTATTATTACTTAGACTGTTAACGGGGAGTGAATTTACGGATTAGTTAGATTTTGACACGAGCCTACTACGAAGATTGAAGATGACTTCAAGTCATATTAAATTGGTGAGTTTCTCCTCGATATGTTAATATTCGTTTTTAGAAATGATAACGGGTCGGGTTCAGTACAGGTTGGCCAAAACTCGTCCCTAGACCAATGAGCTATTGAGTTGTACCAACCCACGAATAATAGGGGTGGGTCAAGAGAAGGGTCAAGTAAGACTTTAGCCCTGCGAGTTGAGCCACGAAATAATTTTTTTCTCACCTCAAATTTTTTTTTTTAGCAAATGGTGAATGAGATAATGGTGAGACACTTCATCGTGGACTTATAATTTATGGATTCAAATATTTTTCGTTTCCAAATGTCCAAATATTTTTGCTTATATTAAACTTTTTATAATTTTAAAAATATAATTATTTGCAGTTAATAGGAATTGATTTAGGGAGAGTACATGCCAATCTGGACCCACACCAAAAAATTTGCGGGTTGCAAAATCCGTCATCGGATTTTAAATTATATCTTAGATACAATCTTCCCGTGTAACGCACGGGTAAAAATACTAGTTACAGTAAAAAGTAGTTCACATAGAGATGAAATTAATTATTTAGTTTGGTCGAATAACTTGAATTACTATATTATTTGTGTTAAAATTAAATATTTGATTGGGATGCCAAATTTCACGTCCTATCTTCCATGCCTACTCTTTTAAAAATAAAAAATAATAATAACATAAAATAAAGAGGAAAGAAGATACTCTATGTAATAATCAAATTAATGGTTCAATATATTATTTGATCAATTAATAATTAAAATTAAATTAAAAATGAAGCATAAGAACACCTTTTTGTGTGCAAGTTGAAGTTTTGAATTGGAAAAAGTTATTAACCTGAATAGAATTAGAGAAGCAGGAAGCTACATTTTACAATTCTGGGTTGGAGATGACCCGCGTAACTAGTGGATAAAATTGTATTAATTGATTCAAATAATATTTTGGTTAAAATAGTTTTAGAAAAAACGTGGGCCTTTTTTGGGGAGGTTTTTTTGGGGGCGGTTTGTATAAAAAGATTCGGTAAAAAAATACTATTTCCGTCCCAAAAATATAATTCACTATTCATTTTTAGTCCGTCCCAAAATATAGGCCACATTTCTTTTAAAAATATAGTTAAAATATTACTTGTCTTTTATAACTTTATTTAATGTACATTATTATAATTAAAATAGAATAGTTGAAATAAAACATCTAATAAATGAGATGGTATGTTAGGAAAATAATCTTAAATTTTATTTTTCCAATATCATTAATTATATTTTCTCGATCTTTGTGAAAATAGAGACTATATTTATGGGACGGAGGCAATATAGTTTAAAAAGTCGTTAGACAATGTAACAGTAAATAAATATAATTGCATGCATTTTAAAATGTATACACATCTATATCTATATAAACCACGGACACTTTCCCGCTAAAACCATCATTTTTCAGAATAAATTAATTATTTTTTTTCTTAATTCATTGTTAATTATAGATTTTTAATTATTAATTAAATCTGAACACTTGGGAATTTCATTCCATAGCGTCCATTATTGCTTGATTAAAAGAATTAATTTCCACGGCGCTCCAATCCCACACTCGACTTTGTCTGGCGCTCAATTTCAATTCCTAATTTTAACATATTATACACTTCAACGCCTCCCAAATTAGCATACACCATTGATTTGAGCCCTAATTTCTCAATGATTCCCACCAATCTCGCTAACTCTATCCTAATTCGAGCTCATCCCTAATCTCAATCAGTCTAGAATGCAATTTTGGCTCCAACTCTATAGTAATTCGGTGTCGAGTCTAATCTCATTTTCTTTTCACCATTCAATCTCCCAAAATCCGCTAATCAAAGATTGATCGGCTCTAGATTTCTTATTTTAATTTTTTTATAATCTCCCAAAAATCCCCTTAATCGTGAGTCTTTTTCAATCGACCAAAGAGTCATGGGCCTTCTAGATTTCTTCTACAATCGCTCTCAGTGTGGCCCTTGCATATATACATGTCGGTGTTTGAAATTCTCCAAAAAAAATTCAGTTAGCGTAGGTACTCGGCGTCCATTATTTCATTGTTCTTCCGTAATTCTTTCATTGTTTGTTTCTCTAATTCAATGTTATTTACTGCTTGATTATTCTCAATCGCGGCTCGGGCCATACTTAAACTTATCGAGGTATTTGGCACACCTAAATAAGATTGAAGCGATCATGGTCTTGTGTTTTTGTTTTTTTACTAAAATAAGATTGAAGTCTTGCTTTTGTTTTAATCTTTGTTGTGTTCGTATTGGTGCTATGTTTTGCTTCAAAAGTGGAGTCATCTTTTATTCTTTATAGAGAGTCAATTGTAATTGAATCCAGTTTGAATCAATTTACTTTATCAATGATGCTTATGTTGGCTTGAAAAGTTCACTATAGGGATGACATGTTAGAATTCTAAAAGTTTACTTCCTCTGTCATTGACCATAAGCATAACATGATTCACGTTGACTCTGAAAAGTTCGAAACTCTAATTTTAGACTTATGTTGACTTATACTACCCTCTTGATTGTTGAATCTGAGTCTTAAAGTTTGATATTGGAAGTCTAGTGAGAAGTTTGAACCCAGTTTGGCTCCAAAATGTAGTTTTTACATTTCAGGTAAAATGGATTCTTTGATTATTTTTCCTTATCAATAGCAATCAACACGCATTCTAAAATTTTAGGGCATAATCTCCTCACATGTCTAATCCCAAATCACCCAGATTATTCTCAAATCTCAGCTGAAATCTTTGATACAGATGAAATCGTTGATATAGACGAAATCAATTCAGGTTTCTCTTATTTGAATTCGAACCACATCACTATTGATTTTCCCATATCTTTTGCAATATGAATAAATAGCTATTTTACTGATTCTGCTCAGTTGGGATTTTGAGTTTTCCATCAAATCTGTTAAGGTTTTTTGGTGTAGTAGCCATTTGGTGATACTGATCATTGGATTTCTGGTGTGTTTGCTTGAAATTGGACTTGGTCACTGCCCGTTTAACAGCCATTTGTTTAGCAGTCGGAATTGAGGGTATGAAATTTCCCCTAATTATTTTTGTATGTATATGAATATATATTTTAATTATATGTGATTTTTGAATTGTAGTCTGATGGATATTGCGATTGTAATTATTTTAGATGTTTTTCCGGAATATGATTTGGTATCGTATATTTGATTGTTCATGGAATTTTGATAGTTCATATTTTTTGTCGCTCTCTCTGTGATTCGTTGATTACTGCACTATTATTTACAAATTTGACTCAAGTAATAGTATTGTCTGTTTGTGTTTCAGTTACTTTTAATCGAGGCTTTGTCAGTCATCATCTTATTAGAGGTACATTCTATTTCTGCCCTATTGAGGAAGTTATGAACTTGATTTTGTTTCCTTTATTTGTATTCTCTTCATTTTTATCTTATGGAGAAAAGTTAAGAAAAACAAATATTTTCCAATTCTTCTGGGTACCCTTTTTTGACTGTTGCTTGAATGCTTTTATGATTTATTTGGTTGAATGGGAGAAAACTTTTTTTTTTCTTTCTCATAGTAATTGGTTGAATGGAGAAATTTGTTTTGTTCTTTTATCATTTTTGCTTCTGTTCTTCCCAAGAATTATTATAGCAGAAGGTGGTGTTGAAGGTGTTGACTATGATAGATGACAAAACAAAGCAAAAGGCCATAGAAGCTGTAGAAGATTTATATGGTAGATATACTTTACATTTTACTTTTTAATTATTTCTACTTATAAGCCATTTATAATTTTGATTATGATTATCTTAATCTTCAATGAGAAAAATAGGGGTGGATTCAATTACGTTGATCTAAAAGAGTCGAAGTTGACAGTAATAGGAGTAATGGATGCAGTTGCAGTGCTGAAGAAATTGAAGAAAGTGGGAAAGTTGATATTTTGTCAGTTGGACTAGCAAAAGAAGAGAAGAAGGAAGAAACGAAACCAGAAGAAAAGAAATAAATTCAATTTTCTTTCAAGCACTTAAATTTTTCAGATAATAATATCAAGTCCTTTTGAACCTCATCTTCATATATATATATATATATATATATATATATATATGCTTTGGGGAATTATGTAATTTTTACTGTCGGTGTTGAATGGCTTGGTATGGTACTTTGTTATCAATAAAAACAATTAGATTTTCATTTTTGTTTGTACTTTTTTTGTTATTGTTATAATAATAATAATAATAATAATAATAATAATAATAATAATAATAATAATAATTAAAATTACCCCGTGCAACGAGTGTTGATATAAGTGCGAGTTTGAAAAACTGTTGGAGTTTAACAACAGGTTATTGACACTTAAGAAACAATAAACCAATGACACGTATATTTGAAGTGCAAGAGGCATTGGTGCAAGGACGGAAAATCAAATCTTTTTGACTAGCTATGCTTGTCGTCCCAAGAAATTGTTTTCTTTCATACCAGGACCCATCCCCAAAAAAGTTGCGAATGCAAAATCTGACCAGACTCTAAATTATATATTAAATATATTAAGATGCAGCCTCTCGATGGAAAACTGTAGTTGTAAATGAATTCTAAGAAAGATCGTTCTCACAGGTACAGAATAATTGTTGCTTGTAACACTATGTCCTGCCTTCAATTGGACACATCTTGACTTTATTGAGAGAATAGATTGTCTTGTAACAAATAGATTGGATGTCTCATGAAATAAAGAGAGTATATACTTGTTCGAGGGGAGAATATTAGGTTGGATCAGGCATGACAATGCCATTTCATAATCTTCGACTTTTGCCATCAACAATCCTATTTCAATGCTTACTGTAAGTACAATTTATTTAATTCCGTTCCACCGCACACATATGGGTATGGTAAAAATGCCGACACCTAGGCGGGAGAGCGGTAGCAACAATTTATCACACACAATTCTTATAACAACATATCATTATTTATTTATACTCCCATAAAATCATTTGATGGCGTGGTTTCTTTCACTGGATTAAAATTTGAAATTAATATTTATTGGAAAGGTAAATTTTCTTGTATATTTCTCGATATCTTTTATATTAAATATAATGACTTACTTTTATTAATAACCATGCATAATAAATAGGGGTAGATTAGGAAATGAAGAAATTAAATTTATACCAATAAGGAAAGTAGCTTATATTTTGGGACGGATGAAAAAGGAAAACAAGCCTATCAAAATGGGACGGATGGAGTATAATGTAATTTGTGGCCCCTCTAGTTTGATTGTCCCATGCGGAAAACAATTGTTAATTTCCAGTTTGAGTTTCTATTAAATCAACCATACTATTCAACCTAAAAAAAATTAACTTTTAGCAAAAGTTGACCACAAAATTCACACTAATAATCAATGTTTAGGAAACCGGATCGGACCGGCCGGTTCGACCGGTTCAACCGCGAACCGGTCCGGAAACCGGTCGGTTAATGTAAAAACCCGTTTTTAGAAAAACCGGTCAAAAATCGGTCAAACGACCGGTTCAACCGGTTCAACCGGTGTTGAACCGGCCGGTTCAACCGGTTCAACCGGTTTTTTTTAATTTTTTAAAATTATTTTTATAAATTTATTAGTTTTAATTTATTTTTTATATTTTTTAATTAAAAGCAGTTCGACCAGTTATTGCGGTTAGTTGACCGCTTGAGCAATTGGCCTGGTTCATTTGGCGGGTTCGGTTTTTACGAACATTGCTAATAATATAGCTAGTAAGAAGATATGACAAGTTGGGATGAGTGTCGATCAGTCGATTCAATTCAATTTTTTCGCCCGAAACGAAACCTAACCAAACCAAACCGAGCCGGTTTTGTAGTTGGACCGAAACTAACCAAACCAACTCGGTTCCGTTGGTTTTTGCAATTTTTGACTGTTCTTGGGATTTTTTTTTAAGCCCATCAATTTTTAGTTGGGTTTACCAAACCAAAAACCAAGCTACTATAGTAAAAAAAAACAAACCGAACCAAGTCGGTTGGTTTGGTAGGTTTTGGTGGTTTGGCAGTTTTTTTGCCCACCCAGAGACATGACGTGCATCCTTTCATTGTGAGAACATGCTTGAGTGCTTGACATCAATTTAGCCTCAAACATGTATGGCATTTAGTAAAAAACTTAAAACGGCAAAATAATTCAAAAGGCCAACAAATAGATAAACGATGACAACTCCTAGTAAAGATCTCAAAACAATTTCAGAACATTTATCAAGTTGGAGGTGAACACAAAACTTGCACAAATGAGACAAAGATGTTCCGTCAGAAATGTAAAACGAATCTAAAAACCCAAACATCAAACAATACTTTTCCATACTAAGCAAGATCAGACCAAACATGTTACATAAACAAGTTGGGTCGAGATGCCTTGTAAGTTGTCTTGAGCTTCCTGCTTGGTGGCCTCACCTTCCTGAACACCAAGGGGAATTTGATCTTCGAGTTGTGGAATTGTTTGGTGCTTTCCCTCTTGCAAAGCTTGGCTGGTATGGTTGCGGTCTTGATAATTTGAATGCAGTGAGAACGCACCCTGTGACGAGAAGCCATCTCAGTGTACATCTGCTCAACAGCACCATTCAGAGTGGTATCACGGTACTCCTTGTACATGTTATGATACCCAGTTCGGCTTTGGTATCTCAACCAAATTCCATAGTTCTTGATTGTGGTTGGGTTCTTCTCAAAGATCTACCAAAAGGGAAACTATTTGGTCAAACAATTCCCAGAAACGTCGCTCTAGAGGAAAAAAGAACTTTGAAAGATAAAATTGAATCGTTAATTAATAGAAAGAAGGTTCATATCTGTCCATTCTGCTATCCATTCACATCCACTAATATGTACCAGCAGTCCAACACAATGAAAAAGCTACACTCGGTTTCAAATTCTCGGTCATTCTACTGGTTAGCCCATAGCAATCACAATCCATCTAATAATAGGCAAGAACCTGTCTCATAGAACTTGTAGCAGCACACAAGTTTAGAGAAGTGTTATTGTGTAATATACTCAAATTTCAGTCACCTCCAAATACATGCCAAATCCTCGTATAGGTTCCCCTTTGCACCACATCTATGACTAGTATTTCTTCAGAACTTGTTTTGTTTTTCTGGATAATAATTTTAGTACAACAGCAAAACTTGACCACTAATTCAACTGATCTGAAAAATGTTTTCTACCATCTAATCACACATTAGAAAGACATTCTACAAAAATTTCTCCCAACAAACGCCCAAGTTGCGAGAATAACTAAAGCAACAGAACAGAATTACAGTAAAACCAGAAGAAATTACAGGCAAGGGAATTTAAGAATCAACTACATCTCGCTAGTCATTCACTGGCTGATAATAACAATGTTTTACTTTTCCATTTCGTTGAATTTTTCCAAAATATTAACAACATTTGCCCTCTCTGACTGAACAGAATCATATAAACATACTGATTGATTAAATAAATGCTTTGGCGTACCTCATTGATAGCAAGCATCTGACCGTTACTCTTCTTTACCTTCTTAAGCTTCCTCAAAAAATACCTTCATAAGCAATAGCACATCTCAATCCCTATACTTCAATAATAATTATAACAGCACTTACACATCTCCTGTGAGAAGTATTCTACCAGAATTTAGACTTGGCACGGACTTCATTGGTGGCCCAGAGCTTCATACGGTAGATCTTCGGATGCTCATCCGTCTCCGTCGGCAGAGCTCTACCGACCACCTGGTACTGGTGAATCTGAACCAAGAACAAAGCATAAAGCCTATTAATTTACACAATTGGAAAACTAAATACATAGATTAGAAACACAAAAGCATAGGTAAAAACGCAAATATTTTGGACAATGAGAGGAGGTTTCATTGGAACTGACCCTATAAGACACCATTTTTCTGTCTCTCCTCTCTCTCGCTGTCTCTCTCTCTATGGGGAAGTGGCGGGTTAGGGTTTTGTGATGGCAAACCCTAGTTGGCATCTGAGCTGTTTGCGTATCGCGATATTCTATTGCAAACTGGGATGGGCTAGGCCGGGGTTTCTCTTGGGCCTCAGAAATTTAGCCCATGTTCCTTTCAGCTCTCTTTTTATTACAGCTCAAAATTTAAAACTTTAAGATTTTTTTTTTAAGGGAAAATTTTTTTAAAACTTCAACATTAATTAATCACTAGCTATTTCACCCGTGCGTTGCACGGGGATAAAATTTTCAACTAATAACATTATTGATAGATGTTAATAATATTAACATAAAATCCAAAAAATAATTAAAATAAAAAAAGAATGAGTTCAACAATAAAACAAAATTTAGCTTAAGAAAACGATTCTATAAAAATTTGGTAGAATTTTCACTTATGTTCATACTAATCCATCATTACAAATATGGAATGAGCAATTCACGAAAATTCACACAACTTAATTTGCTTTCCCATAGAATAGTAACTTAATTAGCATTTACATCCAAAGTCTTTGCGTGTGATGATAATTCATGCTTGAACAATTGTCGTAATAGATTCACATTTGGCTGCGTTGTAAGATTAATCTACGTATGTAAGCCAAAAAATAAAATGACATTAAATGTTATAGTTATTAAAATAACCATACTAAAATAACTCTACTAACATTTGTAGAGCTTTCATAATTTTTTCTTTAAAATTATTTTACATTTTATTATATGCAATTATAAATTTTGAGAGATATTAATTATTATACATCGATATGATGTATGTTATTAATAATTAATATGTAAATAATGATTTTTAAATTTTAATTATGAAATATAATAAGTATAAAAGATATATTATAAAAATAACAGTAGTCGATAAGAGTCTGGAGCGACATAAGTAGCTAACTCTTTGCCACTGGAACACTTATCCTCGTTGACCCATCCTCATTTGCGGTAACGCATATGATATAAAATTAAAACTTCCATGCCCCCCATCGTCCCCTATGCCCAGCTAGAAAATTCTCATCTGTATTGATGTCATGTCGTGATAGTTTAATCTAAAACTTTTGTTTGACATTTTATTTCTTTAATAAATATATTCTAAATATATTAAACACATATATTAACATATTAAGTATAAACTTACTAATTTAACATATTAGACATATTAAATATTGAATGATTTGATATAACATTTAAATTAATTTGGATAAGACAAATAAATTGAAATATATGTGATTAATACTTAAAATATACAATCTAGCTGATTATATTTAAAAATAAAATAAAACATATCAACAGGAAAATTGAGTATAAAATAAATAATTAAAGTAAGTAGGATTCTTAATATTTATTTGGAGGCAGAAATTTAGATAAATATTTAATATAGTTGAAAGCCAATTAAAATATTCTAATTGGTCTTATAATTTCAATAATTGATTGAGGTGATAGCCAATTATTTAATAAAGATTTCTTAGATTTATTCCCAACAAATATATTGAACCAAAAATTATTATATAATTATTGGTTCGAGAGTAATATCAAAATAAAAAACGTTATTATTTGAATACCTATTTTTGGAGCTTGCTATTTAAAAAAAAAAAAATGGAGTAGATCCTTTAAAACACTAGTAATTATACAAAAAATATTAGTACTTTAATCGTATTTGTAGCTTCAAAAGAAATATCATAGAAATACAAAAACATATGAGAATAAAAATATATATTTTCAAAAAAAAATAATCTTGAAAAAGTAAATAAAGTTAATTGGGACTAATGATCACGAATTACTTTACAATAAGATATAATACCCCAATTAAGAATAAAAAATAAAAATCTTATAGCGTTAACTTAACTTTATTTTAAAATGCATAAAAAGGTAAATTAATTTCATAAGCACATTTTTCTTTCCGGTAAGAATCTAATAATTTTAATTATTTTTCATTTTTTGAAATAATTATGTGTCTCCATTTTTAGCAATTTAATTAATTTTGATTAATTTTCGTCTAATAAAACTATCTCAATTTTTATCCAATGAAAATATATCAAATAAAATCGAGAAATATAATTAATTGTAATTAATTGTAGTATAATTAATTCTAATAAAATCTTGTTTTTAGCTAATTCTTTATAGAAATAATTTATTATTTCTAAATAATTAGTATTTTAATCGTAATTTTAAGAATTGTATGAATATAATTTTAAAGATATTTTACAATTAAAAGCACTGATTAAGCAACTATTTTCAAAAGTTTACCATTTTCCCACTTTTATACATTCTTTCTTTATCCTAAATCAATCATATCCACATATCACATCACATCAATAAATTCACCATTCAACTCCACTCATTCTCTCTCCTCCTTTACATTAAAAACTTTTTAAAAACCATTAAAAATCAACTTAGAATCACCATTTAAAAAGATATCTCGCATGTAAAAAGATGTCTTTCATTTTTTAGGAAAATCTAGCCAACCATGGAAATGTAACTAATTATAATTATTATTTATCTTTTCATTAATGTTATATTTCTTCTTTAGCAATATAATTAAGTTTGATTAATTTTTTTCCAACGAAATCGTGTCAATTTTGCAAATTGAAACCAAATCCAATTAAATTGTAATAATATTATAAATTTTAATTAATCATAATATAATTATTTTTAATTAATTTTTATTTTGAGCTAATTATTTATGAAAAGAATTCATTATTTGTGTGATAATCATTTTAGTATCGACCGACTTACTTTACAATAATATGTAATACCCCAATTCTAAGAATAAAAAATCTTATAGGTGTTAACTTAATTTTATGTTAAAATACATAAAAAGATAAATTAATTTCGTAAGAATATGTTTCTTTCATGTAGCAATGTAATTAATTTTAATTATTTTTCATTTTTTGAAATAAAGTTATGTTTCTATTTTTGGAAAATTAGGAAAAATCTAGTTTACAGTGGAAGTCTAATTAATTTTAATTGTTATTTATTTTTAATTAATGTCATTTTTCTGTTTGGAAATATAATTAATTTTTATTAATTTTAGTCAACTGAAACCATGTCAATTTTAGCCTACTAAAAACCAAGTCCAATTAAATCTTAACAGTAGTATTAATTTTAATTAATTGTAATAGTATTAATTTAATTAATTGTAATAGAATTGTTTTAACTAATTATTATTTTTAGCTAATTATTTATGAAAGATTAATTATTTATAAAATAACTATTTTAATATCATCACTTTTAAGAATTGTATGAATTTAATTTTGAAGAAATCTTGTAATTTAAGATATATTACAATTTAGGTTTTTTTCATTTTAGGAAAACCCACAATTTAATGATTTCTTGCATTTTTTAAATTAATTATATTTTTATTTTAACAATGTAATAACTTTTTATCAATCTTTGCCCACTTAAACCCATGTACTAGCTAAATATTGGCAATAGAATTTATTTTTTAATTAATAATAGTTTAAATAATCATAGTTAATTTTTATATTTAATTTAATTATTTCTAAGAAATAATTAGTTCCAAAATAATTGGCTTGATAGC
The DNA here is from genome assembly GCA_018223645.1 of Jasminum sambac. NCBI lineage: Eukaryota > Viridiplantae > Streptophyta > Magnoliopsida > Lamiales > Oleaceae > Jasminum > Jasminum sambac. The sequence continues at coordinate 31,713,926 of CP073647.1, read as the reverse complement.
CATAATTTTAAGAATTATATGAATCAATTTAAAAATATCTTACAATTGAAAAAGATATCTTGGAATTTAAAAGATATAAATATATATTCAATAAATTGATCTTATACATTTATTTTAACATTTTATTTAAAAATTAAATAAATTGTAATTTTTTATCCCATCAAAATTAAATTTTAGTGAAATCACTAATTTTAATTAATTTTCATTCATTAGCTAATTATTATTTTTAAAAATAATAAATTCTTTCTAAAATTAATAAAAGGTCCAAGCTAAGTTTTTAATTTTCATGTTACATATTTATTTTTATTTTTATGTAAAAATTTTATAAATTGTAATTTTTCATCACACAAAAAATTAAATTTTATAGAAATTGCTAATTTTAATTAACTTTTATTCTTTGGCTTATTATTTATAAAAATAATTGATTGTTTCTAAAATTAATTATTGGGTCCAACCTTATTTTTAAATTTTTTAGTATACATTGGGGATTATAGTAGTGAATTTTGTCTCAAACTTGAGCCACAATTGCCAGATTTTTTTAATTTTTGTGTCAAACTTTAATGAATTATAATTTTGTAGTGTAAAATTGAATCTTAGAAATACGATTATTAATTTTAATTATTTTTTGTTTCTTAGTTAATTATTTACAAAAATAATTAATTATTTGCTATCTTTTTTAATTTTAATGTTAAACCTTTATTTGAATTTTTATGCAAAAATTTAATCAATGGTAATTTTTATGGCATAAAAATTAAATCTTAGTAAGCAGTTAATTTTAAATAATTTTATTTTTTAAATACAAAAATTATGAAAAAGCAATCAGTTAAAAAGTCATTCCAATTCTCGAACGCGTTATATTGTTAGATACATAAATATATTTTAATTGAAGATTTGAAAGAAAAAATAGAAAAAAATTGAAATTTTTAATATTTAAAGAAAAATATATAATACTTTTCCCAATAAACTAAATTACAACTAATAATAGCAATAATGAGGTAACAAATTAAATTTGTCATTTGTTATTAAAGTTTGGATGTTAAAGTGCAAAATAATGAAATAAATTATTATATTTGAATTTTCTTGAAACATCAATTTAGTGTCGTAATAAATTATCAAAATTCTTTAATCTTATTACATCGATGAATTATTAATCTATATTAATATCAATTTATATTTAAGTTGGGTACTAATTTATATATTTGGGCTAAATTTTAATTTTTTTAAAAAATAAAAATTTATATATTGATAATATCTTGTTTTAAAACTTTACATTAGTCAGCGAAAATAGAATCACAAATTATTATATTTTATACGTAGAAAATAAAAAAAAAAAGAGAGAAATGATAAAGAGAATATTTAGATATTATGAGATGGGGTAAAGTAGGGTAGAAATAATAAAATAAAATCTCTATACATTAATATTAATATATTAGGGAAAAAAATAAAAGAGAGTTGTATATGGATTAGGAAAGAAAAAATAAAAAGGGAGTTTATTTTAAGCGGAAAAAGGATTTACGACAATAAAAAATATAATAAGAAAAAAACCTCATTTTCTATATATATAAATTATTCTATATATAGATAGAAGTTTATATTGGGAAAATTCAATAGGCGGGAAAAATTAGAAATTTGTTTTGGGGGGAAAAAAGGCTGTTTTTCTTTATATATAGATACATTTAAAATAATTATTTTTACACACTCAGGTTAGCGACAAAGTTACAATTCCGAGCAAACGTTCGAATTTCATTACATATATGTTTGAGAATATTTAGATTTCTATTTTCATTTATTTTTATATTCTTTTAGAAGAAGAATCTTCTAGTAAAAAATCTCTAACAGTCTCTCTATTTTCAAAAAGTATATTCTATTAAATAAAGAGCATATTTAAATTTAAAGTGTAAAAAATTTTAAATGTTCCAACAAACTCTCTAATTTTAACTCTTTATTTTACTCTTTTAAAAAGAATTATTGTTTTATCTCAATTTTAATTAATAATAATATTTTTAAGTATTAATGACCAATAGAATTAATTGTGGATTACGTTATTAGAGATGTAGGATCTTAAAACTTGTAGTCATTCAATTATAAAGAATGAGTTTGATTCTCCAAATTTGGAGAATCAAACTCACTCTCTAAATTAAATTATTAATTTAAAGAGCTTGTTGAAGTAAATTTTAGAACTCAACCCTTTAAATTATAAAAAATCTTATGTTTGAATAGCTTGTTGGAGATGCTCCAATACATATCAAAAGTATTCAAAACTGTCATTTAAACGCTCCGTGAAGAACCACCACTTGAGTTCCCTTGCATTCCCTCACGGTATAAATGAACAACACAACAGATGACAACTTCACAAACACAAAACTCCACTAAACCTAAACCAAGACAAACAAATGCAAACCAAGAAACAAGATCAATTCAATTCCCAGCCTAATTTTGTAAGCAGCAGACCGTTCGACTCGCACGTCATCCACCACGGGACCACACAGAGAGCTCATGTCATCAGTTCTCGTGTTGTAATAAACACTATAGAAAGCAATACGCGTCCACGCTGCCCTGGCCGTAAAGTTCAAATTAGAAGCCTGAAATGTAGAATTCGAGTTTGGAGTATAATGTACGTTTTTCGCTTGGTCACCGGCAAATGCCATGATGGCTAGTGGCCGCTTACATGCATCACCGGCGTGACCCAATGAAAAGGTCATCATGTAAGGCTTGTTTGGCTTCGTTTCCACCATTTGGGAGATAATGCCTTCCTTACCGGAGAGAAGTTCAATTGCCCGTTTGCCTCCAGGAACTGAGAAATGGTATGAGTCTATATATCGGACTGCTCGGTTTGATTCGACTATCCAGCCTGGCATTGATGATGTCTTGTCATCGAGGTTGGTTGGAAGAAGAACGCCAAGAGAAGCGTTTCTGAACATCCACGGGCCTTCCTCAAAATCACCATTGATGACCGCATCTTCTGGATAAATGCAAAATTCAAGAAATTCTTAGCAACTCAAAATCCAAAACCCTTTTTTGGAAGAAAAAGTGATTTTTTTGAAAGAGCTCTCTTGATCTAGTGCAAGCAGCTGATGTAGCAAGTTCAAATCATACCACATCAGCTGTTTAAACAAGACCTAATGCAAGCAGCTTGCACCAGATCACAAAGGTGAAAATATGATTTCATTTCAAGTTGTGTCAGACATGCAGTAAGTCAGTTCATCTGATGTGGCAAACACTAACTTTTGAGTTTCTTTGGAACGTAGATCTTCTTGATAGCAATAGCGTCAATGATCGGTCCACACGTGGGGTCATCTTCCATTCCAGGATTTCTAAACACCACTTGGACATCTTCCTCCTCGGCCTGAAAGGCCCACGCATATGAATCCCATCCTTGAACATTATACAAAGTCTGCAAATCAATGGTCTGAGAAGCTGGCGGAACTGAAACATTCAATGATTCTAACTGAGCACACGTGCGGGCCGCACTGAACGCAATGGAGTAAAGTGAGCCCTTCTCGACTGTCAATTCTTGACTGATCTCAGCATCATTGCCAAGCCGCACGGCATGCTTACCCTGTGGGATGATGAGGATCATCCCGCCCTGTTTTTGGCCTGACTCTACTAGCTCAACTGATCCATTGGATTTCCAGCCGGGAATTGTGGGAGGTCCATCGAAGAATTTGGCCTCTGAAGAGAAGCCTCCGGATGGAGCAGTCTCAAAATCGCCATTCACAAGTAAGCCTGAAATGATTGTATTGGATTGACAAGATAATAAGTCCGTAGAAATAGTAGCTCTTGTAGGACTCCAATTGGGAGGGAAACAACAGTAACTCCAAACCTTGTATGAAACAAATTACAAGAAAAAATTACTGTATAAGAAAAACAAATGTTGTATGTGGACTAATGATTAAAGTAATGTTGGAGAAAAGTGTTGTTAAGCTCTTTATTGGACTTCATTTACAGTGGTAAAAGGGTATTCAGATAAACAAAATGCTAAAAATTGGTGGGCCAGGTATGTTGAATTCCTGAAGAACAATGATTACAATATTCAAACTTTGATCTCGAAGAAGGAAAAGAAGAAGAAAATACCCACGTTCTTACATAATTGCTCATTAATGATGTCAATGTCACGACTTTAATGGTCAGTTTTAAGGATAATTGATATCAAATGTTGTTGTAACAGTAAGGTTATTTTGCACAGAGAGTACAGGCCCTAGTAGTCATAAACTTGCAGAAATTATTTGCTTACAAGTCATAAGTCATAACCAAGGAAGCAATAGCTTGAAGTGCAAATTAACCCCAAAACCCTACTTTCAAGACTCAAACCAAATTTCTGGATAAGAAACAGATGATGTCGTTGAGCATTGAGGTAAAAACTAAAGATCCATGAAGATAAAACTCCGTAAGATCCCAAATAAATTAAGTGTTAAGAAATACACAAGAAATACGAGCAAAATTACCAAATAGTTGAAAGGTAAAATGGGATGTAAGAACAGTGACAGAACTTACCATCTTCAACTGGCGCAGAAGCTGAGCAAGCCAGGAGAATGGCAAACACTGAAACCCATTTGCATTTTCTTGAACAAAAACACATTTTTACTGCCAACAACTATTCACGGGGAGGGAGAGAGAGAGAGAGAGAGCACGGGATTGGGATGCACTGTAAAAAACAGGGCGATGAGAAGGAAAAAGACAGAGATAAGTGTCCTTTTATCCAGGATTCCAGGTCTTTGCTCTTTTCAATCATGTACATTCTGTTAAGCCAAAATTTCACTGTTAGTCCTCGATCTATTATTCCAGTTACAAGCTAATCTCCAAACCTTTGTTAAATGAAGGACAAATTCACCCACAACGTGCCCGTAGGACATGAGTAATGTCATTCTAATACAACAATTGATGTATATGTTGACATAATACATATGCACTAAAATCTCATTATTCACACATCATATCATCTTCAAAATTAATAACTCATTGTTGCATAAATTTAGTTGGTAGATAACAGAAATCAAATTTCATTGTCATAATATAGATAAAAATATGAAACATACGGCAAGTTATATGAGTGCAAAAAATGGTTGCCACTTGCGAGTCTCTTCGAGCTGAAAAAGGCAAAGCATCACGTTTATGTGAGATTGATTTGATCTGTTTGGACATTAATGTGGTCTCTACATTCATGCATTGCACCTGAATGATATTTTAGTCACCACACAATTCAAGACAATTTTAGGGGTCATTTTGTTTATTTTCTATTTTCTGTTTTCATTTTTGAAAATGTTTTGGTGTTCTCTGTTTTCAATTTTTGTTTTGAGAAAATTGAAAATGCGTTTGGTTTGTTGTTTTAAAAAATTATTTTTGAGAAGGGAAAATAGAAAATGTGTTTAGTTTATACTTTTAGAAAAATACAATTTCGTATAATAAAATTTACAAAAGGGCCCTCAAACTTTTCCAAAATTTCAAACAAGCCCTCATCTTTGCTTACCCTACCCCCACCCCCTGCAACCCCACCGCCGGCTTCTCCAAGGTGGAGAACCACCTTCGCTGGTGGTTCTCGTCGAGAACCACCAGTGAAGGTGGTTCTCCACCACCTGCGAGGTGGAGAACCACCATCGCAGGTGATTCTCGACCTCAGGTGGTTCGCCGAGGTGGAGAACCACCAGATCTGGTGGTCAAACCACTAGATCTGGTGGTTTGACTTTTCCGGCGATGGTTGGCGGTGGTTGGCGGTGATCGGGGATTGAAACGTACAAAAAATAAAATTTGGGATTGAAATATAATAAATGTAAAATTCCAAAAACGCGTTTTCCTTGTTTTCAACATTTAACACTGAAAACGCCGAAAACGTTAAAAAGACGTTTTCGTATTTCCTGTACAAATGTTGAAAACGTTTTCGAAAATGGATTTTTGAAAACAATGAACAGAACGAGTTTTCAACATTTTCGAAAACAGAAAACGGCAAAGAGAACGCCCCCTTCCATTTTTCAATACTAGTTATTTACGAGACCAGATAGGGTGAGCATTTATTTCTATAACAGAGAAGATACGAAGGCATGAAGAGTAGCAGAATCCTACTTACCATATTGACGCATTCCTTTATGCCTTGTGAGGTCTCAAAATGCTCTGAATGAGACAACAAATTCAAAAGAACTGCATCTTATACAGATCCATTAAATGGCTCTCTAAGGGTACCAATTATACCCGAAAACTGGTATTATCAATTACATTGTTGCCATAACACAACTGCATTATACAGATAAAATTCTATCCAATCGAATAACTCATCAGTTTCTGTCGTGAAAACTGTTGTACAAAATTTCAACAATATGTTGGCAATGGTGATCAAGAATCTAAAGGTAAATTTCCACCCATTAGTGTCTACAAAACCAATGAAGGGCTGCCGAAGAACGAAGGAATTGAGTCACCTTTGAACCGCCTTCCACAATCTGCCAGTGCTTCAGTGAAGAGTACTTGTAATTTATACTATAACTCAATCTTACTCGTCCAAATTGACCATTCAAAGTCTGTATTTTTAGCTCTAAAATTGTTATCTTTGTGGGAGCTTCACTGCTTTCTACTGCCGCCTTGAATAGGAATCGGATGAGCTTCACTGTTAAATACATACTCATCCAAAGGAATGACATTGGTGTCTCCAAACAATAAATACAAATATTTTAGAGTTTCGCCCAAGAAAAAGGTCTCCATCTTGTCTCTTCTTTGTGGAGGGAGTTTAGTAACATCGTCCAGTGAACTGTAACCTCCAGAATCTACCTTTGTATACTTCTCAAATGCCTCAAAGATTTGCCAACCCCACTCGCGATATCTGCATAGGAAATTGCAAGAGTTGAACACAATTGTAAAATCAAACCAAGACAAGGGGCACTCTTTTACGTTTGGCTAAGATCTGTCTAGTATAAGTTCAATATACTTGACAAAGGTGTGAGGCAAATATCTCACATTTATCTCTGGGACATACTCAAGGAAGAACTAGTTAGCCTAGATGAAAAAAAGATACTGGGACATACTTTAGATCTTCTGTGATGCGGAACAAGACGAACAATGATTCAACAGTTTCGGGACGCAAAAGATTGTGACGATCAGCAGGTTTTATTATTATGTCATTCGCATATTTAGAATCCTTGTTTCCACCACCATGACCAATTTCACCTTCTCCCTGTAAACAGTAAAATCAAATAATTTAGGTAACAATTAGTAGCATTACAAGAATATAAAAATAACTAATGATAATTTCTACCAATCCTTGATGTTTCAGACTTTACTACATAATCGGAATTCTACTAGGCATTGGCATGAAAGATGCAAAGATTGACGAAAAAATTCACCTCCATGTTGAAGTATGCAATTTCAGGAGCAAGGCCGGTAGAAGTTACTGAATACATCTCAAAACAGGTCTTAGCCAGATCTTCTGCAAGCTTCAAAGTTTCAAGATCTTCAAAAGAGAGCGAGTTTTCTCTCATAGCCTTCTCCTTCGTGATGCCCTTTGTGGCACCAACTGCAAGAGTCCCAGGTAGGAAACATACCTGTGTGATAGCGAAGTACATAGAACCAAAATAAACATAAACCCCTGATAGTGCAAGCGGGGAACTTGTGTTCCTCATTTGGGACAAGTGGCAGTAAAAGAAGTCGTGCACGCATCAATTACGGAGCAAATCTACGGAAATATTGTGCTTTGGTTTCTACAGTAAGCTTAAATCACCAAAGTGTTTTGAAACAAGAAATGAAAAGGAGAATACTACATACCAAGTGATCCATTTTTGGACTGAAAGAACCTTGGTGCCCATAAGGCAATTCTCCCACAAAAACCAATCCGTTAGGCACTGACTTCCGCACAAGAAGGTGCTTTACTCCTTTAATTGACTCCTCATACATATTGTGCAAGTATGTCCAATTACTTCCTCGATTCTGAAGCCAGACTTTTATGAGGTACTCATAGTAGCTATCACCGCGAGATCCAAGTCTAATATTCTCTCCACTAAAGTCACCAGAATGAGGGCTGGAATCACGACAAGTAGAATTCAGTAAATAATCTCTGACATAATGACATTAGCAAAGTCTTTCTATACTGAATAACCTTTCCTGCATATATAGGACATCAAGGAGGGGTATTTAAAGATGCTCATGATAGCAGAAAAATGTTTATAAGGAGGATGGATGAGATAAAATGGCCTCAACATACAGTTTCTCTAGTTTGTGCCACATCTTTTTGCATCCAACACCCATACCAAATGCAAGCTAACAATACTTGATAAAAGGACCGACATGCAGGCTAAAGTGAAAACAACAGAAATCCTCAATGCATGCTATTTGAGTGATATGGAAAAAAGCCCCCCTCCTTCTAGGTAATTAGTACGCATAACAGCTGGAAGGATGAAGAATGATGAATTTGTCCTTACCTTATGTATATAGGCACCAGCCCCTCCACCTTTGGCAGAGTCTTCAGATGTTCCAAGACCTTCATAGATTCCAAACTATACTTCGGATCACCAGTTAGAGAACTGAGATAATTGAACTCAAGCTGTAAAGTAGCAACTTCAGCAGTGCTACTCAAGCCATCAGGAGCGGGATGAGCAGAGCGATCACGTAGAACCACATCGCTGAAGGGAATACCAGAAGGACTTGATGTAAAGGCAACTAAAAGATGATCAGCCAATTTCCTAGCATTTTCCAGATAGACAACTGGTTTGGTTCGATTTTGCAAAGCGCTACTACTTTGTTCACTGCTACTTAAATGATAAGCACTCAATAGACCCCCCACAACGCGTATGGTAGTTTCAAATAAATTTACTTGGCCCTTGCCATCAATCCTTTCTGGAAGATTCTTTTCAATCCACGAGCCTGCTTCTTGGACAACTTCGTCAGCTCCCATTATCATGGCAGTGTCAAGAGCATCTATTATAGTGGCTCCTAGTCCCCCTAAGCCATCAACTCCTCTGTGACTCAGAGGCATAAGTTCATCATAACCCATTGCATAATTTTTATAGCCAGACCATGCATGGATAAAGGCCTCTTTCACCTTTTGTTGCCTGGCTTTCCAGTCGACTCCCACATTTAAGTTGCCAAAGTTATGAATTGATCTATTCCTACTGGCAATTTCGTCTGGCGTTAACATTGGGGGAAGCCTTGGCGGCTTTCTCCACATTCTTCTTAATCTACCACTTCCATCCGCGATCAGCTTTTCTCCCTCCTGGTGCCCAACGCTTTTAGATGTGCCATCAGTGGAAGGATGAATAGCACTCACATGTGTCAGCATGAGATATGCTACACCACAAATCATTAGTAACATGAGAAACTTTCCCGTGCTACATTTTACACATTCACGTTTGAGATTGCTAGTTAACATATTCTGAGTGATTACCTGGAGAAATTAACAGAAAGTGAGCGGTGAAATTAACGAAAAAATACAGCATCGGAAGTGACAATTAGAATAAATATGAAACCTCATCAAATAATTACTTCACAGACTACTTGTACATCTGATACTTTGTCTAAGTCATGTATCTGTTGTAATATCATTCTCTGTTCAGTGTCTTTCATTAATTTAAAATCTTGCACCCAAAAGTCATTCAAAAGCACCTGAAAACTCTTTTCATGAAGTTCTAGAGAGACATGTCTACATCTTAAAATCTAAATAAAGTTGTTACTAGATCATACATATTGTGAAAAAATAGCTTAAAGCAATATTTTTTTGCAAAACTGACTTCGAGACTTAATGGATCACTCCGAGACTTAATGCATCACTTAAGAATCAAAACCTTTCTCTCGAGCTATAACACATAACACATAGCACAGTGAATTGGTTTCAACTCGACCCGGACATTTCCATTCGGTTGAAAAAAAAATTACCATAATCCATAAATCAATGGTCCACAACGCAAATTCCCCTACGAAGGAATCAATGAGCAACCGAATCAGAAGCTCAACGGAAAAGGATTCAAACAGCAACAAATCAGTAAAAGATCGGACGAACTGAAAACGCAAAAGAAAATACGAACAGTGAGATCTAAAAGTTTCAATTAAGGACCTTGAAGAAGGATCGCTGGCGAAACTTAGCGTTGTCGTAGTGTACATCTTTCATTGAATAGGGTAAAGATTTCGACATCTCTCTTCTGATCCAATTTCAGCTATTGAAATCCGAAATTAAATTATACGGTATCTCTGTGCTTCCCTCTAACTGGATGATTGTGCGAAAATAGAGGAAAGAATTTGATCACTACACGGAATCTACTTGGAATTGCGAGAATTCAGAGGCAACGCAAGTTCTGATTTGTGTTCAGGACAGGAAAGCGTGCCCCTCTCTGTCAGCGAAGACAAGATAATCTCTCTAATCAAGGGGATTAGTTCTTCCGGTTCGAACTTTGGATGTTAATTAAGGAGAAAATGTCTTCTAAAGTCAACAGCCTAATTCACGCGTGAAGCGCGTGCGGAAAAACTCAAAAGGCAAAAACAAACCAGAGTTTAAAAAACTGAAGGGCAAAAATTTATTTTAATGTAGAAGAATACGAAACATCTTTGGAAAAACCTTTTACCAATGGAGCTAAATTTGGTCCTATTTTGTATCGAATCTACTCTTAAGAGGATTGATATATTATCAGTATTGGGATAATTTTATTATCCTGACTTGAGCTCCATATGACATGTTGGGTGGCGTGTCTCATTAATACTGAAACAATAAAATAGATTTTTCTTACATTATTATTCATATTTTAAAAGAATCCACTTTTAGAGTTTTTTTTCCCCATTTTTACCTTTTTCACCCCTAAAAATGACATTATTCCCATCTATTTTCCCTTGCATTATTTGGTGAAATTTATACAAATATGAAAAAACCTATATTTGCGTTTTTAGTCCCAACATTAATAAGAGAATCTCCGATGTTAAAATCTTGCTGGTGCAAAAAAAAAAAAAAAAAAAAAGCCTAAAAGTCTTGTTGACACAAAAAAATATGAGTCCCATTTTTTCTATCTTTTCTCATTTTTTACTTACCTTTTTTATCGCTTTTCATATGATGTCCAATAATATTAACTAGTATTTTCTCCCGTGCATTGCACGGGGAGATTTATGGTCAAGTTATAATTTAAAATATGTGTATAATAAAACTTATAATAACATATTTTCCTTTTTTTTATGGTAAATAGCATAAGAAATAAAATAATAAAATCAAGAACTGGATCAAAAATAATGTGTGATATAACATCTTTAAGGGAGATGACGAAGTTATATAAAAACACATTCGGTCAAAAAAGTATAAAAACACATTATTTCATCCCCGTTTGGTTATAAATTTTTTCTTGATTTTGCGTGATTTAATGGGAAAGATATGGATGAGAGATTTAAAAAGATCACACACGATAATAACACGGATTGGAAGGATAATGAGTGATTCTATCAAAAGATCAATAGTGATATTAACGGGAGATTATGCATGGGTTGAAAATTAGGTATTTGTGTTTGAGTGGGAAATATAAATAAAATATTATTTTTTAATTCTGAAAATTATAAAATTGAGCGGGAAACTAATCTCATTTTATTAATATATATATAGATTAGGGAAATTTATAAAATACACCCTATATTAATAACATGTTTACAATTTGCATACCAAGTTGTTAGAAATAACAACCTCCATATCGTATTTCATTTAATATTAACAAAACACACCCTTTACTGAAGAAAATTGGAAAAAAATAAAATATTATTTATTTAGACCAAATTACCGTTGCTTGTGACTAACAAATGACTCGTCATAGATTATATTATATAACACTTTACATACCGTTTTATTATTCTTCAAAATATTAATTAAGGAATTTATGGGAAAAAAAACTATGGCGTATCTATAATTTACATATGAAATAACCTATATGCAACATATTATATTTTATTTTATGGAAACTAAAAACACATTTGGCCTAAAAAATAGAAAAAATCATAAAATTGCTTTAAATAAATTGGAGAGTCTAAAATACCCTTCAATAAAAATAATAAATTGCACCTTTTTTAAAATAATAAAAAATATTTTGGAATAAAAGCGATAAAAAAATATTATTTGATAAAATAAGTGTTGATTAATATTTTGAAGAATACTAATATGTAAAGTGTTATATAAAAAAACAGATGGGGTGTAATTTGTTAATCACAAAAAAGGTAATTTCGTCTTGATGAGTTTTTTTTTTTTCAAAATTTTGTTCAATATAAGATGTGCTTTGTTAAGACTAAATGAAATGCAATACATAAAATGTAATTTTTTAAAAATGCGGTATGTATATTATAAATACACTATAAACAGAATGTGTATTTTGTAAATTTTCCTATTAATTAGAACTTCTTAAACTGTGTGAAAGACAAAGTGGGCCTATCTTTATGGAGCGTGGAGAGTATTATTATTTCCTCCGTCCCAAAATAATATGCCTAGTTTGACTTTTATAGAAATTAAGAAAATTGTAATAAATATTGTTAGAAAAATAAATTTTAGTATAGATTTTCAAATATAGTCCTCCATTAAATAATGATAATATGTTCTTGTTAATAATGATGTACATTAAATACAAGTATAATCGAAAAAGTGAAGAAATTAAATAGATATAAATAGAAAATAACATATATTTTGAGACGGATTAAAAAGAAAAATTGGACTATCTTTATAGGATGGAAAAGTATTATTTTTAAAATTATTTCAATCTCTCTTCTTTTCCCTTTTTTTCTCAAATTTCTATCTTTTAACACTCAATTAAAATAATATTTTCCTCATTTTTCTCTACTTTTCTCTCATATATCACTACACACACAAAACCCTCAATGCTCATTTCCATTGAAGCTGGTATGATAAAAAAAAATTAAAAAAAAATAAATAAATAACACATTTATGGTTAAAAATAACTAGTATACCATTGTTAGGGGATGGAATTTGACTGCGGAAGAAAAAGCTTACCTAGTAGTCTATTGTGACAGAGGCAAAGACAAAGATGTGTTGAGGAGAATTGGAAACTGCACCAATGATTTCGTTGGAAAATTGAAAGGATTTGGTAAATTTTTGAAGAGTTTTTACTTCTGGGGACAGACGTATGTTTTTCTTTTTGCTTGTGGAGGAAATTTTCTTATGGTCGGTGATAAATTTTTCTCAGAAAAATGAAAAAGTAATCTTATTCTATAATGTTATGTTATAGTTATCGGTTGCCAATAAAATTGGGCCCTTCTACTTTGGGCCTCTTTTACTAGGCTTAATCAATTGGGTTTTTTACACTAATATAAGATTTTAGATTTAATATTTCACAAATAAGGGATAATAAAGTTAATTGCGCTTAAGGCAAACATTAAGGTGTAATTACAAAAATAGGGTAAAATTGGGTCGGCGGTCAACAATTAGTTCAGCTAGATAAATAAGAGGAGAAGAGACACAATGCTAAGAAAGTGTGATGATTTGGTGCAATTGGCTAGAGGTTGCAATTGCACTGAGTCGGTTCCTGGTTTGATTATGAGTAAGCGTGTGTGACTTTTTTAAATTTTAATTATTTTCTTTTTCCTTTTTACATATAATTCTTTTTTTGTATATGTTGTTGTTTTCATTTCAAATATTTTTTCCTAATTCTTCTTATAGTTTCATAGATTAACCTTAATTTAATTAATTGATTAGTTTACATAATGTAATTTTTAATTTTAATTTTTTATTTTTTATATAATTCCTAATAAATTTTTCATTTTCATTTTAAATATATTTTTTTTCATTTTGTCGTATAATTTTGCAACTTGGCCCTTTATTCTAATTAATATACACTGCATACTCTGTGTAATTTCTTGCACACTGTGAAATGTATTACAATATAATTACATAGTTGTGTAATGCATTAATTTTCAATTTAATTTTTTCTTATAATTATTCATTCATTTTTTTATTTTTTCTTATAATTTCGTAGTTTAATCATTTAATTTAATTAATAAAGGTGCTGTATATGTTAGCACACTTTGTTTGACCAAATTCAACAGTGCTAATTGATTTCCACCCCTAAATAATAAAAACTCAATTTTGATTATTACAGAACCATTACACATCCATCACACAAATATTATACATTTATTACACACTTTGTTTGATTTCACACACACAATGCACACTTTTCGTAATATATTACACACGTAATACACACTTTGTGTAAATTCGGACACTCATTGCACACTTTGTGTAATATATTACACATTTTTTGTAATATCCCACACTTATTGCACACACATTGCACACTTTGTGTAATGCGTTACATACTCATTACGCACTTTGTGTAATTTTACACACTTATTACATAGTCATTGCACACTTTGTGTAATATACTACACAATTGTTATACACTATAATATTATATACACATTACACATTCTTTGTAATGAATTGACAATTGAGAGATGGCAATTCAAGTATTCAACTCCAAACATCGACCTTATGAAAATAACATGATTTTGTTATTTCCATTTTAAAAGCCTTTTAAAATTTTTTATTATAATTTTGCAACTTGGACCTCTAATTTAATTAATATACATTACACACTCTTACAACGCCATTACACATTCTGTGCAATGTATTATACACTGTGTCAGTGGCGTAGCCAGATTTTTAGGTTCGGGGGGGCAAAATCCAAGTATGATGGGTGGGCTTGCGCGTTCCGGGGCAGCGCCGCCCCCCAAAATTTTTTTATACAAATATAGGATATTATAAAGTGTAATTTACTTATTAAATATTGTCACCGTATACAAATTACACCAAATTAATGTTAAATTTAGTACGTCTATGTATATCAAAAAATTTTTTTTATACATATTATAATGTGCTTTTATAATTTGGTAAATGAAACAAAGCGATTATTGCATAAATTTATGTATAAAAAGTTATATTTCTTTTCCTTGATTTTAAATTCTAATTAGTTATAATGTTATATTATAGTTGAAATTATTTGCGATTAACAAAAATTAAATTACCTAAATTAGAATTAAAATAATAAATATGAGATGATAAGAATTGGAAAAGTATTGTTAAATATAAGATTTGAGAGAGAGAAAGATTTTTGTATTAAAAATTAATGATAAAAGATTTGCAAAAGAGTGGAGGAGAGAGATTGTTTCTTTTGAAAAATAATAGCACAAAACTTGCCCATGAGAGGAGTTGAACTTGGGCCTACCTACACTCCCGCTCTCCTACACACTACTTCGTGCACACTCTCGTGCACACTAATTCGTGCGGGGCATATAACCCCCCGCCATCAGGGGGTGTAGTTATGTATTAGTCATCTCACTTATCGTAGGTTCCAAAAAAAAATTAAAAAAATTAAAAACACGGGCGACGTGGCACTCCCATGGAGCGCCACGTCGCCCCGTGTGCACGTTCCCCTGCACACTAGTGTGCAGGGGAGCACCAGCGGGCCTACCTATCCAACTGGAATAACAAACACACGCTTCACCATTCCAGTGATTAAAGCTTATGTGTTGAGCATGCACTTTAAGTTTATATATTTTATTTTCTGAAAATGTCGCAGGGGCGAGCCTTCAAACAACCGCCAACGTCGGGGGGGCGACCGCCACCCCCAGTCCCCCTGTAGCTCCGCCAGTGCACTGTGGTGAAATCCCTCATACACTTGGTGTGATGTTACAATACCATTATAGACTCTATGTTTGCACACTTTGTTTAACACCCGGTGAGATTAAAAATTGAGAAAATATATTTAAAAAAGGTTCTCAGTGTTATAAAAGTATAGAAACAATAGAGAGAATTTATAGCGAATGAATTCTAAGGAATTCACAGGAATGAATTTCATTAATAACTGAAGCCCTATTTATAGGAAAACTTCGAATGGCATAATCGTAATTATATAATTTCATCAAGGGTATAATAGTTATTCACACCAATAAAATATTATAAAGAATTCCCTCGGGTGCCTTGCTTCCTATATTATATTCATAACACTTAGTTGCACTTTTCTAATGGCCATTCTCGTCCCTCAAATTCTCAAACAAGATATACAAGACTGGTTATAACTAAAAATGAAACACAGAACCATAATCCATATCAATAATTATGTTCTCATGTTTTCCATATATCGATCGAACTATGTATTTTGTGGCTATTGTGGAACAAATTGATCACAATAAACGCCTTGTGCACAAAAATCGTGAATCGAATTGCAGGGACTCTAGAGACACACCCGATCACTACTTTCCCATTCTAAAACCTCAGAGCACTGTCACTATTCGTTCTCCAAATCCCCTCCATCTCTCTCTCTTTCTCGCGCACACACACATACACCCACCCACCCACCCACTCTCTCTCGCTCTCTCTCACACACACACAGAGAGAGCAATACATGCGCTCATACATGAACCAAGGCATGGAGGTGTAAGGTGTTTCTACCAATAACATGATATAAAATTGGTTATCTATCTTTTATTGAAGAATGAAGTCGGTTAAAGCCACATTTAAAAAAAAAAATTAAAGTTGAAAAGTCAAAATTTGTAGGCTTTGAACCGCCATAGTCCACCGCCTTTAACATCTATAAAAAGGCATGGTTTGTTCATGTAATGTAATCCATTCTTCATTTGTAATCCCATGCTTAGAGTTACAAGTGGGTTGTAATTCCATGAGTAGAGTTACAAATCCTCTGTAATTCACAATTGGGAGATAGAGAGAGAGAGAGGTTTTGAGAGCTAGAGAGAAAAGTTGTGAGATTTCTCCTAGTATTTCGTGTTCTTTCCTTTATCGAAGAGAGAGTGTTTTCTCCTATTCTAAGAGAGAGGTTATCGTCAATTGTGCTCTCCTTATATTAGAGAGAAGTTGTTGTAATCCTTTTGCTATAGTGAAATCCTTCTACAGTTTGCCCGTGGTTTTTACCCCGAATTAATTTGGGGGTTTTCCACGTTAAATCTGGTATTTCTCGTTTATCTCATTTCTACTTCAGTTGCAAGTTTATCTCCGGTTCCACAACAACGATCCTAACAAGTGGTATCAGAGCACCAGGTTTGTAGCCGGTTGTTGTGTTACAATCAGATCCTGTTAGTGGAAAGGAGATATTTATAAAGATGGCGACGAAGTACGAAATAGAGAAGTTCAATGGGAATAATTTCTCATTGTGGAAAATGAGAATAAAAGCAGTATTGAGAAAAGATAACTGCTTGGCGGCAATTGAAGAAAGGCCCGACGATATCACTGATGATAAATGGAGCGAGATGGATGGCAATGCTATTGCTAATCTACATCTAGCGCTAGCCGATGGAGTATTGTCAAGTGTATCGGAGAAAAAGACGGCAAAAGAGATTTGGGACACTCTCACAAAGTTATACGAAGCCAAATCACTACACAACAAGATCTTCTTGAAGAGAAGGTTATACACCCTTCGGATGATGGAATCAACTTCAGGTGAGGACCACATCAACACCACGAATACTCTATTTTCACAGCTTTCAACAATGGGGCATAATATAGAGACAGGTGAACGTGCTGAAATTCTACTTCAGAGTCTACCTGATTCGTATGATCAACTCATCATCAACTTAACAAACAATATAGAGATACTAGTCTTTGATGATATTGCAGTGCGGTTCTTGAAGAAGAAAGTCGGTAAAAAGTAAAGAAGATAGACTAGGAAACGCACAACAGTCAAGCTTTAACGATGGTGAGAGGTAGATCAACTAACGTAGCCCCAAGTGGGAGTCAAAATCTGGAGTAGATCAAAGTCAAGAAGTAAGAAAATGTCAAGTGTCATCACCGTGGCGGTGAAAGGGCACTACAAGAAGGAGTGTTGGTATCTCAAGAAGAGTGAAGAAACCAAAGGGAAAGGTACCGAGACATCAAAAGCTCGTGGTTGTGTAGCGAGTACTTTGGATGAGGGCGAAATATTATACAAATAAGCAACAACGATTGTTGAAGGCGTAAGACGGTTCACCGATGTGTGGCTTATGGATTCAGGAGCTACATGGCATATGACCCCTAGGAGAGAATGGTTCCACCAATACGAACCTATCTCAGGAGGATCTGTGTTTATGGGTGACGATCATGCCTTGGAGATTGCCGGTATTGGTACCATCAAATTGGTGATGTATGATGCAGTTCGCACCATCCAGGAGGTACGGCATGTGAAAGGCTTGAAGAAAAATCTATTGTCATTGGGACAATTAGATAGTATCGTGCAAAGACCCATGTTCGAGATGGGATCATGAAGATCGTTAAAGGCGCTTGTGGTGATGAAAGCGTAAAAGATAGCAAAGAACTGTACATGCTTAAAGGTGAAACACAACAAGAAGGAGAAGCGTCAACTGCGATGGTGAATTCGGGAGAAGACGTGACGATGATGTGGCATCGTAAACTTGGCCACATGTCTGAACGGGGTTTGAAGATTCTCTCAGAAAGAAAGCTTCTTCCAGGGCTCAAAAAGGTATCTTTACCATTTTGTGAGCATTGTGTTACTAGTAAGCAAAGATGCAGATTGAAGTTCAAAGAATTGACCGCTAGAAGTAAAGCTATACTTGAGTTGGTTCACTCGACGCTTGGCAAGCACCTGCTATGTCCCTAGGAGGTGCGAGATACTTTGTATCATTTATTGACGATTACTCCAGGAGATGTTGGGTGTATCCAATTAGAAAGAAGTCAGATGTGTTTGAAGTTTTCAAAATCTTCAAAGCGCGAGTTGAACTTGAATCTGAGAAGAAGATCAAGTGTTTGAGGACAGATAATGGAGGAGAATATACTGGCGATGAATTTGATAGCTTCTGCAAACAAGAAGGTATCAAAAGACAATTCATGGTGGCACACACTCCACAACAAAATGGAGTAGCAGAGCGGATGAACAGAACCTTGTTAGAAAGGACAAGAGCGATGTTGAGAACTGCAGGGTTGGCCAAATCGTTCGGGTCAAGGCTCAAGACCGTCTGTTATGTGATCAATCGGTCACCATCAACCGCAATTGATCTGAAGACTCCGATGGAGATGTGGACTGGTAAGCCAGCTGATTATTCTCGCTTACATACATTTGGAAGTCCTGTATATGCTATGTACAACGCCCAAGAAACATCGAAACTGGATCCGAAATCTAGAAGGTGCATTTTCTTGGGGTATGCTGATGGTGTTAAGGGGTATCGCCTGTGGGATCCCACTGCCCACAAGGTAATAATCAGCAGAGACGTTGTATTTGCAGAAGATAAAGTACAAAGTGATAATAGCACTTCTGAGAAGAAACCAGAGACTACTGTTGTTCAAGTTGAAGATCAACAAGAACAAGAAGTTCTAGATTCTTCTGAAGCAGTACCAGAGCACGAAGAGCAAGAGCAAGCTGAGTTTGCGACTCCACAAGTTAGACGGTCAACACGGGAGAGGAGAGAACCAGCTTGGCACTCAGATTATATTATGGAGGGTAATGTCGCATACTGTCTCTTAACAGAGGATGGGGAGCCATCGACTTTCATTGAGGCTATACAGAGTCAAGATGCTTCTCTGTGGATGACAGCAATGCAAGAAGAAATGGAAGCTCTTCATAAAAATAAAACTTGGGATCTTGTTCCACTACCACATGGAAGGAAAGCCATTGGAAATAAATGGGTCTATAAGATCAAACGAGATGGTAATGACCAAGTGGAGCGGTATCGTGCTAGATTGGTGGTTAAAGGATTTGCTCGTAAAGAAGGTATTGATTTCAACGAAATATTTTCTCTCGTTGTTCGACCGATTTACGCTCGAGTGGTCTGGCGATGTGTGCTATATTTGACTTGTACTTAGAGCGGTTGGATGTTAAACCGCATTTCTTCATGGTGAACTTGAAGAAGAAATTTATATGCTCCAAATCCAGATGGTTTTGAAGAAAAAGGAAAAGAGAACTTGGTTTGCAAAGTTGAACAAATCTGCATGCGGTCTCAAACGGTAGCCGAGATGTTGGTACAAGAGATTTGATTCCTTCATCATGAGCCTTGGATACAACAGATTGAATGCAGATCCTTGTGTCTATAACAAGAGATTTGGTGATGGTGATTTCATTGTTCTACTGTTGTATGTTGACGACATGTTGGTAGCAGGCCCCAACAAAGATCGTATTACAGAATTGAAGGCTCAATTGGCTAGGGAGTTTGAAATGAAGGATTTGGGACCAGCAAACAAGATTCTAGGAATGCAAATTTACCGAGACAGAAATAGTAGGAAGATTTGGCTTTCTCAGAAGAATTACTTGAAGAAAATCTTGCGACGCTTCAATATGCAAGATTGTAAGCCAATCTCTACCCCTCTTCCTATTAATTTCAAGTTATCCTCAAGTATGAGCCCTAGCAGTGAAGCGGAGACGATGGAGATGTCTCGAGTGCCGTATGCATCAGCAGTGGGTAGTTTAATGTTCGCTATGGTTTGTACCAGACCAGACATTGCACAAGCAGTGGGAGCGGTTAGTCGATACATGGCGAATCCTGGGAGAGAGCATTGGAATACTGTAAAGAGGATCTTGAGATATATCAAGGGTACCTCAGATGCTGCATTATGTTATGGAGGATCAGACTTTATTGTCAGAGGCTATGTTGATTCGGATTATGCAGGTGATCTTGATAAAAGCAAATCCACCACAGGTTATGTGTTTACTCTTGCTGGAGGAGCAGTGAGCTGGGTTTCGAAACTGCAGTCTATCGTGGCTACGTCAACGACGGAGGCAGAATACGTAGCAGCTACACAAGCCAGCAAAGAGGCAATATGGTTGGAAATGTTATTGGAGGAGCTCGGACACAAACAAGAGAAAATTACTCTATTTTGTGATAGTCAGAGCGCTTTGCATCTGGCAAAGAATCCAGCATTTCACTCGAGGACGAAGCACATACGAATTCAATATCACTTTGTTCGTGAAAAGGTGGAAGAAGGAAGTGTGGATATTCAGAAAATCCATACCAAAGACAACCTAGCAGATATATTGACAAAACCAGTCAACAACGACAAGTTTATGTGGTGTCGATCCTCTATTGGCCTAGCAGAAATGTGAGCAGCACGTGAACATGGCAAACGTAGAAAGGGGAGAAGGATTATTACAAATGTGACTTTAAGTGGGAGAATGAAGTCGGTTAAAGCCACATTTTAAAAAAAAAAAAAAATTAAAGTTGAAAAGTCAAAATTTGTAGGCTTTGAACCGCCATAGTCCACCGCCTTTAACATCTATAAAAAGGCATGGTTTGTTCATGTAATGTAATCCATTCTTCATTTGTAATCCCATGCTTAGAGTTACAAGTGGGTTGTAATTCCATGAGTAGAGTTACAAATCCTCTGTAATTCACAATTGGGAGATAGAGAGAGAGAGGTTTTGAGAGCTAGAGAGAAAAGTTGTGAGATTTCTCCTAGTATTTCGTGTTCTTTCCTTTATCGAAGAGAGAGTGTTTTCTCCTATTCTAAGAGAGAGGTTATCGTCAATTGTGCTCTCCTTATATTAGAGAGAAGTTGTTGTAATCCTTTTACTATAGTGAAATCCTTCTACAGTTTGCCCGTGGTTTTTACCCCGAATTAATTTGGGGGTTTTCCACGTTAAATCTGGTATTTCTCGTTTATCTCATTTCTACTTCAGTTGCAAGTTTATCTCCGGTTCCACAACAACGATCCTAACAGAGTGTGCATCAAAGTACACAAAAATGAGCCCACACTTATAATACAAATTACGCAATTAATAACTTAAAGCCATTGGGTTCAAATAATCCTTGCATACATTGGTATTAAAGCCACTCATCCAATATGGTGAGAATGTTTTAAGCCCTTTGTTAATGTCAAAAACTGGTAAAAATGTGTTGATTTTTTTTTTCTTTTTCTTTGATATCTAAGACCTATCGGTTTTGTTTTTCCCTTTGGAAAATTATAAAACTCAAAAGAAGGTAAAAAAAAAAAAAAAAAAACGTGGTCTTAGAGTTCGTACAACACTTCGAGAAACTCGATATGTCCTTTGATGATTTTCTTCATTGTTTTTTGTTTTACTAAAAAATCTTTAGTTTAGGTTTTCTTAAAACACATATAAATCTCCTCTCTTTTTCACCAGATTTTTTTATTAGCTTCTCTAATCTTGCTTCAAAAGTCTGGTCTAAGAAATTTCTTGCGTATTTACCGTGTATTTTCTAGTAAATAGATAATAATATATTTGTCTTTGTGACCATTGAATATTCTTGCTGTGACTTATATCCTGGACCCTTGCATCTGCCATATCTGTCTTAGTGACTATTTCTTCTTTGCACCATGGCTACTACTAAAATTGTGGAAAAGGTGATCGGCAAACTGTGGTGCCAACGTGTTAAGGCCATGTTAATGCAACATAAAATGTGCAAAACGGGCAAAAGCATTAGATGATTCATGGCCTCTAGACACTTAGAAAAAAGGCAGAAAGCGAAACATGGAGGAAATATCCTCGAAAAACTTTCTTCATCTCTCTAATAATGTTATAAGAACTGTAGGTGAAACTAAAGCTGCTTCTGACTTATGAGAAAAAAGATAAAAGGATTCTTATGTTTCAAAAACCATTCCAAACAAGTGTTGTATCTTAAAACATTTCTCCTCTTATAAGATGGCATTAGTGTTTAGTTGCTCACCGTAGGCAACATAAGCCCAAACCCACGCCAACATAGCACAATTTCGTGGTGTCACATCATCGACCAAAATTTTTTTTTTTTATCTACTTTAGGTCAGATGAATAATACATAACTGCCCCTTGATGGCGGGGGGCCCGCTAGACCCTCACGATATTTTTTATTTTTTTTTGGGATTGTGGGCCCCATAAGGTGCCCACAGTGGGCAACAAATCACTACTGTATAAGATGGATCCCTATATTGATCTTGATATAAACTAAGACATTTTTAACAAGTTGTATCGTGACTTAACTAACTGCGAAGAGAAGTTCTTTTGTGGTTCTCTTAAAACTCCATTATTGACAAGCATAGGGATTTAAAGAATGCTTTTTGAGTATGGGAGGGGAGGGAGGCACACCCGTACCATTGATATTATGATGAGTGCTCTTAGGAACAGAGTTTGAGATGAAATCCGTGCTATGAGAGACCTTAACTGGTGACAACCTAATAGTTAAAGGTAAGGGGTCTAGGAAGTCCCATAAGAAGAAAAATAATCTCTCTTACAAAAAGAAACAAGGGGATGGGAAGAACCACCAGAAACCTAGCGGTAAGAAGCAGTACTATCACCATGAGAAAATAGGTCAGTTCATTCATTGAGAATTGTTATGAGAAGATAGCAGAGGATAAGAAGAAAGAAAAAGGAGAGAATGTTGTACTTGCTTGGACTCGGGACCTTTGTTGGCAGTTCGTGCTAACTTGGATCGAAAGAACTAATGTGAATAGACTCGACTCAAATCTGTGCGCGCCTGAATTGGAAAAGCTGATGTGACTTCATTCCAGCTTGTGCAGGCATGGATCAAAAGATCTTACATAGCTGGCCTCGTAGTGCATCAATTATTGACGTGTCCGATCAACCAAAATTTCCAGCGGCACTGATTCGGTACTAGTTGTTGAGAGGAAATTTCCTCCCAACAAGAAACAAACCCGACCCCCCCCCCCCGACCCACAACAATAAAGGGGGGTGCGGGCAGAGGTGCTAGAACCAATTGGAAGAGGTGCCAGCTGGGACCGGAACATTTGCAAAATTTCCGGTGCGATCTTTCATTTATTTGGGACTACTTCTAAATCATCCCCTTTCCTCCGCATATAGGTGAATTCAATTATGCCATTTTGGACAACTAAGGCAATCTAGTGCCCCAGTACACACAACTTGTCACATCGGTGGAAGTTTCAAGTCCCATTTGCGTGGCAATCATTGAGGTCTTTTGATCCCCATCATTAATTAATGTGAAATGACCACATAACAACATGAGACATAATTACTCATTGTAGTAAAATCAAGAACAATATGAGAGATGGTTACTCACTGTAGTAAGTGAAATTTACAGCCATCTCACGTCCATAAGTTCATGATTAGGAAATATGAGGGAAGAAAAACACACTGTAGCTCTGCTGCATTTGATCGCTATTTGCCTAAATAATGCTTACCATTTCTGCCCATCCAAAGTATGTTAGCCCCATAAAATACCATCTAGTCTAATTAGGAGTATGACCCTCCTCCCCTAAATCGACAACATGCCACAACAAAAATTTGTAATAATCAACACCATTACCAGATGACCAGATTTAGCAAACTATCTGCAATAATTAGTGACTACTAAATTTTACAATTATGACGACAAATCAGAAAATAGAGGGACGGCAATCAGAGAATATCGAATGCCACACCAATACTTCCAATAGTAGTTCATATAATACTTTTTAAACTAAATAGTTGGTGACGTGCACTGAAATACGCATACTAACATACATAATACATTGATACGTATAGAGTCCCTACAAGGAACGACAATCAAGTTGTATTACCGGAAATACCCTTCAACTTTACCACTAATTACTCTCTTTCTCCCCTTCTTCTTCGTCAAAGGCGGACACAGGAAAAGACCTGGAGAGACCAGTAGGGGTCCCGAAAGTAATTTTCCCGGAGCTAGGGTCCTGAATGTAAATATCAGAAATAGTCACCCAGATCAGAAACTCCTTGCTCTTAACACCTGTCAGCTTCTTCATCTGACGGTCCTCAACAAACGCCGTGACCTCTGTATCGTACCATACGCTGCGATTGATTGCACGGAATACGTGCGTCTTACTCTTCTTCTGCTTCAGCCAGACAAATCCGGTGGCCTCGTTGTGGCCGACCTCGACGATGTCGTCTAGAGGCAGCAAACCCTTGGGAAGGTTGATTTTCTGTAGCAGTTCGAGAGATTTTTGATTGCATATCGCATCGCCGGTGTAGATTTCGGCGTTCTCTCGGTGAGATTCGATTTTTTGAACAGACATTTTGATCGAGTTGACAATTCAGATCGAAGGAGAAGTGAGAGTTTCTTTCTTGCTTGAGAGTTTGGGTTTTGCAAGCTGGGGAAAGAGGAATGGGATGCCGTGAAGATATAAAGAAGGATATGCGAGGTTGAAGTACGTAAACGCCCTCCTTGGACACCGTTGAATGGCCTGATATTTTTTGGACGAAAAGGGTAAAAACGGAGTTATGATTTTGGATTTAAATAGCATTTATATTGGTAGATAAAAGGTCGTCGGTGGAAGCTCAGCTCACCGTCTGTCTCGATAGTAGAGATCTATAGCAAACGTCACCCAAGCGCCACGTGGTAAGTTGGGGAAATTAAAAATTTCTACTGCTTCTCGAGTAGTGGTAAATTCTTGATTTATTACTACTCTTTTAAGGCACGAATGGATCTTATTTTTCCCATTTTTTACCCTTTTTTTTTTGTACTTTTTTCAATTTTTTTCTCTCTCATAAATCAATCACATCCACATATCTCATCACATTCATAAATCTCAATCACTCACCTCCACTCATTCTCTCTCCTCTTTTACTTTAAAACACTTTTAATTTATTCTCATTCCCACGCTTAGTTGCAGCCAGCCCACCACACTATTTTGTAGTATTGAATTTTGGCCTCCCTATTTGTAGAATTGTAGGCATTTAACATTAACATTATGAGTATGTCTAATTGAGATTATTTAAAACTATTAATGCGTGTTTGATTGCAAGTTATAAGTCATTTATTTGTAAAATATTTATATGATAAATATTTTTTACCTATTTTTTAAGAAAATATTTACCCATAATTGGCTCAAATTATGCTTCAAATGATTGTACGGTGTAAAAAATTTATTTTGCAACTCGTAATCAAACAAATGTGTAAAACAGATTGTATGATTTGACATTTACCTACAAACTTTTTACCAATCAAACACACCCTTAGATGTGTAATTGGAATATTAAAAGAAGTGTATTAAAAAATTTTGTAAAATTAATGAATGATAGTTGTCAAAACTCATGTAGTCCAGCGGCATATGTGTTAATTTGTCATCTCCTAAGTTAATGGTTCAATTCCCATTCTCTACACTTCTGACTGTAATTATTTTTTTAAAAAGGGATGATAGTAAAAATGATAATAGAGTTTATCTTAATAATTTGATTAAAGTTGTACTCCCCCTCCCCCATCAAGATAAATTTGTATTCTATTTTCGCCTGTCCTACAAATGTAGTTTTTTTTTAATCCTTGTGAAAATGAAAATAAGGCATTGTTCTATACACAATATAAATAAATTATCAAATTAATATTTGAATGGTTGAAATGGTTGAGAGAGAAAAAAATAAATTTCAATTAATGAAATTTATTTTGTATAAAAAATATCTAAGCCTATCTTTATGGGACGTCGTGAGTATCAAACAAATCGTTAGTATCTGGTTGGATGCTTTTCCCTTATACTCCTCTTCAATGAAGGTTTTTGGAAAGACAGAAAATACTTTTAAGTATCTTTTTAACTCATTATTTATTTGATGTGATAATTTTTTATATCTTTAAAAAAATTTCACTTTACTTTTTCAATTATGCATTCAAAAAAATCTAATTTCTAATTTTTTTTCTTTAACATGGATATAGTTATTTTCTACTAGGGATTATTGAAAAATTATTGTTCTATGCATAGTCGCAAAGAAAAGCAAATGACAAAACAAAATAAAAAAAGATTGCCCAAGTAATTATGCGAGTCATTGTAAATGATGTTAAAGAAAATAATTTTTAAATAAGTGATAGCAAAAAGTTTTTACTCTGTAATATATGCTAATCAATGTCAATCGATGATATAAATTGTTTTTAATTCCTTTAGAAGTTATTGAAAATGTCATTATCTTTTAGGGTTAATCACCGTAGTAGGTCATAATTTATATATTTATTTACGCTATGGTTCCCGATCTTTAAATCTAGACCAACGCATCTCAATTTGTCAAAATTTTGGAGCATTAATCCAAATGACACTATTCTAAAAAGAATATTTTTTTATTTAAAGCAAATAATTTTACTATTATTTTTTGTTCTTGAGAGTACAACTTAAGCTGCCCAATTAGCAGGAGCAAAGCTACTTTACTCACACGAAAAAACCATTCAATACGTGGTTGGTAGGACTAAGGCCTGAAACATCTAGGCCTCAAGGCTCTAACTTTAGTCCTCCCAACCCGATGGACGAAACCTCGTTGGCCTTAAATTTATTAATAAATAAAGACTTTCCATTATTTTGAAATTAGCTTTTCCACCCGTGCGTTGCGCGGAATGCTAATTTTCCAATAAATAGCTATTTTGATAAATATTAATAGTATGGTATTAGCATTACTAAAATAAATTGAATATTGATCAGAGTACTAAATTTAATTAATATAAAATAAAGAATGAATTCTATAAAAATTTCGATAGAGTTTTTCCTATATTACATAGGAGATAATTTGTGATAGAGGTTGTGATCATATAAATCCGAAATAAAATAATATTAAATTAAATATTACAATTATTAAAATAATCACACTAAAAAACTCTACTACCATTCCTTGAGTTTAAAGTTTTTTATTTAAAAATATTCTATATTCTGTTATATTCAATTATAAATTCGGGAGATATAACTATACACCCGTGCGATACATGGTATTAACAATAAATATGTAAATACTGGTTTTCAAAAATTTATCGTAAAATATTACTAATGTATAAATAGATATATTATATAGTGAAAATATAGCGAGTACAATTCGACAGACTCTAGCATCCAATTCCTCTCCTGTTGGAAAACACTTATCCTCGTGTGCGCCACAACCTCATTTAATCGAGGTAGAATGAAGATCATATAAGAATTGCAACAGGATTGGGACTCTATATTCCCCATCCCCACCCGCGAGAAAATTCTCATCCACTTTCACCTCCAATCGTGATTTTATAATTCGAAACTTTTATGTGTACTTGATTGGTATGAATTATTTACATCTAATTTTTCCAATACACATCTTCTAAGTATACTAAATACTTATATTAATATATTCGATATAAACTCACAAATTTAACATATTTCAGCCGGTATATTAACATATTTTTTAAAACTCACCAGTTTAAAACTTATATAAAATCTGAATTGACAAATATCGATACAAAATAAATAATGAAAAATTATTTATTATAATATCTTAGGTCTATACATAAATAACACATTTTTAAAAAGAAAATCTTAAGATCTCGGGAATTGGAAACAATAAAAATAAAAAAGTAAAGTCAACTATGCTTAGTTATGATAAATTTATATAAACACCATATTTGTAGTTTGATTGATTTCCTATCTTTATTGTCAATCATTATTTTAAATATGATATGATTTGAAATATTTGAAATTGCAACATGTAATTATTGATTATCGAAAAATGATTTTTTAAAAAATACCAACATGAAAAAATAATTATCCAACTCTAATGTCACTAATTATTAGTCAAATTATCCAACCATCTACAACTAAAAGGAATCATTATCAAAAATATAAAAACATATGAGAATCAAATGAAAAATATATTTTGATAAAAAATGCTAGTGAAAAAGTAAGTGAAGTTAATTAAGCACTAATGATCAATCGACTCACTCTACAATAATATATAACACTCTAATTCTAGAAATCCAAAAAATTATAGGTTTTCTCTTTAGTTTATTTCAAAATGTAGAATAAGATAAATTAATTCCGAAAACACATATTTATTCTCAGTAGCAATCTAATTAATTTTAATCATTTGTCATTTTTTAAATTAATTATATTTTTCACCTTTTAGCAATTTAATTGATTCTGATTAATTTTGTCCAATGAAGTCATGTCAATTTTTTTGCAATGAAAATTTGTCCAATTAAATCTTATAAATATAATTAATTTTAATATAATTAATTATAATTAGTTTGTGTTTTTAGCTAATTATTTACAAAAATATTTTTTTATTTCTAAAATAATTAGCTTAACACCCGCAGTTTTAAGAATTGAATGAATTTAATTGCCAAGATATTTTATAAATTAAAAGATATCTTTCGATTTAAAAGGTATCTTTTATTTTTAGAGGAAATCTTGCGAACCTATAACAATTTTATTAATTTTAGTTTTTAAAAATTTTTGAATAGGACTATTTCCAAACCCGTGTCTAATGAATTCAAACTTTCTAAAATTTTCTTTTATATGAATCTAAATTTAAAGATATTTTGGAATTTAAAAGACATCTTCTGATCTAGAACATATCTTTCATTTTTTTAAGAGAAATCATGTCAACTCGTTACAATCTAATTAATTTTTGTTGTTTCTTTTATTTTTAAAATTAACTATATATTTCCCTCTTAGCCAGTATAATAACTAATTTTGATAATGTTCTTTCTTTGAAACCACTGATATTTTCATCAAATGAAACTGTCCCCAATTAAATCTTAACAATATAATTAATTTAAAAATAATTACATTTTAATTTTTACCTAATTATATCTAAAAGGAATTAATTGTTTCTTAAATTTTTTTTAGAACTATCTCCATCCGAAAATCCAAATCAGAGATAGAATTTCTTGATATAAAAACAAAGTACAAAAGAAGGGAGCCTTAATACATGACCTTCAAAATTACAAAGAACTCTACAGGCACATTGCTGGAAAGATAAAATTAAAATTGTATATACCAAAATCAAAATAGGTAGAAAGTTAAAATTAAAATTGTGCAAGTTATAAAAATTTAGAACTAATAATCAAGTTATGTAATTTAGGACTAATAATTTTTTTTGTGAAAAAATTTGACAAATCAAGGGATTTGATTGCAATTTCTATTAATAAAATGGTTAATATAGTAAAAAAATTATCAAATTGCTATTTTTTTATTAAACTAGTCATTTACAATGTGCATTGCACGTTTCTATGAGAGTGTATGAAGAATTGTCCCGCGGATGTAGGCCAAGTGAGGTGATTGGATAGATTGTTAGAGAGGGCATGGATGAGCATTGAAACTTTAAAATAATAACGGTGATTGAATAAAAAATATATATAACATGTATATGAAAGAACTTAAAAAAACTTAATTATTAATAAGGATGATTAAAGAATTAATAAAGGACAAAGAAAGAATTATCAAAATATAGTAAGGGTATAATGGTCTAAAAAAATTTCCCCTCACATTCACACTTTTTAGGCCAAGTGAGGTGATTGCACGGATTGTTAGAGAGGGCATGCATGAGTATTGAAACTTCAAAATAATAACTGTGATTGAATTAAAAAAAAATATAACATGTATGTGAAAGAGTTTTAAAAAAACTTAATTATTAATGAAGATGATTAACGCATTAATAAAAGATAAAGAAAGAATTATCAAAATATAATGGGGGTAATGGTCTAAAAAAATTTCCTCTCCCATTCACACTTTTATATATAGTAATAATAGTAATAATAAAGATAAAGATTAACAAAAATATACTCACTAAGGCAAAAACTAACAGACTAGTGTAATTTAAACTAACATTGCCAAATTTTAAAAGGTTTGGAGTCTGCCCGTTCAGATTTAAAGGTTGAGAATAAAAAATATAGCTGAAATTAAAAGTTAGAAACAATGAGCATAATTAATTAACCTTATTTGAAGATAGATGGATCGATAAATATAATTCAAAACTTCTACATCGAACATCAATAAATTATTGTCACTTTTTGAGAGGATTCAAAAAATATTTCAACTCATTATAGCAAAGAATACTAAAATGTATAATTCGATACTAATAATGTTTAATTTTTATCTCTAACTCTTAGAATCTAATAATGTTTAATTTTTATCTCTAACGGGGATCAAAATCACATCTTATAATTATCAATAGATTTTATATATCCCGTTAGAGTTTCAATGTATTATTATTACTAGCATTTACACACATGCGTTGCGATAATCTACTAAATATAAATGCACAATAAAATAATATTAAATGCTATAGTTATAAAAAAAAACTATACTAACTTTCGTAGAGCCTATGGTTTTTCTTTAAAATTATTATATATTTTATTATATGTAATAAAAAATTTTGAGATACCTTAATTATACACCTATGTGATGCACAGTATTGACAATAAATACTTGAATAATGAATTTTAAAATTTGATTGTGAAAGATAATCAACATACAGATATGTAATAGAAATTGCAATTTAATGGATACAGTTTGATAAACCCTAATACCCTGTTTCTATCCCGTTATGAAATATTTATCCTCATCTCAACCATATTTCAATTTAATAAAGAAAGAGCGATGATGATATAAGAGCATCTCCGATGGAACAATGTACATGATGCACGTGTGGCATGAGAGAGATAGACACATAAAAACTTTATACATCAATTTTCTCTTTCTTCATTTTCACATTTTTCTCTATCTTTGGTAACTTTTTCTCCACATTGTGCCACTTTCTACATCTAGACATTACTCTTGACAATGTGGAGAAAAATTACCAAAAGTAGAGAAAAATATGGAAATTAAGAGAGAGAAAATTAATGTTTTAATTTTTATGTGACAATCTCTTTCATGCTATATATGCACCGTATACACGGTTGTATTGGAGATGGTCCAAGAATTGCAACAGGATGGAGACCCATATTCCCCGTCCCTGGCATGTTAGAAATTTTTCATCCCGGTCGATGCCCGATCATGACTGTTTAATCGGAGACTTTTATAATTAGTGGGTCAATTTGAAGTTGGTGACTATTTGACCTATAATTAATGGGGCCATGTATAATTTGTTTGAACAATTAAACCGTGTTAATCTTTCACCTTTTAAACTAACTATATTTTTCCCTATTTAGCAATATATTTAATATTGACTAATTTTCGTCCAATAAAATTGTGTCAATTTTCGTCCAATGAAACTGACTCCAATTTAATCTTGATAATAAAATTAATTTTAATTAATTTTCATTTTTTCACTAATTATTTTTTAAAAGAATTAATTATTTCTACAATAATTAGGTTAATAGCCGCAGTTTTAAAAATTATATGCATCTAATTTTAAAGATATTTTATAATTTAAACGATATCTTGTAATTTAGAAGGTATCTTTCATTTGTTAGGTGAAATCTTACTAACCCGTAGCAATCTAATTAATTTTAATTATTTTTATTCTTTTAAATTATATAAGATAAAATAACGTATTATTAAAAAATGTGTTTATGGGAGGACTTTTTCAATAATTACTTCACAGAAGTCTATATAATGTATTAATTAATTATTAATTAATTAAATCTATCTTTGTGCTTAATAAAATAATATATAATTTGCAAGAGAAATCATAAAATAATTTATTAAAGATAAATTTAATTAATTAAGTAATGTAAGATTTAATAATAGTCCTATAATCTTTATTATATTAGATTATTGTAATATTAAAATTACAAAATAATTTGATCAAGATAAATCTAATTAATTGAAGCAAGATTTAATAGTCCTCCTAATTTAATTAATTGATAAACGTGGATTTATTAGTTATTAAAGGAAACATGGTGGATGATTTTCAATTTCTTAATTTGTAGGATATTTTTGCAAATCTAAGAAGGTATGAATACCGAGATTTGTGCAAATCCTAAATATTAATTGTTAAATTCTTTGATTAATTAATTATTAAAGAAAAAGATGTATAGTGCAGATGATGATGGATGATTAAAAAGATATACGATACAAATGGCTTTGAAGCAACAATCTTAATTACCTCATGGGTTGAGAAATTCGGAGTATATTTGTACGCTCAATTGACATATTTATATAGACTTCAAAGTTTGCGATTAAAAAAGGAAAAATTACTGGAAGAAATTGTTTGATGAATTAATTATTAAAGATAAAGATGTACGATGCTGATGATGATTGATGATTAAGGGCTTGTTCGGTTGGAGGGTAAAGGAAAAAAAATTTCTCTCTTCTTTTCAACCACACACACATTCTCCAATACAATATCAACCACACATTTTATACGGAATATCGTGCACAACAAATAACTCACCAATCAAACAAGCTCAAAAAATATATACAGTCATGGCTTCTTGAGTGGGAAAAAACCTTATATATATATATATATATATATATATATAAAAAATTAATAGTCCAAAGAAATTACTGTCAATCCAGGACAATCCAGGAATCAATGCTATTTGGTTTAGTTTAGATATTTGCAATTGTAATGATTCAACTGATTTATAAATATTAATCAACCAACAAAATAAGTATAACTCATTTTCAAAATGAATATATTGGCATAAAAAATAAAAATTCCAAGAAAAAAATTATTAATGCAACAATTTATGTTAATAATTTAAAAGATTATTATGTTTACTAAACTTAATGGCACAAAGATTTATTTAATGATAGAAAGAATACATAGGAATATAGAAGAAAATGATGAATTAAAAAATAGAAAAGTTAAAAAAGAAAGGATTCAAATTAATGATTAACTAGTCTTTTTCACCAGTGCGTTGCACGGGAGGCTAATGTATCAATAATTACATGTTTTGATATATATTAATTATATATCAATAGCACCATCAAGATAATAAATCGAGTATTTGTGATTGCACTAAACTTAATAATTAAGATAAGTAATGAAAGAATCCGATAAAAATTTCGGTATAGTTTTCCCTATATATCGTACAAATCCTTCCTATAAAATATTCAAGGAACACCTCACCAAAATCCGCATAACTTAATTTACAATTCGCTTGAAAATCTCATAACTTAATTTACAATTCTCCTGAAAATCTCAACAATAGAAACAATTCAAAAAAAATCATCAACTATTATCAACAACATAAACACAAAATGAATAATACAAACGACTCATATTTTTCTAAAGAACAATGAATGGACTTAAATATAAATCTCAGCCCCAATTTTCTCTAAGAAAATCAAATTCCTATTAATATACCAACGAATTGTAATCAGACAACAACATGTATTTTTTACGTAAGCCTCTCGAACTTCGAAGTGCATTTATATGAAAAACCTTTAGAAATATAAAATATAATACCATAGTTCAGATAGAATAAAATTAACTTACTCAAAGTGTAATTTTTGACAGTAAAGCAAGATGAGCTACCTTAACTCGAGTACAATGCTACTTATATGTAAGAGTGCATATCATTAATTTGTATAACTCCAACAACTATCTCAACTGGATATTATCTTCAAACAATATAATAATAGTAGAAAACCAATAATATATAAGTACAGTGATTCACTTCTTATATCAATATAGATGACATAAAGGGTTTGTGTAAAAAGTTAAATAAAGTAAACAACGTACCTCACATGATTAATAAGTATCAAACTATACATTACTAAAAACTTCTTTATACACGACATTTATAGTAGCTTTGGTTAGATGACCATCGTCATAATAGAGCACAAACTTCAAAATCTACCTATTTGTCGCTTTGGAGACTACAAAACATAGTTCGATAATGAATATGTAAACAATGATTTTTAAGATTTGATTGTGAAATATAATTAATTTACAGATATATTATAGAAATAACAATATAGTGGGTACTCCAACACCCTGCTTCTGTTCCACTAGGAAACGTTTTTCATCATCACCACTCCCATCCTCATTTAATTAAAGGCGAGCAAGTATAATATAAGGCTTGCAATTGGATGGGATTCCCATTGGCCGCCGTGCTCCGCTAGAAAATTCACATCTCTTCCACTACCTATCGTGATTATATTGTTGAACAGAAGCTTTTATTTGTATTTCTTTTGATATAAGTGATAATGACATCTAATTTATTTTATAAATATTTTCTAAACATACTAAACACGTAAAACACATTCGGTGTAAACTTAGCAATTTAATATATTCGGTATATTAATATTCTTTTTAAACTCATCAATTTAGATTTTTACTTTAAATAATTTAAATTGTACAAGATTTTTAATGTGGTTGATAAAAAAATCTTATAGATTTTACATCTTCTTAATCAAATATTGAATGATTTGATATTAAATTTAAATTATTTTCGATATTAATATACCGAATATATTAAATTGCTAAGTTTACACATTCGGTATAAAATAAGTTTTTCTGTTTTTTTAAAGCATAAATTATAGAGTATGTTTACGCATGGAACATATGCGTACGTCTTAATGTATTTTTTTAATAAAAATTTCAACCATTGAGATTCCCCACAAATGTGGACCAACGGGGTAGGAATGAGGTTAGTATTTCGACCCCTGAGATTCCTCATATTTTTTCTTTGATAATCAAGTCCTACTTAGACAAATAAAAAAAATTCAATCATAAAAAGAGTTATTTTTTAGTAAATTATGTAAATTATAAAAAGAAAATTATGGAAAAGCATACATTTACTTTTCAATTTGCTAAAATCAAGTGTTTTGTTTAGAATTTAAAAAATCACGTTTTCCAAAAATATGATTTTAAAGATATAACTTATTATTATACATCACATGAAGTATATCTAATATAAGAACTTAGACTTTTATTTTGAAATAATATGTCGACTCAACCCAATGATATTTAAAAAATCATAATAAAAAATTTATCAATGCAGAAAAGTAAATGTGTTTGTTCACCATAAGCGATTCAAACGAATGTAAATCAAATGGATATAAATTATCTTCTCTGATGCATGTATAGGAATATCTCATTAGATGGAGATTCTAGCAACGTGTCGTCCAACGCATGGGAATTCTTTGGCTATTGAGAAAAGAAAGTAAAACCAATCCACAAAGTTACCTTCGTAATTAAAAAAAAAAAGTGGAGTCAATTTAGTGGTATAAAAAGTTAATGATAGCAACGACAAAAAAAAGAGGAAGAAAAAAATTTATTTGTAAGAGGGAACAATTGTTTCAACTATTTATGGCAGGCAATTCATCGAATTCTTTAAATTCATACTTTAATTTATTTCATATAATTATAAACAAAAATAATTGATCTCTTTTCAACCTAATGATCAACTTAGGAAGAAGAAGAAAATGACTATTCTAAAAAATAAGTGTATTATATATAATTGTAAAAGTAGTAATAATAATAATAATAATAATAATAATAATAATAATAATAATAAATTGTATTATAAATTTTTTGGATAAAAAAATTGATGATACTAATGCAAAAAATACTAATAGTTTGAAGAAAGTAAAATCACTCTATGAATTTTCCTTATAAATTAATCATAGCCAAAAAATGAGGAAAAAAGATGAAGACGAAACTTTTTAGTGGAAAGAAAGAATAATTATTTCAACAATTTATCATAGACAATTCATTGAATTCTTTCAAGTCATATTTTAAATTATTATCTATAATTGTTAGCAAAAATAATTGCATTGGAGATTAGGCGCACGTTAGGGTGTGTATTTTTATGTGTTTTGATATGATATAGGAGAGAGAAAAAGTGAAATTGAATGGTGGAGATTTGTGTAGTACAGGTATGTCCCACGAAATGGGTAATATAAAAATGTGTAACAATGTGTAAAAATGGGTAG
Source organism: Jasminum sambac (assembly GCA_018223645.1). Lineage (NCBI taxonomy): Eukaryota > Viridiplantae > Streptophyta > Magnoliopsida > Lamiales > Oleaceae > Jasminum > Jasminum sambac. The sequence continues at coordinate 31,677,526 of CP073647.1, read as the reverse complement.
AAGAACAGACGCTAGGTTAGGTAACAAATAAAAAAATATAATTAAATTAAAGAGAATATTAATGTTGAATATAATGATGGTCTATATAATAATAAAAAGAATATCATTAAAAAGGATAACGTCTATTTAAGGCAAAGATAATGTCTATTTTAGGAAAAATGCATTGGGAGGAAAAATATAATGATGTGGAATTAAAAATTTCAGAAAAATAATATTTTGGAGGGAAAAAGGCTGTTTTTATATATAAATAATAATAATAATAATAATATATAGATGATGATAGAAAGAATTCAAAGGATTATAAACGAAAATGACTAATTAAAAAATAGAAAAGTTAAAAAAGGAAGGGTGCAAAGGCGGGAAAAAAAGGTCTCTATTTCATATATATATAGAATTATAGTCCAAAGAAATTGCTATCAATCCATGAATCAATGCTATTTGGTTTAGTTCAAACTTTTGCAACTGTAATAATTTAATTGATCCTGTAAATATCAATCAACCAACAAAATAAGTATAACTAATTTTCATAATGAATATATTGGCATAAAAAATAAAGAGTCCAAGACAAAAATTATTAATTCAAAAATTTATGTTAATAATTTAAAAGATTGTGTTTACTGAGCTTAATAACACAAAGATTTAATGTCAGAAAGAATATAGAGGAATATGAAGAAAATGATGAATTAAAAAATAGAAAAATTAAAAAAAGAAGGGTGTAAAGGCGGAAAAAAAGTCACTTATATATATATATAATAGAATGTAGAATATAGAATATAGAATATAGATATAGATATAGATTTCAAGCTTCATTTGTGTTCGTTTGGAGGCATAATGTTAGATCATTGAAGGTTGGGTCCTTTGTTGTGAATAATTAAAGATTAGATCCTTTTCCCACAATTTCCGAAGTTTGATCACTGTGGTGCAATGTTCCATTTATTTATCGCAAACAGTCGCACATCAGTCGTCAGCTCACTGCTAACCAAATAGATTCTAGTCTACTCCAGCACACCAGGCACCACCCAAGTGAAAAATTTGCCCCTAATTTCTTTCTTTCTCTCCTCAATCGATCCCCAAATAAGGCACGTGCTCACTCTATATAGTGTGACGACCCAATATTTGGATACAACTATACACACTGATCACATACGCGCACACATCACTGTCTGTGTGCGCGTTTGGAGAACCGATATTTCAAATGTCAGACGATCCTTTGCCTACTCGCTGGTCTTTTCAGGTGCCTGAATTTTTTTATATCTCTGATATTTGTATATGGAAATGCAGTTTTTGTATGTTTTAGAAGTTAATTTCGGTGAATCGGAGAGTTGTTTGTATATGCATTAGAGTGTCTACCTGCATTTTTAGATCAGGGTGTTACTGAAGTTGCATAAGGTATCAGTGTGAGTTAAAATCTCTGATGATTTTGTGATTACAACTTCAATGACTGGGATGAAAATTGTTCCTGCATTTATGATTTCATAAAGTTATTGTCCGTTGGATTTGTTTTCATTTCTCCTTTTGCCTGAATTGGTGGTCAAATCCTGTTCAAGTTTATATATTGTTCATTGAATTGACTTTTCCCCCTGTTTTTACTTTTTGAGGGTAAAATGATTGGTGAATATTGAGTCATTTGACCTTTTAGTAGTTCCAAAGTATGCTACGAATTATGAAACTAGGATGTACACTCTTGTTGCCGTAAGTATGATGGCAACCTAAGAATGTTGAACCTCAAGCCAGTGAGAGTTGTACATTACTTTTTTGGAAGAAAACTGTGCTTCGCCTTATTATCTGGCACATGGATTTGTTTTTAATGACAAATAAGCTGTTGGATAGTTGATGAATTTTGGAATTTTTACCGTTGGATTCAATTTTTGGAAGTTATTTAATTGGTAGTAACACTATGCTTATCTATATATTGACTTTCTTTTCACTGTACATTTAGGAATTTAAGTTGTTTTATGATATGAAGTTTGGGAGGAAGAGAGACCCCAAGAAGAAAGATGCAGCTAGAAATGGCGAAGCTATACCTCATGTCAATTCCTCCAATTTGACATCGAACGGGAATGGGCACATGTATAATTCAGCTGAGATGTCCATCTATGAGCAGTTCCGTAATCAGGTACTTCATTTCTCAATTCATCTCTGGACATTGAGTGTGATGGTTGTGTTGTGCTCGGCTAATTTGACACAGTCGTAATTGTTGTGCTCAAGGATCGAGGGATTCCAGTGCACAACAATGGAGTTTCTTCTGCTGGGGTCAATGAAAAACCGTATGATTCACGTTACCTTTATTCTTTAGTATATTAATTATTCCTTTGCTCTGAGTTTTAAATATGCCCTTTAATGGCACAATTAATATATTAATATATATACTTTATGCTGATTTAGTGGTCATAGCAGCCAACTCACATTTTCCCTCATGAACTCTGTATTACTATTTGTTAAATAGATTTAATACCATAAACTGAAATGATGCAATTTCGAGCTGTCTAAACAAATGTTGCGGATGACAGAATCCTAGGCAATGGCCATTATATCTCATTCAGTCTAAGCAGGTTCTGTTCCATTTGGTAATACTCGGTAGAGTTAAAAAAAAAAAAAAAAATCTCCTGTCAAAAGATGTGAAGGCTTGGATGTGAGAAACTCTTCTTCATGCCAAGAATAAGTTCGCATGGTTCATTTTTCAATTAGTATCTTTAGATGGTTCACAGGAGCTTTCTATAGGAAATGACGAGAGCATTTTAATTCGACTAGAATATCCTTGCTAAATGCATCAATCTGGCCCCTCAGTCTGCTACATTTCTGGTATACGTGGCTCAGTCTGGGATTGAGATTGGACTTTCTGGATATTGATGAAGGGCAGTTTTATTCCATTATATTAACTTAGCATTCTATATAACCATTTGATGTGATTAGCATGGACCAACACTCGATCACATTGATGAGATGGAGATTTTGGTATAGCAAGGCTCACGATAACAGCACCAGCAATGCATCAAATAAAAAAGCTAATTGCACTGATTTTTTCATGTAGGGATAACATCTGAACTGCATCAATATTTTATGCTTCTTTGGATAGGATGACCTCTGTAGCATCTCTTTCCGTTTTAGGTGTTCACTCACATTTACAGTTCACTTTTTTCAGGCAGAAGTCATTACTTCCTCCTTTTGAGTCAGCTGAAATGCGCACTTTAGCAGAGAGTTTAAGCAGGTAACTGATGACACAATGGACTAGTGACATATGAGAACCTGGTCAATTTTATAGTCAAATTTCATTCATCCTGCTAATTTAAAAACTTCTACTGAAAATTTTGAATGTCGTCTTCTTTTTTTCTCAGGGATATCATACGCAGTAGTCGAGATGTTAAATGGGAAAGCATTAAAGGGTTAGAGAATGCCAAACGCCTACTCAAAGAAGCAGTTGTTATGCCCATAAAATATCCAAAGTAGGCCTCGCCTTCAAATACCTCGTTTCATGCTAAAGTTGCAGAGAAATTGAAATGGATGGATTTATTTTCATATGGCTAGTCGAAGGTTAAACGCTTGTGTATGAGATTTGAAGAGAACATGCCAATTGTCATTGTGGTTGTTGAGTTACCAAAGTAGCATTTATCCCACAAGATGCAGAATGTATAATTTCATGACGTATAAATTTTATGTTTTCATTGAACTTTAACTAGAATGTTCTTTCCACTTCTAGGTACTTCACTGGTCTTCTAACACCATGGAAGGGTATTCTCCTATTTGGACCACCAGGAACTGGGAAGGTTTGTACTCTACATTATTTGTCTTATGTTCTTTGTATGCACATATTAGTTCTGCTCTGCTTTGTGCTTTGTAAAACTTCCTCTCACTCGGTTGATGATAATAAGCTCCACAATTTGTTAATATTAGTAAAAGCCAGTGATCAAGTGATGCGGGTAAAGCTCATTTGTTAATCTTAGACAGTGATCAATTGGAGCCCTTTTTTCATTTTTCAGACTATGCTAGCAAAAGCTGTTGCAACCGAATGCAATACTACATTTTTCAACATTTCTGCATCATCAGTTGTCAGCAAATGGCGAGGTATGCTGTTCTGGCTTGTCATGTCTCCTATCTCACGTGACTGTTCCTTGACAGATTGAATATTATAGCTTTATTGGTTTTGGTCTTTCAAAAAATCATTTTCGACCACCAATTTCATTGACTTGATAACTTCTTCATATTCTGTTATAATTTTTCTTCACTATTTTTTTTTTTTTTGGATAACCGAGGGTATTGGGGGCCCACTCCCCCACTAATCCCACGAGGCCTTGACGCTTCGACTGGGAGACGCCCCAGTAGCCCCAAGAAAGAAATACAAACGGAGTTTGACGCCCCGGAAATCGAACTTGGGATGTGCGCCTAATCACACTTCACAGGCCCGCCCTTACCTCTGCGCCCCTCTTGGGGTTACAATTTTTCTTTACTATTTGAACCACACATTCAAAAATATTTCCCAAACAAACACTCATATGGTTGAGTAGGGTTGTTGTTCCACCTTTGGCTGTTTCATATTTATTATGGAAATAAAAAATAATTTCTTTTCCTTATTTCTCCTTTAACTTAAATTTCTTTTGATTGTGTTAGTTGATCTGTCCTTACTTTACTTTTTCCTTATCTAAAAATCAACTTCTACTATTCAGTCAAAGTCAAATATGAATATCAATCAAACATCTCATATCACTACTCATTATTTTCCACATAGCTCGTGATGTCCACCATTATTCAAACCTAAAAAGTTAGTTCCTAGCAAAATAAAAATTTACCTCAACACGATTAAATCTTTGTTATTCATGAGAAACCTGGATACACTACTTGGTTTCCATCTTCCTTTTCAGATAATTGTTTTGACTGGTGTTGTACTTCAGGTGACTCGGAGAAATTGATTAAGGTATTATTTGAGCTGGCTAGGCATCATGCTCCAGCAACTATATTTCTTGATGAGATCGATTCAATTATCAGCCAGCGAGGTGAAGGACGCAGTGAGCATGAAGCTAGCAGGCGTTTGAAAACTGAGTTGCTCATACAGGTCATATATTATCCCTATCAGTGCAAGAATCTGTGAAGGGAGTGTTTTGGGCAGTTGGAACTCCCAAATTAGCTTAAGAATTTTGTCATTCTGACTGACTTGTGGACAGTCACAAGCTAATTTGGACCTCCAGTGCATTCCCTCATTTCTTTGTAGGATCTTTAGACACAGTCATGAACTATTGAACTGCGTAGCTTATAATTATGCTACCCTGTCCTATGTTGGTAAGGTACAGATACTTTTAATGCACTCTATCAAGAACTAATGGTTTGGACGACATTCCAGATGGACGGTTTGACTCGGACGGATGAACTTGTTTTTGTCTTGGCGGCAACAAACCTCCCCTGGGAACTAGATGCAGCCATGCTCAGACGTCTTGAAAAAAGGGTATTATTTCAGATGAGTTCAGGCATTGTTGGGCATGAAAAACAGACTTTAAATTGGGAATTACTTCTTTAACAATATTTTCCCTTGACTAGTTCCTGGTTAAAATATGATTAACCGTCACCTAAACCAATCAAATCCTCCTTTAATTCTATTAGTTTTTTTGAAACTGTACAGTGTGGTTTCAACAAAAAATGTGGTGCCATTTGTGGCACTCCAAACTCAAGCTATTGGTATTATTCATCTAATTTTGTTAACAGCTGGGTAAATTACATTTGAAAAGCAAAATGATGAGGAGTAACTGTCCGTTTAAATGATTTTTTAAAAATTTCTACCATTTTCACTTAATAATGTTAACAAATTTTGCCTCCCTTTGTGATTTAGATCCTTGTACCTCTTCCGGGACCAGAAGCTAGAAGAGCCATGTTCGAGGAATTGCTACCATCTAACTTTCAGGAAGGGAAACTTCCTTATGATTTGTTGGTGGAAAAGACTGAAGGTTTTTCAGGTTCTGATGTTCGGCTATTGTGTAAGGAGGCTGCAATGCAACCTCTGAGACGGCTGATGACACTTCTTGAGGACAAACAGGAACTGGTACCTGAGGATGGTAAGTCACTTAATTATTATCAGGAGAAATTCAATTTGAAGTTTTCTGAGAAAACAAAAACCAAAAAAGAAGCATTAATAGAACTGACTCAACTGAATGCATAGATGTTAGGTAGATTGGATGGGGATTAGACGATAAAGGCACGTGACAATGTTTGCATTAATTATTTTTTTTGGCAATATAGCTGTTGTCAAATCCACTATGCCAAACATTTCCCGACTGCTGCTGATAAGAACTGCTTTTTGTATTCTTAAAGTTAAAATGTGCAACGTTATAACTGGTCTTCCGGTCGAAGGAACCAAAGGGATTTAGGCTTCTATTGCTTCTTTCAGCTTTTCAAGAATTCTTGATACAGTTTATTGAGCTTGTTCGAAAAAGTTTCTTTTGGAAAGAAAAGTGATTTTTCATGTGGTACAAAGAATAAGGAACTTTATAGAGGACAGCGTAAAAATAATATGTTTTTGTTATATGAACGGTTGAGAATGAATGTAAGAAAAATGATTGTTAAACTAATGTCGTTAGAAAAGCATATTTTTACTATTTTATTTACTTTTTTTGGCTTCAATCCGACGTAGAAGAATGAACCTCATTAGTAGTTACTTATTCATGCAAGTCATATACATACGTTACCGAGGACTTAACTTTCATATTCTCTTGTTAGCTCGGCATTGTACACCTCAGGTGATGCATATTATGATAATGAGGGTACTGCATCGATCTGGTCAATATAGTACTTCTGTGTTATATCATTTTGTGGTTCAATTAAATATGTTTAATCCTCCTGGAAATTGGAAACTCTGCTTATTTCCTGTTCCATGTAGACCAAAACAAGAAAAACATCCAGAGAGAGCAGGTGAAGGTGTTATCTAAAATTGATGCACTAACATATTGTTATTGACATGCAGAGTTGCCCACAGTTGGACCAATTACACATGTTGACATTGAGATGGCTTTGAAGAACACTAGACCATCTGCGCATCTCCTTGCTCATCGCTACGAGAAGTTCAATGCTGACTATGGCAGCCAATTACTCCAGTGAAGGCATACAGTTCTATTACACTATGTTGCGTTGTTCACTTGTTTACATTTTCATCTTTCAGTATTATCCCGTTCGGGTTTAGAGGCCAGTTGAGCTCAAATGGCGGATCTGTTCTTATGGTTACAGTCAAGGAGCTAGCAGAAGGAAACAAGAAATTACACCATGATTGGATTTTGTTCGATTAAAATAATTACTTATTCCAGTTTGGTAGTTGCTACTCAGCGCAATATTTGATGTCTATTATCTCTTATTTTTCTCTAATTTATAGTAATTATTTTTACTTTTATTATGTTTACCTTCTTTTTTTAACCTTACGCGCACTCTCTCCCTCTGTGCCTCCGGCCACAACTTCCACCACCTTGTTTGGGTTAAGCTTGTGAAGTTCGCTGGTTGCCCCGTAGAATATTCGAACAGGCAGGTATTATTATTATTATTATTATTATTATTATTATGCACATAAAAAACCTATAAATCAGCCCTTTCGTTTCATTTTTATCACACCTGTTTTCCACTTTACTTGAATGGGGGTAGCCGTTCCCAGAAAAAAAAATGTACTCAACACAAATGCCCTTATATTCATAATTAGAAAACTATGTTTTCAAAAGAAAGTGTCTCCAATCGTTACCTGGGCATTGTCCAGGTCTAGTTTGGCGAGAGTGATTGCCGAGGCCAATTTTCGCCATTTGCAAATTTTTTGCTCTTTTTGAAATGTTGACTTTTTCATTATTTTGGGATTTTCTTTTCGTTGGTTCACAACCTTTTTCAAGGCCATTTAAGGTCACGGGCGATTTTTAAAACGTTACAACAAGTTTAAAAAAGGTCTCACACAAAAGAATCATAAGGGTTTATAAAAAGATGACGAAATAACACAAAAATGTTACATACGAACTAAAATAAAGTTACAAAAGTACAAAATGGGCGAAAAATAACTTGGGCGATTGCCCAAGATAAATCTGACATGCTAAATCTATACTTTCGCCAAGCTTCATTTCGCCGATCATCTAGGCTTTGGCCGATGCAATTGCATCGGCCATATTTTTCGGCCTTTTCAGATTTAGGGCTTAAATTTTTTTTAAAAAAAAAGGAAAAAAGTTAAGGTAGCATGATTTACCCTTTTCAGTATATAAAATTTTCCCCACTGGTGTAAGTTTTAGTTAAAAATAAAAATAAAAAAATGATCGATCAACTCGTGAACCAACCACAAGCCAAGCCGATTTGGACTGTCCCAACTTCGTTTCTAGCGACACCGCTAGGTAGTAGTGGTTGTAAAGTCCTTAGCGTTGCCACGTTGGTGTGGAGTGTGGTGATTGATTGTTGGTTGTTGTGGTAGTGGTTGTGACTTGTGAGATAATAGTATAACACAAAATGTTATTATGTCATTTTAATTTGTTAATGCATCATTTTTTTTTTGAATAAATGCATCATTTTTTTCTTTGTTATTATTTTATGTTATCTTCTTAATGTGTTATGTTATTTTATTCAGGCAACATTTTGTTTGATAAAAAGAAAAAAAAGGACAACATTTGATGAAATATTATGTTGTGTTAAGTAAAAATGGTATATTTTTTTTTTTCTGTATTAGTATTATTTAACTATGCAGTGTAATGTCCAAGGGGTTCATCATCTAATGAAAAAGACACTCTCTTGCTCGTGATTGATTTTGATTCGAAACACCACTCCATTCCTACAATCGTCACATTGTATTAAAAGAAAAAAAAAAAAAAACCAACTGAGCAGTGTTTTGTTCCCAAACGCAATCATATCATCATAGTATAGTAGGATAAAAAGAGAACACTTTAATAACTAAAGAATCTCCCTGAAATTAAGGTAATGAAAGGGCGCTAAAAAGGTTAAACAAAAAAGTCCTTATTTATTACCGGTAAACATTGTCCTTGATTCTTGACTCATCATTGATTAAATCTGCCTAACCAGAAAAGTCCCCTCCCGCCACCCCAAAAACCCCAACCCCAACACCATTTATCTATTTGGCAGATAGATTTTATGCGGTGAAACATTTATCAAATAGAATAATGTTTTATGCGGTGAAACATTTATCAAATAGAATAATGTTAATTATTATCATTGTTTAACAATTATAATTAATTGGTCATCTTAATAGTTATTTTAATTGTATATATTAAAAAGACAAAATAATTAATATAACATCACAGATGATAGATAAAAAAACACTAATGAAAATGAAGTTGAAGGTAGTCCATAAATGAAAAATATAAAGGATAAATGTGGCAATGAAAAGTTTATCCTCAATCCACCCTTTTATATATTGTATATAAATAAACGTAGACTAAATCATAATCTTAATCTTAATATAATAAAACTTATGGAGCCATGTTTAAGAATGCCATGTTGGCAGTATGGCACGTGTTAATACTAAAAAATAAAAAATAAAAAATAAAAAATGATAATAATAATTTGGAAATTAAATAAACCAGAACAAATAAATTCTTGATTTTTCATGCTGGATATAATGAATTTGCTGGCCTCTATTTTGGAAACTGAAAATTAAGAGTTGTCCAATTTACAGATTACTTAGACGTATCTGGATGATGATTAGTTACGCGATTTGTTCACGATTCTTGAACGAGATATATCGAGTTATGTTTGGATTGGAATCTAGATATATCCAAATGAGATACAATGCAGAAAACGTAAATAATCGGTTAACGCACTGATTTTAACATGGAAAACCCTCGAGGTAAAACCGCTGCACGCGCGCAGCACAAGCGAATCACATTAGTTCTTGAAATTAAATTAGCGGGTTCTGAATTAAAGGATTGAATTACGATAAAACAATCAAACAACTAAGATACTAGCGAAACCACTCCCGATTTCTTTCTTGGCACATGCTGTGGCCGGCAACGTCCGGTGCTCTTCATTAATTCTTTGAAAACTCCGCAATCCACTTGGACTTGCGGGTCCTCTCACCGATCGTCACCTCCTGGTGAAGATCTTCTCTTGGTAAACTCTGTGTAGTAGATTCTGACTTCTCCCGAAGATTTAACTTGATGAATATCAAGTAGTGGACTTGTAAGAACGTTGCACTTGATCTTTGTACAAACAAAACATAGATCTAAATTTACAAGTGCATAGAGAAGTCAAATGGATGAACTATGAAGCTCAAATGGCTCTAGGTGTTTTCTTCCAAGCTTCTCTGCATATCGGTGTGTGTTCAACTCCCACTTGACTTCTCATGTATTCTTATACAAGTTAGTTTCTTGCCACAAAGGAAACTTCCTTGTATAAGGACTTAAAACAGCCACCTCTCTGTTCTGATAACGATTTCTATATATTGGAGTATCAGATCTTGATCTTGACCGTTGGATTTAAAGAACCACGAGTCCTGAAGACTCTGTCAAAATTTCACGCAAATCGGACGGTTGGATATTGAGATATCGCCCTTTTTCCACGACTGCGCAGGCTGTCATATCCAACTCGGGATTGGTTCTTTTGTTTCTTGTATCTAGACCGTTCCAAAGATAGAGATCAAATTAATGTAGGATAATATAAAATATAAGATAAGTAAAGATAAATACAAAATTGAACTCTTACCTTATCTTGTAGATATTGATAACTCACCACTTAATAATATCAAGATTAAATAAAATATAAGCAAAAGTAGATAAGTGAAACCTCATCTTATCTAGTAGAAATTTTAAACAAAATAGGTTAGTGAATTAACTCGGCCAATCTTAGTAGACATGTATAAGCTAGAGTCCCAACATGACCAAGCAAGTTGTAATTTAATTACAATTAAATTAATTATGTCATGCATGGCAAAAATAAGTAATCATTAAAAACACATGCATGACGAAAAATAGAAATGCCAATAAAATAATAACTTATAAAATAAGTTAACAGAAACAAACCAGAATTAATGAATTCTTGATTTGCCATGCTGGGATATGATAATTAATGAATTCGCTCACATCTGTTTTGGAAATAGATCAACATTTGCTGGAAGTAATTGTGGATAGATTGTAGTGCTACTTCAGTCCACAATTATTTAAGATATAAACGCGTTTACTAAAATAGGGCTAGAATGACATTTTTAATTCGCTGGCAATATATAAGTTTTGGAAAGAAGTATTTATATCTATTTTGAGGAAGAAAAAAAATAATTGAAGTAGGAGCTTGCCAATGATAACTAATTTTAATGGATTGAAACATCAATTCAGAATTGAAAAAAAAAAAACTATTGATTATCACTATTAATTAATTGACGCAAGAATTAAGTAGTTTGCATTAAAATTGCACAGTCTCCTACAAAATTATTTTCGCAATCATTCACTATTAATTCAGAGCACCTCCAGCACACTCTTTAAACTTAAAATACTCTTTAATTTAAAAGATTATGCCTTAAAATCATCTTTCCAGCCTCTTTAAATTAGGCTTTTTAGTTTTAGAGAGTAGGTTTGTCTTAATTTGGGAGAGCCAAGCTCACTTTATTCTGATTTGTATTTACCATTTAATGATTATATACAGATATATTTGTTGGTTTATATTTACGTTTAATGCATTCACACTTCTAGATATATTTATTTATTGTTTTTACAAATTTCGAGATCGATTCTGAAAATTCAATACTTACCTACACAAATATAAAAGTGTGTTGGAGCATATAAAAAAACTCACTCTCTAAATTAATAAATACTTTATTTTCTTAAAAATACTTCTTTAAATATAAAGAGTGCTTATCTGGAGTTGCTCTCAGGAATCAATAATCTTAAAGGAAAAAATATGCATTGATACGATAAACCTATCAATATCAATACATTTAAGAAACAACTCCAATAGCCTCTTTTATATTTAAAGAGTATCTTTAAGAAATAAAGAGTATTTATTAATTTAGAGAGTGAGTTTTTTTATATGTTCCAACACACTCTTATATTTGTGTAGGTAAAAGTATTGAATTTCTGATGATCTCAATTTGTAAAAGTCAATAAATAAATATATTTAGAGAGTGAATGCATTAAATGGTAAATATAAAATCAATAAATATATCTAGAAAGTGCTAACGATTAAACTGCAGAATACAAAATAAATAAAGAAGTAGTTTGACTCTCCAAAATTTGAAGAGCCCACTCTCTAACTAAAAGCTAATTTAAAGAGTACATAGTATGATTTTAAGACTATATCTTTAAATTAAAGATTTAAGTTTAAAGACTATTAAGATTTTTTTATCTTTCCCCACAAAATACTTTTGTAGCGAAAGATCTTTATTTGTGCTAGTCGACAAAGGAGACAAAAATATTTGTAGCCAGGTTTAATGGGCTAAACCTCGAAAGGAAAGGTAATAGGCCACAAATTGTGCAAATTTCAAGGCTAATATCCGACGCTACAAATCTTTTGGAGACAAATAGAGTTTGTAAAGAAAATATTAGAGAGAATAAAACTTTAAAAATGTGAGTGAATTTTGTCCTCTACAAGCCTTGTGGAGACAAATGTCAATTCGTTGGGGAAAGAGACGCCACATATATGGTTTAATGCTCTAACGTCTCTCCTCACAAATTATATATTTCAAAAATAAATAAAAATTAATTTTTTACCCAGCCAACTAGCCATCTATTTAACTTAACTCAACCCAACCCAACGCATTACTAGTTAGTTAATTAGCTTCAAGAATTAGTTAATTAGCTTCAGAATATGCAAGACGTAGAATTGGAACTTTGCACCTCATGGTTGAGAAACTAAGATATCAACCACTCGGCCTATTATAATTTCTTGTTACTCATTCTCATTAATATAATATGTAAGTTATGAGTGTAAATATTACAATTAGTTAACTACAAAGTTCAATTTGTCTGCAAAAAAATTTGCACACAAAATCACATGGCTACAGTTCTTTTTTCTGGAAAATGCAACATTTGTGTACAAATGCCGAACCATTATAGAAAAAAATCACATGCTTGCAAAACCTTTTGGGGGGTGTTGAGAGAAATTTTGCTACAAATTACAATTTATTTGTGGAAAATTTGTACTAAAAATCACATGTCTGCAACATCTTTTTTTTTTTGGAAAAGGTAACCTTTTGCTACAAATTTTAATTCGTTAGAAAAATTAGATACCTATGAAATCTATTTTTTACGGGAAAAGATATCACTTAGCTACAAATTATAATATGTATAGGAAAAATTGGATTCCTACAAAATCGTAATTTTTGTAGGCAAAGGTAATCTTTGGTTACAAATTTTAATTTTTAGGAAAAATTATATGCTTACGAAATTTATTTTTTGTGGGGAAAAATATTTTTTGGCTACAAGTTTTACTTTTTCTACGAAAAATTTGCAGCAAAAATTATATGCCTACAAAAAATTATATGCCTACAAAATTTGCACACAAAATCACATGGCTACAGTTCTTTTTTCTGGAAAATGCAACATTTGTGTACAAATGCCGAACCATTATAGAAAAAAATCACATGCTTGCAAAACCTTTTTTGGGGGGGGGGGGGGTGTTGAGAGACCTTTTGCTACAAATTACAATTTATTTGTGGAAAATTTGTACTAAAAATCACATGTCTGCAACATCTTTTTTTTTTTGGAAAAGGTAACCTTTTGCTACAAATTTTAATTCGTTAGAAAAATTAGATACCTATGAAATCTATTTTTTACGGGAAAAGATATCACTTAGCTACAAATTATAATATGTATAGGAAAAATTGGATTCCTACAAAATCGTAATTTTTGTAGGCAAAGGTAATCTTTGGTTACAAATTTTAATTTTTAGGAAAAATTATATGCTTACGAAATTTATTTTTTGTGGGGAAAAATATTTTTGGCTACAAGTTTTACTTTTTCTCAAAAATTTGCAGTAAAAAATTATATGCCTACAAAATCATTTTGTTTGTGGGGAAAGGTAATCCTTGGTTCTAAATTAATTTTAATTTGTATGAAAAATTATATGCCTATCAAATTCATTTTTTGTGAGAAAAGATATTTTTTTGCTACAAATTTTAATTTGTTTGCGAAAAATTTGTAGCCAAAATCATATGTCTACAAATTAGTTTTCTTTGTAGGGAAAGGTAGTTTTTGGTTACAAATTTTAATTTGTTTGCAGAAAGTTTGTAACGAAATATCAAAATTCTTGTAGTGAAGAGTGTGTTGGAGATGCTCTTTACAATCCAAAATAATATCACACAATACACAGCTTTACTCATTCACGTGTTTTTCAGAATCGTTGTTCTTGACTTCGTGTTTTACAATATCGTCATGGCTTAGTAGGTTGAATGACATTGATGACCGAAAATCTGAATGGGTCATCTATAATAATAATAATAATAATAATAATAATAATAATAATAATGGGTCGTCTATAATAATAATAATAATAATAATAATAATAATAATAATAATAATAATAATAATAATCATCACAATGCAATTAAGTCATATTCATGTGATGATTGAATATAACATTTGAAAATTTTAAAATAATAAAAAAATTAGTCACATCACATCAATTGACCTTTAAATATTAATTAATGTTCGTTTAAATGTGTCATTAGAACATTAATTCTTAATATTGAACATTTATTGTAAGTCAACTCAACTACATGTTTTATGGTATATAACGTTTGTTTCAATTGCATATGTTTTAAGTTAATTAGATTTTTTTTACCCATAAACATTGTTTTAAAAATTAGTGAAAATAATATGAGATATAAGACATAGAATAATTTTCAAATTCTTATCGAGTTAATATTACGGGTAGCAATTGTGTGCATCGCATGGGGAAAGTACTAGTTATTAGTATATGTAGCACTTGATTAATTTTAATTAATGAATGACCGAATGAATTGGAGATGAATTGAATCATAAAATACAAAACAACAGATTACATATTCAACATCTGAGCCTAATGTTTAATTATGAATGCGTTTTGAAAAGGCAGTGACAATTCCGACTCAATTCACCGCTAAGCCGTGACATATGATGCATTTCGATCATGTCATGATGTCAAGTTAGTTTAGGAGTAGAAAAATAACTTGTAACTTTAGCTTTTTGTTTCTAGTTCATGTATGATTAGGATTTCAATTGAATCCTTAATTTTGGTGCGTAGATTGAAATAAATATTAATTATCTGTTATGATTCATGAACGTCTTCCAACAGATTGTGGGAACGTGTTGGTCTTATAGTGCATGGATTAATTTTGGCAACGTGACGATGCATGTCTTTATGGGACAAATTCACATGCTACTTTGATCATTCATCAGCCTAACATGTTTTGTCTCAGCTGATGAGCAGACTTCATCATCAAGAAAACAATGTACACTTTCTCTAAGCTAATTAAAAGAAAAATATAAACAATATTGTTACATACTTACATTATATTGTGTATATATGGACATATATAGATTATTAGCCTAACTGATCATGTGTCAGTACTATGTACAAATTTAAAGGTATAAAGTTTTAATGTTCTTTTGCTACATGTGCACCATGATATAATTAATAAAAACACCTAGCGCTTATGTCTCATGAGTAATGATCACTTTTTTCAAAATAATTAATTAATCTCTTGATCCCTCATTATTTATAACACTTAAAGATTAAGAATTTTTCGGGCTCCATCGTTGCGTTGATAAATGAATATATTAGCTAGAATGCAAACTTGCATGTGTTTACCTAAAAGAAAAGAAAAGAAAAGGATTGTCAAGACCCATGTGATTTAGTGGCATCTTGGTCTGTATAGTATTCATTAGGTTAAGGGTTCTATTCTCTTCCTCTATACTTCTCCTTATAATTCAAAAGAAGAAAAGAAAAGGATATAAGTAAATACTGGTTGAAGTCAGACTATAAAAGTAAAAATGGAAAGACTTAATTAATGCAATTTTAAAATTTGGAAAAAATGGTCTAACATGAATCGAAAAAGTATTTAAATAGTCTAAGAACCTTGAAACATAGGAAATTACGAAAAGATAAAAATGGACATCGATTATGAAATGACAAAGATATCGCTCAGGTAAAAAATAGTATCGTGAATGGTTATCCACCTTCCCGAAAACAAATTATAATAGAAATTCTGAGCTGTAATGCCGAATTTGCAATTTACCGTTATATCTTTTTCGGTCCAATTCTTAATCGATCAACTTTGCCACCAGATGTACATGAACTTTTAGTTACCTGCAAAAGTGGCTTCATAATTGTGAAGCAATTTAACCTACAATATTTAAGATAGTAATGACCAGGAGTGTTTGTTGATCTATTAACATTAAATTAAATTAAAATATTCTTTCTCATTTTTTTTCAATTATTCATATATTGCTTTGACAAATTTTTTATATTATTTTAATACATTTTCTTGAATTCTCAATCACACATCTAAAAACAAATTTAATTTGATCAAATTTAATGTGAATAAAAAAAGTCCCCAGTGGAATTAAATTTAAAGGCATCCCTTCACCGGTGTAAGATAGTAATGATTTCCCCTTGTTTCAGTGGATAAAGCACCTCCTCACTAGTACTGTGATCCGTGTTCAAGTTACCATTCTGCCACTATGATCCCGATAATCTGTTATTCTATTTCCTTTAACTTAGGTTGTCCCATCCGACTAAACCAATCCAAATATGTATACAACTAAGAAGTGTATTAATACAAATATAATTTATATATTAATAAAGAGAGGCACATTTTTTGAATTTGGTTGGAGCCAGTTTTTCATGCTTATAAAATTTCACTTATGTTAGCTATTTTGAATTTTTTGAAAACTATTTTCCCACTCATAAAATAGCACATATCATTATTTCATCATCATTATCCTCAAATGACCATGATTATCCATAATAATTATCTACATTCTATAATTCTATATTGTATATCTATATCTATAAAAAAAATTATTTACATTCACTTTTTTGTTTTTATATATATATATATATATATTAATGAACAGAGACCAATTTTGAAGGAACATTTTCTGCTGATATTTAAGTGTTTTTTGAATTTGGTTTTCCCACTCACAACACATTAATTATATTTTACAATAGATATATAGAATATATATTTACATATAGATTAATAATGATTAATCATATATATTAGGAGTTCCGATTCTTTCATTGCTTAGTTTTATCCAATATTAATATTGACTATATATTAGGAATCAGATATCCGCCTTATTGTCTTTAGCTTATTATCATGTAGTACTAAAATATTTTATTTATAAATAAAGTAAGTATAAATTATAAACAGACGTAGACATAAATTTTTAACAAAAGTTAGATATAATGTAATTTATTAGATATTCCGCTAAATTCACTCCTCATTTCTTGGGAAAATTACTAAGAAATGAAAAATATTTCTTACAAATAAAATTAATTAAAATTAATAATTTTGTTAAGATTTAATTTTTTCATGATACAAAATTAGCATTCATTAAATTTTGACACAATTTTTTTAAAAAACGTAACATTAAAATTTAAAAATTATGCTAGGCTCATTAATTTATTTTAGAAATAAATAATTATTTTTATGAATAATAAGCTACAAAATGAAATTTAATTATTATTAGCAATTTCGATAAAATTTAATTTTGTGGGAATACAAAATTATAATTCATTAAATTTTTACATGAAAATTAAAATAAATGTGCAACATGAAAATTAAAAAATTAGATAGAACCTTTTTATTGGTTTCATAAATAATTAATTATTTTTAAAAATAGAAATAGTTAAAAAATTAACATTAATTAAAATGAGTGATTTAATTTTAGTATGATAAATGAAATATGTAATATCAATTTTTCTAATTAATTGAACATATATCTATATCTATATTTGTATCTATATCTTTCATATTGCAAGATTTCTTTTACATTATAAGATATTTTTAAAGTTAGATTTGTACAATTCTTAAAATTTCGGCTACTAGGCTAATTATTTTGGAAATAATTAATTCTTTTTAGAAATAATTAGTTTAAAAATGAAAATTATTTACAATTATTTATATTGAAATTAATTATTATTAATTATATTACTAACATTTAATTGGACATTGTTTCAATGGACAAAGATTAATCAAAATTAATTATATTTTTCAAAGGGGAGAAATATAATTAATTTAAAAATAAAAATTAATAAAAATTTATGAGATTGATCAAGCACAAGAATTTTTCCTAAAATTGAAATAGATTTTTACATTATGAAATACCTTTTAAATTACAAAATATCTTTGAAATTAGATTTATATAATTCTTAGAACTATAGATTTAAAGCTAATCATTTTAGAAATAATTAAATCTTTTTCGGGATAATTAGATAAAAATTAAAATTAATTTGATGAGTTAATTTGTTTCAGTTTCATTAGATGGAAATTTATGAAGTTTTTTTGGATGAAAATTAATCAAAATCAATTATATTTCTACAATTGGAAAAAATAGTATTAATTTAAAAATAATTGCAAATTAATTATATTGCAACTGTCTGACAAGATTTCTCCTAAAATGAAAGATATCTTTTAATATTTTTAAAATTAAATTCATACAATTCTCAAAATAGCCATTAAACTAATTACTTTAGGCATAATTAATTCATTTTAGCAATAGTTAGCTTAAGAATGAAAATTATTTTAATAAATTGTACTACAGTTAATTAATTCATTCCGATAACACGACTGTGATACTACATGGATGGGAACGAGAATTTTCTAGCGAGGTGGTGGGCCGAAGAATGGGAAGTACCCTCTTATTTCATTTCACTAGACTTGACTAAATGAAGGTATGGTCTGAGACAAAGATAAGGACAGGCAATCAGATACCGGTTCTCGCAAACTATATCTACTACATTGTCATTTCTATAATATATTTATGTGTTGATTATATTTCACAATATAAAATTTTAGAAATTATTATTCATATTGATTGTCAATCTAATACCATGTATGTGTATAGTTAATATCCTTGAATTTGTATTCAATATATTAGAATGAAAAATAATAAAAAAAACCTATAAGCTCGGAAAAAGTTAATAGAGTTTTCTATTTTGGTTATTTTAATAATTGTAGCATTTAATTTCATAGTATTTTATTTTTCATTTATATTATCACAATCTCTATTACAAATTATTATTCTATTAAATACATGGGTAACTTTAGCAAAATTTTTATAGAATTCTTTCACTATTATATTAATTAAGTTTAGTCTTTGTGACTAATATTGGTTTATATTTTTGTTGTTTTATTTTTATACTATTAATATTTATTAAAACCTTTATTTGTTGCAAATTATGTTTTGTTCTTTTTGGTAAGTTTACCTTTGGCGTTATGATGGATTAGTATGAAATGAGAAGTAAATCCTATCAAAATTTTTATAAAATTATTTCATTGGCTATATTAATTAAGTTTATTTGCTGGCCCATTATTTACTTTATTATCATCGAGGTCTTATGGATTGCTTTTGTATTTTTCAATATTAATGAGATTTGTTCTTACTTGTGCTATTATAAGTTACCATGTGTATCGATCATACATTCATTCGTTACGCATTGCGTGACAAGAAAGCCATGAAGGAAAAGCTACAACATGTTGTCTATTGCGCATTCAAGATTGATGTATTTATGGATTTTATAGTATATATGTTTAGTATTATTGTCCAATATAATTTTGTGGATAATTAATGAATATTATTATTGTTGGATACAAATGTAAAATTATGTTGTTCATGGAGATTTTCGAAATATTGATCGTTAAAAGTTGTACTAATATTCATAGGTTGGAATTGACCAAAATACAAACGAATTTGTTTATTAAAAGTGAATATATTTTATTTAAATCGTGTGATGTTTTAGATTATAGTGTTATTTTTTGTAATTGTTTTTAATACTAATAATTTAAACATATTAATAGAAATTATGTATCAATATATCCAGTTCCCTGTGCAATGCACGAGTGTTACTGCTAGTTAAGTGTATAATTGAGTGATAATTACTGTTTTTATTGAATGATGAAAAAACTAAAGAAAACAGGATGAAGTAATATATTGGAGAATAATAATAGGATACATCGTTAAATGCTTTTGACGACTGCTGACGATTATGGGCGCGCGCAGGGAATAAAGGCGGGTCAACAGCTATACAAAATCCAGCCTTTCGCTAAATGGCTGACATTTTCTTTATTTATTTATTTATTTTTTATCGAACTTTATGCCTCGAATAATAATAATGATATTATAATAAACATATGATACATAACTAGGAATATATTTGCAGCATTGAGAGGAAAGCATAATGATAGTTGCCCCCCCTTTTTTCTTTTTCTTTTTTTTTTCTGTTTTTTTTTGGGTATAGAAGAGAGCAGAAGTTATGCATTCCACGTCCAAAAGTATAAAGATTTCCCCTTTGCCTTATTATAAATTGCCAATATGTTTTAGAGTCCAAAAAGTTAAAGCTCACCAGGCACCAACCGACGGTTTTTTCGATATTAATTAAATTTTCGGTTAATGTTACATACCATCTTTTTTTTTCCTAATTGTAAAATTATTATTCAACTCACAATAAACGAGAGAGAGAAGAAAAAAAAATCATCCTTCACATATCTATCGCGGCATACCTTAGCAATAAATGAAGGGTACATAAAACATTTTCCCTAATTTTTTTAACAGTTCAATATTTAAATTTAGGAAAATATTATATGGACACATTGTGATACGGACCTCGTTGGTCTTGAAGCCAACGCAACCCAATACAGATTGGATTAGACCCCAGAAAAGCCAATCACTTGTGGAGATCGAAAACCTGAAGACCTTCTACTCACGAAGTGACAACAATAGGCTGAAACCTATCACCTTCAACTGTGCGTAGTAGACAACCGGCAGGGGTGAACGCCACAAGAGTTGATCACGCTCTTGATAAGTTCGAAGTGTTCAAAAGAACATTAAGAGAATTGAATTCTCTTAACAAGCTCAAAGCTCTCAATTTCATATATGAACTTAGTTGTCCCTTACAAAATGGCTTGTTTTGCCCATATACAAGCCCAAAATTGAAATAATAATAAAATAATGAAAATATCCGAAAATATCTAAAAATTAACCCTAGGTCGGCTAAAGTTACGGTCGTAATTATAGGATTTATGGCCGTAAATCCTCGGGTACGGCCGTATGACTCAAAAGTACGACCGTAATAAACTCTCTACCTTAAAACTGCCAAACTGGATTCTTGCGTTACGGCCGTATGGACATTGGTTACGGCCGTAATTCTTGCGTTACGGCCGTATGCTGAGTAAGTACGGCCGTAATGAACTCTCTGCATATTTTGGCCCATAAGCTGGAAACTGAGGATACGGCCGTAATTATCAAAGTTACGGTCGTAAACGGCGGATACGGCCGTATGACCCAAATGGTACGACCGTATTTAACTCTCTGTAAATCTATGGTCTTCAGCTTCCTAGGTTACGGCCGTATGGCTTTAGGTTACGGCCGTAATGGATGAGTTACGGTCGTAATTAATACGGTTACGGCCGTAAATTTCGTCTGCATGACATTCTTGAGTTCCAACATCCCGACTTCGTAATTGGAGGATTTCTTTTGGCTCGGGAACTCCTGTGGACCATTCCAAGGCTGTGGATGACTTGGTAGGGACATGTTGACACACCTCTTCGACCCAGGTCATCAAAGCTCGTCCCATTTTCTTGGCTCGGCTTCGCGTGAGCGGCCGGGCGCTGCGTGGGGTGGTTCGGTCGACATGGAGCTTTCAGGGTTCAGTATCATCCCCTCCTCTTCAGGTTGATTCGTCCCACGAATCGGTTCCTGCATCAAACGGAACAAGATCAGAGACGTTAAATGTAGCAGACACATTATACTCACCTGGAAGATCGAGTTTGTAGGCGTTGTTGTTGATTCGTTCAACTACTTGAAAAGGCTCATCACCTCGTGGTAACAATTTCGATCGGCGTAGTTGAGGGAATCTTTCCTTTCGGAGGTGTAGCCAAACCCAATCTCCCGGCTCAAAGATCACTTCTTTTCGCCATTTGTTCACCCTGGTCGATACTTGTTGGTTCTTTTTCTCGATCTGCAGTTTTACCTTCTCGTGTATGGACAGAACAAGCTCGGCTTTGTGTTTACCATCCAAGCTAACCCTTTCACTTACAGGTAAAGGAATCAAATCTAATGGGGTTAGCGGATTAAAACCATAAACCACTTCAAAAGGCGAAAAATCAGTTGACGAATGTTTAGCATGATTATAAGCAAATTCAGCATGTGGTAAACATTCCTCCCACGTCCTAATATTCCGACTAATGATAGCTCGAAGTAATTGTGACAACGTACGGTTTACTACTTGATTTGGTATCGATTTGGGGATGACTCGTGGTTGAAAATAGCAGTTTGGTACCTAGTTTTCCCCACAAGGTCTTCCAGAAGTAGCTAAGGAATTTGACGTCTCTATCTGACACAATTATCTTCGGCACTCCATGGAGCCGAATTATATCACGAAAGAACAAGTCGGCAATATGACTTGCACCATCGATTTTTTGACATGGTATAAAATGAGCCATTTTACTAAACCGATCAACTACCACAAAAATCGATGGCGATTGAGGTATGGGAAGGGGAGTGTAAAGTCCTTGAGGTAATATCTTGGATTTGGCCTTTCTACAGGTAATGCAATTCATGCAAATTTTCTCTACGTCTCGTTTCATCTTAGGCCAATAGAAATGATCACGCAAGATTTCAAATGTTTTTCTACAACCGAAATGTCCCATGAGGCTTCCTCCATAAGCCTCTCTCACTAACAACTCTCGTATAGAACTAGAAGGAACACAAAGTTTACTCTCTCGAAATAAGTACCCTTCTAGCCTATAGAAGTTCTCAAATCCACTCTTTTCACAAGCAACATAGATACTACTAAAGTTCGGGTCTTTCTCATATAATTTTTTCATTAATTCAAAACCCAACAATTTAGTATCTAGAGTGGTGAGTAAGGTATACCTGCGTGATAAAACATCTGCAACAATATTTTCTTTGCCTTGCTTGTACTTGATCACGTAGGGAAATGTCTCAATGAACTCCATCCACTTAGCATGTCGCTTGTTCAACTTGCCTTGGCTTTTAAGATGCCTTAGCGATTGGTGGTCGATGTGGATCACAAACTCTTTTGGCCAGAGATAGTGTTGCCAATTCTTTAGCGTTCGAACCAATGCATAGAGCTCTTTATCATATGTAGGATAATTGAGGGCGGCACCAGTCAATTTCTTGCTAAAGTATGCAATTGGCCTTCGTTCCTGCATCAACGCAGCACCAATACCTATTCCCGACGCATCACATTCAATCTCAAAAATTTTGTTAAAGTCGGGAAGAGCAAGTACGGGCGAAGAACACAGTTTTTCTTTAATTGTTTGAAAAGCTCGTTCTTGCTCATTTTCTCACTTAAAACAAACTGTTTTCTTGATTACTTCAGTTAATGGGGCGCTAACGTACTAAAGTTAGGTACAAATCGACGATAGAAACTAGCTAAACCATGAAAACTACGAATATTGGCAATGCTAGATGGAGTAGGCCATTCTTTAATTGCCCGAACTTTTTCTTCATCAACTGCTACTCCATTGGCACTCACCACGTAACCAAGAAACACAATTTTCTCAAGACAAAAGTGACTTTTAGTAGGGTTTGGAAATAATTTTTCTTTCCTTAACGCTTCCAACACAAGCCTAAGGTGTTTCACATGATCATTGAGCCCCCTACTATAAATCAATATGTCATCGAAGTACACCACTACAAATTTACCAATGAAAGCACGTAACACGTGATTCATTAGTCTCATAAATGTACTTGGTGCATTCGTCAAACCAAACGGCATAACTAACCATTCATATAAACCCTGTTTAGTTTTGAAAGCCGTTTTCCATTCGTCACCCTCTTCCATTCGGATTTGGTGATAACCGCTTTTCAAATCAATTTTGCTAAAAATACTAGCACCATAAAGTTCATCAAGCATGTCATCAAATCTAGGTATAGGGTGACGATATTTATCAGTAATGTTGTTGGCAATGACCAACACACATTCTCCATGATCCATCTTTCTTGGGCACGAGCAAGACCGGTACGGCACATGGACTTAGACTTTCCCGGATATATCCTTTGCTAAGCAAATCCTCCACTTGGCGTTGCAACTCATTTGTTTCATCGGGGTTGCTACGGTAAGCGGGGCGATTGGGAATCGCGGCTCCGGGAACTAGGTCAATTTGATGCTCAATGCCTCGAATTGGTGGCAACCCGCTTGGCAAGTCTTCGGGAAGGATATCATTGAATTCCTGTAAGAGAGAAACAATAGAATTGGGGAAGGATTCAAGGTTAGAATTGAGCACTCGACCACTCTCTTTGTACACTAACAAGATCACTTGTTGGTCCTTCGAGAGAGCCCTCACAATTTCTCTCGTCCGTGCAAAGAAGCACTCTTTCTTCTTGCCCTCATGCTCACTCTTCTCTCCTTTTACTCTCTCATTACTTTTCCCACTCAACTCTCGTCTCTCCTTTTCCTTCTCGTCAGCTTCTTTTTTGAGCTTAACTTGATCCTCATACACTTGTTGTGGTGGCAAAGGAGCAAGTATAATTGGTTTCCCATTGAACTTGAAGCTGTATCTATTCCAATATCCATTATGTGTCACGCGTCTATCAAATTGCCACGGTCGGCCTAGCAATATGTGTGTAGCTTGCATAGGTACTACGTCACATACCACTTCATCTTCATATGTTCCAATCAAGATAGGGATCTTCACTTGTTTGGTAACCCGAACTTCGCCTGTATCACTAAACCATTGCAATCGATACGGTCTCGGGTGTTTGATCAATGGAAGTCCAACCCTATCAACGAACATATAACTAGCAACATTCGAACAACTCCCCCCGTCAATAATCAAACTACAGGGTTTACCTTGCACTAGGCACCTAGTGTGAAAGATATTCTCCCGTTGAGAGGTCACTTCATCCACCTTCGCCTTCGTGCTAAGAGCTCGCTGTGTAACTAATGTCTCGGGGATCGTCATTACATATTACTCATCCGAGTCTTCCTTCTCCTCCTCCACAATAGGAGGGACTTCTTCCTCATTCTCCGTTTCAATCTCACCATTGTCCCTAACCACCATTGTGCGGCGATTGGGGCACTCCGAGGCTATGTGACCTTGTCCTTGACATTTGAAACATTGGATATCTCGGTTTCGGAGTGGTGGTGCGCCCATTGGCCTTTTCCCTTTATCTTCCCCCACCGGAGAAGACTTAGGTGGTTTACTCCGCCCTTTTCAAACCGGCTTTGGAGTTGTAGCCTTGTCACTACTCCATTTCGGTTTCCCAAAGCTACTACTTCCCCTGGCTTGAGGTTTAATAAAATTCTTCTTCTTCAATTGTATCTCAACCTTGGCGGCTTTATATACCAATTCTTGAATATCGGCATAATCATGCAACTCAACACGATTGGCAATCTCCCGATTCAATCCACTTAGAAACCGCGCCATGGTAGCCTCTTCTTCTTCACCTATATCGGCCCTGGTCATTAGAGACTCCATCTCTTGATAATACTCCTCCACACTTCGTCCCCCTTGAGTTAACGTTTGCAGTCTAGTGTACAAACTCCGATAATAATAGGTAGGAACGAACCGCTTCCTCATTATTGTTTTCAAATCATTCCAAGCACTCACCGGGGCTTCCAAATTTCTTCGCCTAGCCGTAGTAGTTTGTTTCCACCAACTAAGAGCATATCCCGTGAATTCTTTCACTAGAAGTGGAATTTTCCTCTCTTCCGGGATTCGATGAAATTGGAATACCAACTCTATCCGACTTTCCCAATCCAAGTAAGCATCCGGGTCGGGTTTACCTTGGAATGAAGGTACTTCAACCTTCACATTTTTCACATCACTCTCTTCTTCACGTGGTCGGCCATTACCTCTACCACCTCCTCGGCCCCCTCGACCTCTACCACCTCGATATATCACATCATATTCCTCCTCATCACCCTCTTCAAACTCCGGAGGATTCCTACGGACATTCAACCTAGCTATTGACTGCTCAACATCTTCTCGTAACTGTTGCCTCAAACGACGCTCCATTGCAGTCATAGAAGCCTGAAGAACCGATTGGATGTCTTCCAAGGTGGCGGTCCTAGATCCATGTCCCTCGACTGAACCTGTATCAGATATGGTGTGCAAGTGTGTGCAAGCTGGTAGTGTCCTCCCGTGAATATCACTCGTGTATATCACTCAACACTCTCTCACTCAACACTCAATAATACACTTACACTCTTGTGTTCAATCGAGCTCAACGAACTTGCTCAAGGTAAGATCGTCTTGTATCGTGCACCAAAACACAATGCCAAAGCAGTTTAAGTTACAACTCAATGACACAACATAATACAAACTGAATTACAACTCGATGTAAAACCCTAGTACCTAAGACAATGTAACTCGACTCAACAATAAGATAATGCTAACACGAATACTAAGTGTCGCCAATGTCTTGACTCACACCCGTTCACACATCAACGGAGCCATTATTTTTTTGTATTTGTATTTGTTTTATGTTTTTTTTTTGTCAATCCTCTTTCTTCTTTTTCGGCTCTCTCTTTTGGTTTTTTTTTTTTTTTTCACAACATACACTTACAATCACAATACCAAGCCAATACTAGAATAGAAATAGATTCCAAGCACAAATAGCAATTTGCACCTAGAACACCAAGAACACACATTAAAATCCTACAACTTGACACTTGGAAATTCAAAATTCTAATCCGATAACAATCACTAACATAACATTCTAAGACTTAATAACAAAGGACTTATACTATAAAAACATACAACAAAGGATAGATACCAGATGATTAGAATCTGTGCTCTGATACCAACTGATACGGACCTCGTTGGTCTTGAAGCCAACGCAACCCAATCCAGATTGGATTAGACCCCAGAAAAGTCAATCACTAGTGGAGATCGAAAACCTGACGACCTTCTACTCACGAAGTGACAACAATAGGTTGAAACCTATCACCTTCAACTGTGCGTAGTAGACAACCGGCAGGGGTGAACGCCACAAGAGTTGATCACGCTCTTGATAAGTTCGAAGTGTTCAAAAGAACAATAAGAGAATTGAATTCTCTCAACAAGCTCAAAGCTCTCAATTTCATATATGAACTTAGTTGTCCCTTACAAAATGGCTTGTTTTGCCCATATACAAGCCCAAAATTGAAATAATAATAAAATAATGAAAATATCCGAAAATATCTAAAAATTAACCCTAGGTCGGCTAAAGTTACGGCCGTAATTATAGGATTTACGGCCGTAAATCCTCAGGTACGGCCGTATGACTCAAAAGTACGGCCGTAATAAACTCTCTGCCTCAAACCGCCAAATCGATTCTTGCGTTACATAGTATGGACATTGGTTACGGCCATAATTCTTGCGTTACGGCCGTATGCTGAGTAAGTACGACCGTAATGAACTCTCGCATATTTTGGCCCACAAGTCGAAAGCGAGGCACGGCCGTAATTATCAAAGTTACGGCCAGAACGGCGGATCTACCGTATGGCCCAAATGGCACACCGTATTTAACTCTCTGTAAATCTCTGATCTTCAGCTTCCTAGGTTACGGCCGTATGGCTTTAGGTTACGGCGTAATGGATGAGTTACTACCGTAATTAATGATTCACGACCATAAATTTCGCCTGCATGGCATTCTTGAGTTCCAACGTCCCCGACTCGTAATTGGAGGATTTCTTTTGGCTCGGGAACTCCTGTGGACCATTCCAAGGCTGTGGATGACTTGGTAGGGACATGTTGACACACCTCTTCGACCCAGGTCATCAAAGCTCGTCCCATTTTCTTGGCTCGGCTTCGCGTGAGCGGCCCGGGCGGCACGTTGGGTGGTTCGGTCAACATGGAGCTTTCCGGGTTCGTATCACATTGTATACTGCAAGGCATAGCGGCGTTTCACCGTAAGAAAGAGGATACAATAATCATTTCAACTTCATATTTGAGAGAGAGAGAGAGCAATATTCTCCTCCTTATATAGGGAGGAATTATTCTCCAAATTAATGATATATGAACAGATGGGAGCTAACATATCAACAGTGTGGTTTAACTTGATTAATCCAAAGGTAGTCCTTCTTTGAGTTGAATGAGTCAACCGACTAGGCCCGACCTTTCGGAGGACCCATTTTAGACCATTATACCAAGACACAATTGTGTATTATCATTATTTTTAATTAAATGGCCCAAATTTAAATTTATTATAAACTTGTAGTTCCATTTTTTCTTTTTAGAAATTTAGGCCAATTTTTTGTCAATGGTTTTTTTCTTAGGTCCATTGGCAATTTGTGTTGGCTCTGACTGAGTTTTTTTTTCCATTTTACTTTGCGTTTGAGTTCTAACTAAGCTTTTTATATTCTTTATTGGCTTATTACTGTGCATTTAACTAATTTTTATTGCAACACTAATTGAGTTTCATGTGTCACTTTATATTAGTTTTACCAAAAAATAAATATATAAATAAAAGGGGCCTATTTTTTTAAATTTGACTCAGGCACAGCGTACTACAAGACTGTCCCTGAATTAACCTCCTTATTGATGTGGGGATAATAACTCCTCCCCATATGTGGATGAGGTCATTTGTGATATATATATATATATATATATATATATATATATATATACACATATATAATTTATCTATTTGCAATGGTTGAAGTAATAATAAGGGAATTTCTTAGATTAAATATTTTAAGTACAAAGAGAGAATAATAGAACGAATATGTTACATCTCTGGCTAAAGCTAATCCTATCGAAGCAGCTTCCTATAGTTTATATATCACAATGGTGGAGCTAGGAGGTAATAATATCGATGAAATACGTCTTCTACATGTATATGTTCGGTGGGGCCCGCATATCATCGTGGTTCGACAATTGGATCTTCTTCGAAATGGGGTGGACTCAATTTTGGGCAAAATTAGACCCCAATATATGCAATAATATCCTCAGCCAAAAGCAGTGAACATATTCGATGTTACTCATGTTGTCTATCATGATTAACAGTCTCTATTCTCGTAAAGAAACTTGAAAGACCACCAAATATAGAAATATTACTGTACACACCAAGCTTTTATGTATCATTCCCTTCTTCTTAACCTGTTTCACAACCAAAGAAATAAAAAAAATATTAATTAATTAATTTGAGGTGTGTCAACTAATTAATTCATTTCATTATATTTATTTATCTACCTATGGTCGAAGTATATATGGCATTTTGGAATAAAAAAAGAAAAGAAATGTCAAAATTATCAGGACTTGAAAGAGACTAATCTTGATTATACACTTTTATAAGACAAATGACTTTTCATTTGCGGCTAGTCGACCCAGGTAAGAAACATATATGGATAAGTGAGACTTATAGTTTCGTAAATTTTATTTGACATATTCTTTTATGCGAAAATATGTATGCTATGTATGTATTCCATTTTGAGTCGAAATCTGTTATTTTAATTTTCGTTAATTCTCTAAGTTGTCTCATTTAATTAAAAAAATCACGTGTATATATGTGAATTTTGGCGTGAATTTTTATGATTAGATGAGATAAGCTTATGAGACGAGAATTAGAACAACAGAATGTACAAGTCGTGCACAGAGTTGATGAAAAATAAAAGCAACATGCACATGTTTTAATATTGATCATACAACTATAATGTATAATTTCCTTTCTAATGAACAAGTAAAAGTTATTTACATTATTTTTATAAATACAATTTATTCTTGCCCAATAGGCAATTTTTGCTCTAAAAATTAAAGAGCAAAATGAAAAGAAATGAATAAATAAATAAATAAATAAATTTATGGCCTTACCTTGGTGGCACTCGAAGTGAGGAACGAAGCTGACGTAGTTGGCGTCGAAGTCGATGGAGTACTCGACAAAGCCGATAGCCCAACATTGTAGACCAATACTCCGTCGGGCTGGAAAAGCCCGTAATTCCTCTCGGACGTCGGGCCGGGCTTCATATCTTCATTAAACAATGCAAAGATATAAACTTCAAGTCTTGCATTAGGCCTTAATGGTGTCCCTTCACCCTTCATCTGCCTTCTCATCAAATTCCGATTATATACACCGGCATTTTGCACCGTCGCCCCGATTTCGTCCGGGTCGCCCTTCGACGGCCACCCAGTCTCCGAAACCCTAACTTCTATCCCCTGAAACCCTAATCTCGCCATTGCGAATATCACCGCATCAACTTGAGCATAAAGCATGTTGTCATAATGTAGCTTCGTGTAGGGATCAGTCATCCCGGAATTACGGTTACACAACACGTAATCTACAGGAATCCTATTGGGATCATCTTTGTATGCGAAATAAGGATAGGCATTGATCAAAAATGGCGCCTTTGTATCGGCCAAGAACTTTAAAATCTGTGTCATTATTCCGGTGATTGCTGGCTGGAAGCTTCCGGCGGACGGTGGGTATGAGGAAGCAAGAACGGCTAAAGAATTGGGTGTTGTAACCTGAATGTACTGATCTAGCCCTAATTTCACCAGAGCTGCATGAATGCTCACCATGGCTGGTACAACGTTGGATAATTGCGTTGTGTCACTGCCGGTGAAGAGCTCATTTCCGACTGCAATTCCGGTGATCTTCGTGTCAGGGAAATATGGTTTAATATGGGTTGTTACCCATTGAAGGGCTTGTTGTTCATCAATTAGGGTTGCGAGAACTTGGTTTTCGACTGTCACCATGAGTTCGATGTTGGATTTCGCGAATGCTGTCAAAACTTGAGGATTCGTGTCGTAAATTCGGGTTTTTGTTATCCTAAGTGAGTGTAAGAGCTCAATAACCTTTTCGGGTTCCGGTAAATTGTTGGCCACTTGACCGTAATTAATTCCGAGTGATTCTACTTCTCTTATAGAACCAAAACCTGTTCAATCCAAAACCAAACAAACAATTCATAAATTAAATACATAATTTAGATAGACGAATTAATACACGCCACAAATACAAAACTTCGAATCCAAATCTTCTATCTCAAATCCTATCCCGTCGACTGTCTTTAACATATTTTCATTGAATGAGACAGCAATCAGCAGATGCTGCAAAATTTCCTCTACGGAATTGATAAATAAGTTTTGTTGTGGTGCATGAGACACATACCTGATAAAGTTAGAAGGAATCCAAGAAATAGATGCACTAATGCAATCTTGTGAAGAAATGCTTCCATTGTAGAGAAAAGGGGAGGGGGGAGAGAGAGAGAGAGAGAGAGAGAGAGGGAGAGAGAGACACTTTCTTGGGGTATGAGAGAGAAAGAGGGAGAATCTTTCTCGTTGGTAAGAAAGGGGAGAAGGGGAAGTTAAAAAGATGCAGAAAGAGAGATATATATAGATATTAGGTATCTTGTGTGAATTCCTTTCTTTACTTGATTGTTTAATTTTAATTTTAGTTTTTCCTGATATTTTGGGGGTTTTGGGTTGGCTTGCCTTGCTTATTATGGCTTAGGGGGGTTTATATAACCCTATATAATGGTTTTGGATGACTTATCTTCATTGTGTCTCGTCAAAGGTTCTTTAATTTTGGTGGCTTCAATTGCGTTTCCGATGTCGACGTCCTTCTATTCTCTTGTGTTTGTTTGACGCAATTATTCTCAAAATTACTTTTTCTTTTATATATATATATATATATATATATATATTTTTTTTTTTTTCAAACACACATTTTCAAAGACTTCAAAATATTTTTCTTTTCTTTTTTTTTTTAAACTTTGAACTATACATTCTCTAAACAGGTAATTTTCTTTTGAAAGACTGAAATACTAACATTTTTGATACTCTTGAAATACGACATGCTCTTACTTGCAGCAATTAAAATTGTTTACAGATGCATAATGCCACATTAGTTACTCACTTAACTTAAAGAGTACTAGAATGTTTTCCGTCAAACAAGATTAAGTTCATTATTTTATTAAAAAAGTACCCATATTATTGTGAGCTTTATGAAATTGTTCTTGGAGTTATGTACGTATTGTATTTACTAGGAAATTTCAACCGCTCAAGAAAATAGTGTTGGAGGATAAAAAAGCACCGTTTCCAACTTCAGATTTCCACTAAATTGGCCGTGTAATTTTTATATACAAAAGTTGAAAAAGTTGAAAATTAAAATTGTATAATTTTATGACCTTTTGACGATGGCTTCATCTAGCGGCTGGCGTAACATGCTGATATGTTTATATAATCAAATGTTAGTTTGCTTTATTAGAGACATAGAATAACATTGCCTGACACTGAAATGATAAAAGTTCTCCTGAAAGGGAAAGCAGATACTTCATGAAATGAAAATATATCCACTAAAGCACGCAATAGTGGCATACAATTAACCAAAAAGATAATAATAATTTATCAGTAGTGTTGATTAGATATCGATGATTGGTGATTCTATATCCACGGGATGGTATAGGACACTCCGGTCCACGGTTGGCGGGGATAAATTCCCGTTGTAATTATATTAATGAAAATACGTGGCATCAGTGGCGGAGCCAAAGGTTAAGAGTTGAGCGGGCATGAATATCAGCTCTCGAAAGGAAAATTTTTGTTAAAGGGGCAGGCTAATAGAAAATATTATTAAAAAGTAAGAAATTTAACGTGTGTTTGGGTTAATTATTAATTTAAACAGTGGAAGGAAACCACAAGACTTTTGGATAATAATGAGTAGTATTGTGTGAATTGTAATGCAAGGTTAATATTAATGGTTTTGAATAAAGAGTATATACGTGAAGAGCTTATTTGACACTCATTTTCTTAAAAATCTTTATCAAACATATTCTAATTCTAGACGAAAAGAAAGTTGACACATAAGTTTCAAAATTTAAAGTGAAGTCATAGATTTGTAGAGATATTTAGATTTAGAGTAAGCAAATAGATTAAATTTGCAAAATGAGCAAAATGTCAATCATCATTAAATGAACTATAAACTGTCTTAAAACATCATTTTCATTGCCAAATAATAAAATATTTATTTGAAATTTGATATATATATTCAAAAAAAAAAAAAACTTGGGGGTCACATGACCCCCAAGGACCTCCCTTCCCTCCGCCTTTGTGTGGCATATTAATATTGGTTGGTACTATTGTGCTTGCTTTTACGGTGTGTTCGAGCAAATATTTATTTTGATAAAAATAAAATTTTTAGGTTGAATATATAGTGGTGTGGATTATGAGATATTTGGATAATAATGAGCAAGTGTGGTGGTTCCTATTGATGAAAGAAGTAGAAATGAGATTTTAGCAATATCTAAATGAGTGTAATTAAACGAATGAAGCCATGCATTATGCCAAGCTAAAACGTAACACACCCATGTTATCAAACCAATGCATATTTAAAGTAGAATTTGATCAAACAAATCACATTTATATATTTCTTGAAATCCATAAGTACTACACAAATTACCGTCGATCGTTCGATTTCAAAAATTCAAATTAAATTTTAAATTCAAATTGAGGGCTTGTTCTATACACAATAACATAAAATTACTCGAATGACGTGTTAAATATGTGGTTAAAAATTAGGAAAATATATATTAAAAAATATAAAGTAATTATATTAGTGGTTAAAAATGATAAGAGAGAAAATTATTGGAAGTTAGTGCAAGATTGTGGTGTATAGAACAAGCCTTGAATTCAAATTTCGTGTTGTGAAATAGAAGTCATCATGTGGATGACATGAGTGTAGTATTGTTCAAGTGCCATCGATGGCACCGTATGTATGGTCTCATCATAGCATTTTCTGGTCCCATCCGACCTTCATTTTAAACTTCGAGATCAGATTTAGAATCAATATGACGAGAGAGAGGTTTAGCAATTTGAAACATTTTCCGGTGACACCGTGGCGGCCGGTCAAAGTTTGCCCATGTTTTGCGCCAAACTTTGATCGACCACTACGGTGTCGCAGGAAAATTTTCTAAATTGTTGAAGTTCTCCCTTGCAGTGCTGATTCTAGATTTAGTCTCGGATTTCAAAATGGAGGTCGGACGGAGCCAGAAAATGTCCTGATGGCACAGTAACTATGGTGCCATCGATTGCACCGAATCATTGCTAGACATGAGTGATGCCAAGCTATGAGCTCAAGTCCGAACTTCACGAAGCTCATATATGAGAAATTGAGTGTGAAGGGCTTGTTTGATTCACAATAAAATTGATATTCCTCGAATTGCGTGTAGGTTATATAATTAAAAATGAGAGATGATATATTAAAAAATATAAAATAATTATCAAATCAATGTATATGTGGTTGAAAATGATAAAGGGGAAAAAGTTGATAAAAATTGTTGTGTATCAAACAATGCCTAAATTAGATCGTTCGTTACAGAAAAAAAATGTGTGCGCTTTAAAAATTCGAACTTAATCACATAAATCTTTTACCTGTTGGAACTAAAATGGTCGTTATAATTTTGCTGGGGGAAAAAATAAATAAATGTGGAGAATCATAATTAAAAGCAAAAAGTATATTACTAGAATATAATTTTGATACCATATATATGACAAATAACGTCAAACTTAATTCATCATTATGAATTTATGATCATTATATAATTAACGCATCTTGCTTTTAATCACTTTAATCTTAAACCAATCATGACCCTACTGATTAAAGAGCATTTGCATTAGATACTTAATTTTAGCAATTAAGTTAATTAAACAGTATTTCTATATAGAGATAATTATTATACAGTGAATGCTAACATCTCATTTCTCATGTAATTTATGCAATATATATTTATTTTTTAATATCGAAGAAGAAGAAAATTCCATTAAAAAAAAGAAGAAAAAAATTAAAAGGAAAAAATCAAATTATGTCATGTCACATTTGTCACTACCAATAAGACTAGTCTAATTATACTTAGCAGATTAATTATTTAATTTATTTATGATACCAATAATGGTTTATAGTCGACATATACACTTAACACGTCCATTATATATACAGATACATCAATTTGACTTGTACTGCCGTCTAATTAGAAGTGATTTAAATTCTTCCCTCCACAATAATAATAAAATTATAAGAGCCTTTTTAGAAAGAGAAGACAAAAGATCTAAGGTGTGTGTAAATTGTAATAAAATATATAACGATTTAATTTCCAGGCCATAAAATTTAAAAATTATAAAAATAAATCGACACGTACGTCTAGCTTTTTTGCATTTTGGTGGGGAATTCAAAGATAACCTACGTAATTATGCAATATTTGGGCCAAATGTAATGTAATCATCTTGAAAAGTAGAAGGGTTTGGTAAGTGGATAAGGAATGGTATACGTGGGGATGATGGAGACTTGAATGTTCTTATCTTGGTGCTAAAAACAAAACATTGTTAGTAATAATAATAGCATCATTATGCCTACAAAAGTTATTTTCTTGGCCGCAATTTAATTTTCATTTTGCAATTTGCAATAGCTTTTCTTGTCGTCGATGCAATATTATAAAGAGGAATGTCAGTTGTGATTTTTTTTTTTTTTTTTTTGCCTCCAACTGAGATATTTTCATTTTTGTTATATTTCAAAGGATTTTGATATAAGAAATGGGTTTGATAAGAATTTTCTTTTCCTTGAGAAATTGAGATATGCATGCTTCTCACATGTCAACGTTGCAGTAGAAAAGAATAAATTTGATTTTATGACAAGCAAGCAATGTCTGTCTTGCTTCATAAAAGATTTTTTTGGGAAAAAAATTTTTTTTTAAAGAGAATATTTCGTTTAAAAGTTAGTAAAATTATGGTGAAGCATGAAAATAATACTTTTGAATTTTGATTGAATGTGAAAGAAATGAGTGTGAGAATAGCTTTGAAAAAAAAATTGTAAAAAAGAGAGTTATAATAATAATAATAATAATAATAATAATAATAATAATAATAATCAATTATACTGCATACAATAAAAACGTAGAAGTTAAATATAATATATCTGGTAATAGAAATCGTTCTCAATCTTATTATATTAAGTATTTCTGACATAAACATATAAAATTCGTGAGTGAATACATTTCTGGTGGTCTTAAAATTCAAATTAGATTCATTATTCACTAATAAATTGTTATTTCATACTTAATTAAAATTTTCTACTATTGAAGTCAATTTGGTCCATAGGAAAAAGACCCATTGAATAAGTTGCAAAATAGCATAGCCACCATAAGAACAAAGGACTAATCAAGAGAGTAGGTACGTATGTAGCAATCTGCAGACTTTTCTTAGTTGTCCGTTCTTTTGATTGCAAGAGAAAGAACAATTGATCTTTTGCTTAACTCCTAAGAACAAGTAGCAAAACACAGTGCGCTGATTAACGTTTGAAACTTATATTTTGACATTTCCAGGATGTCCTAGTCAACATATCAACTTTACACAGAGGCTGCTTGATCTAATGACCTTATTTTTAATTGTAAAAGTTTGTCTTCAACTGCTGATGATCAGATTTATTATATCACAATATAAGACCCTGTGTTGGGATAAGATAATTTGTGGAATTGATTGTTCATAAGAGAATATTCTAATAAAATTTTGCTGCCGATTTATTTTATGTTATATATTTGTTAACTAAACATTTTAGATATATAAAGAAAAACCAAGAAACCAAAAGAGAATAGAGGGAACAAAATATATATAATTCTAATCAAATATTTGTTAGAATTATTTTATGGGTTGGTTTCTTTGGTGTTAGAAATTTATTATATTTAGTTAAAAAAATAAATAAATATATTATATTTCGGTTTAATTTCTCTCTTAAGGTATTTTGATATTTTTGTTAATTAGGGTTGCATTGTACCTAGAATTTTACATTTATAAATAGAATCGATGTAATCGTTTCACAAAATATTAAATGGTGCGATTTTCTTCCAGTTTTCACAATATTTACTGGGCACATTTTACATTGTCTACTATTAATGTAGTATATATGTAGCAACACTATATTGGTAGTGGACAATGTAAAATGTGTGTTCTATTCCTAGCGCTGGGAGCCTATTTCTAGGCTCCCAGCGTGGGAAAATGAATTGCCCCCCTGCAATCAAGGGGCAGGCTGTGTGTGGGAGAAAGCATTGGGAGCCTAGAATAGGCTCCTAGTGCTGGTTACATAACAAATCCGATGTAAAATGTGTCTACCATCGACATTTGAAGAAGACATTAGAAACATTTTTAATCATGGAGATGCTATGTTTCCGATGCCTAATTCTACAACAAGAATGATATATAGCTCCAGGGAATGAATTTTTTCACCTCGAAAGACCTTTTTCTAATAGTATTCCAAATAATTTAATTTTCGCTGCCTACATTTGACACATATAATAATATAATGGCGGTATTAGGGTCTTACGAGTTCTAATTTAGTAATACTAATATGCGACGTAGTTCCTGATCAATCATCAAGACCGGACACATTAAGGGGTTAAAAGTTTAAAACATAATTATTGTAGAATTAACCATTTAAATTGTAAAACTGATCAGCAGTATTATATTAATTAATTGTCTAGTTTGCACTAAAAACAAGTCATTTTAAGTAGGGGCGGACCTAGACTAATTGTTCAGTGGGTGCGAGATCAAAGAAAAATGCTGGGGTTTTTTTAATAGAATATTTATAACACGAATTTTATATTATTAGAAAAGATCTACTAATATACTATATACTAGAACACTTTGAAATTGAAACAATGTGAAAATTATAAAAGAAATTGTAAAATGCAATATATTTTATTACAATTGTCTCCTACGTGTTCTCACACTTTGAAAACGTCGTACAATAGTATCATTTTCATTCGAAGTATCCTTTTCAATATACACAATTACGCAATTATTCAACCATTGGTCTCCAATCCGATTATGAAGTTGATTCTTCACAATGTTCATAAATAGAAAATGATCTCCCAATTGTGAGTATTTTATTTGAAACTTCAGATGTCTAGATTCCTTTTTTTTTTTTTTTAACTAAGTGGGCTTCATGTTGGGCTGAAATTTTTCAAAAGTTGAGTGGGTACCATTGCACCCACTCATCCTCACACAGGTCGGCCCCTCATTTTAAGCGATCAAAACTTCTACTCTACGATTGTGCACAAATCTTTTTGATAAAATAGTCTAAAAATGACTTTTTACAATAAAATTCTTGTGGTTAAAACTTAAAAATTAAATGAAATTTGATGGGTTTTGAAAGTGATGAGTATAGAGTTACTAGTATGTACATAACTTTAATTTTCCACTTAGATCCAACACAAGGTGTGGTATGCAACTGGCCAAACCCCCAGCCAACGCATGTGATGCGACTAGTAAAGAGATAAAAAGAAAGCCTTACGTCAGAAAAGTCCCTTTGAGAAAATTAAAGATGTACTCTTAAAAGTCATTGGATCTTGAAATAGTAGTATATCCTCTAGGTTTGCTCAGCAATCCTCAAAATCTAGATCCATCGTGATCGTGGGACCCCTTCGACCGAACCAATAACACTCCCACATTATTTTTCCCAACGAAAAAAAAAAAAATAATATAACTGATCTGTAGTTTGTGACAGACTGTCATATATCATATCATTACAACGTGTCTTCATGTTGTCAAGTTTGTAGATCCCACAGCTCTTGGAAATGCGCCATGTACAGCAAGGTCGAGGAGTCATTGAGTGAATGTTGTGACGGGCGGTTATCCCTTAGCGTGGTTTTATGGAATACCTCCGGCTCTCCTAGAATTGTACTACATTGCCCTAATTTAATTAGCTTGTGTGGAGTCTAGGCTTATCCACGTGTAAAGTTTATCTTGTACATCGTGTAGCACTTTCTACTAGCTAAAGATCATTGAGGCGATCAGACAGATAACATGAAGAAAGATCTTACAACTTACAATGTGTCCTATATAAGATATGTAGTGGGGGCCGAAGTTGTGACCTTATATGGTCAATGGAAACTGTTTGCTTTTGCTGTTTGTTGTCTAAAGGATATATAGATTAAAGGATTGCATATTTATGCAGATAGATATGATGGTAAAGAAAAGGAAAAAGCTTTTGATAAAGGCATGGATTTTGGGAGGTAAAGGAGGCAACAAAAAGAGGTGGGAAAGAATCAATGGGTGGGTGCATACATGCATGCATGCATGCATGCATGAATGTATATATATTTGGATTTTGGTTTTCTCAAAGGTCATGAATCTTTACCAGAACTGAGAATCATAGTTGCAAGTTAGATACATGTCATGTGGGGGAGTCAAAATCCAAAAAGGGAGAGGTCAAATTGTACCTAATTTTTTGCTGTGTTGATTTGTTGAAGAGTTTTGCAAATTTGGTGATAAGATTAGCAATCAATTTCAGAATTTGAAAAATTGGAAATGTTATACAGCAATAGACAACTAGGACAAGTGACGTTAGTCCTTTCGTTTGTTATTAATTATTTTATTTCTTTGAAAAATTATACTCCCCACCGCCCCGTCTCATAGAGATAGAATTAATTTGACTTTCACAAAGATTCAGAAATTGTAATTAATATCTCTTGGAAAGTTAAACTTTAGTTGTATCTTTTTTAATTATGCCCATACATAATGACAATATATTTTCATAAATAATTCATAAATAACAACGCATATTAAATAAGAGCGTTATAAGGAAAATGAAGAAAATTAATAGATACAAATAGAAAGTGATTTATATTTTGGAACGGATAAAAATGGAAAACGAGCCTATCTTGGGACGGGGGAAGTAATTCTTAGTAGGCTTGAACAACCAAATAGCAAAATTGCCAAATCAAATCGAAATCGCATTTCCAAAATGGTTGCTTTGGATGTTTTGAATCGTGTTGAACAATCAAAAAGTGGTAGATCTAATCAAAGATCACTATCCAATTACCAAATATCTAACTCAGTTAAAATCACCACAAAATAAAGTTAATAGTCCAATATGTCAATTATAACAAAGGCCATATAGGCCAGTGCTACGTACAAGGGCGTAGCTAGAAATTGAAGTTGGGGGTGGGGGTGGGTTAAAATTGGAAAATTTTGAAATTGATAGTGACGAATAAGTTTCATTTATAACAAAAATAATCAACATACAAATGCACTTACTAGAACGGGGCTCAATGCCATCCCACATCATAAAATTCCTCCATAATAGAATTTATATCTAAACTCATTGTATAGTCTATTTGACGTACAATATCATACAATCTTTAGAAAATCATCATCCGTTTTGTTACAATTTATGTTTTCAATTTTTTATTGCTGAAAATCAAATCAATAACCAAAAAATGAGTACTTCAAATACAAACAATGATATACAAATGGGTTGAATCCGAAAGAATAGGAACAATTACGAATTTTAAAATAACTTACAGGTACAGTCTTTCAAACTCCAAATTGCAGATTTTAAAAGTTAGGATAACAAATTCACGAAAGATATAGAACTTGAGTTTTTGACTTGAAGAAAGAGAAAAGTTAACCGGCGTGTTTAATCTAATAAGTAACTATGAAAAAGATAAGTTGTAAATTCATATTATCTAAACTTACGCAAGTAACAAAAAAAAATTCTAAAAAAACAAAAAGAAAAATTGAACTAGGCATATATGAAAAAGGAAGTTCTGTAAATGGAAAAGAAAACAAATAATAATAATAATAATAATAATAATAATAATAATAACAACTTACCGGTACACTCTTGCAAACTCTAAGTTGCAAATTTTGAAAGATTGGACAACAAATTGTCGGAAATATCAAAATATAGAATTAAGTTTTCGACTTGAAGAAAGGGAAAAAGTAACTGAGTCTTTAATTAATTCGTAATTAAGTCAAAAAGATAAATTGTAATTTCATATTATGTAAGCTCAATTATTAACAAAAGAATTATATATAAAAGAAAAGGAAAATTTGATAATAGTGGAGGATATGTAGATAGATGTAAGAATATAGACATGGTATAGAAATCGATGAAGAAAAAATGAAATAAAGTGAGGTAAATAAGAAAAAAGTGATTAAAGAAAAATTAAAAAAGCTACGGATTTACAAAAAATTATGTCTATATCTCACTAGAATAGACATCCATGATAGACATTTGCATTGGAGATGCTCTAGGCAAGTGTAAGGTGGCCACTCCTACACCTTCTCTCTCTCTCTCTTTTCTCTCTCGAGCTCAGAGCCCATAGGCATCGTGCCGCTGACTGCTGCTCATCTGTAAGTTATAATATTGATATTGAAAGAAAAATTTAGAAAAAAATTCAAAAAAACTCTACAAATATGGATCGGTATATGGATCATTTCCTTGATTTGTTCCGATCTGACCTGGGGAATGATGGATTTTGATACGGATTTGAATCTTTTCAAAAAATTGTGGAGCAAATTTGGATTAGACCGATCTGATCCCAAACCCGATCATGGTCATCACTAGTTCTGGTGATGTTCTACTATTCCAATAGAATTTATTTTGTCAACAATTTATACTTGTGCGTCACACGTAGGTATTATAGTTTCAACAAACATTTAAAGATTGTATTTAAAAAAATAAGGTCATTTTAATTTACTTAAAAGAAATCAGGTCATCAAGTCACGAAAATTACAAAAATCAGGTACTGGCTATAGGATTTAGGCTTTAAGTCGTCGGTTTGGTTCAGCTTGCCATTACATATGCATTGTAATGGAAAATACATATGTGTAGTATTTATGCAATGTCTATTACAATGGATGTGTAATGAAATTAATGATTGTGACTGAACCGTCAATCTGGTTTAACATTTATGACCAAATTGCAAACTTGAATCTTGAACCCCTAATTTTCATAAATAAATTAAAAACACCTAGTTTGTTAATTTAAAAAGTTAGTATTTATATTTTGTCTAATTTACTTTTACAATTAACGCCGCCCAATATTCCAAATGTCCATTCGGAAATTAATATCTATACTCTCAGTGCTCAACTCCGAATCAACATCGCACCCTCTCAATACTCTACTCAGAATCAAACTTTGCTTGAATTGGCTACTCAATACTCAATCTCAAGCTTCACAAACCTTTTTGATTTCTATTGTAAAATTGTAGTTCTCTCTTCCTCCTCTGATGTGTACGCCTTTTCCTCTCACGACGTTAATGTTACAATAAGTTTTTTTCCTCCATTTATTAAATTTATATAGGAATGATTTGCCTCTTTCATCTTGTTTCTATATTTTATAGTGTCTTCTTTTTGTTTGTTTGTCTTTTTTTTCTTTTTTTGTTTTTTGGAATTACAAGGCCCAGGAGAGTGCAGGGGAGGGGAATCGAATTATAGACTTAGAGGATGAAAACGAACTCGCTAGCCCAGACCGCATGGGTTGGTTTTTGCCCTCCCAATTTGGAAAAATGAAGCTTCAACTTCTCATTTACTGGGAGTAGGTGACTTAATACATATCAAGAACAGGAAATAGATCAATTTGAAGATGATGAAATTACACAAAATATGGTTTTTATGTTTATTATTTCAAAAATCATGTAAAACATATTTAATTGCAAAACTCCTACATTCGCTTGTGGTTTATTACGAAATCAGGTATGTGTGATCGCACGTACGATCGCATGTGCAACCGCATGGCACAAAATCTGGGTGGCGCCCATATTTAACTATCAATCTGTTACACACAAGATGTAATAGTTATGTAATGTGTGTGTAATATTACCAAAGTGTGTAATGGTGTTCAATGGGCGTGTCAAATTACACATAGGGTTCAATGGGTGTGTAATAAGTTTGTAATGGATATGTAATGATCTATAATGGTATCGTAGAGATTCATAATTGGTCGTAACGAGTGTATACTAGTTTAAATTGTTTGGGGCGTATATTTCACATACGGTGTTGGTTTTGGATAGATGATATATGGTTTTTACATTTCTCACGAACCCATTCCAACTTACTGGTTTTTTGGATGCTAATATATTTTTTTCTTTAAATTATCTTCCGTTTGTGAGTTATCAATTGTTTTTCGAATTTTTGAAAATTTTTTTACCATGCGACTGCACGTGCGATCGCGTCGCACAATTTTTTTGGGGGATTTGTGCTATGTGATCGCAGGCCTAATCACATAGACAAATCTGTCCAAACCGAGAATGTAGGATTTTTGTAATTCTTTTTATTTTACCTTAATT
The DNA here is from genome assembly GCA_018223645.1 of Jasminum sambac. Classification (NCBI taxonomy): domain Eukaryota; kingdom Viridiplantae; phylum Streptophyta; class Magnoliopsida; order Lamiales; family Oleaceae; genus Jasminum; species Jasminum sambac. The sequence goes on along the minus strand of CP073647.1, from coordinate 31,634,383 downwards.
TTGAAATATCAAACTTAAAGTTTGATAAAACTGTAAACAAGCCTTTGAAGATTATTGACCGTTTATAGTTATTTTGTCTTTCCAAATGCTATAATGTTTTCTTATTTATGTAACACGACATCAAATTTTTACTTGATAGTAGGGATGCAAATGATTCGAATTGAGCTGAGCTTGGGCCCAGGCCTTAAATTGAGAGGAAATTGGAGATAATATCGCTTTTAACTTTTGAATTTCAAAAGACAGGTTAAACAAACTTAATTGCATAAATCAGGTTATTCCGGGTCAGATGAGCCGAGCCATGAGGAGGTCGAACCGGTAACCTACCTGATGATAGAGAAAATCGGGTCTGATATGTAGACGTTTTCCTCTTCCCGCGAGATCACCGAATTAATGCATGTGTTCCTTCCTAAATTTCAATTGTCATCAACATCCATTAGTGTGGACTGTGTTTTAGGTTCAACATCTGCATAATAATGGACAAATAGCGATTCCTTGAGGTTGAAGATGATCTGGAGGTGGAATTAGATCCACATATGGTCTGGTGAAATCTGAAATTAGTGGTTAGGTCTTGTTTGGATGTATTCATTGAAATGTGAAATTAGTGCCAGTGCCTTGTTTGGATGCATCCATTGTTATTGGATGATAATGATTTTTTCTTTTTCTTATTTTTTTCTTCTTTTCTCCAACCTTTTGGCAAGTTACTTTTCTGCAAAAATGGTCTCATTCCCATATGGAAAGATGTTATTCTCCCTACATAGGAATGTGGCAGTTTCTTATTGGTTCTAAAATGATAAGGTAATCCCACATATAAAATCTGATTCGTCCACATAAGCGATAGAGAGATGCTGTTCTTGTCATATGACGAGGAGATCGAGACTCTTATTTTCTGTAACTTCATGTTGAGTTTGTTAGTATGTAATTTTGCCTTGTTTGGGAAAATTGTTTAGTAAAACTGTGCTTGTCAAATAAAAGAAATTTGATAACTTATGTATATAGTTAAAATGTCACGAGGTTTATAGATAAATTTATATTATTACGATAAATTTAGAAATAATATTATAATAATAAATTTAAAAAATATTATTTTTAACTATTATTAGATGTTGTTTTAGATAAATATTACAAACAAAATAATTTCTTAAAAGAAGAAAACTAGGTCAAATCATGTTTTAAAGATATATATTTTAATATTCAGATGCTTTCAGCATACTCCATTACATATAATCTATAATATTATTGTAATGGCACTATAATATATTACATTGAGCTCATACTAATCTTTTAATGCATTACGTATAGAGTGTAATACAATATATAGAGCGTGTAATGGTATTTCAATGTATTACCTATTTATTACATAGAGTGTGTAATGGACATTAATTAAATTAAAATCTCCAAAATTACACAATGTGTGTAATGTGTGTGTAATGTATTATATAAAGTGTGCAATGTGTGTAGTGCATTACACAAAGTGTGCAATGAGTTTGTGAAATGTGTGTGTAATGGCGTGTGTAATATTTGTGTAATGGATGATGTTTATGATTGTGTAACGACCAGAATTGAGCTTTTATTGTTTTGGGCGTAGAAACCAATTAGCACCATTGATTTTGATCAACGTTGATGTATGCCACATATTAATTAATTAAATTAAATGATCAAACTACGAAATTATAAGAAAAGACGGAAAATGAATGTTTAAAATGAAAATTATAAAATGTATGGATAATTATAGGGACAAAAATAAATTGAAAAAAAGAATGATGTAATATGAATAATTACACATTGTGTCCAAGAACGTGTAATGAATTACAAATTTAGTGTAGTTAATGTTTAATTCATTAATGCATTACACTTTATATGTAAGACGTGTGTAATGTAGTAGTAAGAATTAATGTGCAATTCACTTTATCTTTGTATGCATTACACTTTATGTGTAAGGTATGTGTTTTGCACTACACATTTTGTGTGAAATGGAGATAAGAATTTTTAAAAAGTAAATATAAAAATTATGCATTATGTTTGAGTCAAGAAATAATAGTTTAAGCTATGAAATAATAAAAAGAAACAGAAAAGAAATTGTTTAAAATGACAAAAAAACAAATTATACAAAAAAATTATAGCTAAAAGGCAAAAAGAAAATAATTGAAATGAAAATAGCACAAATGCACATGCAAGGATTCGAACAAGGGATTATTACCAAGTGAAAGTGCAAGACCATAGCCAACAGAGTCGACCAGTTGGATGTGCCTCAAAAAAACGAAACTGGAAAACTTTTTGTTTAAAATGAAAATGAAAAAATCCATTAAGATTTATAAAAAAACTAAAAAATTAAATTAAAAATCATAATATTTAAAATATATTAATTAATTAAATTAAAAAGTTAAGATATGAAATTGTAAGAAGAAATGAAAAAAATGATGTTTATAGTGAAAAATAAAAAAATATAAAATGAATTCGGAAAAGAGAAAGAAATGAATCACACATTCAGTATAATTAATATTTAATTCATTAGTACATTACAATTTATGTGTAAGATATGTGTAATGCACTACATATGTGTAAGATATGTGTAGTGATTACAGTTGATATGTAATGCATTACCAAGAAATGAATTTGGGAAAATGGAAAAAGAAACAGAAACACACACAACTGAAGAATCGAACCTTGGACTGACCCTTGAACCCACACGCCTTACCGCTGCAAACAACTGCCACATATGATAAATTTCGTTCTTCAGCATTATTTGAATAATCGGACCGGGTTTAAAATACCGGATTTTACTAATTTTTGGTCATAGTTTGTGCCTAATGAGTAATTAATTTTCCTTTACCGGATTTTTGAAATCTCAAACATAAAATTGTATATTTCTCTAAAAGACCCTTAAATTGACTTGATATTCTGTGAGCTTTTTTCTAGCCCAAGTATAGCCAAGCCGAGCTTGCTTTATAAAGATGAGGCCAAGTCAACTTGTGCTCAGTCTAGACCGAGCTCAAGCTTGACTTGAGCCTGACAGTAAAATATTTTTTCCAAAAAATATAAAGAATGTATATAAAAAAGCTAGTCGAAGTACCCACATTTGTTGGCAAACTATTGAAGTTTAGCTTTAAATTTTGAATAGGGACGATTGTTTTACTTGTTGAAGTTTATTTTTAAATTTTGAATAGGGACGATTGTTTTACCTCGATAAAAGAAAGAAGTGAAATTTATACAATGATTCAATATAAAAATTGACAAGAATTTAGAAATTTAGTACACTTACTGTTGAAAGCGACCAACTAAATGCGACTTTTAGAAGCTGAGCTCTTCAACTTGTAAAAGTAATAGTTGTGCGTGTTTTCTAAGCAAACTCACCAAAGCTCGCTAAGCTTGATCCCAAGTAGCCATGGTTGCTATTTTTAAGGCCCAACTGAGTTCACGACTCACTTAATGCGCCTCGAGCCATGCCAAACCCAAGCTCATCATTCGAGGTTGACTCACTGATATCCTTACTTGATAGGGATTGAGTATTGATGCTAAGAAAGAATAACTATGACCCATAATGGCATAATGAGTGGGCTATTTAAGTAGGATGCAATATTAATTATGGCTTCATAGTTGACTTGAGTTTTCTCATTTTTGGGGGTTCAGGTTTTTTTTTCCTTTTGGGGGTGGTGTTGGACTCTAGAAGAATTGAAGAAGCATATTGAGGCGTTAAAGTTTGAGATTCTTTGTTTGAAGGGACATCAAGGTTGCATCATGCCAATGCATGAGCCGTTGAACTATCGAGTTGCTAAAGAATGTGGAATTGTGGATTCACTTCCTCTCTAACCACATTGTAAATATTTTATGGATTTTCACATAAGAATTTACAATCTCTCTCTCTCTCTAGGTAGGTATGGAGTGCATTGTTTTCACATTGAACTTGGTGTGCATATTTTCCCCCTTAAAGTTTGGTGCACATATTTCATTGTTCTGTAGTTTTTGAGTGCAAAACATAAAGGCAAAATTTAGCATAGTATTATTATAAAAATAATCTTTTAATAAAATGTGGTACGTTTAAGAAAAATAATGGTTGTCAATATAATTCCCCAAAACAAAATTTTAAGATTTTAAAAATGGGCCCTCTTTCAAAAAAAAAAAAAAAAAAAAATGAAAGAAAGAAAAAGTGAAAAAGGGGTTTGGGGGTTGGTGGGGGTGGGGTGTCTAAAGCTAAACAAACACAATGTTACCAGATAAATAGTTTTACAAAAAATATTCTTTTCTTTTCTCTTTAATCAAACTTAGTAATGCTAAAAATATTCTTCTGGTAACTAGCACAAAACGTCCCTCCATTTCGATAATATTGTGCAAATCATGATCACATTTAAAATTTTTTCATTTTCATTCTCAATTAGTAAACAATTTCTTTGCACTAGCATCCTTTATGTCAGTTTCTTTTTCTAAAATTCAATAAAATGATAATTTTACTCTTATCTTGTAGAAGACATGAATGAAGTGAATAAAGTAAAGGAAATATTTCTAAAAATATTAATACAATTTTTTTTTATATCCCATGTACTGTACACCTTTAATTTTCTGAGAACAGGGTCCATTTATATTCTAAAATAGTATTTGAAATCTTTGCTGAAGTATATTTTTTGTTTCTTTATTTTTTACTTAATAATTATTATTTTTTTAAAAATAAGGGTAAAATAATCATTTTATCTGACTTTATTCGAGAAAATTGGTGTAAATGTTACGTAGTATAACGAAAATGTGAAAATTTTAAGGTAAGGATGATTGCACAGTATGAGTGAAACATGGGGACGTGTTGCTCCAATTATTCTATGGGTGGGACTAAATGTACCCCATAATATACTTAGCACACCCCAATGCTAAGCACACCCCACCCCAAAAACCTAAAAATTGGACAATACTAAGCACACCCCATTTATATACCAAGTTTGCCCTTGAATTTTTTTTTAAAAAAAAAACTATATACCCACCCACCCACCCCACACCCCACCATAGCGCCCACCCCACACCCCCAAAACACACGAGTTATTCACTCAGATTTCCTAGGTCTTGCAAATGAAACCAGTAACATTTCAAGAAAAGAAAGTAGCGAACCAATAAGCCATCTTTCGTCCAAGTCCAAGCGAAAATCATCAGCAAATTCATCCAAAGATCAACCGAACAATTAAAGAACAAGAAATGGATAGAGAATGTGAGTTGAATTTGCCACTTTTTGGGTATTTTTTTTTCTTTGGTTAAGTTAGAGTTTTGTTGCTAAAATATTAAAATGTAGTGTTAGATTAAGCTTATGTATATCAAATATTGTCTTTTTCTTGTTAGTTTGATGGAAAAAGGGCGGAAAAGGGAAAAAAGCGAGGCTCCGGGTTAGGGTCATTGTCTGGTTAGGCGCATACGGCACTTAACGTGCATACTGGCCTTTATGGGGTGCGCCCAACCAGGGGCGCACCCTTTTTTTTATATAGTATAGTATTAAGACATAGTTATGTAATTTACAATTTAAATTTTAATGGATTTTTATTGATTTTGAAGGAAATAATTCTTTTTGTTATTTACAATTCTTTTTTATTGATTTAAATTTTAATGGATTTTTATCATATTCCATTGCAATCTGAATGAAATATACGGCTAGATTCATACTGTTGTTGATTATGTTATTGAAACAATTCTTTTTGTTATTTTACAGCTACTGTTCGGTATGAACGTAGGCGACCTACAGCTTCACGTCGACGAGAAGATGGTCAAGAGGCTCATCAGGCGGCACCTGAGATACAAGTTCCAGTGGACCCGCCTCAATGGGATATGCCCGAGCGAGAGGACGAACATGAAAACGTCGGCGCAGGAACAACAGATGAACAAGATGAACATAATGTTGATGAGGAGAATGAGGGTAAGATGGGAGGTGGGGATGGTGGTCAGGTTGATGATGATGATAATGATGATGAGGTGTTGTGGGGCCCATTTCCCGGGGGTTCCGAAGACCTCAGTATCTTATGCAGCATCAAGACACACGTGGCGGCCCAAATATGGGAGGGAGATGAAAGGGGTGGTATAAAGTGTTATTGCCACACGAAGAAGTTTACTGACTGGACGTATAACCCCAAATCTTGTAATGACTGGCTAGACTTGTTCAGATTCAGTGGGTTGTTAGGAATTTGTCACGTGGCAAACAAGTCTCCCAATAAGAATTTGATTCTTGCTTTCGTGGAACGGTGGCATCCGGAGACAAACACATTCCACTTGCCATTTGGCGAGATGACGATCACTTTGGACAACGTGTTTTGTATTACAGGATTGTCCATTACGGGACGTCCACTGCAGAGGAGTGTAGGCCGTTATGCTGAGACTGCTATCATCACTATACGACGGTTGTTGGGAGTATCGGCCGAGGAGGCTAGAGCGGCTATCGGCGGGAAATGGGGAAACGGTGTCAAATTGGAGAGGTTGCAGGCCCGATTTATGGGCCAGACGGCCAACAGTTCAACGACTCCGTCCGAGCATGTCTACGCAGCTAAAGCATATCTTTTATACATGCTAGGATGTACATTGTTCACTGACAAGTCTGGCGGTCGCATCTCGTCTGACTTCTTGTACTACTTGGAGGACTTCACGGGGCTTGCGAGGGGCTACGGCGTGGGGAGCGCCACGCTTGCATTCTATAAGCGACTAGGCAGCATCGGATCCGGTGTGAAGCAGCTATATGGCTTCTTGACACTTTTTGAGGTGATGCATCGTTCATTCATTTTTTGGACACCACAAAAAATTTCTAATATTATTTATATGATTTGTTTTAAATATCTTTGTCCGTTATCCCGAGCATGGATATATATCGTTTTCAGCAGACAAGACCTTTGTACAATCGAATTATGCTATTGGCGACCTCTTTGCGATGATGTGGTAGTGAGGTCACAGGTTGGATATCTTGAGGCGGTATTCGATCCTGTGCAGAGATCTTTGCCGAGATGCGATCTGCACGGCCGAGAGGTCGGTTAGAATTATTATAGGTCACAATGTTTACGTCTTGCATGTCCATTTGTCTTACACGCGTGTCGTTTAACTTAATTGCGGTTGTGTGGGACCGTATGTTGATTACACGTCATTTCGCGACATGAAGTGGTATGGTACCAAGGATGCATCGGATCGCGGTGACATTGGAGAGTCACACCATCGGACCAGTCTTGAGCGGTTGATTCACGTTCGAGCGATTAGCTACCCCTAGCACCGGAGGTGGTAATGACAGCGTGGTCGGCGCGTTCTGATACAGGTGTTGCGGGGTGCACTTGGCGTATGTTGAGGGACGCGGTAGCCATTTGTTGTCGAGGCGGCGTCGTGGTCGCATGGCGGATGATCGCGGGAGTGAGCCAGGTTACATGGCATGGTATGGCGTATTTCCCATCCACGGGTCAAACCCGCTTCACCATTCCGTCTGGATTCCATCCGGATAGTTCGCAGACACATCTCGATTCGCAGCTGGAATGAGGCCGCAAGTAATATTCTTGAGATGTTGGTGGAAGGATGGGAGCTGAACGATGGTAGACACACTTATGGCACTGAGATGCCGGATGTTCGCTCGTCGTATCTTGCATTGCGGGGGATGACATTGGATGAGCACCAACGTGATGTGGATACATCTCGTCCGTCCGGAGGCGTTATCGTCAGGCGAATCATGGCGGGTCCATCGCAGCGCTAAATAGCCGGTAACCTCTTCAAAATTAATAACTTTTCCGACTCGTTCGACGCTGTAAAAACGGAGTATACATCCTCATAGGTATGGTGAAAACGATTCCCGAGATCATCCATCACACGGGTAACTTCCGTCACGCAAGGCGTCATGTCCAATTTCCTCCAAAAATTGTCTATGGCATCAAGCAGGATTGGCATGCTATCGTTTACATATGCAGCAATTTCATGGGCACACGGCAAACCACATGTCTTCCTCAATACACACCCACATTTGGCAATGTCGTTGAGGACTTCGTCCAGTGCTTGCATCTCTTTTAGAATCTTATCCATACCAGTAATTGATACCATACCTCTAAGTACCTTAAACACGGATGGTTTGTAGCGGTGTTGGACCACGGTCTTCCTCTTCTCAAACGAGGCTTTGATAGCAATGTGTGACGTCTCCATCAAAGCATGTATTTTGGACCAACAGGTTTCTAAATCGCCCTGGTTCGATCCAAGCTGTCTCTTCAATTGCATGTGCACTCTCCGCCCTTTATGAAAAACCAAGCAACACGACATCATTAGCGACAATACTGAACATAAACGCGTATTTCGTATCATGTGCAACTGCCGCTGTCATACCTGTTTGTAGTTGTGTTATCAAAATGCATGATCTGATTTGTCCAGCATGATACGAACCTTTCCTTGTAAGGCTCAATCCAACTATCCATCGCGTACTTCATTGCATTGTGATGGGAAGAGTGCTCTTCTTGGAATCTCATGAGCCTTTCGTTGAATGTTGCTTCGTCGGGTGCAAAAACTAGAACATTCCACGACAAAAAAAAATATTTCCACAACTCATTCGTGCGGAACATTTTCTTGCAGTTTGCCACTATGTTCTTCTCAATATGCCACCGGCATAACAAATGTCTCGCCGTCGGAAAAATTTTCTCAATGGCATTCATCAATGCAATTTCACGGTCGATCACAATGACGGTGGGCAAAGGAGATTCGACGAACAATGACCTCAGTATGGACAACGCCCAAGTGTAGTTATCTTCACGCACAGCTTGCATATAAGCACATGCGATAGAAAACGTCATATCTGTTGATGTGAGCCCAACTATCTCCAAAAGCAGTAACTTATACCGATTCGTCTTATACGTACAGTCCATCAACAAAACGAGAGGAAGCGCGAGTAAATCCACACCCATTGGGTGAGCAAAGAATATCTCTTTCACCGTGTCAGAATTCTCACACCGCCTGATATGGTACAAGTACCCATGCTCGTGCAGTTTGCCCATTAAGTATTGCAACTATGATCGACCACCATACTCGACTACTTTGTGCTTTTACCGTGCATTGTATATAGTCTTCAGTGTGGATGTATTATCGGGATGTCTCTCCTTCAATATGTACAATACATCTTTTGGACGACTATTACTCTTCGACATATCAACAACCAACGTCTCCTCGTCGATTAACCTAGCGTATATGGTGACCATGCATGAACTACGCACCACGGGTGGTTGTGTTTTGCCGTATATGACCTCCAACTGCCATTGGCCATCAGCAGTGATTTCGGTACCCCTCAATGCAAAATCACAACCACACTTCTTCGTTCTACTACGTCCCCCCTTATCCTTCCCATTTTCTCATTTCACTTCAACGTTGTGGTCTACGCCAGGATATGATTTTCCTTTTGTCACGCAGCTCGCCGACGCATTCAACACAATAGCGGTCGAGGCAGCTACGGCATCTCATCGATCTCTTAACCACAACTACAATACCAAGACGCTTCCCTGTACTACGTGCCCAATTGAGCAAAGTTTGGCAGGATTCAAACAACTCATATGTACTGAACTCTATAGTGTAATCAATCACCAAATCATCATGAGCGGGGCAGATTAATTTGCTTCCTAAGTGGAATGCATGCTTGAATCTGTAATGCACATGGAGCTATGGAATGTAAATTTATGGCTCCAAGTTGACCTAATCCTTCATCGTTCATCAATGTTAGATGGCGAACGAAAAGCGAGTCGTTCATCCAACACTAGATGATCAAGAAACAGCTTCGCGTTCATCCAATGTTAGGCGAACAAGAAATTGATAGTTCATCAACACTAGATGAACCACTGGCTTATCGTGCATCAACACTAGATGAACAGCGCCTTATCGTGCATCCAACATTGGATGAACAAGCATTCTGTTCATCTAACGTTGGATGAACGAGAAGTTTCTCGTTCATCCAACGTTGGGCGAATGAGACACATCTTGTTCATCCAATGTTGGATGAACATGTTATTTCTTATTCATCCAACCAAGTGGGAACGAAGCATGCGAAAACAACTTTAATGTGGTCGGAAAAAACAAACGCAAATGAGAATTTCCGGAACAATAAAGGTTAGTGACCACTTACATTGGTGAAGAGGAAGTCATTTCCATGATTTATTGTTAAATGTATAGCTCCAAATTTGAGTAAGTTGAAATGTAAAAGTGTTTTAAAATGAAGATGAAAAATAGTTAAATTTAGATAAAAAGTATTATAAGAAAGGATGTGAGGTGAGGTGGGGTGGGGTGGGATGGGGTCGGTGGGTGGGGTGGCGTGGGGTGGGTGGGGTTTTTTTTTTTTTAATTCCAAAATATATCAAGGATATTTTTGGTATTTTGCTTGAGGGTATTTTAGATCTAAAAAAATTGGGGTGTGCTTAGGAATAATTGGGGTGCCTTTAGTCCGTCCCTTATTTTATTCTTTGCTTCTCAAAACAATAGATCGTGCTTCTGGGAAAAGCGATTTCAGACGAACCCCAAACTGCGAGCCAAAGTCACCGACATACACCCTACCGGAGACCAGATCCGACAGACGGGGAGAGATGGGGGCGGTGACGACGGCGTTGATAGCAATTGCCGGTGTCGTACTGGGTTGGATAACCATAGAAATAGCCTGTAAGCCCTGTCTCGACAAGGGCCGCGAAGCAATTAATCGAGACCTCAACCCAGATTACGACCCTGATGATGCTGCTGCTGCTGATCGATCAACTTATGCCCCTCTAAATCCAGATCCGCCTGCAATTACTGAGCCTTCTGATGATGATGCTGCCTCTTCTACCATCACCAAGGCTGTTTGATTTTGCTCACGTTTGAGTTTCAACTGTTGGGGTAATGCTATGGCTTTGAATTTATTTTTCGTCGTACTGCTTGTGTATTGTTTATATTCCTTGTTACCGTTTTAGCGGGTTTATGGAAAATGAGAAGAAATTGAAGGGAAAGAAGAGTTGTTGGGGCTCTTTATGTATGTGTTAATTGGTAATGTTATAGCTGCAGAAACTGTTGTTTCGCTTGTTCATAATAGAATGTACACTGTGCGAATCAAATACATTATCTTTAATGATACATGCTGTTTTTAATTTGAGCTCAAACCTGATTGATTTCTTTGGATTGGATGAAGACAATGTGTCACTGATGATCATTTTGGTGTTTATATGCTTGTTTTGTTTAATTTAGTTGTTAGATTATTGACTTGATTGTTATGCTTTTGTAGGTCATGTATAATTAAAACTTGCATGAAGTTGTATGATTATGCATTGTCTTTTGTTATACGAGTGAAGCAAATTGAGTAGACTTTCCTTCTATCTGTCTCAAGACTTCAACTGGGCTTTTCATCTTAAAGGCAAGATGTTGTTTGAACAGAAAAACAATTTTTAAGCCACATCAACTCATCGCAAAATCACACTTCTTTCTGTTTTTGTGGAAACAAAATATAAGATTCATACGAATGGCTACCATGTATGTAGGGTCATGTTGATGACATAAGAGAAATCAAGAAAGAGAGAGCTACTCTATAATCACTAGTCGAAACATCAGACCATCTGAAAGACTCACTTTTTGGACTGGGTTTTGTGATTGTTGAATTAGAATTGCAAGTGGTTAAAAGATTCAACTTTTGAAGAAAACTTCATGGGATAGGTTGGATGCAACTAAAAATTGCTTGAAAGAAATTAGTGATGGTTATAGTTAATGTTTCTCCCATTGCAAGAGTGAAAGCATTAATGATATTTATATTTCTGATACTGATTTTGAACATGTAAGAAAGGACATTATTTACAGAGGTTGATCCAACGTTTGGTATGTTTTGTAGCACCTCTCCAAGTATAAAGCTAGGAGCAACCTAGAATTAGTTTTGGTAACTATTATAAACTTATGCTGTGAAAATTTCATCATTGGAGTGAGATTCATTCTGCATGACAGATCCTAATTCGTCAGTGGCAACAATTAGTTCAAACGTTGTTGAATGTTTTTGGCCTCTTAGGTATTCTTCCATTCTGCTGGCCTTTCCAAGTTTGGTGGAGAGTTTTCGAGAATTTCCGACCAATAATTGGCTTTCTTCGTAACTCCAGATTAATTTTAGAATGCTTGATCTTGATTAGTTAAAAAGCTTGGGAGAAAATCATGTTTTGTTTGGTTCAAAATGTAGGAATCTTTGGATGAAAATAATGTTTTTAGCCAAATAGTAGTTCAAAAACTACATGTGTTTTGCTACTATTGCGCATAGATTATCGTGTTAATGATGAAGCAAGATTATCTTGGAAGCATGTTTTGAAAATTGTTAGCCCTCTGTGTAGGGTGTTATGGTGTTAATGGTGAAGAGTCAAACTTTTGCTTTGCTGAGATTCTTGGTTCTTGTATTGCTTTTTTCTAGGGTGCGTTTGATTGCAAGAGGTGGAAAAGAAAATTTTACTTGGAAAATAAATTCCATCAATATTATGGATTCAATTTTTCAGGAAAACTATTGAAATTGTGATTTAAGCGCTTGTACATTTCAGGCAAAATTTCCAAAAGTTAGAGAAACTTTTCCATGATATAATATTTTCAAGGAAAAGTGAAAGCAATCAAACACACCCTACATTCCTTGGTTTTAGTGCAATCGAACTATGGCTTATACTTTGCATGTCAGATATATGTAGTTGTAAATTTTTAATCTATCCACCAATTTTACTGTTGAATTTTTTGTGCGTCTTCACAAACGTCGACCCAACCATTTGGAATTTTGGATAAGCATACCAGTTGGGCCAAAATCTTTTAGGTTGGATTGTTAAGGGCCAAGCCCAACAGGCCTACATTACCTGACCCATTTTTACAACTCCACTGTAAATGTTCCAAGTTCTTCCAATGTTCCAAGTTCTTCCAAGTTCCAAGTTCTTAAAATTTAAACTGACAAGGGGAGTCTGATGGAATAAAAAGGGCCCAAAAAAAAAAAAAAAAAAGGACTCTAGTTTCAATCAATAGTCGAACGTTCCCAATACGAAGAAAAATAGCAGTAGAACACATTTGAAACGCATAATCATCAGCCACGGACTGTTACTTAATATTAATGTTTGGTACCATTGATTGTGAGGTGTTTTGATTCATTACTACTTGTTTTTACTTGAACCACGTTCTCGAGTTGTTGTGAATATGAAAACACTCTTTATTACTACTATTGGGTCTTACTAGTACACATATCCAATTCTGGGACCAAAGAACTTGTTACTACAAACTGTTGAGTTTTAACTACAAACTGTTACTACAGTTAAACTGTCGGGGCCTTCATCCATGTATTTTTTATTGGTCATATGGTTCATTGGATTTACGTCATTCTCCAGAGTAAAAGGTTGTCAAAAATTTAGGGTCAATCCTGATATACAACAAAACTAAGCAAAATAATATAGAGAAGTAACACAACTAGCAAAAATAAAGAATCCACCAAAAATATCTTACGAGTTTAGAAACCAAAAACTTAAACATGCATAATCCGCCAAAACTTAGCAAAATAATATAGAGAAGCAACAACTTGTGAAAACATAGAGAGCATCTCCAATCGGGATGTTAATTTGGAGAATGGTGTAGAGGAGAGGAGAAAGATAGAGAGAAAATAATTATTTTAATTGAAAATGAAATAGAGGATGTATAGTGAAAAGACAAGGGAAAAGAGAAAAAGTATGAGAGATGTAAAAATAAATTAAAAAATAATAATAAAATAATAGTGAAAAATGTGAAGGTGAATGTGAGAATATAGAGGGACACAAGAATCTAGGAGGAAAAAGTAGAAAAAAAAGTTAGGAGAGTGAGAAAAAGAGAAGCAAATATGCGACTCACAATTTTTTTTTAATTTTTTTAAATTTTTGTCACAATTTTTTTTTTGTTTTATGCATGTGACTGGCAAAGAATTCCAACCAATGAACAAGGTGACTTGATGAATTTTATCCTACACTATTAATATGCTTGTCACATAGGACCATGAATAATATACTCTACTTATTTTTTAATACGGGTTATTTTTTGTTATTTTTCACGTAATTGTTCATTGTTTATTTTTTATTTTTTTCATGTTAAAATGACATATCATTCAATTTCCAAAATCGTTTCTTTACGTGAAATGTAGATTTTTTACTGTGCTAAATTAAACACTTGGCACATGCAATACCTGATTAGTGCAAAGAAATACGCAATGGGATAACATTCGTCAATTATTGTGATCAATCTGATTTAAGTCAACCTCTTCACATGGATAGCTTCGCATAATAGTTAATGTAGGTTGACAAAAATGGGTTGACAAAAATGGGATTTTTCAGTTAGTGGAGCCCATTACCTTAGTCGTGGATTCTCCACTTACTAGCGTACATAAATTTTCCCCACCTCTTTCCAATTTGTAGATTTTTTCGATACGATTGAGTGTTTGAGTAACGTAACCTTACTTCGAAATTATAGAAACAGAATGTGTATATATATATATATATAAGTTAACATCATTTACATTTTAAAAATTGATTAATTAAATTATTTATTAGCTTTGAAATTATGTATTTAAAATAATTTAAAAAGATTATATATGATATATCTTTATAGAATGTAGATTATATTTTTATCTTAATTTAATTTACTTTATATCGAAATTAGTTATATAATCTTAATACTTATATGCAATGCTCATCTCTATCTTAATACTTGTTTTCATCTTTATGTTAAAATAATTCTATTTCCCAGTTTTTTCTTTTTTCTTTTTTTTTTTTTTTGGTTTCAAGGAATAATCTTATCCATGAACCATGACCATTATTATATGAAATTCTTTTCGGAAAGTTTGATTTTATTGGCCACCATTTTTTTGAAAGAACAAACACAACACACGCACAGATATAGGTTAATTAAAATTTTCATGGGTTATGAAATTATGAATTTAAACTATTTATTAACTTTTATTTAGGTTGACTATTATTGTACTAAAAAAATGGCAAGTCTAATTTTATTGGCCATTATTTTATAAATAACTTAGTAAAATTATTTATTGGTTCAAAATTATGCATGTAAAATATTTATTGGCCTTTTTTTATCTCTTAGATTCTCTTAGATAAAATTTGATTTTAATTTTTTAATTTTTGATTTGTTACAAAAATCATCTTTTTAATATATTTGGACCTTAATTAAAATTTATTATTTCATATGCTAATTTTATTAACTATATTTTTCATATATTATTTTGAATTTACTTTTATATTTAATTTAATTTTGAAACTAAAAAAATTTTAAAATTTTTTACAAAAATTAACAATCTATATTTATATCAAAGTTAACATTTTTTGAGTTTCAAAAATTTTAATTTAAATTCATTTTAGTAGCTTTGATTTGATTGGTTCCGATTTTAGATATAGGTTAATTAAATTATTTATTAGTTCTAAAATTATGCATTTAAAATAATTTATAAAGATTATTAGATCTTTGTAGATGATATTTTTATCTTAAGTTTATTTATTTTATTTCAAAAATAGTTATCAAATCTTAATATTTATCTACAAAGCTCATCTTTAATTATCTTAATAGGTATTTTTATTGTCTTGTTAAAATAATTCTATTTCTCTTCCTTTTTGTCCCTCGTGAATAAGTTTATCCACGAAATATGACCATTATTATATTTAAAGAAATTCGTTTTGGAAAGTCTATTTTTATTGGCCACCATTTTCAACATATATAGATTAACTAAATTTTTTATTGCTCCTAAAATTATGAATTTAAACTATTTATTTACTTTTATTTAGGTTGACTATTATTGTATTAAAAGAAATGGCAAGTTTGATTTTATCGGCCACCATTTAATTTAGAAATAAATAAATTATATTATCTATTGTTCAAAACTGTGCATGTAAAATATTTATTGGCATTTCTTTTTATTTTTTACCGCTTAGATTCTCTTAGATAAAAGTTAATTTTAAAATTATTTTTTATTTTTTTATATGCTACAAAAAATCATCTTTTTAATATGTTTGGACATTAATTAAAATTTATTATTTTATATGCTAATTTTGTTGACTATATGTTTTATATATTATTTTTTGTTTACTTTCATATTTAATTTAATTTTGACAACTAACAAAATTTTACAAATTCTTATGAAAATAACAATCATAGATAAAACTTCTGTGCAACACACACGTAAAAATATCTAGTTGATGAAATTAGGTAAATATGGTTTTAAAGATGGATAATTCAAAAATCAAATCAAAGTAAGTCACTTAGGGTGTGTTTGATGAGATTTCAGGAAAGGGAATTCCATGAAAATGAATTTCGGGAAAACGGATTCCCACCTCTTTTTTGGATTGAGTTTTCCAGGAAAAATTATTGTTTTTGTACTTTAAGCACTTGTACCTGGAAAATGATTTCCTTGATTTGACATTTTTCTGGAAAATATTTACCAATTAAACACACCCTTACAGTAGTCAGGTGTGTGCGATTCAAAATTTTTGTTTCCATGCAGTCTTGTTGCATGGTTCGAAATCTGGGCAGCGTCCAAATTTCAATAGGGCACATGTATTGCCCAAGATATAATTGGGCAGTTGCCCAGTTTAATTATTATTATTATCATCATCATTTTTTAAATATAAATTGTACCCTTTTGATTCCCTATTCAAGTCGTTTACATTAGTTATAGGGTACTTTTTATTGATGTTGAATGAACAAAAGAGTTTCTTTTGATTTTCAATTCGTGTCTCTAAGTGTTATCTTCATAGACTGCGGTCTATATCAAGTGCAAGTTTGGGCAAAGTGAAAATGGAGATGACATATTTGGGGAAGTTCGAGGGTAGGTTTTAAGGGAAATTGACGTACAATAAGCATCTGGGTGAAGAACCCGTATTATGACCTCTTATTTTTGAACTCTATACAAATATAATGGTCTTGTAATGCGTTACAAGGACTCTGTAATTGATTATAAACAATAGGTAAAGAATTACACAATACCAGTAATGCAAATATAAAATATCTTTAATGCATTATTATAAGCGTAATAGTCTTGTAAGTGGACCAAAAAGTCAATCATTTCCCATTTTAGTAACTAATAACCACTTTTTTATTTAATTAAAACGACATCATGATCAAAATGCCGAACGACAGAACAAAGCTTCGTAGCCCACGTGATTTTAGGCCAATTCTGTCGTTTAGGGGTGGGGGCGAAGGCTTTTTTTTTTTTTTTTTTTAAATTATAAATTTATTTATTTTTTAAATTTTGCCGTAATTGGATGATTTTTACAAAACAAAGAAGAAAATGTAATGCGTGATCGTTGGCGTTTATATTGAACGAAAGATTGCTTAGTAATACGTGACACCTTTTTTGTGTAATTAAGTCAATTTTACCTTATTATTATTAAAATATCGAATATAAGTGTTTGTAAAAGTGTCAAAAATCTTGTATATAATATAGAGTTATGCAGTCTATTTATGATCTTGATTTTATGAGAAAGGAATTTTTGAATAACTTCTTTGAGAAGACTAAAGTCGAGAGAAAAGTTATACTTTAATTTTAAGGATATGTTACCATAAAGTTAGAATTTCAGGCAGAAAATGCGAAAAGTTGAGGTAGGACGTACGGTGAAGATGATTGGTGAAAAAAAAAATAAAAAAAGAATGCACATTTGGTAACTATCACATTAAAATTATATTCCTTATTATCAACACATTTGGTGACTATCACCCTTGTAAAAAAAAATATAATAATAATCTATATATTAATAAAATAAGGTTAATTTCCAACTCAATCTTATAAGTTTTAGAATTAAAAAATAATATTTTATTTATATTTTCCACTCAAATACAAATATCTAATTTTATTATCACCCCTGATTTTTTGACAAAATCACTTCTTATTCCTGTAATCCGTATTATTATCGTGTGTGATCTTTTTAAATCTCTAATTCATATTTCTCCCATTAAATCACGCAAAATCAAGGAAAAATTTATAGCCAAACGGGGATGAAATAATGTATTTTTATACTTTTTTGACAGAATATGCTTTTATATAGCTTCGTCATCTCCTTTAAAGATGTTATATCACATATTATTTCTGATCCAGTTCTTAGTTTTATTATTTTGTTTCTTATGCTATTTACCATAAAAAAGGAAAATATGTTATTATAATTTTTATTTTACACATATTTTAAATTATAACTTGGCCATAAATCTCCCCGTGCAATGCACGGGAGAAAATACTAGTAATAATAATAAATGAATAAATAAATAAAAATAAAATAAAATAAAATGTAATGTAACCAAGAAAAAGAAAAATATTAACCAAAATACCAGCACTATTGACCAATCCAGAATTTTTTTTCAGTGGTGCCGTGCGTCGTACCAAATTTGGATTTTGAAGGTTGGCAATTCTAATTCTAAATAAAAGAGAATTTTTTAACTAGATTAACACGATTCCTTAGTCAAAAAGGCACAATATATAATCCACTTTTATGAAAACTAATGGAAATTTTAACATAGATTATTGAAAAAAATAGATACGTGATTGATAAGTAAAAGAGAAGTATTATAAATATTACGTGATTGATAAGTAAAAGAGAAGTATTATAAATATAAAAAATATCAAATAAATATATGAATAGTTGAAAATAATAAGAAAAAAAAAAAACAACTAAAGTTCAACAGGTAAGGTTTCTGTGTTTGGTAAGCGCTTGGCGGATAAAACTATTTTGAAAATCATAGTTTGTAGTATGTTGTATTTTTATTGCATGCATTATTTAAAAAAAAATCATTTTTTTACAATTCTGTATAAACTCTTATTCTTATTAGTTCTATATTCTCTCTAAAAGCACTGCATTTTCTTAAATAATAACTTTTTCATTCTTATAACTGTAGATTAATATTGATCTATAACTTGTAGCAAAACAAGTCAATCGTGAAATTTAGTCTAATAATGAACTAAATTGAAATAAAGCCGAATGAAAGACGAAAATGATCAAGTGCCATCTGAAAGAACAAAATAACGCTACGTGAAACGTACAAATCATTTTCACTGTTTCAGTAGTCAATTAAGTTGAAAACTAAGAAAGACACAAAAGGAATGAAATATGTTGTTCTCAAATCACATTAGCTAGCTGTTACACTTTGGAGACTCACAATGGACTCCCTTATTCATGAATGAGATAAACTAGAATTTCAAATAATTAATCTCCAACAATTATATATCGTCAAATCTATAAATCACATGTGTTTAAAAAATTGGGCCAAAGTCATTGAGCACTTGGCCCTAATAGAATGATTACCGTGAAATACTCAACACCAGAATGGGTCACGCACTCTAGCAAAGCCTATGAAATATAAGTCTTGTGCTCTAAAAGGTGAGCTTAGGAGTACGCTTAGGCGCATCTAAGTTTGAAGCTTTGCATCTATGTCACGACTCTCACTTTATTACACATTGATAGTGTTTTTACCATATATCGTCGCGCTTAGACTCGGCGTGTGCATTTTTCCACACCTTGCAAGTTTTTATTTTTTGAATGCAATATAATGCATCAAGTTGTCCATATAATGCAATAAGTTGCATTAAGTAGTCAATATTATCAATATAATGCGCTCAACAAGTTCTCAAAATATTGCATTGTATTGACAACTTTTATCATTATATGGATTATCAGATTTATTTATTATCACAAAATATCCAGCAATATTGCTTGATGTTTTGCCTCTTTGTGTCTGTGTATATATATATTGACATCTGACACCACCTAATTTCTGTTATAATATTTTTGTACTTTATGTAATATTAGTTACATAGAAAATACATTTATTGAGATAATTGTTTAAGCGCACTTTCAAATATGAATATCAGAGGCGTCTGCTTTGAATCGAGTGAGTCGACCGACTCAGGCCCGACCTTTGGGGGGCCCATTTTCAGTTGTTATACCTGGGGGCCTAGATGTGTAAATTTTTTTTTTTAATAAATTAAAGGGCCCAAATTGAAAATTTATTATAAATTGTACGCCCATTTTAAGTAAAATAATAGATCAATTCAAATTTTGGCGCTCTGATTGAGTTTTTTATATTTTTGGTTGGCTTATTATTATGTGTTTAACTAATTCTTACTGTGGCTAGTTTAATCTCGTGTGTTGTTTTAGATTAACTTTACCAAAAAAACAAAAATAAAGGGGCCCATTTTTTAGGAAAGTAAATAAATAAATAAATGGGCCCATTTTTGAAAATTTTTAGAAGTTCGACTCAGGCCCAGCGAAGAACAGGACCGTCCCTGAATATACGTAAGTGGCAAAATAATAATAATAATAATAATCTATAAAAAATATAATAATAATAAAAATAATAAATGAATATACGTAAACCGTTGGGCTACCACTACACCAATAATATATTTTGTAGAATTAAAAACTAATTAACTTAAGATGCGTGAAATCCAAAATATTGAGTACCCCCATAAACATAACACAACATTAATGTTCTACGGGCGAGTAAATATTCTTCTACAATCTTAATCTTGTGAACAGATCTTTTGTCTACGCTACCCGGCCGATATGACAGTATCGATATCTCATGTGTACGAATTGACAATAGTTAAACGGTGACATTAGTCAACCCAAAAAGACAAATTAGGTTATCATTTCTTTAACCAGTCCAAAAGCTAATGAATGGGTCGGTTCTTGTTTCTGGTTCATGTACGAGGACAGAATTTGGCCAGCTTTTCTCAGAAGAATCAAAAGGAACAAGAAGACAAGATGTTACCCACATATCAATATTGTTCACGTACCAACTCATCTAAAGCGCTAAATAATTAGACATTGAATGTTATTTTATAATAATTGCGCTACACATAATCATGTGCGTGCTATGAGTACGCTTAAGGAATCCGAAATTGATATGACTTTAATAAAATCAATTTTTATTTTTATTTTTTATGTGGTAGTATCTGCGGTAGATATCTGATCATGATTAATGCGAAAAGCAATATGTTCTTTATGTGTACTCTCTTTATAGTTGACATCGAGATTATGTGTTACAATTGTACGATGATAGTAATATTACTGTTAATTTATTATATTTTCTCTGAATGTCTCTTTATACGCAAATCACAAATTTTTGACGTATTTGATCCAATTTTTTCAATACCATATATTTTTAAACTCATTTTCGATTACATATTTTATGGGATCTAAATTTTGGAACTATAAAGTCTCCCAAAATACCTATTTCTAATTGTAAAATCTTGAAACTTAAGAGAAATATATTTTATAATTATGATTGTATATGAGATGGTATACAATTTATTAGAAAGAATAATACCAATAACAAGATAAAAGCTAGTCCTAAAACTATCAAATCTATTAATAAAAGGATTAATACAAAACTTAAAGATAACACTTGAAATCCTTATTTTACAGTACTCACCTCAAGTTGGAGGGTGAATGTCTAGAATTAATTTCCAACTTCCCGCGTAGCCTTCCGATGGCAACTTTTCTGCTAACGATTGGGTGAATAGATCGACACTTTGATTTAGACTTTCAATGAGAAAAGATTTTTAGTTCTCCATTTTGTATTTTCTTAAGGGATATATGGCAAACATCCATGTGTTAGTTCCTTTGTGAAAAATTTAATTAGAAGAAATATAGATGGCGTCCCGATTATCTTTAGAGAGTGAAGAAAAAAAAAAAAAGGAAATTTGAGCCAGTCCACTCTCATCAAGTACAAGTATGTCAAGAATACACTTTGACTGATCATTGAGAGGAATTTTTACCATTTAAGAGTTTGGGGATTGAAGCGCGATCTTTATTTCAAGAAAATACATCAACCAACTCAATTAATCTTTAATATTCCAAAAAGAAAAATATAATTTGTATCTTTATTACCATCTTGTTGCGTGAAAAACCCGATGACAAGTGTGTGGACCGCAGAAGTAATATATTAGACTTTGAGTCATGATATCATATCCATAGGAATTGATTTAATCTACTTCAGATTACTCAACCTTAACCTAGTCAAATACTAACTTTTAGTTGAATTATTTTTATCTAAATTAAAAGTTAGACTTTCATTGAAGTAATAAATAATTTACTAAATAATAACCCAAAATAATGAAAACATTTAATACGGTTAATGATAAAAACGAGGTACTAATTAGAACGTGAATTCAATTGTGTTAATCCACTTTTAGCGGTAATCTAACTTTAACAACAATCAGTATTAATCACTAGTCTTGCCCACCGTGCGTTACACGGAATTATTTAGATAACATCTATAAATGATAAATGTGCATTTTACACACTTATTTATATCTCTAAATAATTAATTTATCGTTAGATCAAGCATATATATATATATATATATATATATGTATTTATTGTGTTTATAGGTACAAATCCTCAAATTGGACGAGAACAAGCAAAAAGGAGAAAAATGACCAAAAGCGTCATATTTCCAGAAGTTTGGGGACCAACTTGTAACTTCCCAAAAGATGGAGGATTTCGGATGCAATATTTTTGAAGATCGTCCTGGCCGCGTTTCTGGAGCTTATATGGAAAGAACATGGAAAGCAGAGTCCGCAGCTCTTTACGGATCTCAATTCTGAATTACGGATCAAAAGATATAGCCAGACGAAAATCAGAGACCAAAATGCAAGATTTCAGAAGAAAAGGGCGTTGTGCGGCAATTATTGTACGACCGTAAATGCAACATTTACAGTCGTAACCCAAAGATATACGACCGTAATTCAGAGATGTAGAAATGGCAATTTTCATACAGAGAGCTAAATACGGCAGTATAAAGTGAAGATGCAGCCGTAATGGGGAAGTACGGCCGTAGCCGAAGGAGTTACGGCCGTAAATCTATCAGAACTAGCAAAACCACATTTTCCCTTGTTTTTCCTCTCCTCATTTTCACTCAATTGAGAGGGTCTTTTGGGGACTATGCTAGCACGAAATTGGGGCCTTTTATACACGCTTTTCATCCCCAATCATGATCCTTTAGTTTTACGTCAGAGCTTAGGGTTTCTCTCTTCTTTTCTTTTTTCTTCTTCTTTTCTCTTTTTCCTTTCTTTCTTCTCTTCTCTTTAGTTTGGGGGTGTGATTTGGGGTTGTTTGCTTGGAACAGAAGTTGAGGAAGGCAAGAAGAAATGATGGAAGAGGGTAGAACAATCAAGATGGGGATTCAAACTTAAAAGGGAGAATTTAACCATTATATCTTGTATCTTCCCACTAGTACAGAAACATTATCTGGTGGCGGTTGTTTTATAGCTCGGGTGGCGGTTATTTGACCGCCACCCAAAGCCCCGACACCCAAAATATGATTTTGGGTGTCGGTTAAAAAACGCCACCCTTTATTTTTCGGGTGGCGGTTGTTTTTTAAAAACAACCGCCACCCAATGTATTAATTATTATTATTTCGGGTGGCGGTTGTAACAAAACAACCGCCACCCAATGTATTTTTTTTAATATTATTATTTCGGGTGGCGGTTGTAAAGAAACAACCGCCACCCAAATTTTTTTTTAAAAAAAAAATATATTTGGGTGGCAGTTGTAACTGAACAACCGCCACCCGTAATCAAAATGATTTTTTTTTAAAAAAAATTGGGTGGCGGTTGTAACGAAACAACCGCCACCCGAATTGTTTTTTTAAAAAAATATTTAATACAACCGCCACCACTTATGAATTTTTTTTCAGATTTTTTTTGTAATTAAAAAATTGTAATTTCATACAGTTTTTTGAACCTGCAATCCAACCATTTCATCACCCAAATATATCTATACAACTCAAATACATCCACTATTCATACTATATACAACGCAAAGAACACAAATCCAACTAGTTAACCAATTAAAGCTAACAATACCTAACAAAACGCTACACAATGTATCTCTACATACAACAACTTTACATAAAACTCTAAATAAAGTTCGTTGCTATAGTTACATGACTACAAGTGTAAGAGTTAACATGAAATTCCGTGCACGAAAATATTATAAAAATCGAAGTAAAATGAGTATAATTAAACATGTAAATGATCATTTCAATTCATAACCTCTCGGAAGAATTGAACCCAAAGTTCTCGTACGATATCGATATCGCTCTGGGAATACTCTTCAACTTTATTTATCTGCGAGTAAAACGAAAGATAATAAGTTATATACATTTTTAATAAAGTACTGAATGCCTAAATTAACAATCTACATTTTATGATAATAAACATACCGTGTGTAGTTCATGGCCTTGAGCATAGTCTATCAGTATGTCATGTATATTCTTCATGACACAATAACCACACTCGTTGCCTCCTGGTTGCTGCGTACGCTAAAATTTGTACATTGCCAACAAATAAAATAAGTAATACGAAAAAAAAGAAAGTTTGAAAGAAAACCATTTATCTTCCAATATAATAAAAGACGAACCAAATTACGAAAAAAATTATTATTGTTTAAATTTGTGCATATACATACCGGAGGATATTTCCACTCAACACTGCTTTGTCTTATACCCATTTGTTTCCATATCCCTCTAAAAGCCCTAAAAATTTAAATTATATGAATAATATTAATACTTTAGTGATCTAAACTCCAACTTAACAAAAAAAATAATAAATGAAATGAAAGTCATTGGATAATCACTTACACGCATATGAGCGATTTGACCTCCAAATTTCTCTCCTGATTAGCTAACGAATCCAATACGTATAGTGTATTGACTGATGGTTCGATAACAAGCAATAACCAATGATGACTAACAAACGAGATAGTTAGTTTTTTAATAACATATTCATAATTTTCGAACTAATTAATTAACATTAGATGTATATATCAACAAATGAGTGATCTTACTCTTGATAATACGGGGCAAAAATGTATTTGCTGTCCTTCAAACGACGCAGTGCCCGGTTAATATAGAGTGACGTCTCCCGATGTTGAGCCCTAACCATGACTGCCGATATTCGCGATAGACTTATAAAGCCGAATGGCACATCAAACTGCTCACACCTCCGATAGATGTACCTATATTAAACAATATACGAAGATACTATATTTGGTAACCCGAATATTGAAAGAGTTAAGTAATTTAAAATTGGAATTGAAGACTCACATTTGAAATACTTCCACAATAGAAGTATTCAACCAGTTCATCGTCATGAAATCCGCGATATCAGTAGCAGTAACAAAAACTTCGGTATCGGGTGATTCAAGAAACAAGCCGCCGATCGGGACCACCAAAGTGTCACTATCACTGGGCATCATATTGATCAGATCGACCAATAGCTTGCAAGAACTGGGAAGAGTCTAATATGTTGCTTCATCAATGAGATTGCGTGATCCACCACCGGTTGACACAATAACACTTTGCGGTTTCTTCTATTGATATGATTGATTATCCTTATCACCAACAATAGTATCCTACAATAGTACTTCGAGTTATGACAACGTGTGTATTAAATAATTATAAAATATTAAAAATAAATAAGTAAAACATATTATAAGACTCTCAACAACTCAACAACTTACATTTTCCAAGCAAACCATGCATTTTGGCAACTGAACAAAACTTCCAATGGCGTCCCCGATGGTAACCAAGTCATCTCGAACTGGCTCGGGAAAAGGCAACTCACGACATTGCTCATGAACCATATCAACTCGTACTTTGACATTTCCTTCTTTGAGTTTGCAACCATGCACGACAGTGTCTTTTGTAACAGGACAGCAAATCCCTTGCGCTACTTGTAGTATCTGTCCTCCATATAGTACAGACAGTATGCAATTGGTAATTTCCTATTGATCAAAAAAATTATCAATATTAAAAAACTAATTATACGAAAAATATTGCAATTATTACCAACATTATAAAACTAATTATAAGTGAAATATTGCAATTCTTACCAAGGAAGTAAAACAAATTAAAAATATTAAAATACCGTAACGGTCATGGATGGATCCGCCCGAGGCACGACAAACACTGTTTTTGCTTGCAGGTCTAGTATTTGGCATCGTTGTTCCAATATCAGGAGGCAATTGGATGCCTAGTCGTATGAGTGTATCAGCAACTCTCTGCTGTACCCTATTATCAAATTCAGCATTCAGTTGATTCCGGACCTCCATCGCAACCCGAGTATCTAAGTCATCCTGGTCCGAAGTGCGTCTTTTGGATTTTTTGGATTTTTTGCCAAAAACTGCCCGTACACCGCCTACATAGCCACCGAAAGTCCTCGGCCGACCCGGATAATCCTCTTTCCCTAGAGCTTCCGAGAGTATATCGTGATGTTGGTCCGGGACGAATGTCCCCTCCATAACTTCTTGAGACTTAACCACCTATTTCAATAAAATTAAAATTAAGTGTCAATAATTATCACTGGTCAACTTATCGAAAGTATGCACACGATGAAATGGAAATTACTCACAATCATGTCATACACCTCTTGAATTTCATTGGGACACACCACAGTTCCATCAGGGCGCACTTGTAATCTTGCCCGTAAGTAATCCCATGACCGATCACTCTGCAAAATCTCTTCGGGTACAGACCCAGATGATGATAAATGCCCCAAAGGGTCATTCTTCGCCCACACTTCCTTCATGCATGCATAACCTGCGGCTCCCATGTGATGGGGATATTTGTTATGCGATTGACTTTCTTTCGCCTTCTCACTAATGTCCTTCAAGAAATTAATAGCATACCATTAGTGAGAATTACGATAGATTCAATGCTAATGTGGCCCGTATACAAATAATATTTTATAGGAAAAGGGAAAAAATTATTAAATATTTAATTGTAATTACTAGAGTATACCTGAAATTCCTTACTACTGACTGTTTGTTTGAATTCTTCCCAATCTTCCTCGGTAATGAAGTTATACACTTGTGGTGGCGTGTCTGTTCTTGGTTTCTTTGGGCGAATCCAATTCCTCACGAGCTTGCTTTTGAAATTTCTCATCCGTAATCCAGCTTGTGACACAACCGTCTTTTTAAGGCTGTCATCCTTCAAATTACACGATGTCTGCAATATTAAACAAACGGGTCACTAAGCACTAATATAAGTGGTGTTAACCATAACAAAACTTCAATTTATATTTTTATTACCTTAATATCTTCCCAAATGGTGTTCTTCAGCCGGCTTTCCACCTTTGTCCATTTACCGTAGTTTATATTTACTTTGGAGCGCGCGACTACCCCAATGTAATGACGGAACCCACTACTATGCGGCCCCTTCGGCCGGAGTACATCATCGAAATCATCTTCGGTTAACTGAATGTTCTTTCCCTTCCACTTCGACATGGTCGCCAACCCTGCTCCGCCTTGTGTTGTTAGCGCACATGGTGAACCTCCGATGGGGATGAAGAATCTGTCATATTTGCCACATGGTCGCCGCCTCCTCGCACTTTAATGTAAAAATAACATTAATAATCACAATTATAACAAAAGATAAGATATGACGTGCAAATGGATTCCTATTACCACTAAATAGTAATGAAATAACGTTGAACTTACAAAAATAGTAATTCACCTATCATTCCACGTGCTCTCTTTCCTGATGGTCCGAACGAAGGTAATTTGTTCCACTATTGTGCTCCTGGGGATCTAGTTGAGGTAGTTCACTAGAAAATAGTGGCATTTCATCCCAGTGGTCATATTCATCTTCGTCAACCATGGTGGCCTCTTTCCTTGGAGAACAACCGACCACTTTGCATCGCACGGATCAGTAACATAAGACACCTGTTTAGCCTGCGATGCAAGTATGAACGGGTCATTACGACTTCCAACTCGAGAAAAATCCGCCCTAGTGAAACCCAATTTATCATTCGATACACCTTGTGCGTTATCCACCCATTTGCACTGGAATACACACATCTGAAATACCTTATAATCAAGTTCCCAAATTTCTTCAATCACGCCGTAGTATGTATCAGTACTATTATAAGTGGATATTGCCACTTGTGTGACTCCACTGTTCTGCATCGTACTTTTATCATCTTGACTTTTTATATAAAATGTGTACCCGTTAATGTCATATCCCTGGTAAGAGGTAACACGAGACGCATGCCCGTAAGCCAACCACTTGACCGCTTCTGTAATAATTTTCGGCATATGCGTCAATTGGTTCATTACTTTATTTTTGAACCATTTTGAAAAATAACGATTATGTTCAGTAACCAGCCACCTCTCCTCTTTTAAAGGATTCTCTACTCTTAGCACTGCTTTGTGCTCATCGAAGTATGGTTGAACCGCAGCAAGATGGTGCAAGACGAGAAGATGAGCTTTGGCTAAGTCTTCAGCACTAGGATCGATCAGCTTGCGTCCCAATAATACCCTTACCTTCGAGCCTTCCCTCATGTCGAGATGTAGGAATACCAATGGGTCCGACTCTTGCTAGGTAATCAGTACAAAACTCAATGACTTCTTCAGCAACATAACCTTCTGCGATACTGCCTGCGGGTCTGAATCGATTTTTCACATGTCCCTTCAGGATACCCATGAACCGTTCGAACGGATACATATTGTGCAAAAATACAGGACTCAACAACTTGATTTATCAAACCAAGTGAATAACCAAATGCACCATAACATCGAAAAAAGATGGTGAAAAATACATTTCAAGCTGGCAAAGGGTAACAACAACGTTTGCTTGCAATCTATCTAACTCGTCAGGCTCAATAACCTTACTGAATATTGCATTGAAGAAAAAACAAAGTTGTGTAATTACACGCTTCACATTTTCGGGCAGTATGCCTCGAACGGCAATTGGTAATAGCTGTTGCGTCATAACATGACAATCGTGAGATTTCATCCCAATCAATTTCAAGTCCTTCATCGACACCAATCGGCTGATGTTTGATGAATAGCCGAATGGAACCTTCAAACCTTTCAAACATTCACAAAATTTTTGTTTCTCCCTTTTGGACAGTGTGTAGCATGCTGTTGGTAAGAATGGACGTTTCCCCAACTCTTCAATAGGTGCTAACTCATGCCGTATTCCCGATTCCACCATGTCTTTTCTAGCACTAAGAGAATCTTTTGTCTTTCCTGGAATGTTTAACAACGTCCCAATGATACTATCACAAACATTCTTCTCTACGTGCATGAAGTCAATACAATATCGCACCTCTAAGTACTTCCAATACGGTAAATCCCAGAAGATCAATCTCTTCTTCCATATACTCTTTCTAGTCGGCTTAGAAGTCTTGCCAAATTGAACTGAAATGTTTTTAACTCTTTCAAACACTTCTTCCCAGACAACGGCAATCGTGCGACTCGAATCTCAATTTGCCCATTGAAATCCTCTTTATTTTTAGGAAGAAAAGCCTGATGATCCATGTGCACATTTTTCTTACAATTACCCAAATACTGGCTAAAGGTTGCATTTTCACACACGGGACATGCCTTACCACCCTTAATCGTGTAACCGATAAGTTACCAAAAGTAGGGAGATCATTTATGGTGCAGAATAGCATTGCACGTAGATTGAAATTCTCTCGACGATTAGCATCAAATACCTCTACACCCTCATCCCACAGCATTCTTAGATCATCAATTAACGGAGTTAAGTACACGTCGATATCATTTCCCAGCTGTTTTGGCCCTGAGATTAGCAAGGACATCATCATGTATTTACGCTTCATAGACAGCTAGGGAGGGAGGTTATAGATCACCAAAAGCACCGGCCAAGTGCTATGTCGACTGCTCATATCGCCGTGGGGATTCATTCCATCTGTGCATAATCCTAGCCGGAGGTTCCGATCTTCATTTCCGAAATCGCGAAATCTCCTGTTGAAATTGCACCATTCGGTGAATCGCCAGGATGTCTTAATTTACCATCTTTTTCCTCTCTCCTGCATGCCACAACAATTTTACTGCATCGTCTGCAATTGCAAACAATCGTTTAAACCTTGGAATCACAGGCAAATACCATAACACTTTAGTTGGAGAACCATTCTTATCCCCGCCATTACCGTTGCGATTGCTTCTCTTATACCTCGATACCCCACACTTCGGACACACTTGCAATTGCCGATACTCTTTCCGATATAGTACACAATCATTTGGACAAGCGTCTATCTTCTCAATCTCCATACCCAATGGACATAACATCTTTTTTGCCTTGTACGTTGAGTTAGGCAACTCATTGTCATCCGGAAGCATATCTACTAAAAGATCTAATAGTGCCGTGAAACTTCGATCACTCCACGCACTTTTCGCTTTCAAATGTAACAAACTGAACACAGCTGATAATTTGTTGTATTTTAGACAACCAGGATATAAAGGCTTTTCAGAATCTGCGAATAGTTTATCGAACTCATGTGGCCTGTCAATGAAGTCATCTTGCACATCACGTAATATTTCATCCAACCGATCGTGTTCCACATTCATCTCTACGTTTTCCGCATGACCGTCGCTGTCACTGCCCAACCGATGTTCATTACGCAAGTATGAACCGTGTACCACCGCTTGTACTACACACTATTTTCTCACCATGCCAAAACCAACATGTGTAACCCATCTTAAACCCGTTTTTAAATAGATGGTTTCTTACTTCCGCGGCGGTGTCAAAACCAATTGTATTATCGCAAACTGAATAGGGACATATAATCTTATCCTTGTTATACTTTATTTTATCCTCCTCGGCACATTTCAAAAACTCAATTACTCCTTTTATATATTCAAGAGAAGTAGGATTCTCATACCTCCAACTCCGATCCATTTCGAACAACCTATAAAATTATTATTCTATAATATTAACTCTGTAACTATATCATAAAAGATAATGATCTTGACATTTTTATTTAATGAAGCATGTAATATAATGGAAGTGTTCTAGATCAACCTTATCACTCCGTATCTAATCAAAATGGTCGGGACCTAAACCATTCGTCATCTCTACGTAATATCAAACTGTGCTATTTTTTGTATAGAACCAAAGATTGTATTTTATCAGAAATTTTGAAAGATCTCCTTTAGTTCTCCTAAGTGTGTAATTCACATAAAACGCAATCCACACCCGGAGAACGAATGGGAATACTACTGAAATTCACATAAATACATAACCGTCCACACAAAAAATTAAATCTAACACAGTTCAACATACGCAGATCGATGACAAACTCTCCACTGGGAGAATTCAAAGATAATCTTGTACATCTTAAACTGTGCAACAATTTGATCACAGTTAATGACATGCAAGATTATCTTCAAACGGTTTTCTAAACTTAATGCAAATAAAGTGCAATGTACTACAATGAGATCCGTTATAATGAAAGGATAGAGAAATAATTCGATAATTTGATGTTTTTACACCACAAAACTATTAGAATGGCTATACTAAAATGATATTAAATAATACTTTTATTCCCAAGCTAATTGATCACATGACTGCGAAATATTATTCCCAAACTACTATTTGACTAAATTATATTTATGTAAAAGCAATATTTATTTATTTATTATAACATATTGACATATATATAGTTCAATATAAATTATAAATATTGCATGTATCACTGTATCATATGTAGAATATTAAATTACGGACATATCCAATAAAATTTATTTCATGAATAAAATATATTTATATAAATTTATTTCCAAACTAATTTATTTTCTTGAAATATTATTCCCAAACTACTACTTTAATTACAAAATTATATTATATTTATATAAAAGTAATATTTATTTATTTATTATAACATATTGACATATATATAGTTCAATATAATTTATAAATATTGCATGCATTATTGTATTATATGTAGAAGATTAAATTAGGGACATATCCAAAAATAATATTTATTTCATGAATAAAATATATTTATATAAATTTATTTCCAAACTAATTTATTTAATTTTCTTGAAATATTATTCCCAAACTACTATTTTACTAAATTATTTTTATTTAAATGTAATATTTATTTATTTACTATATATTGAAATATAATTCAACATAATTTATAAATATTGTATGTGTTGATGTCGAAATCAGTAAGGACCAATTAATTATCAATTGAGGTGAGTGTTAGGACCTGGTTAGTAGTAACTGAAGAAGTAAAGAAGTAAAGAATGTAAGTGTATTTATGTCCGAGCTAGTCCTTGATTACAAAGGGCTTTTCCTGTCCTCCAAATGATCACTAAGTGTTCTATTTATAGTGCAAAATGTAGGAGGAAGTAGTAGGTCATCATGAGGCGGCCGCACCGGTGCTAGGGTAGACATCATGATTGCACCTGCTGTACCTGCAAGCCGTCTTCCATTTAAGGCGTTGACCTCGGAACTTGGGTGTAGCCGTCATTGCATTTATGGGGAAAAGATGTTCTGTCGGTTGCAGGTGGTGTCAGGGTGTCAGATGACACGTGGATTGTCCTTGTTAGCCGACCGTCAGTAGCAAGCGGTCAAGCACACCATGGCCGAGCCGACCTCGGAACCTTTGTCGAGCGTGAAGATGGGATGGTCCCCGCCGCCGACCTGGGCCATGGACCGAGTTAGGCGGGCCATACGAGCTGAACTGGGACACATGACCTATCCTCGTGATAGAATTCCGGTGTCGATCCGAACTGGGACACTAAACACGTCATCAGCCGACCTGGTGCCCCTACACGTCAGCAGGAGGTCCATATCGCGCGGTGTACCTGGGCCGGGTCCGTGCCACGTCACCAGGGTGCCAATAGTATGCATTAGTTTCTCTATGTAGAAGACTAAATTAGGATCATTTCAAAAAATTAAAGCTAGCCATTATTATTCCGTAAAATAATAATTTTAATTACTATATTAACTATTAATTCATCCAAAATTACTTATCACTTATTTAACTAATACTAAATAATCAAACTAAATAAATACATCTAATTCAACCATACTATATATAAATCCCACATGCATATACATTAAATCTCACATAATAATAACCAATCTACCTAACTATTATAATACACTAATTCAATAAATATATATAAACCCCAAGTATATATCCATTTCAACAAATAATATACAGAAATTTGAACAAAAAATAGATCTAATAACAATAAATTAACAATAGAATTTGGGGGTGATATTTTCTAACCTTCAAAAAACGAAAATATGTCATCAATTGATAGAAAGGACGAGCTTTCTCCAAATGTGCTTCAACAACAACCAATATTCCCCAAATTGATTTCAAGAAAATACCTACAATTTCTCATGTTAAATCCCGCAAAATACTCGAAATTTGGAGAAATACATCAAGGGGAAGAATCTTACTTCAAATGTAACTCCAACCCACGACCAATTTGCAGCTCAATGGTGAAATTTCGCCCTTTTCCGTATAATTTTCGTAAGGTACTGCGTTGTTTCTCCCTTCGTTCTTCGCCGACTGGTAGTGAAATGGGAATTAATTCGTTTTATTCAAGTTTAGGCTGGCGGTTGTAGCACAACCGCCACCCTAAACTAATGTATGGTGGCGGTTGTAACATTACAACCGCCACCCAATTGAGTTTTTTTTTTTAATTATTTTCATTTTGGTGGCGGTTGTATACAACATACCTATCTATTTATTTATTATTTTTTTTTATTTTTACTTGGTGTGTTGTTTACAAGCGCCACCGAACCCCTAATTTTTTTTTTTTTGGCAAACTTCGGGTGGCGGTTGTGTTTGCAATCGCCACCCTAAATATATAATTTTTTTTTAATTTTTGCGCAACTTAGGGTGGCGGTTGTGTTTACAACCGCCACCAGAACCGCAACATAGGGTGGCGGATTTCAACACAATCGCCACCCTATCTTCACCACGTAAACCTCCGGTGGCGTTTTCAATAAAAACGCCACCTAATGGGCGTTTCCTAAAGTCCATTCTGTACTAGTGCCCTTTGCTTTCTTCCATTCATGCTTTAAATGTATTTATGTCTTGTATTATCCTTACCATGAGCTAAATATTATAATATTGGGATGATTGACGAACTTGACCCAGCGTTATCAATGAAATATTTATGGGTTTGAAGTTGTTTGCTCTATCTCATGTGTGGTTGTTTTTGTGCTATTTCCATGATTCGATTGATCACCAAATTTATATATTTGCAATTTGTATTATTATTCGAGAGAAGGGGACACATTTTGGACCGTGGAAGCAACCAGCCCAGGTTCTTGTAGGGAATATAGATACACCCTTTACCCTAGGCGATCCATTGAGCTACTTTACAACAAGTAATGCGATTGATTGATAACATATCAACATAGAGATGTAGTAGGTTAAATCAATTGATTAGGAGCAGTTTGACATTCGAGAAAGGAATTACCTATATTAGGAAATCGGGTCTAACATAGAGAATGTGCATTATGTTATGTTTTGACATTGAATTGATTAGGCTACGGTTGAATAAAGTCATTAATCCCAACTATCCTTTGCAAAAGCTCATTTCCATTCCTGCCCATGTCTTGTATTTAGTTTTATTTGCTTTCTTAGTGTCGCTTAGTTTTGTGGCTTTTCCCTTTGTTGATTGTGTGTTTTTCTTTGCTTTCTTTTCTCGTTGGTAGATTAAGTAACTCGATTCAAATACCAATCTCTGTGGGTATGATATCCGGACTTCTAGGTCCACTTTATTACTTGTACGGCTCATACGCTTGCGATTTAATATTGCATGTGTATAAACTCCAACAATAAACAATAATACTAAAACTATTAATAAAAGATAAACGAAAAATTATAAATTATATCTACCTAGAATGCGGTATTTGAAAAAATATTACGAATTTTAAAATATTTTTGTGAAAACAACATTGACAGTGGAGTTAGTAGGAAATCTATTATCATCACATATAAAGTATCTTCACACCAACACAGATGTAACTATATTTTCTTGAAAAAGCTTTAGAAATAATAATTGAACAACAAAAAAGAAGAAGTGTACACAATATAAATATGGAACTCAATATTATATTACAAATATTAAAATGACAACTACGAATTAGATGGAGAGTCGAAGACATTCTTGGAATAAAAAAATTATGACCTAATATGTTTTTAGACAAAATCTCAAACACATCTTGTTTTAATAGTTTTTAGAAAACTTGTTTTTGGATACTCCTTTTGCAAATATATATATATATATATATATATATATATATATATTAAGATTTATTAACTTAAATTAAAAAATGAAAAAAAAAAGATAAATACAAATGTGATATGCATAGCTACATTTTATTAGAAAATGGAAAGATAAATATAAATGTGATATGGATAGTTACAATTTAGTTTTTTCGGATAATTACAATTCTAATTGAACTCAAATTTTTAATATTTATCATAGATCATTGTTTATCACTAGGCAAATATGATGTAAAAGATAATAACAATTTTAATAAGCTATAAAATAAAGGCGGGAAAAGTGACCTTAATCAAGAAACCACTTTTATAGGCGGCAAAGTAAAAGTTGGAAAAGAGACCGATTTGATAAAGAAACCACTTTTACCATTAGGTTTTTAGAAAACTTATTTTGCAAATATATATATATACATACACACACTAATATTAAGATTTATTAATTTAAATTAAAACCGAAAAAATGAAAAAAAAAAGATAAATACAAATATGATATCACTAGTACACAATTGACATTGAGTGTCACCCATTGGGTGGCGGTTCTATTTAAAAACGCCACCCAAAGACAAAGGGTGGCGGTTGTTTGAAAAAACCGCCACCCGTTATAGTTTTTTTTTTAAAAAAAAATTATTTAAACTTTGGGTGGAGGTTCTTGAAAAGAACCGTCACCCAAACTAGAATAATGGGTGGCGGTTCTTCCAAAGTTAAAAATTTTTTTTTTACGCATAACGGGTGGCGGTTGTTTCTGCGCCACACATTCTCTACATTAAAAAATATATATATAATAATAATAAATATTTACCGTGTTGGTTCCATTCTACAATCGCTACATGTTTTTCTATTTTTCTATTATTAAAAATACTCTTGGGTGGCAGTTCTTTTCTACAACCGCCACCCTTTCCTTTGACTTCTGAGTTTCTTCCTTTTTCGAAAATTTTTTGAAATTTCTTGCAATATTCATGACTTCAAATAAGATTTAAGTGCAATTTCTTCACAAATTGGTGCCACAATTTAAGTAAGGTAAGCTTCTTCTATCTTTTGGTCCCAATTTCGTGTATTTTTAGGTTATAATTTAATACCCCCAAATTGTAGGGTTTGTTGAAATTGGATTTTGTTGCATTTTATTCACAAGTTGGAGCTACAACATATAGCAATGTCGTCTTCCTCTGTCGATTGGATCCAAATTTCCCTATTTTAATTTTGAGGTTAGTAAATTAATATCCCCAAATTCTAGATTTTTTTTTTTTTTTTTTTGTAAATCTTGATTTTATGGTTTTTGTTTGTTGTAATATACTTACACATTGTGATTTCATGTTTAATGTGTTGTATTTCTTGTGTGTAATTTGATTGGAACTTTGTTTTTTATTGTAATTGTAAATCTATTGTTTTTGCTATATATATATATATATATATATATATATATATATATATATATATATATGTGGATATTGTTGAATTAAATATTCTTCATTTATTTATATGCATATATTATTGAATTAGAGGTGTAATTTTAATGATATTATGGATTATAAATAATTTAAAAGAGTAATTAAAAAAATCAATAGTTAATATAATTTTTTTTGAGTTTTTGGGCATGCAAACTTTAAACGGACATCACTTTTGCATACGATGTCCGTTTTTAGCCCATTATCCCATTCCAGAATCGTCACAATGAGATCTACGGCAATCACCCCTATCGTTGTGACCCCACGTTTCAAGCCCATCTGAAGTCGTCCAAGGCCTCAAAACGCAGTTTTTAGTTTTTCATTTTATGGTTTCGTATTTTTGTTCTTCTATTGTTCATTTCGTTGTTTCATTTCAGAGTACCTTAGGATTATATTATTTAAGAACAGCTTTTGTTGTAATTAGAAGCGATTGACTTTGAATAAAAAATATTTCGTTCTTAGTTGTTGCAGTCCTTATCCTGTGTTCCTGTGTTAGTAGTTCATTGTCCAAAAAAAAATAAAATTGGGTGGGGGTTTTATAAAGAACCGCCACCCTAACTATTTTTTTTGAAAAAAACAACCGCTACCCTAAATATTTAAAAAATAAATAAAAGGGCTGGCGGTTGTTTAAAAAAAAAATAGAAGGGGTGGCTGTTGTTTAAAACAACCGCCATCCTTTCTTTTTTGAATGACGTTTTTTGAACCGCTACCCTTTTGACGATATTGGCTGTCACCGGTTTGGGTGGCAGTCAAAAAACCGTCACCCGAAGTATAAAACAACCGCCAAATTTTTAATACAAATATGATATGGTAATTACAATTTAATTTTTTCGGATAATAACAATTCTAATTGAACTCAAATTTTTAATATTTATCTTAGATCATTATTTATCACTAAGTAAATATAATTTAGAAGATAATAACAATTTTAATAGGCTGCTAAGTAAAGACGGGAAAAGAGACCCATTTAATCAAGAAACCACTTTGATAGGTGACAAAGTAAAAAGGGAAAATGTGACATTTTTGATCAAGAAACCACTTTTTACTTTATTTTATTAAAATTAAAGATGAATATCCCTAAAATATTCACTAATCGATCTTTGCATAGAATCAAATCATTTTTCATACATGACCCGATTATATCTCTATGATGAATACAAATATACAAGAAAGCATCAGAGATTTATGCACAATTCGAGATCACACAAAACATAATGGTATATCTCTATCTTCTATCAGACTTTATGACAGATAATTTTAAGTCTAATCTATCTATCATCTGTCAATCTCAAGACAAATCACAAATAAGCTACAAGTGTTAGTCAAATAATCATAAAATGTGAAAAACAAGGATTTAGTATGTTTGATTTCAAACATTTTCCATGCAATATATGGAATCAAGAAATTTGACTTCAAAGTTTTGTGTTTGATTAAAAAAATTTTCATGGAAAAAATTTTCTAGGTAACACAATCCATTGCACATTTTTCTCAAATTCCAAAACAATTGCACCCAACAAGGAGGTGGAAAATTTTTGCCTGGAAAAGGAAAAGATTTTCCTAGATAGAAACATTTTCCATGCTATCAAACGCACAAGGTTAAAATCAACGTTCTTGATAGCATGGAAAATTTTTCTAGGAAAATATCTTCCTTTTTCCAGGCGAAATTTTCCCACCTTCCCTGGATGCAATTTTCTTGAAATTTGAGCTACAATATGTAATGAATGCGTATACCCAAAAACATTTTCCATAAAAATTTTCACTTCAAAAAACATGACTTTTAGAGCGATAATCATCCCTAAAAGTCTAAATAACTTTACAGACACGAAGCTATAGAAACAACTGGCCCGTCCCTAAAGGTCCAATTTCCTGTAGTGTTTATAAATCAAACACAAAACTTGAAAAACAAATTCCTAAATTCCACATTTCCATAGAAAATATTTGCAATCAAACACACTAAATTACTTAAAGTCTGAATTAAATCCGAAAAATCAAAGGTTCATGGCATAATCTTATAAGTCATGTTCCGAATACAAAGAAATCTAGCTACAAGTTGAAACACGTATTAAATTAGGTTAGTCAATGAAGAAGTGTTACATTGAAATGTCACTTTAAAACATCAATTTTAAATGTTTATTTAGCATTAGTCAAAAGAGTAATTCCTATATGAATTTATGGATTGAAAAAGTCACATGCGTGCCAACTTTTATTGCATTCATAGAGATCACGACGTGTAGAGTTATGCTTGTTAATTTAGCAACCTTCATGTATACAACTTAAGATAACAATAAAGGCTAGCGTTTGTTGGGAGTTGATCACTTGAGGTGAATGTGCATAAGCCTCGTGTATCTTAATTAATTAATTTGTGCCTTTTTAATTTCTTTCTCCGTAACAAATAATTGTCAAAAGTCAGCTTCCAGAAAAAGCAATATATTATGAATTAATCTTTACTTTTTAGAAAATGGGGTGGCAATTAGATTAGTTATTTTCCAAAAATGTAAAAATTTCCAAAGAACCATCGATTTACTGAAAAAGATTTCTTATTCCTCTGGATGCAATTTCTACCTTGTCCGGTTGTCCCAAAAGTAATCAAGACTCATTCGGTCAAATGAATGTGTTCAAGAATGAAGCATTTATATATCCCTTTCCATGTACCAACAAAATGTAATTCGTACCATTAAATTTTCTTTCCATCCCTAATTGGAGAGGCCTAACACGATTTCTCTTGCTTTTTTGACCATGCCGGTTGAGAAGTTTTTTTGGTTTATAATTGTTTAACCTTTTTCCAATTACCTAATCCATTAATAGTTCACTCGTGCTAGTGAGTATCTAGAAGAAATTGACCTTTAAATGGTGAAGTTTTTATACCAAAAAAGATTGATAGATTCGAATTATTGGTGATACAATTCAAACGCATTCATATCATGAAAGATTTTACACGTAATTTATGAATTTTATAACGGTTATGATTGCCACATGTCGTAATGTCATTAATTATTCTTGACATAATAATATTGTTCTATATATGAAAATTATCTACATATTTCTTTATTAAGATATTGATATAGAAATTTATTGCTAGTATCT
Organism: Jasminum sambac; assembly: GCA_018223645.1. Lineage (NCBI taxonomy): Eukaryota > Viridiplantae > Streptophyta > Magnoliopsida > Lamiales > Oleaceae > Jasminum > Jasminum sambac. Next base: position 31,594,855 of record CP073647.1, on the reverse strand, counting down.
ATGTTTTCATTGCTAATCTTATCATTTGTGTGCATGAGATCCCCACCTAGTTAGAGCTTACTTGGTTTCAATTTCTACTCGACTGATCAATTTTCTTAAATTCGTTTTCTACTACAATTTATACGGTTATAATTCTTTCCACCTTTTAACGATATATTTTCTTAAATATCAATTCTCCCTTAACAAATATCGATTACCGTATGAGCCCGAGCCGAGCTCGGCTCGTTCTTTAGGAGAGCCGCTTGCTCGAGCTCGCGAGTCGGGTGAGCTTGAGTCGAAAGGCTTGCCAATAATGGTGTTTGAGCTCGAGCTCGAGCTGAGCCGAGCTCGCGAGCTTTTCTGCCTCGCGAGCTTTTTTGACATGTCTAGATGTGGCACATCAACCGTATTAAGTGGCACATTGGCCAGAGTGTGCGTCACTGTGTACATCAAATCAACTTCATATCGCATAAAAAGAGTAATCAATATCCCTCAACAAAGGATCTTCATGAGTTGATTAGTGCTAGCCATTTGCAAAGTTTCCTTACTTGGTATATATATTTTCCTCCTAGGAAAGAAATTTTTATAAATTTTGATGCATTTTTATATGAAATAGGAGAGAGAAAAACTAGAGTTGAATTGTGGAGATTTGTGTAGTACATGTACGCCTCTATGAGATATATGGATCATGGATGTGATGTATTGATTGATTTGAAAAAATTCAAATTTTAAAGAGGATACACTAAAATGCATAAAAATTTGATGCCTAACATGCACTCATAAATATAATAAACAAATTAAAGGCTAGAAATTAATAAAAGGAAGAGTAGCACATGATTTGCACTCCAAGTTCCAGGCAGTGCTGCCGACTAGTGTTGGTTGCTTTCACCCAAAAAAATAAGAGGAAATAAATATTCTCCAATTTAATTTCCCGCATCAAAGATTTGCATAATCTTACCAAACAAGCCAAATTATATGGCTATTTTTATTTTATACAAATATAAGGTTGTTTTTAAATTTCCCTTCAAAAGAAATATAAGGTTCTTAATTTTTGAATTATTTTAATTTGAATGAGTCAAAGTAGTTACATTAATTAACATATGCTTTTACATATCTTTGTGTTCCAATCAATAAGATAGAGGACTAATGACAATAATGGTGTACATGAGGAGGGTTATTTATAATCATTTGAGGTGTTACAATCTTGCAAAATAATGCATTTTTTAAATTTTTTTCATTTTTTAGAATTTTAACAGATCAAATGAATGTATTTCAGCACATTAAAAATAGCACATTCCATTAAGGAAGGCATTTCGCATTGCACACATATTGACATGTGCCAGTGTCAAAATATTATAAAATAGTGTTTATTATTAAATATTTTCTCGCTTTATAAGATTTTAATACATTGGATGAATGTATTTTTTTCGTATAAAAAATTAATGATTGTACTTGACAAAGCATTTGAAACTCGATGTAGTGGTCTCCCCTGTCAATTACATTTAGGATCCACTAGACATTATGTATAGGAATTAAAATATGTCAGATATTTGAAGAGAAAAATATCTAAGGAAATCTGCCGGCAGATAATTATTACATGCGGTCGGTCACATGCACCGATGCACGTATGTGCATGTGCGAAATTGGATCAGTGAATTCTAGTTGTTGAAAATATATTCTCAGCAAAAGAGAATGGGGAAAAAAAAAAATACAAGGCACACATGGGTACCATTGATTCGTCTCCAAGATAGTGGAATTAATTTCTTCGGTAATATATAGATATGTATTTTCAGTTTTGTTGAAGTTCTTTAATATCCAGGTGAATGATCACCTACCAATTTATTGACAACTTATGTTGCCAATAAAGGTGACGTGGCGCCCTCACAGGCCGCCACGTCACCGGCCCAAATTTTTTTTTTTAACTTTTTTTTTTGGAATCTACGTCAAGTGAGATGAATAATACATAACTGCCCCCTGATTGTGGGGGGTCTCACCCGACTTCTATCTTTTTTTTTCCCGAAAAAGGGGTATTGGCATCTTTTGTTGGCATCGGAACGGGACTATTAATATCCAATTAGCTACTTCATTTTTCCAAGTTGATTGACATGACATGACATGCGCATTCATAATCTAACTTGGGTTGTAAATAATAATCACCCGAGAATTCTTGACCAGGGAACATGCATGGTTCATCTCCATTTGCTAAGAAATCTACGTTTACAGTGTCTAGTGATTGCAATTTCATCTCAAAAGATTAATTTATTAAAGAAGAGTAGCTTAATTCAAAGTATTATATATATTTTTTTTCGCTCAAATGCGCTAACAATGTTCACTCGTTATTGAGTTTGATCATCGCCTTACATGAACACAACCGCCTTAAAAGTCATCTACCTTACTTGAATGCTCTATCTAGGCTTGAGTTTTCTACCGCATCTCCATTGCCTCATTTTGGCTTGGGAACCTACCAATTTTGTGCTGGAATTGTCTTGTGTGCCTACATGGATAACTGTGCATTGAGCTCTAATCCAACTATTAGGGTGTGTTTGATTGCAAATCCGGAAAATGGTTTGAAGGAAAACGTTTTCCGGGTAAATGAATTCCGGGAAAAGGTTTTTCAGGAACATAGTAATTGTAGGTGTTTGATTGGATTAATTTGAAAGTTGGAAAATGATGTTATTTTCTTTATTTTTGTGTTTTTGTTATGAATTTAATCATTTTCCTTATTTTTATGGTTAAAGTAAATTATCCATTAAAAAAAAGAAAAAAAGGCCAAACTTTTTCCGGAAAACAAAAACCACATGAAATCGTTTTCCTTCAAAATAAGGAAAAGAACGGAAATCGAGAAAAAACTGGAAAACCTTTTCCAAGGCAAAAAAGTGCAATCAAACGGTCTTAAGGTGAAAAAAAAAAAAGCTGGAAAATGAGTTTTCCGAAAAAAAAAAAGTGTGGAATCAAACACACCCTTAAATATTGGAGTTCTATCCCAAAAGAGTAACATATTAAAAGAAGAAGTTTGATCCTTTATAAGCTAAATAATAATTTTTCAATACCTTGTAAACCCATAAATTTTCCTAGATTAATTTAATGCAATGTTTGTCCGAACATCTCCAATAGAAAGATCATCAGAATTTGTGGAGCTGATCAACAACTTTTTCGATTTCTGAATGTGAGAAGTATCAATATTTTTTGGGTTTCAATTTCAATACTCTCTCTGTCCCACATATATAATTTACTTTTCCTTTTTTGGATTATCCCATATATATTTCCTTTTTATATTTAGTGATATTTTTTATATTTATTTACAATTATACATCACCTATATTATTGAAAATACAAACATATTTATGATTTCTATTCATTTAAATAAAGGCATTATAGGAAATTAGTTTCTAAATTTATTTTTTCAATACAATTTTTAATCCTTTGTGTAAAAACCAAAGTGAAATGTCTATGTAGGACAGAGGGAGTATTTAATTTTAAATTATTTTTGGTTTTTACTTTTTAAGTTGAGAGAAGATAAGGACATGTTCTTGACATTTTAGCATATATATATATATATATATATATATATATATATATCTCACTTATTTTTTAAAAAATAAATAAATAAAAATTCAATCGTACAAAAAGAAATTCAGTGTACTAAAAACATGAAAAATATTGAAAATAATTCGAAAACAAACGTTAGACATTGAGAATATTGGATCATCTTAACATATATAGTGAGAGAATACCTTTAAACACTCATTTTTAGTGTTTCTTGTTGAGGGATATAAATAATTAGAAGAGACTCAATTAACTTTTATTGGGTCAAATTTTTATGCTGTTAAAAATTGACATCAAAATATATACAAATTATAATGAGTAGACAGTAGTAATTTAATAAATGTGTCTGCTATTGAAAAGTAACTTTACGAAATAATGAAAGTTAATTTTTAAGTTAAAATAAGTTCTATAATCTCTCGTGCGTACGTTTATGTAACTTCTTTTTCCACTGCGACGCTATCATCAATTAATGTTTAGTACTGATTTTGTTTCTTGTGAAATCAATGCTGTCCCACAGCTGCACATTCCTGAAGATAAACACATCCAACTTTTTCCCCCCAAAAAAAATCCAGGTTTGTTTTGTGGTCCAAAGCTTGTCATTTAATTAAAACTCACCAAACACAAATTAATTATTTTGCTAATCATTGCTCCTTCAATTTGCTAACGTAACTGCCAAAACTACCAAACATAGTTCAATCTCAATGATTCCTCATATTAAAATTAGTATCTATCACATGCCCTTGAGACAAAACAATTGGTTTTGTACAAATGCTAAGCATGTTCACTTGTCCATGCCCTGGCCTATTTGTCTGAGATTGCAAAGCATTATTTGTTCATAAGACGTAACACTCTTGTTGGCTTCAAAATCCGGTCGAATGATGTTGCCAACAAGATTTCACAGCTCGTCCCTTTCTGTTTATGTGTCGACCCTGCACAGGTAACATAACACTCATTAGAGGTCGAGACATTTGAAAAAGAGAAGGTGGAGGTGGGCGATCTAGATTGAGATGGGCCAACGAGCTGGGTTGAGGCCCAACACGCGTTACTTCTAATAAAAAAGTATTGTACTATTGTCAGTGTTTTAGTCGGCTATCATAAAGGCCTGTTAATTTGCTGTGTAATCAATGTAATTTATGGGGTGTAATATAATGACTCTCTCTTACGATATATTAATGTAATCATACGATAACATGTGCATTTGTCATTTATTAATTAGGGTATTTGATTAATTTTATGTTTAGTGGTGGAGATATATAAACAATTTATCGTGGGTTCATGTGCCAACCGCCGAGCCAACATCAATAACTAACCAACTTCCACTAATGCAGATATATAAATACAAAAGAGCAAAATAACTGGTTAAGACGAGATAAAATAAATGCATGCCTTATATATATAATATATATAATTATAATAATTGTTGCCTTAATGTGTTTAATTGCGGCTTATTAAAAACTAATAACACTAGTTTGTGGCCCACTTGCTCACTAAGCGTCACCGGTGCCGGTAAGTGGATAAACCCATTGTCGTGCTTAATTCCCATGGAGGACAAGTAGGATATGCTTTGACACACATATATTGAACACGATTAGATAATATTGAAAAGAGATTGGACTTTTTTTTTTCAATCTCTCTAGAAAGACTTTTTTTGTTTTTTTTTCAAATTGTGACTGTAAGTATGACAATCAATTGGATCGACAAATAACATTACTCTTATTTCTTTGCAAACTGCAGTTAATTTTTATCGTAATTAATTTTTCACTTTCAAACATGTCTCTACATTACCCAGCTCCTTTTTAATGCTTTCAATCGATAAATTAAGTTCTTAATTTGTAAATATTCTTCTTATATAAATTAATATCGTCTGTTTCTGTGAGATTGCGACAGCTTATAGATATGATAATATCAAGTAGTGTGACAACTGAAAATATAATTGTGGGCAATTATAACCTTGAAACACGTAGATTCCCTCAATTCTCTCGTCGACTGTTTACGGTGTACTTAGTACATATATGCACTCGAGCGAAAATTAAAGTTACACAACTTTTAGAGAACCGACAATCCATTAAAGTCCACTTGTTAGTTAGGAGTTGACTTTAAATCCCATAGTCTGTGAAGGGACAGGATGAGCACTTGGGGGCAGAAGCTTTAGTGACACTAGGATGAACCACTAATCGTATGCTTTTTGTACACATATCCATTTATCATTTGCTAGTGCAAAGCTTAACAAGCAACATGTTGCATGTACATGACTGTTACGCGTAGTTGCTTACATAATCGATGGGCAAAAATAAGCACTTTTTGGTTAATGATGGACACACGTATAAGTAAATTATAATTTTTTGATGGCAAAGTCAGCTCTTGTTCAAAATGGAATATTGGCGTGCATGTATGCAATAAGAAAAAAGGCATCACCTTTCACACCATCCTAGCTTCGGATGGAAAAACAACGATTCATATTGTTCTAAAAAGTTCGTTTCCTCGTTCAAAAAGGAAAAGTTCGTTTCAACATTGTTTCAGTAATGTCAAGATGCGAAAGTGACTCTGATGTTTTCTACGCTTTTCTTTCTTTTTCTTTTTCTCTCTCTTTTTCTGTTGGCTTCGTATTAGGTGTAAAGATAATTTTTACAATAAATTTTAGAGTCATAGACTTGGAAAAAATCCATTTTATATCAACAATCACAAAACTGCCACGTCTATTTTTGTAAAGTAAGAATAAATTTATATATATATATATATATATATATATATATATAAATATCTTACCAGAGATATTTTTCTTTCAAGGGAAGATGGCGTTCAATCATTGCACAAACATACAATGTATCCACTCTTAGTGAAATCTTGGAGGTTATCCATGACATTTATGTTTAATAAAATAAAAAGGCCTAACTTAAAGATGATAATTCGTCTTTATCTGATAGAAAATCAAGAAAAAAAAGATGGCCAATTGCTTTCTTTAATTTGTACATTGGATGCTACAACACGCTTACAATTAACTTGTTTGTATATATGTCTAGCTTTTGGGAAATGCTTGTGTAGACGCGAGAATCCTCATAGAGATATTTGCTAGTATTAATATTAATTAAGACAATGACTAAAGTCTTTGCTCTATTTTGTGCAACAGGCTAGGACGTGACATGAACCCTTGCCTCGTCCCCTAAAGATAAGGACGACAAACCGTCCCTAAAGGGTCAGTTTTTTGTAATGAGGCTCTCCCACATCTCTGCCAGTAGTTCGGTAAACAAATGATAAATGGTTATGTAATTAAAGACAGAAAGCAAGAATCAAATTAATATGCATTTATAGAGATTGCATCACTAACAAAATTGTGTGCCTAATTATTAAAGAAAAGTAAGAATTAAAGGCGCGATTATCACGTTGGTGATTAAAGGGCAACAACGATTAAGGAGGCGTCTAAATTTATAATTGTCACTAATCATACAGATCAACTACTTCTTTTTTTTTCTTTTTTTGAAAATCTAAAATCACATCTCACATCTACTATAAATTGGTAGTTCCAGTCATTGGTAGAAGTACCTTGAATTTACATACACGCATTCCATATATATATATATATATATATCTTAGACGCTGGTGCCCTTTATTGGGACCTTTGATGGATGGTCTGTTGTGTACATTGTGCAAGTCGATTGACATACAAAAGTTCTTTTATTTATTCGAGATAGCATCTCAATTATTTTTTCAAATAATAACAAAGTATAATTTGTCATGTAATTCGAACATAACAAGACCAAACACCAACAAAAATGAAGAGAAATTAAAATATATTGAATATATTACTCCCCCTGTCCCAATTATTTGGTCCACTTTATTTTTTTCAACGGATTAAAAATAGTATTGAAAAAAGACGATTTTTCAAACAAACTTCCTAAAATATCATTGTTTAATGTATTGGAAAATGTAATATTTTATATTTTCAAGATTATATAAGGGTATAATTGTCAATGAACGTCTACACTTATATATTTGTGTTTATAGAAGGAAAGTTGCAGTAACATTGTTCATGAAGAATCTAAATAAATTTGCACCGACTCTAACTCATTCAATATTCATGTTCAGAGCAATAATGTTCATTCCATTTTTCTAATTTCTAAAGGTCTCTGAAAGCAATGGTGATCTTCTTTCGGCGGTGTGGACCGCAGCTGAAAGCCTAATTTGGACCGCATGAGGCAGCTTTTTAATTTATGTTGCGACGAGGGGCCGCATTATTTCTCTGTGTCGTCAACTTGTCATTGAACTATATGCCAAAAAGGAAGGAAAACAGCGAAAAATATAAGGAAAAAAATGAAATAGAGTGAATGTTAAAGTAGACAAAGATTAATATGTACATACAAGTGAAAGGAGACAAGAGGGGTCATGCTATTTAATTTGCAGAGGAAAAAGGCAACTTCAATTCAGACTAAATTTCTATCTTAGGTTCATAAGTCACAAGAAACAGATCATGTCATGTGTTTGGTTGGAGGAAAAGAAGACATTGTGTTGTATTGTTGCAATTGAATTGTCATGTGAGAATTGAGATGATACATTGATCGTCGTCTAGATTGAATAGCATCAAAGAAGTTACGTTTAAAATGTTTCGATTTTTTCGTATCACATTCAATTCAATTTTGCACTATTATTGGTGCGTAAAAGAGTCCTGCACGGCATATTTGCTATTTTAAAAGCAATACCATAGCTAATATTGTTAACCTACATCTGAATCTATTTTCTGTGACAGAAACTGAGAGGTTCCGATGAATTTGTAACTCATGTAATATGTATGATAAGATAATACTAAGAAGAATGTGCATTGCATACAAATATAGTATCAAACAATGACCGAAGATAAGTAGTTAATCTTCACACGGTAAATTTCCATAACTAGAAATAGCTTCGCTCTTGATCGGGACAAGTTATGGATACAATAACACAAAGGGATGCATACAAGCTAGTTGTTCCATTCATTGAATAATAATAGATTTAGAGCTTGTTTTATAGAAGATATTATTGATTTACTCGAATCACGTGTTAATTAAATGTTAGGTTTAAAATTGGAAAAAATATATATTAATAAGTATAAAGTAATTGTATGAGTTAGTGAAAATAATGAGAGAGAAAAAATTAATGAAAGTTAATTAAAAAAAAAAACCTCAAATTTATAGATGTTGAGTGATGTGTATTTTAGCCCCGTTAGCAAACAAATCTAAATGTATTTTAATACATTCTTTTCAAATTTCAAATTTGGTCAAATAAATCGCATTTATATATCTCTTCACTCATTAAATCACCACCATCCAACTCCACACATTCTCTCTCTTCCTACTCATAAAAATACATTAAAATTTATCCGCTAACACCTTCTTTACTGCTTGGTTAGTCCAGATTCTTATAAAACACCGTACATATTTATCTAAATTTCTTAAACACGTATATTATGTGACACCCGTAAAGTATTTGACTTTTTAACCATAAAATAAAATTATCTCCAGAAATCAATTTTCACGTTGAAAAATTATGCCAAACAAGCCCTAGTGTGTTGGAGTTGACTGTTTTACTTGAGACTTTGAGAAAAGTAAGCATAGAAAAATAATTGGACCAACCTCATTAGAGTGTGCTTTCTGACTATAATTCAAATTGTTAATTTGTTATTGGTTCTTAATCTAAACCCACCCTCCAATTATATGTCACCTTTTGGATTTCCAACCCCACCCGTCCATTATACATTTCTGTGCGCCCTTCTCTATTTCTTGTATCTCTACCATAGGTAGACCATTTACCATTTATTTTATTATTATTATTATTATTATTAATTTTTTTTTTTTTTGAAGGAGTAGACCATTTATTTTTGTCATGCCATATGTCATACTAATGTGATTTTCAAAAAAAAGATCATAGTAATGTTAATACATAGTTTATTTTTTTAGAACTTTCTACATCATCATAATAAATGTCATAATGGTCGGCACAATGGACATGTGATATGATCTTACAATTTCAACTACTCCATTACTTTTAGATGGGTGGTTATTAAATATGTCAACTGCTATTATATCAACCATTATGACATTTATTATGACAGTCTAACAATTCCCATTTTTTAATGTTATTCCCAAGTGCACCTCCCACAAATATACCACGTGGTCTCATTATGCATGTCTAAGGTGGGCCTTCATCTACACCCCTACCCCACCTCACCCCACCGCCCACCCCTGCCCCGCACGGAATTTTTCTTTGTTTACTAGCTCTATTTAAACCTCGTTTCTTCTTCTCGCTTCGCCCCCCCCAAAGTTCACTTCTTACTCTTCTCTCAAATTCTTTAGATACAACTGAAAACTAAGCAACTTTTATAATCTGCTCATTTGCTCAACTATACTGAAAATTTGGGTTAAAGAAAACCAAGATTATGGCTTCTTCTTTTGCATGTACGAATTCACATTTGTGCACTAAATTAAAAAGAAGAGATAGGATGATCCACTGTGCTCTCAACACTCCCATACTCACTTTACCCAAAAAGCCCTTCCAACCAAGCGTAATTACACCACCAAAGAAGAATAAAACCGCTCACCCACCGGCTCCACCGGAGCCCAAGTGGAACATAATACAGAAAACGGCAGCGATGGCCTTAGACGCCGTGGAAGCCGCCTTGGTCTCCCGCGAGCTGCAGCACCCGCTCCCAAAGACTGCCGACCCCCGCGTTCAAATAGCTGGAAATTTCGCCCCGGTGGCGGAGCAACCGGTAAAACACCAACTCCGTGTCACCGGAATAGTCCCGGAATGTATAAACGGCGTTTATGTCCGAAACGGCGCCAACCCTTTACACCAACCGGTCGCCGGCCACCACCTCTTCGACGGCGACGGCATGATCCATGCAGTGACGATCAACGGTGGCAACTCGGTGAGTTACGCTTGCCGGTTTACAGAAACTCAGAGGCTGACTCAAGAACGTGAATTGGGCAAACCGGTGTTCCCCAAAGCCATCGGAGAACTCCACGGCCACTCCGGAATCGGAAGACTCCTTCTCTTCTACGCTCGTGGCCTATTTGGACTTGTTGACCACAGCCAAGGAACCGGAGTTGCTAACGCCGGTTTAGTTTACTTCAATCAACGACTCTTAGCCATGTCGGAAGATGATCTTCCTTACCAAGTGAGGATCAATTCCACCGGCGATCTCCAGACAATCGGCCGATATGATTTCGACCACCAATTGAAAAGCACGATGATCGCTCATCCCAAAATCGACCCTGTCTCCGGCGAGCTCTTCGCGTTAAGCTACGACGTCGTCCAAAAACCGTATCTCAAGTACTTCAAATTCTCGACCGACGGAAAGAAGTCGCCAGACGTGGACATCCAGCTAGACGTTCCGACGATGATGCATGATTTCGCCGTCACGGAGAATTACGTCGTAATCCCCGACCAACAAGTGGTGTTTAAGCTCCAAGAAATGATACGAGGCGGCTCGCCGGTGATCTACGACAAGTCGAAGAAATCGAGGTTCGGGATTTTATTAAAGAATGCTAAAGATGCTAAGGACATGGCATGGGTTGATTGTCCAGATACGTTTTGCTTCCATTTATGGAATGCTTGGGAGGAGCCGGAGACCGATGAAATCGTCGTCATTGGCTCTTGCATGACGCCGCCCGACTCCATTTTCAACGAATGCGACGAAAATCTAAAAAGCGTCTTGTCGGAAATTCGCCTGAATTTAAAAACCGGCGAGTCGAAGAAACGGGCAATCATCCAATCACCCCAACAAATCAACTTAGAAGCCGGTATGGTGAACCGCAACCGGCTCGGCCGCAGAACCCGATATGCATATCTCGCAATTGCCGAACCGTGGCCGAAGGTGTCGGGTTTCGCGAAAGTCAACCTTTTGACCGGCGAAGTACAAAAGTTCATCTACGGTGATCGGAGATACGGCGGTGAGCCGTTCTTCGTGCCTAGAGATGTGACGTGTGACGATGGTGACAGTGAAGAAGATGATGGGTATATTCTTGCATTCGTACACGACGAAAAGACGTGGAAATCGGAGCTGCAAATCGTAAATGCGGCGAGTTTACAATCGGAAGCTGCTGTGAAGCTTCCATCAAGAGTGCCATATGGGTTCCATGGGACGTTCATAAGCTCGAAGGACCTGGAGAATCAAGTGTAGTATACATATACGTATATATGTGTGTATCAGTGTATGTATGTATATACGTGTGTGTATATGCACGATTGCTGGAGAAGGGATAGGCCAGAGGGATGGTAGATTTAGAAAACAAACATCCCCGGATTCTTCTTCTTTCCTAAGCCGTTTTGGATTTTTTTTTTTTTTAAATTAAATTACTACTCACTGTGTCTTGTTGCAGAAACCAAAGTTTGTAGCTCTCGAGTAGATAGAATTAACGGAGCTCAGCTGGTTTCTGTTTCTTTTTGTTCTAAATAAATGTTAGACTTTTTTTAAAAAAAGTTTTACCTATGTTTTGAATTAGTGATTATTATTATTTTATTATTTTTATTTTTGACCAAATCGAATAACTGATTTTAGTCTTATTTTCGTTGACATTTTTTGCATAATTTGGTAAAACATCACCGATAATTTAGGCCACTAACTTCGCTATATAGTTTTGAATTGCAAGCCTTCCAATCTCGATCAATAATGCTGTTAATAATTGTCAACAATTTGGCCAATTACATAACCAATCATGATCTCGTGCAAGCGTTTGCATAAAAATATTGTGCAAATAGTTAATGTGGAAGCACCACATCACATCATACTACATCAGCATGTTGATGAAAAGGAACAAACAAAATAATTAGATTGGATGGGAAACTCTAAGTTTTGGGGTTTATTTTTTATAATTTATTATCTTAATTTCATTTAATAATAAAAATTAATTCGAGATAGCAAAGTTTAATAGTGATTCTATACTGACATTGGAAATTGACGTTTTTAATCGACACGATCAATGTGTCATATTTTTATTGAATAATAAGATATAATTTCAATTCTTTTCGATTTTTAACAATTTTCTGGCGTTTTAATACGTTCACATCAAAAGTCAAACTAATTACGTCGCGTATTTTCTCTTTCATGTAAATCTCCATGAGTCAATCTACCATTACTCTCTCCTATTTTCGTCAAACTCATAAATAATCATAAATAAATCACATATATATATATATATATATATATATATATATATATATATATATATTTCTTCATTACCCAATAAAATTAATATATAATATCACCTAAAAAAATGTCCACATAGAATATCCATAAAAAATTATCCAAAGACTAAGGGCTTGTTCTTTCCAACATATAACAAATCTAATTTTTTCTCTCTCATCATTTACAACCACTTATTCAATTATTTAATATATTTTCTCCAAATTTCAACCATACATTCAACACGTAAATCAAAAAAATTAACTTTATCACCAATCAAACATACCCTAAAGCAACGCATGCTCATGACGAACAGAAAATATAGTGTATATATTGTATTGTCTAATCTTGACGGATGGTGTACGAGTCAACTGTGTCCACCAAAAGTCGAAGGCCTGCAATCCGTGTCAACGCCTAGACCACCCCAGATTCTGTTCAGACCTCTGGGCCCACTTGAGATCCACGTGTTCTGTTCAAATGAGATGAATGCATAATTTGCAACCCCGATACAACAATATCTATTTTGATTATATTTGGTAGAATAAACTAATAAATTAATTAATAATAATTGATAAATTAGCTAATACTATTAATTGATAAGTCAATTGAAACCTTATAACTTATACTTGATAATTATAGTTGAAAAGATGGCTGGTCTAAATATTAATATTTAGCAAAATCAATTGAAAAATTAAGTCAGAAATACAAAATGATTGAAAAATACATATTTATAATGATAACATTTCTTGTTTTAGAGAAAAAAGATAAAAATGGAATAAAAAATGAAAAGCTCATGAGCTTATTTAAAAAGTTAGTAAAAAAGCTTTTTAAATAAACTCTTCCAACCAAATAGAACTTATTTGAATAGGAGAAATTTAGCTAAAAATTAGCTTATTGTACTTACCAAACATACTATTTATATACTCCCTCCGTCTCATTTTGATAGGTATATTTGATTTTTCACACAGATTAATAAAATACAATTATTATAGTTGGAATTATTTCTGCAATCTTCCTAAAATGCTATCTCCATAAATAAATATATTAACAAACTGCCTAATAAATAGGAATATTTAAATCAACTAAAACATACATTAGATTCTCACGATGTAAACTTGCCTATAATTTTGAACTTACCAAAATGGAAAACACGGGCATCAAAATGGGAAGGATGGAGTACTATATGACAAAAAACATTGATATATTAAAAAGGTTCTCCCATTCAACAATGTTCATTTTGTAAATATAGAAAACTATTATTGTTTTTCTAGAAAAAAGAAAAAAAAAGAGCCAAATGTATTGATTGGAGAAAGATTATTGAATTGAATTAGAAATTATGCTAAATACTTTATAGCATTAATTATACATATAAGCCCACACTTTTTGGCATAAAAAAAAAAAAAGCTAGTTAGACATTGTATTTTGACAGTGTTGCATTAGAAATGCTTCCCTGCCCACTCCCAATAAAAAATCTTGTGGCCCCTATCATTGGGAGGCAATTATATATTATTTATCTCATCTAATGTAGATATTAAAAAAATAATCATTTGGATGACGTGGCACCCCGTGAGGGCTCCATGTCGGGTGTGGGCATGGCTTCCCTGCCCACAACGTGGGCGGGGGAGCAGCAGCGATTGTTGCATTAGAGATACCATCATCCCGACACATTTCTTTACACCGGCGTAATGTATATTTTGTCAAATGGAAAATGACAATCCACCCTTATATAATCTAGTATCCAAATATATATATATGAAAAAAAAAAAGATAGAATGAGAAAAAAAAACTTTTGATTCAAAAATTTACCCTTATGTTTTCCATTTAATTCATGATTTACTCTAGCATATTACTTTTATCAAAAATACGAATGAGATCATGCAATCGTGAGCTGTATGTAGCATTATTCAAAATTTAACCTCTTGAGCTAGATAGAGAGCTAATTTGAAGGAATTGATAGGAACTATGAAAGAAGATAGCTATTTATAGGCTGTCGTGTGTTTGTAGCCTTTTTTTTCTCTCATTGTTTTTTGAGAAAAAATATATTTGAGGACAAAAAATATCTACTTCAAAGCTTAGAAACCAAAACAAATTAGATCCAAGGCGATACTCAAAATCTATATATTAATAAAATGAGGTCAATTTTCCACCAATTTCACTAATTTTGTAAATATAAAAATTATTATTTTAATATTTAATCATTTTTAGTATCTTCAGTATAATCCATAATTCACACGCCTCTAATGTTATCCCATTTTCCACCATTCCCAATCTAATAAGGAAATGAAGTATCTGCCCAAATCTCCAATTCTTCAAATTTCCCCATTGTAGTGATTACTTCTTTACTATCCGTTTCTGTTGTTCTCCCTTCCACAATTGGTATGGATTGGTCGCAGATAGGCATTACACATCTCTTCTCCACAATCAAGGTCCATTTTGTAACCATGGATGATTATATTCACACGAGTTATTGGACATACGTCTTCCCATGCAACACGCTGGTGAAAACACTAGTTAGATTAATTTTCATAAATTATTTAAGATAGACAAAGTCGAAATAGAGAATAATAATACTCCATCAATCCGAAATATATAGACATTTTTTTTATTTTTCACACGAATTAAGATTTGAATTGAAAAAGTTAATAATATAAATGATTTTCCAACTTCACCATTATTAAAAAGTTGTTGGCACTAAATATCAAAAGACTTTAAGGTGTACAAATTAAATAGGGATAAAATAATAAACGAAAGGAAAAGAGACTAAATGATTGAGACAAGTCACAACTAGAAAAAGAGGGCGAGCCTGTATATTTGGGAGAGAGGGAGTATTCATTTTCTTCACATTGATTGAAATAAACGTACATTTTTAATTGTCTTATCATTATGTAAAAATTGTTAAGTTCAAAGATTTAAGAATCAAAGTTGATGCTGAATTGATTAATTGCTCAAATTTCATCAGTCTTTCTAAATTTATCTTTTCAAGATCCATCAAACCAGCACATTTTGAGGTACATAGCATTGAGATAAAATTAAATCAAATATATCATACATATATAGATCACACACTCGGATAAAGGGGGCAGATCCAATTAACTGACCAGAAGTTAAGTTCTCCATATGGTTTACAGATGAGAAAAAATGAAGTGACAGTGTGACACCAATAATCGGGGAGAAATTTCCCAAAGTAGGTAAAATAAAAGCATATAGAAAATCTTGACACTTACGCAATACCCGTTTCTTGCCTAATGCCTACTTCAATGGGACTGGCTGAGAATTGTGAAAAATGATTTGAAATTTTGTTGAAATAATACGATGTATGTGAATTTCTTGCAGTTTGTGTGAGCCTTCTTCCAATTATTGACAACCCTCAAAATTCCTTGAAGTAATTGAGATTCTAGTTTGTTGAAGAAGAATGTAAATGCCTAAATAATGTCGAAAAGCATTGAATCACCGTACAAACATGATAACACGTTGAATACATGAATACTAATGAATGAATATTAGCTCTACCAAACACTAACTTTGCAAGTGATAATTGTTGTTGTGTGTGTGTGACTGGGTGGAATGACTGTATTTGGTGAGAAATGAAATAATTTTGATGAACATTTTCTTACTTTTTATTTGATACAAAGTTAAAAAAAAAAAAAAATCGAATTATGTGATTCGATCATTTAAAAGTTATTTCCAACAAATTCTACGGAAAAATAGATTCCAAAATAGTGGGATTTTATTTACTAACTTTCACGAACATCAGTTTTTCCTCCAATTTTTACAATCAAGTTACCTAACGCATGAAAAGAACAAATTTTGCACTTCAAAAAAAAAAAAAAAAAGAACTAATTTTGTTTGGAAAAGCTTTTCTTTTCTTTATCTTTTTTTTCCCCTTTTTAGTTAGAATAATTAGGTAGTAGAATCACAAGATTCTAAAATTTATATATATATTTGTGCATGGTAGAATCACAAGATATGTTTATGACACAAAGAAATTAAATCCTAAGCAACAAAATAAATAATTACAAATTTGTTTATAATGAAAATTCTAGAATAGGGAGAAAAAGCCTACGAGTGGTGTCCATAGAAATTCCATCAATATCAAGACACAAAAATGTTATATTCCCAAAGATTTTCTCTCCCAAAGATTCTCCCAAATGGCCTCACACCACTTAGCCCCCGGAATGCGGTGGGGACGGGTGGGGCTCTCGCCCACATATCTCTCACATTTTCTCCCAGCGTTTCCCAGCGCTCTTAACATATCATTCCCGATCAAACACAATTACAAGATGAGTTATTTTGTGAATTTCGCAACTATACCACAAACGTTGCAATACATGATAGTATATACCATATATATATAGGAATCCCTTCACTGCCACTAGAGATCTCAATTTGTTTCAAATGACGATGTATTATGTGATGTGATTCCTATGATTTCTTATTATATTTTGCCAGAGGAGTCTGGTGAAGAAAAAAAATACAAGAATAAGTAACATACGAGTCGTGGTGAATTTCACTATTTATTTTATTGTTTATGTTGTATTTCTGACTCTTTTAAGTCAAATTTCGGATAGCACCTGAGAATCAGAGAAATGTGAGGACAGAAAGTGATTCATTTGAATGGGGTTAATGAATTAGTAAAGATGATCAGCGAGGAGTTAGAAAAAATAGAGAGACAAAGATTAGAATGATAAAGAAAAGATCAAGAGAGAAAAGGAAAAAGGATGAAAAGGTGTTCATTAAAATTTTGAAAAAAAAATACGGAAAATGAGATAGTAGTTGTAAAATATTGAAGAGGAGAAAATTGTGATTGAAGTGCAAAAAGAACGTGAAAAAAAAGTGGTGACTGATAAGGACCCTAGTGAGGTGAATACAAAAGCTAGTGAAGTTGAAAAGGAAAATGGCAAGGGTTGGTTGAAGTGATCCAGCATGAATACAACGACCCCTACTTTGTATTTCATTAAATTAACACACTCCACTCCTTTTTTCTTAAAATTTTATTGCATGTTAAAGTTCTTCCTCAAACTTAGAAAGCGTAGTTTCACAATGTTCGGCCCACATGAAGTTTTGCATTCTCAATCCATAGTGATTCTGAAGTCCAAAAGTAACTCATGATTGTTCTTTTTGATGGTGGAGATTCGTTTTCATTCAATTTGGATGGATTTATACTGTCTTTTAAATCATGTGCGACTCGAGGACGAATCATCGTGAAGACGGAGGATATGATATGGCTCAATCTCGAGGAAGCATGACGACAAAGACCCAAATCAAAATCACAAGTTTTGGACGAAAAAGTTGGAGCATAATTTGGACTAGGAAAAATCAAAGATAATTAATTTGAAGCTATTTTGGGCCGATACTGCAAGAAATTTTGCGTTTGGGGGCCAAAATAAGACAAATAGAAGTTTCGATACCAACTGGAAATATTTGGAACTTTCCTCATAATGCCTCGTCCAACTATTTTTTTTTATGGGGTGGACTATTAACACCCCACCCATTACTAAACACACCCTAAAAATCCCTCTCTTTCCCAAAATACCCTTTCAATTTCTTTTTTTTTTTTTTTAAACAAACGAAAAAGAAGTCGATGCAAGGTTGCTGCAATTTCTAGCAGCAAAAAAGCAGCCGTGGCGATTTTTTTTTTTTTTTTTTGTAGAAAATTGCAGCAATTGAGGGAGGAGACCTTTTTTCGCTGCCACTTCTGGCAGCAATTGCTACTTGAAATGGCAACAAAATCTCATCGATTTTTTTTTTTTTTGGGCGATGTTCGATTGAACAAAATATTTTTTTAAGCAAATTGGGATGGTATTTTGGAGAAGATGGGTATTTTCGAAGTATGCTTAGTAATAAATGGGGTGTGAATAGTCTAACCCTTTCTTATAATGCCTTATCCAACTTCCTCATAATTTTTTAGTATTTTTGGCATTTTCTTGTTTGCTAAGATAAGGTTGCCTAAAAATCTATAAATATTATTCTTATCATTGTAAGACATAATTCCAAATTCTTGTGAAAAAAAATTCTTTCATTATTTCTTGTTCAAGTTGAACAAATTCGAACTTATCAAAAGGTTTGGTTAACTTTTGTAGCGTTCACATCACTATCAATTTTGAGTTCTGCATCTTCGAGGGTGATCGATTTAATATGCCAGTTATTTTCAAGTTGTGATTCCGAACCGAGCTACAATTTCTCCACACCTAGGCTCTGATACTATATTGAACCTTGAGTTGTGTCTTAAAAGGTCAACTTGCTAAAAGGAGTAGCCCAAAACTCTTATATGTTGATTTATTATTTTACATAGTCTTTCAATATATGATTTGTCCTTAACACCTACTAGCGTCTAGGCTATATTTCTATTCTTCGCAACATTACATGCGGTCCACAAGCACCAAAAATAAATATAAACACACGATGCAAATGTGCCACAGCATAACATGATACTTTCAAAATTGTCATTTCTTTTTCTATGTTGGACGTCGTCCTTAGAAAATAAAGAGACGTGAAAGATAGCCGAGAAATGCCCTCCAAACCTCCACAACAACTGGGGCAACTGACAGCACATTTTTTCCCTTTTTTTTCCGCTCACACGCCTTAAGAGGATCAACAGTGGTTCCCCACCTACCTGCCACGTGACTCGAACCCAAGCCACATGTTGCAATGTTTCCTCAACTTGATAGCACTGACACCGCAATGCCAAATGAATACGAATCCTCCTCCAAATTACGGTGTAAACTAGTAAAAGCCCCTGCTAAGAAATATGGCGGTGATAGCCGTCAAATTTTACCATTTTTTATCATTTTTTAATCAATTTTTATCTATTCTTTTTTTGTCAAACTAATTACATCCACATATTCCGTGGAACCTATATGTACTATACAAATCTTCACAATTCAACTCCACTCATTCTCTCTCATCTTTCATATAAAAATCCATTAAAAATCAATCCTATCACCCTTTATATCTTCGTCGGAATATCGCAACCATAGAAAAATTGGTACATAGCATGTACAATCTGGACCTCTCTTGACAAGAATCCATGCCAAGAGCATCTCCAACGCTAAAGTGGATTGTGGGATGATGAGAGAAAGAGAGATAGAGAAAAGTTGATTATTTTAAGGCTTATTAGCACCATAAGGACCCAACGTTTCATCTTCCTGTCCACTAAGGACCTATAGTTTATTTCTTGGTATCTTAGTCCCCAAATTTAACATCCATTGCACGTTAAGAACTTCCGTTAGTATTGCACCGTCAAATCAAATAAATCAAAAAAGAAAAATTTAGTATTAGGGGCACACACCTTTTGATTTTAAACAATAATGAATAATAAATGCAATTATTATGCCGACATAAAATTTTATTAGGAATACATTGCAGTAAAAAATATACCGAATACAAAGAATTAATCACAAAAATTAGAATTAAAAAACCCGCCCCCTCGAAATTATCACCGCTGCAAGTGGTCTTTCGAAAATTTTCTTTAATATTTGACACGCGTATAATTTTATTTTAAGAAACAATTAATAATAAATATATAATATAATTGTTGTACCTAAATAAAATTTTATTATGAATATATCACCGTAAAAAATATACTAAATGCAAAGAATTAATTAAAAATTTTAAAAAAATAAAAAATAAAAAAACCCACAAAGAATTAATCAAAAAATTTTAAAAATAAAAACCCCACCCTCACCCAACCCCCAACCGCCTGGTGATCTTTCGAAAAGAAAATCAAAAAATCAAAAATAAAATACCCCGCCCCTAGAAACTACCATCGCTGCCACTGGTCTTTTGAAAATTTTCTTTAGCATTAGATATGCACACATTTTTATTTTAAACTACAGCTAATAATAAATATAATATAATTGTTGTAACTAAATAAAATTTTATTACAAATATGTCATTGTAAAAATATCGAAACAGGACAAAATATAAAATTGTACAATTTAACTAAAATTGGGATTAAAGTATATATTTTTCAAACTTTGGGACTTGATTGTAACAATATTTCAAAGTTAGAACCTTTTGTGAAGTTTATTTCAAGTCAAATGAACCAAACACGCACCAAATTTTTCAAAAGTTAACTTTGACTAACGGTTTAATAGAGGGATTCCATCCAAATGAATCAAACGCGCTCCAAAATTTTTTTTGGACCCAATGCGCTAACTTGTTTTAAAACAGACCAAATGCACAGTCAAGCCAAGTTTTTTTGGATCAAATGCGCCAATTTTGCTAATAAAATAGTAGTGGAAAATGTGCATTTGGATGTGGGAACATAGACATAGCACCGGAAGCGATGAAGAAAAAGTGAGTAAAATAAGAGAAAAGTGATGAAGAAAATAGAAAATTAAAAAAAATGAGGGGCCATTTCTCGGTCTTTCTCTCCCTACAATAGACATGGCAAATGAAAAGGGTACGGATAAATACCAACTTACTGAATACACCCATTTTCTCCCAATTTCCAATTACAACCTCATAAAAATTATAAAAAAAAAAAAAAAATAGTTCACTCCACTTGGAGCGAAGACACCGTTGTGTGTTCACTCCGAGTGGAGTGAACTCCCACTTTATTAAAAAAAAAGAAAAAGAAAGAAAGAAACGAAAAATGGCGGATGAAAATTTTTTGCTATCATTTTTTATTTAAATTTTTTGCAACTACTCAAAAAAAATTTTTTTGTAATGATTGTATTTAATACTAACCGGATAAAGTCAATTACTGTATCATCAACTAAATTTTGAAATTCATCGTCAAAGTGGTTACAAAAAATTTAAAGAAATTTCAAATTTTAAAATTTTTAATAATTATATTAGACAATAAAGCCAATTACTGTATTATCAAAAAATTTCAAAATTCATTAAAGTGGTTGCAAAAAACTTTTAAAAAATTCGAAATTAGCCATCAAAGTGGTTGCAAAAATTTTGAAAAAAATGATAGCAAAAATTGCATCCATGAACAAAAAATCAGATAAAAATTGGTCATTTTTGCTTTAATTTTTTTTCTCACGTTCGTTGTGTTCACAGCGAATGAGCTTTTGCTCGTTCGCTGTGTTCACAGTGAACTAAGCTTTGGCAGAAAAGGGGGAAAAAAAAGGAAAAGGAAAAGGAAAAGAGAGTGGGTGCACTCAGTATGGACATATTTGTCTTTTTGCTTTTTTTTTTTAAAGATGGGTGAACTCAGTAATTAGATAGGTGTATTTAGCCGTACCCAAATGAAAATGTGCATTGGGGATGTTCTAATTTTGTAGAAATCGAAAATCCGACCTCTTCGTACTGATAAAGGCATACTCGTAATCGACAAAGCAACCGGCAGTGGTAGAGCTCGACGTAAAGTCCCACCCTATACCATCAACGAAATACTAAACTTTAACAGATGAGTGAGCCGCAAATGAAACTTGATTTGTAATCGTAGCATCCCCAAACCTGCAATCATGCCAAAACTATATTTGAACTGTACAATAATACTTAATAACGTTGTTGTGCTGCATTTTATTGTAATTTTTTGAAAGTCATTTTCGACCAAATATGTATGTAATTTACCCTTTTTTACAGTTTGAGTATTACATTCTTTATGTTTATAAACGGAACTACGGAAGAGGCATATAATTCTTTCGAAAAGAAGAAGAAAGGGCAAAAAAAAAAAGGAAAGCGACATACATTTGTTGTACCACGTTTAAAGATTTTAATTTGCCGGAGATTGAATATAATCCACAACTTTCTACTTTAAATAGTGACACACTTAAAAGTGAGAAACATTAGGTTATTCAAAAAGACATGCCTGACCTTATCGCAGGTTGTCAATCTATGTTTTTGGAGTTCTATACTTTGTTTCTCTCACTTTTTTTCATATGGGACTTTAAAAAGGAAACCCATATTTCTACTTATTTTCGCGGTTCTTTTGCCGATGTAACACATTCCTTGAAAAACTCTTATTATTGGTTGGTGAAACTTAAAATCACGAATTCACAATTATTACTACCATTATTATGCTAAAAAATAGATAACGATAAGACAAGTTGAAAAGCCAATTTTTAAATTGTATCATGGGGTGAAAAGTATCAAACAAAATACAGTTTTTTAATGTCGTTTAGTGTTAGAGATTTAGCAATGTTGAAAATATGCAAATTTTACAGTAGACAAAACTGAGACGTGATCAACTATATATGAATTTCATAAAACATCTCATTGTGATTAAAATGATATGTTCTTTCTCTAAAAATTTTTCTCTTGATTCCATTTAGTTTAAATTATTTTCAATTCTACTATTGATTTCTTCTGAAATTTTATATTTCATATTTGCCTTATCAAAAAATTCCTTTCAAGTGAGCATCTAGAATATACACGACTCTACTAGGATGGCAATGGGTCGAGTTCAGGTCAGTTGGCCGTTTCTGTGCCCGATCCGTAGGCAAAATTTCTACTCGTTTCGATCGGTGACCAGTCAATAATCGGGTTCGGGTCGGGCAAAGCCCTCGACCTAATTGTTGACTTGAAATTTTTTTTTCAGAATTGAAATAATGAAGTGCCGAATGAAGTCGTCTGGCAATTGGCTCTTGGCTTGGCTACCACTGCTCATGGGATTGAATTGCCGAATTATATGAATTTGAGATTTAGCCATTATTATTTGTCCATTTAATTGAAATATTAAATTAGGCTACTATAAGTATTGGACTATTGGGTTTGGAATTAGACTTGTTTTGGAATAATAAATATGTAGAATTGGATTGGTAATTTAATAATTTTGCAAATATAATAAATTTAAATATATATATATATAGATATATATATATATATATATATATATATATATTAAGGGGGGTCGGGTTGGGTCGCCACCGACCTGCGACCCACCCCAGGTCAAGAGACCCGACCTGAACCCACCTCGACGACTTGTGGGTCGCCAAAATTTTGACCCCATCCGGAGGGGGTTATTGGCGGGTCGGGTTATTTTGCCATCCCTAAACTCTAGAAAAACATGTATAGCAAATTTAGGTTGAAGGTCGAATTATGCTTTCTAATTGTCCCAAAAGAATGCAAAAACATATCGAATTGATTAAGATATAACACCGAACACAATGCTAAAATAACAATAAAATAAAATACATGTTGTAAATTACACTACGAATGAATTGTTACATGGTAGTACATGTAGAAACTAATTGAGGGTGTGTTTAAGCCACACAAGATGAATCAGATCAATTTATTTATATAATAATAATAATAATAATAATAATATATGTTTTGATGGAGACGTGTAGTGTAGGCATGGACCGCAAAGCAGATGCTATAAAGTCGATGGACTAAAACGGAATCCTAAAATCGTTACTATATGTTATATATTATATGTTATTGTTAAGTTCTAGTATATGATTTATTCAAAAAAAGAAGTTCTAGTATATGATATATGCATGTGGTGCCACATCCGACAGCAGCCGTCGGCCGTATGTTGCGGCCCCCTCGGATGTCACCTTAATGAATGCCGAAATACCCGGAATTTCGGACCCCCACTAACAATATTAGTATATTACACATTACACATAAATAGAATTTAAAAATCAGGAAAAAAGTAAGTGACTTTTTTTATTATTTATTATTAAATAAGGTGAAATTCAGTCACTTGTCTCAATTTACTAGTGCAATATTACAATTGTAATGACCTCCAAAACACTTCTAATGATTAGCAACAAGAAAATGAGAAGCTTCTGCTTGTGTGTTGTATTGTTGTGTCTACTAATGCTACACTTGATTTCATCCACATTAATCAGGTTTAGCTTTAATTTACATTGTAAATTGTCTTAGGTTCTTGTAAAACGTAATTGTAACAAATATAAATAGTTGATTGTGAGATATGCATACGTGAATGCAACAATACTAGCTAATATTAAACTGTCATATCAATGTTAATGACATCAGTAATAATACATGTATATAAATACTCAAAAAGTAATAATAAAATTTTTCCCATGAGATGATGATAAGGTGATTAATTATTTTGATGAGTTACTGATAAAGTGTAATATCCACTGCTTAATTAAGTATTTAAGAATGTTAAAATTTGATGACAACATGTAACGCTAAGGATAAAACATGTATTGTTTTTTAATTTTTTCAATTAAATATTAGTTCACATGGAGAGTGGAGCATTTGCGTCACGGACTACGCAACGAAGACCACCCATATCCTTTTATTATAAAGTTTTCGCCTCCTTTTTTTTCTCTTTCGTTCTTCCATTTTCTTTCCCCTTTTTTGGGAAATTTGATAACTTTCGGTACATTCTTAGCTGAGGGTGTTAGCATCTTGTTTTTAATGTATTTTAATTTTAATGTATTTTTTCAAATTTTAAATTTTGGTCAAACAAATCACATCCATATATCTCACCACTCATTAAATCTCTACCATCAAATTCTACTCATTCTCTCTCTTCCTACTCCTAAAAATATATTAAAATTCATCCGTTAATACACTTATCTTACAATCACATTTTTTACAAATTGCGCCCCATTCTGTGTCCCTTTTTCTTTTTCTTTTTTTCAACACAATTATTTTAGAATTACACTACTCTTATGTACATGAACTCATAATAAGAAAATCCACGTACACTACCAAAAGGCAATAAGAGTGTATTTGAGAAGCCCTTTATAAACAACAACAGTTTCATAAATTGAAAAAAATAATAATAATAAAAGTGGAGGAATTTTTGTTTTTTTTTTGAAAGTAAAAAGTGGAGAAGTTGACATCACCTATATAGGTTTTATGATATTATTATATTGAGGAAATTATGTAAAACTAGCTGTTTCACCCGTGCGTTGCACGGGAGATAAAATTTTCAACTAATGACGTTATTAATAGATATTAATAATATTAACATAAAATTTAAAAAAATAATTAAAATAAAGAATGAGTTATAACAATAAACTTAAAGAATTTAACTTGAAACAATTCTATAAAAATTTCGATAGAATTTCCCCATATTTCATACTAATCCATCGTACAAATATGTAAGGAGCAACTCATGAAAATCCACACAACTTAATTTACTATTCTACATAGAATAGTAACTTAATTTACATTTACACCCGTGCTTTGTATGGGATGATAATTCGTGGCAGCAATTGTCATAATAGATTACATTTTGCTCATTGTCATAATAGATTACATTTTGCTCATTGTAAGAATTTCCCCATATTTCATACTAAAATAACTCCACTAACATTCGTAGAGCTCATAATTTTTTATTTAAAATTATTTTACATTTTATTATATGCAATTATAAATTTTGAGAGATATTAAATATTGTACATCAGTATGATGTATGTTATTAATAATTAATATGTAAATAATGATTTTTAAATTTTAATTATGAAATATAATCAGTATAAAGATATATTATAAAAACAACAATGTAGTCAATACAGTCCGACATACCCTAAACTGCTCTTGCCACGCTGCGCTGGGAAACACTTATCCTCGTTCCGACCTATCCTCATTTACTCCGGGTTGAACGCAGATGATATAAGAATTACAAACTTCCATCCCCGTCCTCGCCCCGCTAGAAAATTCTCATCCATATCAATGCGCCATCGTGATAGTTTAATCCAAAACTTTTGTTTCGACATTTTATTTCTTTAATAAATACATTCTAAATATATTAAACACATAAATTAACATATTAGGTATAAACTTACTAATTTAACATATTCGACATATTAAATATTGAATGATTTGATATAACATTTAAATTAATTTGGATAAAACAAATAAATTGAAATATTAGTGATTAATACTTAGAATATACAATCCAACTGATTATACTTAAAAATAAAATAAAACATCAACAGGGAAAATTCAGTATAAAATAAATAATTAAAGTAAATAGGATTCTTAATATTTATTTAGGAGACAGAAATTTAGATAAATATTTAATATAGTTGAAAGCCAATTAAAATATTCTAATTGAATCTTATAATTTCAATAATTGATTGAAGTGATAGCCAATTGTTTAATAAGAATTCTTAGATTTATTCCCCAGCGAAAGCGATATATTGAACCAAATATTATTATATAATTGTTGGTTCGAGTAGTATCAAAATAAAAAATCATTACTATTTGAATACCCATTTTTGGAGCTTGTTACTTAAAAAAGAAAAAAAATGGAACAGATCCTTTGAAA
Source organism: Jasminum sambac (assembly GCA_018223645.1). Classification (NCBI taxonomy): domain Eukaryota; kingdom Viridiplantae; phylum Streptophyta; class Magnoliopsida; order Lamiales; family Oleaceae; genus Jasminum; species Jasminum sambac. The sequence goes on along the minus strand of CP073647.1, from coordinate 31,568,018 downwards.
CATCCGTAATTATACAAAAAAAATAGTAGTATTTTGTAACTCAAAAGAAATATCATAGAAAATATAAAAACATATGAGAATAAAAAAAGTATATTTTCAAAAAAAATGATACTGAAAAAGTAAATAAAGTTAATTAGGGACTAATGATCACTCGAATTACTTTACAATACAATATAATACCCCAATTGTAAGAATCCAAAATCTTATAGGCGTGAACTTAACTTTATTTTAAAATGCATAAAAATGTAAATTAATTTCGTAAGCATATTTTTCTTTCTGGTAACAATCTAATTAATTTTAATTATTTTTCATTTTTTGAAATAATTATGTTTCCCCATTTTTAGTAATTTAATTAATTTTGATTAATTTTCGTGTAATAAAACTATCTCAATTTTTATCCAATGAAAATATATCCAATAAAATTTGAGAAATATATTTAATTGTAATTAATTGTAGTATAATTAATTCTAATAAAATATTTTTTTTAGCTAATTCTTTATAGAAATAATTTATTATTTCTAAATAATTAGTATTTTAACCTCAATTTTAAGAATTGTATGAATATAATTTTAAAGATATTTTACAATTAAAAAGATGTCTTGCATGTAAAAAGATGTCTTTCACTTTTTAAGGAAAATCTAGCCAACCATGGAAATGTAACTAATTATAATTATTATTTATCTTTTCATTAATGTTATATTTATGTTTTAGCAATATAATTAATTTTGATTAATTTTTTTCCAACGCAATTGTGTCAATTTTTGCCAATTGAAACCAAATCCAATTAAATTATAACCATATTATTAATTGTAATTAATCGTAATATAATTATTTTTAATTAATTTTTATTTTTAGCTAATTATTTATGAAAAGAATTCATTATTTCTGTGATAATCATTTTCATATCGGCCGACTTACTTTACAATAAGATGTAATACCCCAATTCTAAGAATAAAAAATCTTATAGGTGTTAACTTAACTTTATGTTAAAATACATAAAAAGATAAATTAATTTCGTAAGCATATTTTTCTTTCATGTAGCAATGTAATTAATTTTAATTATTTTTCATTTTTTGAAATAAAGTTATGTTTCTATTTTAGGAAAATTAGGAAAAATCTAGTCTACAATGGCAGTCTAATTAATTTTAATTGTGATTGATTTTTTAATTAATGTCATTTTTCTATTTTGGAAATATAATTAATTTTTATTAATTTTCATCCAACGAAACCATGTCAATTTTCCCATACTAAAACCAAATCCAATTAAATCTTAACAGTAGTATTAATTTAAATTAATTGTAATAGTATTATTTTTAATTAATCGTAATAGAATTCGTTTTAACTAATTATTATTTTTAAGTAATTATTTATGAAAGGAATTAATTATTTATAAAATAACTATTTTAATATCATTACTTTTAAGAATTGTATGAATTTAATTTTGAAGAAATCTTGTAATTTAAAAGATGTATTACAATTTAAAGGTTTTTTTTAATTTTTTAGGGAAAACCCCCAGCAATTTAATGATTTCTTGCATTTTTTAAATTAATTATATTTTTCCTTTTAACAATGTAATTGATTTTTATCAATCTTTGCCCACTAAACCTATGTCTAGCTAAATATTGGCAATAGAATTTATTATTTTAATTAATAATAGTTTAAATAATCATAGTTAATTTTTGTATTTAATTTAATTATTTCTAAGAAATAATTAGTTCCAAAATAATTGGCTTGATAGCCATAATTTTAAGATTTATATGAATCCAATTTAAAAAATATCTTACAATTGAAAAGATATCTTGGAATTTTAAAGATATAAATATATATTCAATAAATTGATCTTATACATTTATTTTAATTTTTATTTACAAATTAAATAAATTGTCATTTTTTATCCCATCAAAATTAATTTTTAGTGAAATCACTAATTTTAATTAATTTTCATTCATTAGCTAATTATTATTTTTAAAAATAATAAATTCTTTCCAAAATTAATAAAAGGTCCAAGCTAAGTTTTTAATTTTCATGTTACATATTTATTTTAATTTTTATGTAAAAATTTAATAAATTGTAATTTTTCATCGCACAAAAAATTAAATTTTATAGAAATCGCTAATTTTAATTAACTTTTATTCTTTAGCTTATTGTTTATAAAAATAATTGATTGTTTCTAAAATTAATTATTGGGTCCAACCTAATTTTTAAATTTTTTAGTACCCATTGGGGATCATAGTAGTGAATTTTTTCTCAAACTTGAGCCAGCTGCCGGTAAGTTTTTTTTTTTAATTTTTGTGTAAAACTTTAATGAATGGTAATTTTGTAGTGTAAAAAAATTGAATCTTAGTAGGATTGTTAATTTTAATTATTTTTTGTTTCTTATTTAATTATTTACAAAAATAATTAATTATTTCTTATATTATTTTTTAATTTTAATGTTAAACCTTTATTTGAATTTTTATGCAAAAATTTAATCAATGGTAATTTTTTATGGCATAAAAATTAAATCTTAGTAAAAACTGTTAATTTTAAATAATTTTATTTTTTAAATACCAAAATTATGAAAAAACAATCAGTTAAAAATTCATTCCAATTCTCAGAACACCCTTATATTGTTCGACACATAAATATATATTAATTGAAGATTTGATAGAAACAATAGAAAAAAATTTGAAATTTGTAATATTTGAAAGAAAAATATATAATACTTTTCCCAATAAACTAAATTACAACTAATAATAACATAAGCTAATGAGGTAACAAATTAAATTTGTTATTTGTTATTGAAGTTTGGATGTTAAAGTGCGAAATAATGAAATATCTTATTATATTTGAATTTTACGCACAAACATCAATTAAGTGTCGTAACAAATTATCAAAATTTTTTAATCTTATTACATCAGTAGTCATTAATCTATATTAATATCTATTTCTATTTAAGTTGGGTACTAATTTATATATTTGGGGTAAATTTTAATTTTTTTAAAAATAAAAATTTATATATTGATAGTATACTTGTTTTAAAGCTCTCATCAAGTCGAGCAAAATAGAATAAAAAATTATTATGTTTTATACATAGAAAAAAAAAGAGAGGAAATGATAGAAAGAATATTTAGATATTATGAGATGGGGTAAAGTAGGGTAGAAATAATTAAATAAAATCTCCATACATTAATATTAATATATTAGGGAAAAAAATAAAAGAGCATTGGATATGAATTAGGAAAACAAAATAAAAAGAGAGTTTATTTTAAGCGGGAAAATGGATTTACGATAATAAAAAATATAATAAGAAAAAAGCCTCATTTTCTATATATATAAATTATTCTATATATAGATAGAAGTTTATATTAGGCAAATTCAATAGGCGGGAAAAATTAAGAATGTGTTTTGGAGGGAAAAAATGCTGCTTTTATATATATATAGATGTTTAATAAATTAAACTAGTTCATAAAAAACTCATAATAAATTAAATGACCACCGACTATGGTGGCCTATGTAGAGCAAAGGACTTTCTGATGGTTTGCGCATACCACAAGATGTGTTTCGTAGAGGAACCAGAAAGGGAAAAAGGGCCGCGGCAGTGGTGGTTTGCCCTAATATTTAATTTTATTTTTTTAAAAAAATTGTCCTAAATTGTTAAGTGTTAACTTGATTGTCACTACAAGAAAGTGCGGCAATAGCGATGGAAATTTACCGACGGAAAATTTCCATCGCTATTAGCGATGGATTACAGAAGGAAATTTGAATTTACTAACGGAATAAAATTTTGAAATACCGGCCTACATTCCTACAATACTTTTCTGGAAATGACTTGGGCTTTGAATTGAACTAATTCCAATAATCTATTATTCAAAAAACTTTAAAAAGGATATGTTAAAAAAAAAAAAGATAAAGTGGAATGCACATTCTATGTACAATACAACTAACTAAAATATGTTACTAGTATTACAATATTAATAATGAATTTTATAAATTTGTTATGTATACAACAATTATTTTTAGCTAAAATTAATTAAGCATGATGGAATAAAATTTTTACTGCTAATTGATGAAAAATTTTATACAACAAAAAAGGGACAATATTCCAAGGCAGAGGTTGTAGGGTGCTCGTGGTGGGGCGTTACCCAAAAAAGAGAGAGAGAGAGAGAGAGAGAAAGGGGACAATTAGGGGTGGGGGTTTCGGGTTCCGTTCCAGTTAGTTCATTATCCGGAACCGAACCGTAAATTCCGGTTCCTTGGAAAATTGAATCATTCGATTCCTTTCAAACGAAGTACCCATCCGATTCCGGTTCTGGTAATTTTGTAATACATTTTTTATTACTTAAAAATCACACGCAAAAAAAATAAAAATTTTAATTGAAACATAAACGGTAAACCTAACAAAAAAAAAAGGAGCAGCATGCTTGCGGCAAAGAAGAATGCACCCGCCAAGAAGATGCATTTGTTTTAGGTATTTGGGTCCAATACCTGAACCGGACCACCGACCCTGGTTCTTGAGTATTGGACCCAAATCCAATTTTTAAATGGAAAAATCCATTCGGTTCTTGCTTTTTCGCCCGATTCCGGGTAGACCCAATCGGTTCCGATTTTTTTGCCCACTCCTAGGGACTATATATGAATCTGTGCTTCTTCCCAAGACCATAGTAATTGTTTTGAGTACTAATATGTTGGATCTCTATACCTTGTGTGTGTTTTGTGTATGCTTTCAAAAAAAAGGGAAAAAATTATATTGAAATACCTTCACATGCTATTAAATTATTAAAATGTCTCTTATATGTTATTAATGTATAATCGTGATTTAGATAAAATAATAAAATAACGAATTATTGTTGATTAGACGTGACAAATTTTTCACAATTTTAGAAGTCCAACAATCGAAGAGTGTGTTTGATTGGAAAATTTTTGCAGATAAAGGTCAAATCATGTAATCTATTTTACACATTTGCTGTTTGATTACAAGCTGTAAAGGGACTTGATTTTTCCAGCAATGATCTAGTGATATCGATGGCACCGTAGTTATAGTGCTATCAATGGCATTTTCAGGTCCGATCCGATATCTGTTTTAAAATTCGAGAGCAGATCTAGAATCAATACGGTGAGGAGGAGCTCCAACAATTTGGAAACTTTTCTGGCAATACTATGGCGGTCAGTCAAAGTTTTGGCCATAATTTCGGCCAAGACTTTTGGATTCATTTACTGTTTGCTGCTCAATTTTTCTTTAGACCAACGGACCTCAACTTTTGAAAAATAGTCATCATTCATCAAATCAATAGTTTTTACCAATTCTTTTACATGCAAATATTTATTGAAACGACAAAATTTCTCTCCAAATTGAAGCATGCACTTGTTTGACAAAATTATTTTGAAGCTAAAAAGGAGAGTTTATGGAATATGTGGAGAACCTAAATAATAATGATTAAAAAATAGTTTGCGGTAAAAAATAATCGTAAAATAATATTCTGAAAATGGTTTTGTAAATCAGCACTTAAATTCAAAGGATAATTTAGGAATGTTAGTAAAAACATTAGACATAAAATTTTCATTTTGATGAATGATGCTATTTTCCAAAGGTCGGGGACCCCATTGTTCATTAAGAAAAGAGAAAAAGGATTAGAGATGAAAGTGTAAATGAATTTTAAGGTTGAGGTTGGTCAACATAATTTATCCAAAAAATGACCACACACGTTATTATGTATGTATTTTGTGATCTCTATCACAATTCAAATTAAAGTCAATTTTTAACAATTTTTAATGAACTTATTCATTATTGACATACATACCGTAACCGCCACTATCTCCTAAAAATAATTGACTGAACGATTGATTAATAGATCGATTGGATACGGAATTAAAATAGACTCCTAATTATTTGGAGACTAGTCGACACGAGTTCACTGAATCGTGATTTTATCTAATTGAGACACGTATCTAAGTACACACCGAACTTTCAACTACTTTAATTTTGAATCATACTCCATTGATTTAGGCTACTTTAGAACAATATGGTGTCATGTCAATCTTCATTATCCATCCATATCTTCGTAGGTCAATAATTATACAACGTCATCTCAATGCAAGGGACTCGAAGGGTCAAGGGGTTACAACCACGTCATTTAATTCATTTCTTTAGTATAAGATTAAGTAGGCAGCTACATGCCCCACGAAGTCATTTAAATGTATGCATAAAATATTATGCGTTTTTTGAAAAATAAAATTTTGTTTTCCTCTCGTCATTTAACAGTCAAATTATCTCCATATGTTTTTTATATGGAATATATATATATCATATTTTTAATAAGATGGAATATATATATCTCGATACTTTATTAATTTGATATATATTAGAATTAAAAAACTATAATGTGTCAAATTGTGATGTTACCGACCTGGGACGCATTGCTGCGTCGACACTTTCGTTTCAATAGAATCATAAATATACGGTGACGTAATGCAAATCTTGGCCGTGAATGAAGGACTAGGAGATTAAGCCACTTGTCAATCAACGGTGGTATGTGTCAGTTGTTAAACGAGAATATACATTGTATTTGGAGTGCAAAATGTATGCGTCTCAAAAGTGAACTTACTACAGCTTGAGTTTGTTTTAATGTAAACAGCTTGAGTTTGTTTTAATGTAATGTCATAGTGACACGACTGCCCGACGATAATTATTACGTCGTCATTTCTTATTAATTAATTAATTAAAGTCTGTTTTTTTGAAACAATTGAAATCTATCTTTGTTACTTCTATGATGTTACTTTTAAAACAGCATAATTAACTACTTATTTTATTAATTTAGTTATTTTAATTTTTAAAAAATATGTTTTTTTTTTTACTTATCACCTATACGTTGAAAAGTCATTTTTTAATTCATGCAAAAAAAAAAAAAAGTTTAAAGATTTTGATGAAAAGGAGACTGACTATGCGATTAAAGCTTGAAAACAAATCAACTCAATCTTTGGCAAAGAACGTGGTGTTTAGTGACCAAAGCATGCATGTTGACACAAGATATCACTTTATTCGGGAAGGCATTGCCAACAAGGAGAGTGAGCTCGAATACGTAAAGTCCATGGATCAAGTTGCTGATATATTTATGAAAGCCTTAAGTATGATAACTTTCAAAGGATTAGGTCCATGCTCGACATTCGAAAAGCTTGAAGTTTTAAGGGGAGTATTGGAGATTAAATATGTAGAGGTCATAATGGTTTATGAAACTGTTGTACGTACTACTTATCTGTGTCTTCATTTCTATATTAATTTTTTCATAAAACGCCACTACAATCAGTATATTTTAACTTCTATGAAGAGAGGATGATAGGTTTAGAGTGCCTTCACTCGACAATAACTAGCCATCCGATTTCAATGTAAATGATGTCTAGTTGTCAATAAGAGTGATCAGAATGAAAACAATAAATCTGAAGGTACTACTTCTAATACAGACGTTAAGAAGGCTGTTACATAAAAGATTCTTATTCTTTTTTATTTATACATGTTGCGACTTTACCTTCACTACAAAAAACGCTATTACCGATAGCTAAATCTATCGGTAACGGTGTAAAATTCATAGGAAAAAGCAATTACTGACGGGTGGGAGACCTTCAGAAAGACCGTCGATGATTGGCTTGTCGGTAATTACCAAGGACGTAAACAATCGGTTGTTAATTAATGATGGAAACATCCCCAGGAAATTACTTACGAAAGCATAAATCCAGGAAATCACTTATGAAAACATAAATCTATCGGTAAGTTTTGATAGATTTACAAAGTCCGTGTGTAACTTCCCATGCCAAATGACCGTCGGAAGTTGCCGACAGAGTATATAAACATATCTATAATGTGTAATTCTAAAAGAGGATTGATATCTCGATAAGATATCTCGATAAGTTATGTTGTTATTGGGAAAGAAGTGAAATTGAAAGGTGTCAATGCACTATGAAAAGATAGCGATACACACTATCAATGATAGTAAGCATATTGAAATCTGTCGAAAAATAATGACGTCAAAATATATGCACTTATAATAAAAGTATTAATATATGAGCATGATAAGAGACAAGACTAGAACTCCTGAAGAGATTCTAGATGTATTATTCTAGCAGTGCATGCAACGGTTCAAAATAATAATATTGTTGTGAAGGAAAATTCGTACGCTATACTTTTTTCCTTGATTGGTTTGTCCCAAAGGATTTTTCCAAAACAAGATTTTTAACAAGAAAGACTAATCACAACTAATATGAAAATCTTCACAAGAGATTTGGTTATATATCTCGATACAGAGAGAATATGAGTTCAAGGTGCCAATTGCAAATAAGCATTGAATATGATGCAATATTGTCTGAAGTGATAAATGTCACTAAAATATAATATTTCATTCACATGGAAATAAATGAAGAATATCAACTAATCTATATGATACCTATAAAAATCCTCGAAGGATTTTGAGATGTCTGAAACATACTTATATAAAATACGTGTTGTACTATTTTTCCCTTGACTGTGGTTTTATACTATTGGGTTTTCCTAGCAAGGTTTTTAATGAAGCAACTTTGATGGCGTTTTCACATAAATAATGTTCTCTTTTTCCATGATTAGAGTTTTTACCATTGAGTTTTTTCCTAATAAGGTTTCGACCACGCATATTCATGGTGTATTGAAGACTATTGGAGAAATCAATACAATATATCAATCCTTGAGATATGAAATCGAATGGAGTAGTTCTACTCTTTTCCTTCGATTAAGTTTTTTCCCGCTTGATTTTCTTGACAAGGTTTTTAATAAGGTAGCACATGAATACTCTTATAAGAATAATCTACACCAGGGGGAGAATATTTACTCTTTTGCTCGCTCAAGTTTTTGTCTCACGAGCTTTTTCTTAGCAAGATTTTTAAGGAAGCAGTTGTTGTATAAACAATAAATCCACTATCTGCAACCTATAAAACAAAGGCAGTAAGGTTAGGTGGCGACAATTATATAATTTGATGGTGAATGAATATTACTTATATAATCACTCTAGACTTTCCTACAATTTGTTTGGAAGCTTTTGTCCATTTAGGTTTTTCTCCAAACAAGTCTAGAAGGCCTTTGCATTAATAGTTATTCAAGGAGGAGTGTTGTGAATTGTTAAAACATAAGGCCCACTCCCTTGTTTTACTATAAATCATTCAGGTAAATGGGACCCAATTTTTTTGTTTAATTCTGTATTCTTCGCCTATAAATTGAGTCGATCATTCCCATTGTAAATGCACCAAAAGGAAAAGGAAGAGAAATAATATTGAGCGGCATTCTCCTACTTTAATCTTATTGCATCAAACTTGAGGTATTATATTTTATCTTCTTTTATAGCACAGCAAGAACATTTTCCCAAAACTGAAAACAAAGGTAGAGACAACGACCTAATTAGAAATATTGCTATTGGGAACATCACACTTTGATTTGGCCCAACTACACAAAACCCGATAAACCCAAAGGCCCAACAACAAAGTATTGTGTATTGAAATTTTGAAGGGGAAATTACGCTCCACAACCATGTTTACTTTTTTTTTTTTTTTTTGAATACGAACCATGTTTACTTTTGTTTTCAGAAAAACACTCCTGGAAACCATTTTTTTAACTTATTTTTTTTTTATTTTTTAACTATTTGTGAGTTTTTAATATGTTTGTGGTTTTTTTGTATTGTTTTCATGACTTCTATGTGTGTGACCTTTTAAACCTATTTGTGATTTTTTTTTTAAATGTAGTCACTTTTTAAAATCAATTTGTGACATTTTCAATTCACATGTAACATTTTTTTTGGGGTTATTTTTGTAATTTTCTTGTCGTTGACTTTTTAAAATCTGTTTGTTACTTTTTAGAACTTCGTTATCAATTTTTAATCTGCTTAAAAAAGTCACAAAATGGCAATTTTGGCCTGGCCAATAGCCCAAGCAAAACCTAGCCTTCAACGAGGTGACTTGGCCAATCTCACCGACTGCCTAGTGATCGCTCAATTCTAACAATATACTCCCTACGTCCCACTAAGATAGACTTATATTTCATTTTCGTTTGTTCCAAATTATAGTCCACTTTCTTCATTGAGAATATGATTTATTTTCTAGTTGACTAAAGTATCCCTATTTAATATTATCAGAATACTAAAAATCAACTAGCTATTCCATCTCTCAAAGATATTAACAATGTTCACACTATTTTTTGTTAATTAATGCAAGGGTAAAATAGGAACAATATAGAAATATTTTGTAATTCCAACAATATTTAAGATGTTTCCTTAATATGTGTGAAAAATGGTGGGTGCCTATCTTAATGGGATGGAGGGAGTATCATATTCTTTAATTATTTTAGAAGGATTTTTTTTTTCAATGGGAGGGAGGATGGGTGCAGTTCTTGTACCCATAAACTTACATTCAATTGCTGTGGCATATTGGAACCATCAAAATAATCATACTTGAGTATGTTTACAAGTAGCATTTGGCTTAGTGACAGATGTTTTAGCTTGTGCAGTTAGCAATGTTCATTCAATTTCCAGTTGTAAGGATATTACCGCAAGTCTCTTAATTTTGTTAAACATTTCTATAATTAGTCTCAACTTTTTAATAGAAATAACATTTCATATATCAGCAGTCACCCAAGTTATGCGAAAATAACAAAATGGTTATTGAAGTTTCAAACTTGAACTTGTGGCCACTGAAATTTGAATTACTTGCATCTATGGACACTAAAGATCTAAATCGTTCAAAATAAAATTTAAAGGACCAAAGTGTAGCTTTATACCCAAAATTTCCTTCCTTGATCCGCCTACCATCGTCGCCTGCTCCTACAATCATGAGTCCATGACCACGAAATTTTCCCTGACTTTTACACTAGATTTTTTTGTAATTTTCCACCAAAAATTTGGTGCAAATTTGCACCATAAACTGGTGGAAAATGCACCAAATTTTCTGTTGCATTTTTTGTAATGCAAAAATGTACCATTAATTATACAAGTATTTGATTTTAGGTTTTATCTACGAGTTCATTGCTTCCCTTTCTTTAGGTTTTTCCCCAATCTCCACACTCCACACTGTTTCTCATCCTTTTTGGTTCAAATCTCTCTTATCCGGTAAATTGTAGTGGGGTCCCTCACATTTGAAGAGGTGTAACGATGGGGTATCTAACCTTCAAAATGTCGCATTCGGAGTTCCTAACCTTTCAAATATTATCAGTTGAGATCCTTCCGCCAAAAAAAAACTGTTAGTTTTGACAGTCAACTGGTTAAATTATTGTAAAATGACAAAATTGCCCATCTGGTCAATAAAAAACAATTTCAGTTGAATGCATAATTTTTAGGGATATGCAAACGAGTCCCAAAATCTTTTTAAATTATACAATTTTAACTTAAATTTTTATATATCTCCAGATATTGAAAACGAAAAAATATTTATAATTTTGTTAAATAATTTTTATCAAAATTTTACATACATTAGCATGTATTTATATTGACCACGCATATGGCTTTTGAAAACTTTTTTTGTATTAATTACAAACCAACAACTAAAAATAAAACAAAACAAAAAAAAATTACAAACCAACAACTAATAATTAATGTAATTCTTATATCATCACAAACTATAGTTTAGATATTAATGAAAATATACCGAATATAATAAAAAATTATAAAAATAAAATAACATTTTCTCAAATAAAAAAAATGTGGCAATAAAACTAAATAAAACTATACGTCATCGGAAAAAATTACCACCACCACACCCCAACTCAATTTGCCCTTACAAAAATGATCTAGCACTAGTATCTTATTATAGCACCAACATGCGAAAATAGGCAAGATTCCAACACTAATTTCTAGAATCTAATACTTATTATACTAGCGCTGGTGTTAAATCAAACTCATTTACCCTTAACACTCATTATACTAGCATTGGTGTTAAATCAAACTCATTTACCCTTACTTCAAGTGTGCTTATGTATGTGTGCATCAGCCTGCCTTGATTAGAGTCTTCTTAATCCATCAACACTTGCTAATACAATTTTTTCCTCTGCGGTTGACAATAATCCAATATATTGTTATAAACTAAAATCTATTATTATTGTCTTATAAATAAATTGTACGAGATATTGATAGAATAGTGAGTCTACTCATTACCATCTCTATCTAGTTAGTAACTTCTAGCTACAATTTCGACAGCTCACATTTGAGTTTCATAAAATCTTCAGCCTTGTTCAGTACTAAGGATATCCAACGTCACACAATACGTATGCATGTGTGCATGCAGATGTACACCTGTGGGGATTTACATCTATCGTTTCGATTTCTCCACAATCCACATCATCAACCAAGATCAAGGGATCGCCTTATAATCTTACAACTTTCGTCACCTCCTCGTGCACTACGATCGCCTTGTCTTCTGGAAAGTGCTTATATTGATTGCAGTTGCACACAGGATAATATTAAGTGTGTTTTCGAGCTATGTTGATTTTAGTTTTTAAAAAATATTGAAAACTTATTCACTTTCATATCAGGAAATGCATTTTCACTATATATATAATTTTTTTTACATTTTATATATTTAAAATGTGGAAAACAAATCATTCTTTATTTCTATTCTACTTGAACCCTAAAATTAAAAAAAAATGAAAATAAATTTATGATACAAAAATTGAAATATAAAGAAAATGAAAGATCGACTCCTAAGTTTTTTTTTTCTTTTTTGGTGGAATTCTCTGGTCGAGCCACGTATATCAACTAGAAAAGCAGCTACCCCACAAAAGTCCTCAACTGATGGTGGGTAAACCCTTCAAATCCTTGGTGTGGAATTCTCCTAGGGGTGGACAAATTATGGTTCAGTTTGGATATTGAAAGGATCGAAATCGAACCAAAAATTTCTGTTTTGTTCAGTTCGATTCGGTTCCATTTATTCACAAGAATCAAATGATTTTGGTTACGATTTGGTTCCGGTTATATTTTGATTCTTATTCGGTTTTGACGACATCTTTTGTGTAAAATATAATAAAGAACGTAATGAGCGATACAAATTCATTGTCAATAAGTCAAACACTATTGTAGCTTATTACGCAATTCATATTATGAAATTCATAAATAATGAGAGATACCGTTATGAAATTCATAAGTGTATCAAAGTATTTCTATAATAATTAATTTAATAGAAAAAATTCATAGAATTAATTTTTTGATAGAGGGTATCCGGTTTTCGGTTCAGTTTTCGGGTATTGAAAAAGAATTGTTCGGTTTTCGATTCTCCATCTTTCGGTTTCCATTCAGTTTTGGTTCTCAAAATTTTTAAAATAGCCAAACAGTTTTGGTTTTTACCATTCAATCTCGGTTCGGGTGGTTCAGTTCCGGGTATTATGTCCACTCCTAAATTATCATCTAACTTGGCTTGGAGGATTTTTGAAAGATTCTATTATAAATATGTGTATATATATATATATATATATAACGCTAACTATGTATACTATTAAGTGTTTTAAGGAAAAACTTGATAGAAATGTATTCGGGAAGAAATTAATTTAAAAAAAAGAAAACCTTGATGGAGAATGAGTTTGTATTTTAATATAATTACTGCATTTGATAAACTTACAAATTTCAATGCTTCAGTACTTAAAATGAGGAAAGGTATACTGTGTTTAGAAATCAAGTAGAAAAAAGTTGTTGGAAAGTTATGCAGAAAGTAAATTTTATTGAGATGAAAATGATGAGCAAATTGCCATTGAGAAGTGGAAAAAACAAGAAGATGCATTTGTATTATTGGGGTCGTAATTAAAATGTATAGCGCTATTGAAGTATATATACTTCCATCCATGTCACACGAGTTTGGACATGAAAGGAAAATTAAATACTTAACTAGATAAATAACATCGACTTTCAAAAAAAAGAAAAACGAAAAATTCGATAACATCTAAGTGTGTCTGTCTAAAGATATCATTGATCCAAAGTAGATGTTAACGCTACCTTCAATAACTATATCAGTTTAGATATTTTGCTAACTTATCATCCATCGATGACCAACTTGTCATTTGTCATTTTACAAGACCATATATAGCAAACTGGATTTGTTATTATAACTTATAAATAAATCAATTACCTTTATTAAGCATGATCACAAAGTGACTATTACAAAATTAATTCGTTATCGACATGTTTAACAGTGAAATAATGCAAGTGACGATTTAGATTGACGATCAATTTTTCTTAATCTTGCCCAACTCAATTCAACATGTTAAATATGATCACTTCCACCGGCACAACTAGACTACTCGTAAAATTTAACCAGCAAAATGAACAAAATTATTATTAGTGAAGTTCCACGATATATAAACTAATGGAGGTTTTTTTCTTTTTTCTTTTTTTTTTAATTTTTTACTTAACAATAATAGAAATATTGGAGTTATTAGGAGCAGGAAAAGAAAAATGTTGTGGGGTGGGTGCGTGGGCGGGTTTGCTCAACTCTTCTCAGCCCATTGGATATGAATTCTAAGCCCAATGATTTATAGTTCATACCCATCCTTAAGGTCCACATGTATTATCAAGTCCCCACTTGTCCTCCTTATTGAGCCCATCGACAAAGTTCTTTGCAGTCTTTAGTGTTTACTGATTACACCATATTTTCTCGTCCAACCTGGAAATTTCACTTCACGGGAAAAAGCTTTGTCATTCATCTTAATAAGGAGCAATTATATTCGCACCATCATTTTTGTTTGGTGCACCATATAATTATTTGTAATAAAGTCATTAAGTTCACTTCTTGTTGTAATTATCTCCTTAAATTTTTTGAGTTCACTTATAAAACTCAAATATCCATTTTAATAATAAAATTGTCCATATTAGTAATTTCTATGAAAGAAAAGAAAAAAATCTTTGTTTAGACATCGAAAGATGATTCATCCAAGACTTACTATTCTATCTACTATTTGTGTGTTCGTGAAAATTTTATTAATTTTTTATTTAATAAATGAAGGGTATTTTGGTAATATAATATTCATGCTAAAGGTTGATTGCAATTTTAGTCCACAATCTTTACTTCATTTGCACTTTCATCCCCAATCCTATGTTTTTTTTTTTTTTTTTTTTTTTTTTTGAGCTAAAAGGCCTCCAACCTTTGAAACATTGGCGACGTTTATCCAAAAACTCACTATTTCATCCATTTGACCCTTTAGTTATTTTTTTTAATTATTTAATAAATGAAGGATATTTTGGCAATTCAATATCTATTTACACATTTCATTGCAATTTGAATACTAGTATGAAAATTACACTTAGTCCGCTTAGTTCATCAAATTTTCACACAAAACTTCATATCCATACAAGCTCTTTATTAGCAGTCCAATATTTTCTTAAATTGTACAATTTTAACTTTCATTTTCTGCATATTTTGATTTTGATGCATAATTTTATCAAACTAATTTCATCATAATTAAATATTTTTCATCGAAATTTTAATAATTAGTACATGTTTGCGTAAATTTAAATTTTTAGAGATTTTGGACCAATGGTGATCCAAATTTAAAGGTTTGAGACTAAAATACAAATAGAGTGAAAGGTTGTTACCTTTCATGTAATCTATAATATATATATAAAGTGGAGGTGCATGATTTTTTGTTTTCTGGTAGTGATTTTAGGACAACAATACCTAATCCTAATACAATTGTCTAATACAAATGCTGTCATGTGTTCATATGTTATAACTACTAGCACATACTAGGATTTGCCACGTGTCAAGATTCTAACTGATATTCTAGAATCTTTTTTCAGGTAAAATCTCAATTAGGCTTATTTATTAAAAATGGATATAGTTTTAAGGCTTGGACCCAAGACCTCTTATTTAGAATAATAGAATCCTACCATTTGATCCAACACTATTTTTTTGTTTAATTTAGTTGACGCACTAATTTAACCTATTACAACTATCATTTGATTAGTTGCTCCAATAATAATTTCTATTTACCAAAAAAAAATTCTTGGTTACAAAATAATTCTTATTTTATAATTTAAGTTGAATTTAGTGTTCAATAATAGCTAAATAAATTTATAACATTTACCAATTCTATCAATTAATTTTAATTCTTATAATTTTAATTTTAATTTATATTTTTGTCCATTAAAGAATTATTACTATTTATTTGAAACATATAAAGCATTTGCATATTTTTTAATGACTTATATTTTTGTGATACATTTTAAAATAATGATACAATAATATGAAAATAAATTTATAAATATATGATGCATAATTGTAAACTATATATTTATTTATGTATAAAATATTTAAATTAAAAATGAGATTATAAGTAAATATAATTTTCATAAATACGATTGTGAAAATACTATATTTTTTAATATTTTTATTAAATTTTCAATTATAAATATTGGAAATTTCTTATTTAAAATATTTATTCCTTTAATATATCTTAAATAGAGTGAAATAAGTATTTAATTCAATACATGAGGAATCATAGACAATAATATTTTTATTATAATATGGGAATTACAATATGTTAAAGTTCTTATAAAAAATATTTTTACGTTCATAATTAAATTATAATCTCAAAATTTAATTATTGATACAATTTGTTGAAAAATTGCTGACTTTTTTTTAATTTGTTGGACAATAACTAAATTAAAGGAATTGAGATAAATCGGCTTTTGTGATTTATATATTTTAAAATTTTCTTTATTTATTATTTGATTGTAACTTTTAGAATCATTCATTACAGCAATTGATAGATGTTTGTAATTTTATTAAATTTATATTTATAAGAGAAATCATTTCCTTGCACCAATTGATATTAAACATAATTTTTAAATGGGATAAGATATTCTTATGTTTACAATCATAAGTTGAAACTAACATTGGTATATTATCAATGATATTAACAAATATAGATCATACATCGATATTAAGGTTGAACTATTATTTATATTTTTTTTATTTTCAATTTTTCTGGAATAAAGTGTATGTTTTTTGTATTATTTTATCTTTTAACTTGATTAGTTCTACTTATACAAGTCTTTGTGACATAACACAATTATTTAATCACTTTATTTATACGTAGTTTAGATTACAGATAATTTATTGATAAAACATAACAGTATACATATTAACTGCTTATTAGTATATACACTCAATATATGATATATATGTGAAATATAAATGTAATATACATGCTCAATTAATTAAGTACAAAAGAGACTTATGTATCAAATATTTTATTTTCAATCAACTTATAATACAATTTTACACCCGTTCATGTGTTAAATATTTCATTTTTAATTTACTTACATAATTTTATTCTCGTGCATCGCACGAGCGTGAAAACTGGTTTACCTTTCTAAAAATATTCGTTCATATATAGGCAAATGGTACAGGGCAAAAAGCTTTGCCACACCTGCAATATCGCATTACGAGCTTCACGCCTTCACCCGTCTGTTAACGCCACATGGAGATAGTCTATCTACTCTGTTCTCTACTCTCCACCGTCTTGACCTCCCTTATTCTGTCTCTCCTGCTTCCGTTCCGCCACCTCTTCCGCCGAGTTGCCACCAAAAGCTCACTCACCGAAGCCGTAGACTCCGTCTTCGTTTACCAAGGCACCGTATGGCATGAGCGTCGCCGTCCCGTGTACCATTCCTTCCGATACAACGTCCGCTACGCCCTGATTGATCTCGACAGTGCGGGGTGCCACGTTTCGCGTGACCACCTCTCCGGAGATGAAGCCCGCCGTGCTGCCGAGACTAATGGCCCGGTGTAATTCTTCTCCCTCGATCATTTTACTTTGATTCGAATTTCATATCTTGATAAGTTTGATGTGCATATCTAATATGGTCTTATTTCAGCAATTACCATTCCTGATAATGTGCATTGACTTCACAATCTAGAATGTGATTGATTTTGGATTTGAATTCTTGCTGATGTTTAGACTAATCAATGAAAATTGACGAATCTTGTGCTCGTTTGAAACTATGCTTAACGCTTATTCTCTACTCCTTGCATTGCATCAATAGTGATTATCGAGTGGATTAGGAAGTTGTGACTAATACTGCAGCTGCAGGAAGTAATTTTACTTGTATTTCGTCAAAATAGCTTATTTTTATCGATGACGCAAGGCATTTTAATTGGGGATACCTCAGGAGATGGAATGAAGTAATTAAATACATCCTAACATGGAAACTGGTGTATATTTTGAGGTAAATGAATAACGAAACCTAATCTATCTTAGTAGGAAGGAGTGAGTTTTAGTTATCCTTAAACATAAAATTTCTGGAGCACACACAAATCTACCCTGCATTACCCTTGGTATTATACTCATCAATGAAGGGATACTCTCTCAAGCCCTTCACTAACACAAAATATTACTATATTTTAACACAAAATTAGTATTTTTGATTGTTCTTATTCAAGTGTCTAGATTTGCTAGACATTCAAGTTGCAATATGCTGATTATTTAATTGATTGAGCAGTTTTCTGTTGACAATACCTCCTAGTGTGGGATACGAACAAAACCCATTGAGCATCTACTATTGCTATGATGTTGAAGGCTCTAAACGGACATTGAAGAAATGTATTGCGGAGGTAAGTTGGAGAGATTTTTAAGTGCAATGTACTTTTTCCAATAAGTTGGAGGCATGCCTCATACATTATGTCTATAACTGCACTAACTGGGCTTCCATTGAAAATCAATTCACATAGTGCACTGGGTTATGTCTATAACTGCACTGACTGAGCTTCCATTGAAAATCAATTCACAGAGTCCACTGGAAAACAGATAAAACAATCATGCCATAATTCAATCAAAATTACTAGAAAGTGATACGCAGTTATAACTCATTAATTGTAGTATGTGAAGCTGGAACTACTCTTCCGGTTCTTTAAGATTTTGCCTGTATATCAGTCTCGAATTAGATTTTGGCTACACTATTCTATGCTGGAATTTGTCTTTGAATTTGAAAATCTTGTCATGTTTACCTATCAATAACTGTGTAAAGTGCATATTGATATCTAGATGAGAGAAACAGATGTTTGGGATACTGGGATTTTATGGATTTTAGGCCTATATTAGCGTCTCTTTCTTTGGTCAAGTGCTGAAAGGATAGACAGTCATTTGCCAGGATGTTCACCTTTTTAATTTCGGCTCTAACCGTTCGTAACATCGATATGATTGCTTCAGGTCACAAACACTCCATGGGGTGAACGAGTGTTGTTTTCATTCAACCCAACCTCTGATTTAGTTGCAAAACCTCTTCATGTCAGTCCTTTCATGGTAAGGATTCATCAATTTTCCTTTATACTTTGTATGATTAGGTGATTTGTATTTGTTGACTCCTTGCTTATTCCACACCAAACTGTTTAAGTGTCCATTGGCTTTCACCTGTTAGTTATTAGTTCATTTCACACATAGTTAATGATAATCAATGGCAGGATATGCTTGGAAACTGGCGCATGCAAACAAATGAACCTGGGGAGAATCTCCAAATAGTGATTTCAGTACAGCACCCCAAGCTTGGTAACTACTTCACAGCTTCATTAACTGCCAAGAGGGTCACCTCCTCTACAGCCGATGATCATTCACAATTTTTCTGGTTGATGCCCCACAAAGTTGCATTATGGATTTATTGGCATGTAAGTATCCTTTAATATTATGAAAGTATATCCTTCTATCGGCTTTACGGTCTTATCATAATATCACCCCTATTTGTTGGAGCATGTAATAGTTTCTGTGTGCTTTTGTCATATTATTATACCATTTTTGAATTTTAATGGTGCTTCTGGCAATAGGCTCGGTGTGTGACATCGTGAGGGTTATCGGGGAACTTAGTTTCAGTATTGCTCTTTTCATCAATATCTGTTAGCCAAGTGACATTACCCTAGCATCTCTCAACTTTAGCCCATTGACAACATGTTTGGCCTAGCTTATTTTACCAAACATACATAGCTTAAAAACAAAGATGCCTCTGCCAAGTCAAAAGTAGAAGTCAGAAATTGTAAATTTAAGTCAAAAGTTGATGAAGTAAAGATTAATATCCTCAAGATTAATGAAAATTATAAGTGAATCAAGTCCCGTTCTAGTGGAGTGGGATCTTGCAGAGGAGCAAAACCATCTAGCTGAATAATCCTGATTACAACTAGTAATGTGTCGCTGAAGAAATCCCTATTTCTCATTAAAATCAAGAAATATCAACTGGATTTTTTTTTCTTATTTATTTATTTATTTCGGGGTTGGGGTTTTGGCTTTTTTTTGGCCGGGGAGGGTGGGGGGGGTGGTTGTGTGTTGCAGACGTTCGATTTGATTCCTTCCCAGAAAGAATGGAAAATGTAGAAATGAAACACGACTTCCCCACAAGAATAAGATCAGCTTGAATATTGAATAGTAGTTCTTGAGCTTACTGGAACAGGAGATGGCAATGAACTCAAGGGCTGGGAAAAAACGTTGGAAACTTTAAATTATTGTTCGGCAAACACAAAGGGCTCATTTGTGATTGGCGTCTTCATTGTACTTGAAGTAACTGACATTTCCCGGCTTTCAATTCCAGTCCTTGCCCTAAAGAACGGAAAATGTAGAAATGAAACACAATTTCTAAACAAGAATAATTCAAGTTTGAGTTTGAGTTCACCTCACTAAAACAGGAGATACCAATGGGTTCGAAGGCTGGGGAAAAATTTGGAAAACGTGAAACAATTGTTTGGTAAGAACACGTATAGCTCCATTGTAATTGATATCTTCATTGGACTTAAAAGTAAATAACATTTGCATGCATAAATTTTCTTTGATTTACTTTGAAGTGCAATCTTATCAAACGTAAATTCCTAGCCAAACCTTAAGTTGTTACACCTGAAAGAAGCATTGTTGGTTCCTTTTAAGCTTTTAGCAAAACATGCTTCAAACCTCCTACAGATGTTTGATTCCTGATTTACTTTTCGCAGAAGAAGTGTAGGAATGTTCAGATCATTTATCATCTAAATGGATGTTTATGTCTGTATCGATGTGTTATCTTAGGCTCTCAAACTTTGGTGGAAAAATGTCTCGTTCATTCAACATCCAAGATATAAAAATCCAACATATAGAGAAGAAGCTCTACTGCGTGATAAAAATCTCCCATGTTGCCAATCATTTGGGTGGAATGAACTAAAAAACCCACAAGGCGAAAGATTGAAATCTGATACAGTGGCCGCAGTTAGGGATAATCATCACTTCACCTGGAGAGATGCTAAGTGGCCATGGTGCTGACTATGAATCTGTAAGTTTTAACATCTAATCCCTCAATCAAGTATACTTTAGAAAATTCAAAGCTAAGGCCCTGATACCTAGAGGTCTCAGGTTCGATTCCCTATTTAGGAGAATCTTATTGCCTCCTTTTAGGAGGATTATTGTCTCCTATAAGGGGATTTAGTACCCGGTAAGAGATTATATTGCCCCGATACGAGGTCTCTTTGCGCAATGTACTTTAATTGTAATGTATCTGTAATCGCTTTGTACCGCAATACGCAGATTGTCAAAAAAAAAAAAAAAGTATACTTTAGAAAATTGTGTCCAAAAAAAAAAAACCTGTACTTCAGAAAATTGGGAGCATTTTTTGGGCTCTGATTCAAATGAAAGTCTGGCTTATGCATTGCTATAATAGCGCCAAGGTTGTCTGGAATTGTTTTATTTGCATGGCAGAGCAGATCAAAGTTGGGGAATTTGTCAATATCTGGTGTACAAGCAATTGCTTCACAAGTTAAACAATTGTCAAATGTATCGCTTTATGATTAGAGACGTCAACTGATGCTGTACAAGTATATTTTCCGTTTTAATTAAAAATCGTTATTGTGTAGTAAAATTTGGACTGGATGCACTAGAATTGCTACAGTTTGTTAGGTTGAAAAAGAAAGATTTAATTTGATTATACATTTGCCTCCCTAATTTTCTGTGGAAATTACAATTTATCACATGTTTCATATGGAAGTCCCATTTGATCTGGTATTAAAACCCGGTAGCCTAACAGTTGTGGATTAGATGAAATCTAGAGGAATCAGAATTGCTTTTACGCCATGACATCTGTTCGATGGTTACACATATTTGTCTAATATTCAATAAAGCATTAAGCATGTGCCCTTAATCAAGTCAGGTCCTTTTATTTCATACCAAAATAGAACGACAAGTGAGGCTGGTGGGCCAGGCCACTGAAAATTTGAATTTATTTTTCAATGTGAAAATAATGAGAAAGATGAATGGGATACAGCCTAAAGGTATCCAAAGAAAAAAAAAGGCTTTTGAAAATGTTAACATGGTACCATGAGCAGTGATTTACACTACACTTGAAATATTGCAGGCACTTTTAAATGATAATAAAAATTTCTATTACTTCTAAAATATTAACGATTTGGTATTTCTCATATAAAAAGTCACTGTTTAGTATTACTCAGGCCTATATATGAATGATGAAAATGTCCTAAAATCAGTACAAAATCAATATATGTGATTTCTTGTGTTTTTGTGGAACCACACCACGGGCTTTCTACTTTCTTGTTAAACGAATTTGATCAAGTCACAACGCGTTGAAATTTTATTATAGTCTCAGCGACTTGACGTAGCATTGTCCACTAGTGCCACGTGGCTATCCAATCTCATTTATCAGCCTCTGCTATGTATATGGCAGCATCAGAACGTATCACGTCAGTGTTGGGATTGAATCATCCTTGTTTTGTTAAAACCATGAGTGCTGGTTTTGAATTACAAAATGAGTGTTGGTTTTGGGGAGAGAAAAGAAAAAATCAATCCTCATGTAAAATAAACCATGTCAATTAGTAAAATCAACTAGACCACGTGCTTCAAGAATTACCAAATGCTTTTGGAAGTCTTAAGATATTCGTGTTAAATGTGGCAATAGGGAGAAACACAAGTGTATTTGAGTGCTTATCTATCAGCCGTTCAATGAGTTTCCCTCGATCTCAATTGAGTTTTGAGTTGATAAGAGAAGCTTTGGTACAAAAATCAAGAATATGTTACATGTAAGCAATATTTATGGGCTAGTTGTTTATGATCAACATAAATACTGCACAATCTTAGTATTGACCATTGTTGTGAGCTAGATGTATGTGCAAATTAAATATAGTGTTATGAGTCTTAATCAAATACTAATTAGTTGGCACATAAAACTAGATTTTAGTTCTCAAAGTCTGAGATATATATACACTTAAGATGTACAATATAGCAATAAATTAAATTGATTAATCAATACAACGATATTAACATTCAATTATTTTCTTAATGTTGATGTAACAAATCATAGTTCAACTTGTTCTCACAAACATTACATAAATATCATTAGATGATTTGAGTAAATTGAGATTATATTTTGTAACGAAATGTTTAAATAGTTAATTTTAGATCACTTTATTTAGAAATACGCTTGTTTTGAGAACAAATAGGATTATCAAAGGGAGCCTAAATTGATCATGATCAAAGTTGATTGAAAGAGCCTAATCTGTTGAGAGTTTGACAATTTTTTTTGCCTTTATTGCTTTATTACTTTAACTTCGTTACTATTTTTAACTTATGTTAGAGAATTGTGGTCTTTTATGTCGTCTAGTGGGATTTTGTTCAAACATATACAAATTGAGGTTTTTCAAAATTTTGGACGCAATTAGCATTATTAGTAATTAATAGTAGTAACTTATATCAAGACAGCATTTAAATTACTTATGGCGTCACTTTAAAAGACTTTCCTAATTAAAATTCCATTTAGATTAGATAGTCCGAAGTCTCTTACTATAGGTACTACAGCCTTAATTTAGTGCAACCGATGGCACCGTAGTTACAGTGCCAACTACGGTGCGATTGATGGCATTTTCAGGGCCAATTCGATATCAATTGTGAAATCAAAGACCAGATCTAGAATCAGCACGACGAAGGGAAGCTCCAACAATTTGAAAAATTTTCCATCCACACCGTGACGGTCGGTCAAAATTTTAGCCATAATTTTGGACCAAACGTAACTACTATATAATTACATAGACAAACGTCTACATTTTTACATTAAAAAAAATAAAGAAAATAA
Organism: Jasminum sambac; assembly: GCA_018223645.1. Lineage (NCBI taxonomy): Eukaryota > Viridiplantae > Streptophyta > Magnoliopsida > Lamiales > Oleaceae > Jasminum > Jasminum sambac. The sequence continues at coordinate 31,543,974 of CP073647.1, read as the reverse complement.
TGGGAAAGGAATCCTAAATGCCAAAGAAATTCCATTTAAATACAATATGAATCTAGCCTTTATGTAATTCTTAACCAAGAGATTATGTAATTTCTGAAAGAGGAAAAACGTCGATTAATCTCGCGTGCCGAATGAAAACACGCGTATCTAGTATTTTAGCGGTGTAAATGCGACATCAGCGCCCCCATATTGGAAGAGTTAAAAAATCGCGTCTCGTGCGTATGAAAAAGTCATCATTTTCAACGTGCGTTATTATCAATACTTCACGTTCCCATTGTTCCGTTTATATCTGTAACCCCACCATCTGTGTGTAAGTTTCGTGTTTGAATCATTATTTATATTGGATGCGCTGTCTTTTTGCTATCGTCATTCCGCCGTTTTTCAAAAATATCTATATATATATATATACATACAAGATCTCTCCCTTTCTCTCTCTCTATCTATATTATCATTATCATTGCAAAATATATACTTACAGACTTACTGTGTATACACCGGAAAAGATGAAAAGAAATTGTGGATTAGAACTCGGCGTTTCATCTCCTCCACAATACCATTCTATGTAAGCCCCTCTCTCTCTCTCTCTCTCTCTCTCTCTCTCCGTGGTGCAGTTTTACTAATTTGATTTGATGATTTGCACGGATTGAAGATTGGATATGAAGAAGAGGGAGGAAAAAAGCAGACACTGACAATTTTCTGCGATGGAAAAGTTGCAGTTTGTGATGTTACAGAGCTACAGGTATAATTTTGAATCTCTTTTAATCCCGTGTTAGTGTATAAATTAAAATGGATTTTTATAGATTTTGATATAAAATGAGAGAGCGAATGAGTGGAATTAAACGGTGAAAATTTATGTAGTATATATAGATCCCACGAAATATGTGGATGTGATTAGTTTTATCAAATTCAAATTTCAAAAAGAATGTGTAAAAATTTGTAAAAATGAATAGGCTAATGAACGCAATTTATGATGATGACGAATTGATGATCAGCTTGTTCACGGAACGCATATATAGGTCCCACGCAATTTATGATGATGGCGTTTTTTGAATTTAAACTGGGAATATTTTGAATTTATCTGTTAGTATACATATTGGTGTCTTTATTGATATTAGTATATTTATGCAGGCTCGAGCCATAATATTGATTGCAAGCAGATATGCGGCTGGGAAATTGAACAGAAAACCGGGTTGGGAACCATGGGAGAGAAAACCCGGTTCGAATCCTTCTTTACTGCCCTTTTTGCAATCGCCGTTGAATAGACTCTCAATGAAGAAATCACTGCAGAGATTCCTCCAGAAGAGAAAGGCTCGGATCCAAGCAGCGTCGCCTTATCATCACGTTTAATTTATTTCTTTTTTTTCTTTATTTTTGGAAAATACAAGAATTAATTTTAAGGAATTATTTAATGAATTTCTCCCAAGGGTATGTTAATTTCTTCTTGTTAATGAGATATATGTGTGGTAGAGATATAACGTTGTAGATTACTAGATATTAGTAATCCAAGGTGATTGAGGGTCTGTCATCTATGTAATTTAATCAGATTTAATTAATTTATTTATTATATTACATGTTTCTTGTATGACATGACATTGAATATTAATTTGTCGGTTTTTTCTTTTCCTCTTTCTTCATTAATCTAACAATTGACTCATATTTGAATACGAATTTAGCATAAAAACATTCCTCGTGTAGATATTGCTCCCTATTCCTTTCTTTGGCTCAAAGAATCAAAATGTTCCCGCGCGTAAGTAACAACTCTTTGAAGAGAAGTTAGATCAGCCTCGAAAGAGGTCTCTTTTCTTCTTCTCTTAGAGCATCTCCAATATATTTTTTGGATTACTTAACACATCAAAATAAATAAATAAATTGTGAAGAAGACATGTGACTAGAAAAACTCTAAAATTAACCTCCCCATTCAGGGGGTGTAGCCAAGAGTCATCAATGAGGGGAGCCGAACTCAGTGCCGGTCGGTGATTTTCGGGGCCTAAATCGAAGTTCAGAAAATGGGCCCCTTAAACCCTAATAATTATTAAATTCAAAAATGTTTCAAAAAAATAGTTAATAAACCCTAATAATTATTAAATTCAAAAATGTTTCAAAAAAATAGTTAACTAGAAAGACAATAATTAAAACTAAAAAATAAAAATTCTCTATAATACCCCACTTCCCATTATAATCTAATAGAAATTTCGGAATTTAATATTTCTTATTTTGCTATGGAAGGAAAAATAATAGTCAAATCTATATATATATAAAAGCAGCCTTTTTTCCCTCCAAAATACATTCCTAATTTTTCCCGCCTATTGAATTTGCCTAATATAAACTTCTATCTATATATAGAATATTTATTTATATATATAAAGAATGATGCTTTTTTCTTATTATATTTTTTATTGTCATAAATCCGTTTTCCCGCTTAAAATAAACTCTCTTTTTATTTTTTCTTTCCTAATCCATATCCAACTCTCTTTTATTTTTTCCCTAATATATTAATATTAATGTATAGAGATTTTATTTAATTATTTCTACCCTACTTTACCCCATCTCATAATATCTAAATATTCTCTATATCATTTCCTCTCTTTTTTTTATTTTCTACGTATAAAACATAATAATTTGTAATTCTATTTTGCTCAACTTGATGAGAGTTTTAAAACAAGTATACTATCAATATATAAATTTTTATTTTTAAAAAAAATTAAAATTTACCCCAAATATATAAATTAGTACCCAACTTAAATATAAATTGATATTAATATAGATTAATGATTACTGATGGAATAAGATTAAAAAATTTTGATAATTTGTTACGACACTTAATTGATGTTTGTGCATAAAATTCAAATATAATAAGATATTTCATTATTTTGCACTTTAACATCCAAACTTCAATAAAAAATTACAAATTTAATTTGTTACCTCATTAGCTTCTATTATTATTAGTTGTAATTTAGTTTATTGGGAAAAGTATTATATATTTTTCTTTCAAATATTACAAATTTCAATTTTTTTTCTATTTTTTCTATGAAATCTTCAATTAATATATATTTATGTATCGAACAATATAAGGGTGTTCCGAGAATTAGAATGAATTTTTAACTGATTTTTTTCCATAATTTTGGTATTTAAAAAATAAAATTATTTAAAATTAACCGTTTTTACTAAGATTTAATTTTTATGCCATAAAAAGTTACCATTCATTAAGTTTTTGCATAAAATTCAAATAAAGGTTTAACATTAAAATTAAAAAATAAGATCAGAAATAATTAATTATTTTTGTAAATAATTAACTAAGAAACAAAAAATAATTAAAATTAACAATCCTACTAAGATTCAATTTTTTTTACACTACAAAATTACGATTCATTAAAGTTTTACACATAAATTAAAAAAAAAAAAATTACCAGCAACTGGCTCAAGTTTGAGACAAAATTCACTACTATGATCCCCAATGGGTACTAAAAAATTTAAAAATTAGGTTGGACCCAATAATTAATTTTAGAAACAATCAATTATTTTTATAAATAATAAGCAAAAGAATAAAAGTTAATTAAAATTAGCGATGTCTATAAAATTTAATTTTTTGTGTGATGAAAAATTACAATTTATTAAATTTTTACATAAAAATTAAAATAAATATGTAACATGAAAATTAAAAACTTAGCTTGGGCCTTTTCTTAATTTTAGAAAGAATTTATTATTTTTAAAAATAATAATTAGCTAATGAATGAAAATTAATTAAAATTAGTGATTTCACTAAAATTTAATTTTGATGGGATCAAAAATTACAATTTATTTAATTTTTAAATAAAATATTAGAATAAATGTATAAGATCAATTTATTGAATATATATTTATATCTTTTAAATTCCAAGATATCTTTTCAATTGTAAGATATTTTTTAAATTGGATTCATATAATTCTTAAAATTATGGCTATCAAGCCAATTAGTTTGGAACTAATTATTTCTTAGAAATAATTAAATAAAATAAAAAAATTAACTATGATTATTTAAACTATTATTAATTAAAACAATAAATACTATTGCCAATATTTAGCTAGACATGAGTTTAGTGGGCAAAGATTGATAAAAATTAATTACATTGTTAAAAAGAAAAATATAATTAATTTAAAAAATACAAGAAATCATTAAATTGCTGGGGGTTTTCCCTAAAAAATGAAAAAAAAAACCTTTAAATTGTAATATATCTTTTTAAATTACAAGATTTCTTCAAAAATTAAATTCACACAACTCTTGAAAGTGATGATATTAAAATAGTTATTTTATAAATAATTAATTCCTTTCATAAATAATTAGCTAAAAATAATAATTAGTTAAAACGAATTCTATTACAATTAATTAAAATTAATACTATTACAATTAATTAAAATTAATACTACTGTTAAGATTTAATTGGACTTGGTTTTAGTAGGCGAAAATTGACATGGTTTTGTTGGATGAAAATTAATAAAAATTAATTATATTTCCAAAACAGAAAAATGACATTAATTAAAAAATAAATAACGATTAAAATTAATTAGACTGCTATTGTAGACTAGATTTTTCCTAATTTTCCTAAAATAGAAACATAACTTTATTTCAAAAAATGAAAACTAATTAAAATTAATTACATTGCTACATGGAAGAAAAATATGCTTACGAAATTAATTTATCTTTTTATGTATTTTAACATAAAGTTAAGTTAACACCTATACAATTTTTTATTCTTAGAATTGGGGTATTACATCTTATTGTAAAGTAAGTCGGCCGATATTAAAATGATTATCACAGAAATAATGAATTATTTTCATAAATAATTAGCTAAAAATAAAAATTAATTAAAAATAATTATATTACGACTAATTAAAATTAATAATATTGTTACAATTTAATTGGATTTGGTTTCAATTTGCAAAAATTGACACAATTTCATTGGAAAAAATTAATCAAAATTAATTATATTACTAAAACAGAAATATAACATTAATGAAAAGATAAATAATAATTATAATTAGTTACATTTCCATGGTTGGCTAGATTTTCCCGAAAAAATGAAAGACATCTTTTTACATGCAAGATATCTTTTTAATTGAAAAATATCTTTAAAATTATATTCATACAATTCCTAAAATTGCGGTTAAAATACTAATTATTTAGAAATAATAAATTATTTCTATAAAGAATTAGCTAAAAACAAAATTTTATTAGAATTAATTATAATACAATTAATTACAATTAATTAAATTTCTCAGATTTTATTGGATATATTTTCATTGGATAAAAATTGAGATAGTTTTATTAGACGAAAATTAATCAAAATTAATTAAATTGCTAAAAATGGGGAAACATAATTATTTCAAAAAATGAAAAATAATTAAAATTAATTAGATTGTTACCGGAAAGAAAAATGTGCTTACGAAATTAATTTACCTTTTTATGCATTTTAAAATAAAGTTAAGTTAACGCCTATAAGATTTTAGATTCTTACAATTGGGGTATTATAACTTATTGTAAAGTAATTCGAGTGATCGTTAGCCCCTAATTAACTTTATTTACTTTTTCAGTATCATTTTTTTTGAAAAAATGCTTTTTTTGTTCTTATATGTTTTTGTAGTTTCTATGATATTTCTTTTGAGTTACGATTGGCGACAAAATACTAATATTTTTTGTATAATTACGGTGTTTCAAAGGATCTCGCTCCATTTTTTTATTTTTTTAAGTAACAAGCTCCAAAAATAGGTATTCAAATAGTAATGATTTTTATTTTGATACTACTCGAACCAACAATTATATAATAATTTTTGGTTCAATATATCGCTTTCGCTGGGGAATAAATCTAAGAATTCTTATTAAACAATTGGCTATCACCTCAATCAATTATTGAAATTATAAGCTTCAATTAGAATATTTTAATTGGCTTTCAACTATATTAAATATTTATCTAAATTTCTGTCTCCTAAATAAATATTAAGAATCCTACTTACTTTAATTATTTATTTTATACTGAATTTTCCATGTTGATGTTTTATTTTATTTTTAAGTATAATCAGTTAGATTGTATATTTTAAGTATTAATCACATATATTTCAATTTATTTGTCATATCCAAATTAATTTAAATGTTATATCAAATCATTCAATATTTAATATGTCGAATATGTTAAATTAGTAAGTTTATACCTAATATGTTAATATATGTGTTTAATATATTTAGAATGTATTTATTAAAAAAATAAAATGTCGAAACAAAAGTTTTGGATTAAACTATCACGATGACGCATTGACACGGATGAGAATTTTCTAGTGGGGCGGGGACGGGGACGGGGACGGGGCATGGAAGTTTGTAATTCTTATATCATCTGAGTTCAACCCAGAGTAAATGAGGATGGGTCGGAACGAGGATAAGTGTTTCCCAAAGTGGCAAGAACAGTTTAGGGTATGTCGGACTGTAGTGACTACATTGTTGTTTTTATAATATATCTTTATATTGATTATATTTCATAATTAAAATTTAAAAATCATTATTTACATATTAATTATTGATAACGTACATCATACTGATGTATAATAATTAATATCTCTCAAAATTTATAATTGCATATAATAAAATGTAAAATAATTTTAAAGAAAAAATTATGAGCTCTACGAATGTTAGTAGAGTTATTTTAGTATGGTTATTTTAATAACTATAACATTTAATGTCATTTTATTTTGGGTTTACATAACTAGATTAATCTTACAATGAGCAAAATGTAATCTATTATGACAATTCTTTGCCACATTTAATCATCATTCCATGCAAAGCACGGTGTCAATGCTAATTAAGTTACTATTCTATGGAGAATAGTAAATTAAGTTGTATGGATTTTTAGTGAGTTGCTCTTACATATTTGTACGACGGATTAGTATGAAATATAGGGGAAATTCTATCGAAATTTTTATAGAATTGTTTCAAGTTAAATTCTTTAAGTTTATAGTTGTAACTCATTCTTTATTTTAATTATTTTTTTAGATTTTATGTTAATATATTATTAACATCTATCAATAACATTATTAGTCAAAAATTTTATCCCCCGTACAACGCACGAGTGAAACAGCTAGTTTTTAATAATTTAGCTTTTAACTCACCCAACTCACAATTTTGAACTAAAATTAAATGTGCAGTTCATCAATTAATATTTGGTCTTTCCAATTTATGCCATTTCGCTCTTATATAATCTTTGTTGACATTTGTAAAACTCATATTTTTGTTACTAAATAAATGAAGCTCTTGATGTCCATTTTCAATATTTTTTATTATTTTATTAGTAATAAGTGGGAATTATAAGAGTGAAATGATAACTCGAACCTGAATCAAATATATCAGTAATTGAGTGTTTTAATAACTAGCACAAGCCCCTTGATTAGTCATTTTTTAAAAATATTTTATAGTGTATTCATGCTCTAAATTATTGTTTGTAATATATTTTCTTTGATAATATGAAAATCTTTCAAAAATGTTGGAAGAAAAATTTCTCAATCACGAATATATATACTTTTGAAAATTTTAGGTGCAACTTGGATGTCGATAAATTTTTGAGAAAATGATATTTGGAAAAAGTATTCCAATAGTATCAATAGAAAATAAAAAGAAGCATAAAAATAATAATAATAAATAAATAAATAAAGGGTTCAAAACATTGGATTAAAAATATAGTGTTTTGTAAGGTCGATGAAATTACTTATCACTTATTTTCTCTTTTTTGTCTTTTTTTTTTGGCTCTCCTTTTTTTTCATCTGTTAAACTTGGCGCGACAAATTTAACAATGTTAAGAATTATATGAGGAATTAAAGAAAATAAAAAAATAAAATGGAAATGAAATGAAATAATAATGTTAAGAATTATATAATTCTTATGAGGAATTAAAGAAAGTAAAAAAATTAAAATAATATTAGGAATTGTATATTTTTTATAAGTAATTTGAAAAGGCAAAACGACAAAATGGGAAAAAACAATGAAATGGAAAACTAGCCGTGAGGACTCAAACCCGTGTGTGCTTCAATCCCAACACCTCATTTTACCACTATACCATGGGCATAAGCTGGACATAAGTTCAATATTTATTTATATATAATGTCAACTACAAATGAAAATTTTGGAAGATACCACCAATTTCTGAAGCTGGACCAAATTTGGGATGGGCCAAGGCCCAGCTTGGCCCACCCCTGTCTCCGCTTTTGTCCCCATTGGAGATGCTCCGTCACTTTAAATTTTTCCATGTTATTGAATTATTGTACTTTATTAAGTAATGAGTATATGTGTATTTACTTTCTCAAGAAAAAAAATGCATATGTGTACTACCTTAACTATGCACGTGTTAGGGTATTAATTTTTATCGATTTTTTTTTATGGATTTTGAAGTGCAATAGGAGAGAGAATGAGTGGAATTGAATTGTGGATATTTATGTAGTACATGTAAATCCCACGAGATACACAAATGTGATTAGTTTGACCAAATTCAAATTTAAAAAAGAATGTGTAAAAATTTATATAGATGTATAGGTTAACACGCGCTAAATGAGATAGTTTGCTTGGAAGGTTAGATATTGCGTCCCTTTTCCTTTGCCAACATTTTCCATATTAATAAAACTTCTGTAGTAGGCTTGGATCCACTGGCGGATCTAGAGGGGGGTCCAGGGGGATACGTGACCCCTACCTCCCTTGAGAAATTTTTTTTTAGTTAAAAAATTTTAAAAATATTAAAACAAGTAAGATTTTTAGAAAGTTTTTAAAAGATTGAGATGATTGAGTTTTAACTTATTAGTAAATTATCTCATTGTTTCAATCTAAATTGTATTTTAAACTTTTAATTTGATGAATTTGAATTGTCTATATTTGATAAATTACAAAGTGCGAGATTTTATAATTTGTATTTTGTTAGTTAAGCATATTTGCTTAATTCTATTTTTATTTTTATATAAATATATGTGCTTTTAATTTGAAATTTAATACGTCTTGTAGGTAAATTTTTTATACGATGATTAACCACGCCTAAAAATGTTTGCCCCTGTGGGGAGCGATCACATGTGACCCCCTAACCATTAATGTCTAGATCCGCCACCACTTGGATTCTCAAACTAAGATAATTTCCAAAAAAATGAAAATAAATTAAAAAAAACAAAATAAATGAATAAATAAATCTAAATGAGATAGTTAAAAAAGGACTTCGATAAGACAACACAAAATTGCTAGGCCGCTGTGAGTTAGGGCCGCTATTTGGCGTGAGTTTCCTATTGTGGAACGTGCCAGGGCTAGGGAACCGTTGCACGCTCCTCAATTTGTGGGAGTCTCATTTACAACTAGAGTTCTAAAAAATATGAAGAGCGGAAAAGCGTGAACCCGAAGTTTCGAGCATTACAAGTTTAAGCGCGCTTAGGCGGCATCTAGGAATTAAAAAGCGTTTTTTAAATTTTTTAATTTTTAAAATTTTTTTATAAGTCTACGCTATTAAATAATTAAATAGTATATCCTAAATTAAAAAATACATCTAAATTCATAAATATTATATCCACTTTATAATTTCAATAAACTTACAATCTAATTTTAATATTCTCAAATAGAAAAAGTCAAAAGATGGACAATTTTTATTTTATAGATTTATAGGGATTACATGCTCTTGTCACAGTGTTCGCATGGTCAGATTGAAAATTTAAAATGTTTAAAATTTTGAAATTAAATTGGGATTTTCGATCATATATTTATGATGTGAGATTTATTCAATTTCTTTTATTTTTATTTAATTTATTATTTTCTAACTTAGAGCCCGCTTAAGCTTAAAAACTAAAAACATAAGTATTGTAAAAAAAAAAAGTGCGCCTAGGCACGCCTATGCGACACTTCGTCGCGCCTAAGCGCAGCTTAGTCTCGCCTAGGTGGTCAAAATTTGTATTGATCGTTTTTTTCACGCTTTTGGCCTAGGCGATACGTGCATGTGACGCTTCTTAAACACTATCTACAACCATTCCCCAAACCTCCACTAGTACAGAAAATAGATGTTGCGGCGCTTAAAAACGGCTTTAAGAGGCGCTTTTCGTGCTCATCGTATGAGGGGGCTGCAACAAGTCCAATGGATTATGAGGCGGTTTTTGACCACCTTTTAAAGTTAAGAATAGTCGGCGGTCACCTGAACCGCCGTCAAAACCTCTAGTACAGTAAAATATATATATATATATATAATTATTATTTGGAATTAGGCGCACAAAAGTACCGTCAAACAAAAATTTCAAGTTCAAATCATAATAATACGAGGATTTCCCAGAAAATCAAATTTCAAATGTCACTTTGTATCCAAATGCTCATCGTCGATCTTCTTTTCGACCACCATTTGATCTTCTTTTCAACAGCTAACTTTTCTTCAACCTCTAAGTTTAAAATATATATATATATATATATATATATATATATATATATATATATATTATTTTCACCTAAAAAGGAAATTGAAAGATAACAAAATTAAAAGACATGCACATACCTTGAAGGAAGAACATAGTTCGTTATCAACATCAAAGTAATATTGTAGATCTGGTAAAAAATGCAAAAAATATGAATATGCAGTAGCCAAACACGTAATATTACAATATCCAAATTAACTAAAATCAAAAACCAAAAATTCTAACAAAAATTGGAGGAATACCTTGTTTGAGGTCGATAATAGTAGCCCAAACACATAGTCGTGCGAATTCAAGCTCCCAAACACGCAGTAGCACGAATTCAAGCTTCAAATGGGGGAAATGGAGGTTTTTATCGCAAAAATGGAGGAAAACCAAAAGATTTAAGGGAGATGGAGGTAAACTTTTGTTAAAATGAGAAAAGTTGACATTAAGATCTGATTTTAAACGCGTAAAAATTTTAAGTGGCAGTTGCAAAATCGCCGTTTAAAGTGGGTTTATGCAGCGATTCAATTGAACCGCTGCATAAAGCCTACTTCAAAAGGCTTTATCAGGCGGTTCAATTGAACCGCCTCATAAAACCTTCTAAAGTAATTTTCTTTGTTTATATACGTAAAAACTTTAAACGGCGATTGAAAAATCGCTGCTTAAAGTGGGTTTATGCAGCTGTTCAATTGAACCGCTGCATAAAACCTATTTTAAAAGGCTTTATAACCTTTATTAAACCACCTCATAAAATCTTTCAAAATGAGGTTTTATACGGCGGTTTTTTTGAATCACTTCTTGGAGTATTTACTTTTATTACAAAAATGTCATTGGCTATAGTTTAAGCAGCAGTTTTAAGCGAAACCGCCTCCTATAGTGTGTTTTCTAATGCCTCTTTTATAGTAGTGCTCGTGTTTTTGTCAAAGACGAGGCTTGCTGGACAACGAGGGTCAAATATTTGATATAGTTTGGGTTTGCCCAATTACTTGGTAGTGGATAGCCTGGCCGTAGTGGGGGTCTTCTCCTCATATGGGACTTCGAAGAGAATGTGTATGTGCAATCTTTTTCGCTTGGTCATATTGATGCGCATGTGACCTTGTCAAATGGAACCATATGGCATTGTACTTGGGTCTATGGCAACCCTCAGCAACATCTTCGCCATCACCTGTGGGACTTTATGCATGGACTGCGAGGACTTAGCCATTTAATTACCATGGATTTGGGGGAGATTTCAACAGTATAGCCACAATATCGGAAAAACAGTGGTGATTATGATAATGAGTTGGGAATTCAGGCTTTTCGAGAGATGCAGCTTGATCGTGTATTTGAAGAGGTAGAGTTTCGGGGACCTATCTTCACTTGGAACAACAAAAGAATGGGAGCTCAGAACATCCAAAAGAGGTTGGATAGGATTTTTCGCACCTCATGTGGAGCAGCCATTTTCCCTAGCGCGGTATGCTCACACTAAGATCACCCGAAGCAGTTACAAACAAGTCAATCACCAAGGGCTTTTCGATTTGAACCTATGTGGATCAAAGAAAAACCTTATATGGAGGATTTTCAGACTGCATGGACGACGTTTTTAGCTCAATGTGGTTATCCCTGTTCTCTATCAAATTGGGCTAATGTACTTAGCCATTGTGGAACTTTGCTGAGAAAATGGGGTCAACAAACTCTTGGTTAATGGCGACAGAAAATTAAGCCATTACAAGAAGAAATTCAAACCTTGTGTGACGATCTGAAAATTAGAAGCTGAATTAGAGGTCCTTCTTGGTCGCGAGAAGTTTTATTAGTGTCAAAGATCGAGGGTTGATTGGCTTCATGATGGAGATAGAAATACCAGGTATTTTCATCATAAAGCGACCCCCGCAATAAGAAGAATGTTATTCACTGCATTAGGGGCGCAGACGATAGATGGTTAATGACAAATGACGAGATTTTAGCGAATTCATTAACTATTTTCGAGGTATTTTCTCATATTCCCCTCCAATGAGCTTATTGAGAATGAGGTCTCTGGTATCTCAAGTAGGTTAACGAAGGATCAAGTTGTTGATCTTGACAGACCTTTTATCGAAGAAGAGATTCGACAAGCTATTATGGCTATGGCTCCTTGCGAGGCTCCGGGACCCGATGGATTCCACGCCATGGCAACTGGGAATAATTTTCAACGAATGAAAATTGAGGGTATTGTCTGCATGTGTCTATTGTGGATGTTATGAGTCGGCCCTCCATGCTCTGTTTGATTGTAATTGGGTCCGCAAAGTGTGGAAAGTGGTTGGTCATTGGAATGCCGTGAAGCCTTTCATCTTTACAACCTCTATTTGCGATACTCTGTTTAGCATTGTGAATAAGATGGAGAAAAGAGTGACTACTGCTATTGCTGGGTCATTTGGAGGGAGAGAAATCTTGTGCTATATGTTGCAATGCCTAGATGTCTTACTCTTGTAGCAATATCTACAACAGACTTGACATCAAACTGAGAAGTAGTGCAGCATAAGGATGAGCAGTAAAATTTAGTGCAGAACACTGGTGAGCAGCAGAATTCAGCGCACACGTCTTACGAATCGGAAACGGCACAATTTGGTAAACTGAAGTTAAATGTCAATGCATCTACGGGGGTTGGTCTTGATCATTCCCGCGTGGTTGCAGTAATTCGGGACTCGGATAACATGGTAGTGGGTGCATTAGCGCACCAGCTACCTTGATCACCATCACCAGAAGATGCGGAGGCTATGGCTTTATTAGAGGGCCTGAAATTTGCGCAAACAGTGGGCTTGAATGTGCATTTCATTGAGTGATTGTAAAAGAATGGTAGAGGCTCTCAAAGCAAATATGCAGCTCGCCCCAAATGCTGGAGTTCTTGAAGATACTAGGAGGCTTTTTGTTACATGTGGTAGTGATTCTTGTTACTTTATTTCTCGTGATCAAAATAGAGTAGCCCACTATTTGGCTTATTCCACCTATTTTTAGGCTTTATGTGGGTTGCATAGCCACTCTATTGCACAGTGCCTAGCTTCACATGTAATTTGTGTTATTTGAGTAATGGAATATATTTCCTTTTTTTTAATGGAATATATTTCCTTTTCAAAAAAAAACAAAATAAAACAACACAACAACATAAAATTGCAAAAAGGATTCACTGAAGAGTAGCCATATTTAGAATTATGAATAAAGTTAAACATTCATAACATTTGCCATAATAAGTGACAGAGGTTTGTTCACGTGCGCAGACGGCACGCACCGATAGAGAGGGTGTGTGGGTCCCATCCCACCTCCCAATTCGGAGGATTGTCTCTATCCAGTACGTGCTATGCACTAACAAGCATAAGTGATATATTAAATGTGAAAGTCGTATTTTGGCCTTTAATGATTGTGTAATATTCTATAAGAAAGAGTAAGAATAACAAGATCATTTTACTTCATTATATTAATATTTATATAAACTCTATCTTCTCGTAGTATTATCGCTAGAACTATTAATCAATTGATAACTAGATTGTTATAGCAAGATTAAATATAAATAATAGAAGAATAATAACCACAATATAAGCAGTAAAGCTGAACACCATTTATATATTGGTAACGGAGGGAAAAAACATTTTGAAGAAAACATGCGCAAATCTTGCAAAATTAATCCACTAGAAAAGGTCAAAGTTCCCATTGTTTTAAAAGGCGTAAACAAAAACTGGTGGAAAGCTTTCATCATATTGAAATTTATGATTCAAATAATATACAGTAGTATGCAAGTTCATGTGTAATTGTAACTCCCACTTTTCATGTATTGATGCCCCAAATCTCCTTGTAAGAAGCGTTTTTATTACCCAAATTTTTTGTTCTCTCTTTCTTTGTATGTGTCCATTACTCCATAAATAAATCTAATATTGGCATCTTTTCTGAATCAACTAGTCTAGAGACCTTAACGAAGGAACTTGTTGTCTTTAAAGCATAGTTATGATCTGACAGTAGACACCGTTACGTTGTCCACAATAGCTCGAATAAGTGACACGTGTCTCTAACTGGAGGCCCCCACTATCATGGAGCACGTGTCACTGATCCAACCCATTGTGAGCACTATAACGGTGCTCACTATAGGCAACATATCAAAATCCCTTCAAAGCGTATGCGACACTAGTCCAAAAATTACTGTTTTTTAATATAGTTGTCGTTCTTTTTTTTTTTATTGTGAAAGGGTAAAGTGGGGAATGGATAGGATGTATTAAGCAAATTAGGTTTATAAAAAAAATTAGAGGTAAGTGTATTAAATGAGTGGGGTGTATTTAGCAAAAAAATGGTGCAAATAGCCCCACCCATATAATTAATGCAGGATTTAAAATGACTTTTCTATTACGATAATCATAGTAATAGTAATATTATGAATAGGAACAAGCGTATATATATTGGGTGTGGCTAAACCAGAAATGATCAGGCACCAACATTGGTGCCGTAATTATGGTACACGATGATTTTCGGTCGATCCGACTCCGTTTGAAATCATCAGATCGGAATCACGCGGTGATGGGAGTCCAGGAATTTTGAATTTTTAGCTGACCAGTATGCGGTCAAAGTTTTGGCACTATTTTTAGCCCAAAATAGTGCCAAAACTTCGACCGGTGGTCATGGCGTCGCCAGAAAAAATTCAAAAAATTCCTAGAACTCCCCATCGCCGTGATGATTCCAGATCTGGTCCCAAAATTTAAAACGGAGGTCGAATCAACCCCGAAAATGTAATCGTTGGTGTCGTAATTACGACACTGACGTTGGTGCTTGACCATTCCTGGTGGCTAAACACATCCCAAAATTACTCTTCGCGCCCACCTATTTTTAAGACGTGGGCATCGGACAATTCTACCCTTTGATCCCAAACTGGCCGAACAACAACCCCGAAGGATGTTTGGCCAACATGAGTGTTCAGCCCATGTTGGCCGAAGAAAAAATAAAATAAAATAAATTTGCTGCCATGCTGCTGAAAATAGCATCCAAAAGAGGAGGGAGAACACAACGAGGGAAGATCTCCCCCTCAATGGCTATTGCTGTCGGAAATAGCAGCAAAAAGGAAGCCAATTTATTTATTTATTTATTTTAATGTCAAGAATAGTATAGTCATTGGCTAAAATTTTGAATTTGGGTGGGGCCATGGTGAGTGATTTGGCCACGGCTAAATACACTCATTACATTTTCTAAATACACCCATTTTTCACTATTTTTCCATTCTATACCCTCGCCACCCTTTTCTTTCTTTTCTCTCGCTCTTTTTTTTTGTTTTTAAATGTTCTTCCTGAATGGGCTGTTCACCCCAGTTAAGAGGCGAACAGGAAACCCCTCCCCACCAAATGGAAGAATTGCAGATGAAATTGTGCACTATTATTTTTTTCAAAAATTTTTTAATGATTGTATTTAACACTAATCGGATAAAGCTCGTCAAATAAATTTCAAAATTCATCGTCAAAGTGGTTGTAAAAATATAAAAAATTTCAAAATTACTCGATAAAGTGGTTGAAAAAATTTAATTTTTTTAAGAATTATATTAGACAATAAAGCCAATTACTAATATCATCAAAAAATTTTGAAATTCATCGTCAAATTTATTGTAAAAAACTTCGAAATTACTCATCAAAATGATTGTAAAAATTTTGAAAAAATTACATCCACTAATGAAAAAACAAATAAAAATTACTCATTTTTATTTTTTAACTTATTCGTTGTGAACACAACTAACAAGCATGTAAAAAAAGAAGAAGAAAAAAAGAAAAAAAGAAAAAAGGAGAATGAGGGGTGCATTAGTGTTTTTATTTTTTTTAAATGGATGCACTCAGCAAAATGCTGGGTGCATTTGGGGTGTGTCTTGCCAACCCATAGAGAAATGTGAAATCCACTCCAGAAATCGACACTGCCCAAATCTTTAGACTTAGATTCTCCACTAGAAAAAACTGCACAACGCACAAAAGCTGACGATACGTACAAATTCCACCTAGATCGACTGTCGAATTGTAAACTTTGAGAGAAAAACGCAAAATTCTTTAGAAGTGATGAAGCTCTGATTTTTTCGCTAATCAAAAGAAATTAGAGCCACATTCAAGATCAAGCTGTATTGAATTTTTCTGGGACTAATACGATTTCATGGCGACCAAGAGGTATTTGTTGAACAGAATGTTTGGGGCGAGAAATGGTAGAAGCTTTAGTGCGCTCCCAGAAGGCAGCAGCTCCTCTTCATCTTCTCATCAACTCATCAATTTGGAATATCAGTGCAGTGCACACAAGTAATTTCAAACCCACGAATTCTCCTACATGTGAAAATTTATTAGATTCGTATTTGTGTGTACAATAGTATGTGAGTTTTTCTGCAAGTATATGAAATGGTTTTTGTCAGCTGTTCAATGTTTTGCTACTTGGTTTTCCATTTTTAAGCCATGGGTTTCAATGTTTTTCGTGCATTTTTATGTTTTGTATTGTTAATGTGAACTAGAATTTCTTGTCTGTATATCAATTATCTTGTAGTCTACCTCAGAGAAGGCGAAGAATGGAATAGAAAGACCAGGGATAAATATCCCCTTGGAATAGGGGAAAAACAGAGAGAGGAAAAGAGAAGAGAAGAAATTCTTAAAATTAATGCTAGAGGATAGGATATGTGTTTCTTTTTCCTTTTTGCCCCCCTTAATTGAATTTAAGGGAGTTCCGAATTTGCACTGTCTTCCTCGACAGAACCCCTGTTTTCCAGAAATTACTCCGGGTAAATTTGTCGTGTGTTCCTCGGAAAAAAATCAATTTGCATAGGTGATCATATTTACCTAAGAAGCTCAGTTATGAACCAATGTGTCCTCAGACAGCCTGCCACACCAGGCTGATGGCGTTCCTAAATTCTCCCCCACCCCCGAGGCAAGCTTTCCAAAATTTGACAGATGCGAAGTGTCTAAAGATGTCCGAAGAAGAAAGTCGTTGGACACTTGAAAGCATTAATGTTTTTCTGTTAGGGAAGACTCAACATGTTGGGACTCTTGAGCACAAATATTATGTTTGTATATGTGCCTATTAGTGCTATATCATGTATTCATAGTGATTTCCCTCTTCCTTGAAACATATATATTCCATTTTATTGAACTTATATAAAGTTATTTTAACTGTATTAAGCTTGCTTCAAGTGAGCAATTGAGTTCTTTTCTTTGTTCTTGAGATGTAAAGTAAAGGACAATTAGAGCACAGTAAAATGTTTAATAGGCATGGAAGACCAAAACCGTTTCTGATTAATCCTATGTCCAAGACTTCCAGTGCACCACCTCTTTGTAGCATGAGAAGAAAAATTATATCACTACAGTTGATATAGGAAAAGAAAGCTTTGACCTTGCATTTCAAGAACCTCGGTAACTGCAGAGATTTGGCTTATGAACAACATGACAGCTCCCCCTGTCTTTGATGGGCTGGACAGAGGGGTATTATATGTATTCATATTTTTAAACTATTCAAAGCTCTGGAGTCCTTTGATTACATCACTGATGATTATGAAAACGTGGTTGTGCAAGTATATAGGCTCAAAAGTTTGTGGTTCTGTAACTCAGTTATCCCTTTGGTTATGTTGCAGTTACCACCCTATTCCTGTTGTATTTTCTCAAGCAAAAGGATCATCTATTTGGGATCCTGAAGGCAAAAAGTATATAGACTTCCTCTCAGCTTATTCTGCTGTTAATCAGGTAATCAGGAAATTGTGTGATTGTCTTAAATATGATTTCATACTCAATACTTCTTTATGTTTGATTAACCATTCGGGTATTCCCGTATCCTGGAAAGTGACAACAAGAATCCAATACTCTGTACTGTTTTCTTTAAGCCTTTTCTTCAGGATCAAGGGTTTCAAAGTGGCCCTTTTATTTCCTTTTAGTGTAATGTTATAGCTCATAGAACTGGTTTATGTGTCAATTCTAGAGGTTTCTTGATTATTCTGTGATAGATTTGTAGTAATTTCCGTTCCAAAGGACAGCAAACAATTAATCTCAATCTCTTGCTTCAGGGACATTGTCATCCTCGGATAATGAAAGCATTAGCAGAACAATCTGAAAAACTCACTCTGAGCTCGAGAGCCTTTTATAACGACAGATTTCCAGTATTCGCGGAGCGCCTGACCAGCATGTTTGGCTATGATATGGTGCTGCCGATGAATACTGGTGCCGAAGGGGTAGAAACTGCATTGAAGTTGGCAAGGAAATGGGGTTACCTGAAGAAAGGAATTCCAAGAGATGAGGTATCAAATGTGTTTCATCATAGATTCACAACTCTGGCTTGGTTTTTGGCTTGTTGGGGATTTGTAAATGCTAACGTGAGAATTTAATGATCGCTTGAGTAATATTTAGCTGTTATTATTACAACAATTTTCTGGCCTGACAATGGGGGAAGAGGAGTTTTCAGTCATTAATGCATAGGCAGCAAAAATGTTGATGGGAATGTGTATGATATAAGCTTCAATAAGGACAAGGAAACATGCAGAGATGGCAAAGATTGCCATCAGGGGTTATATTTGGAAAAGAAAATCATAGAGAATAATTGATAGAGCTGAAAGTTATTTCACTTGCAGGCTCTAATTGTTTCCTGCTGTGGTTGCTTTCATGGTCGGACACTGGCTGCTATCTCGATGAGTTGCGACAATGAAGCCACCGCTGGTTTTTGGCCCTTGTTGCCAGGTCATCTGAAAGTTGATTTCGGGGATGAAGTTGCCCTTGAAAAAATGTTTAAAGGTTTGTGAACTGAAATTTTCTTACAATAGCAGTGCTTTGGTTTCACATTTTGGCACACTGTGGTCTCATAAAAAGACCTTTAGCAGCCATACCGTCTGTGTAATTCACGAGGATCACCAAATGTTGGATAATTTTATTCTCATAATGGGAACTTAGTTTTTTTGGTTTGTTTTCCAGAGAAAGGAGATCGGATAGCTGGTTTTCTGTTTGAGCCCATTCAAGGAGAAGCAGGGGTACGTATGTTCCATACTGAAATTTTTGTTGCAGAAGAGAGTGTGTGCTTTTCTTATCTTCATTTTTATAGTTTTGATGAGATATAAACCAATATATGACTCGCATGTGTTTCTAGACGGAGAACTAGATAACTGATTTGTCCCAATATTGACAAATAACATTTTAAGTATCTCCAATTCACAAATCATTCCAGGGATAGGCCTTGTAATGACACGAGCTAGTTCATCAGGATTTAAACGATCTACTATGTACTATGTAGTGATGTTTAAGAACCAGTCGAAGGACTCTTCGTAGAAAATTAATTGTAGCATTTGGAATCGATAAAAATGTGCTTCTAAATGATTTTACTGCTAAATGTTATACTGCCATTATGTATTCTGAGGTTTGATGAGAATTACTTGTTTCTAGGTTATTATTCCTCCAGATGGTTATCTGAAGGCAGTCAGAGATCTTTGCTCAAAATATAATGTTCTAATGATTGCTGATGAAATACAAAGTGGCTTAGCACGCTCCGGGAGGGTTCTTGCTTGTGATTGGGAAGATGTCCGACCTGATGTTGTGGTAAAAGACTTTTTACTTGGTTTTGTGCAGTTGGATATATGATGCATCCTTGAAGCAATTAACTCAATGCTACCTAGCAATGGTAAAATTATAAGCACGCTAACACCCGCCCCTTTTCAGGGGAATTTTTCCAAATCTATTCATACTGACTAAACATAACATGTAAAATGTTGAGTGGTAGTTGTTTTTTTCATATTTAGGAAAATTAATTCAGTATAATATAGCTGCTCACATAAAAATAGGAAAAATGCATGTTAGTTTACCCACTAGTCTTTGAGAAGATGTAAAAGACAAACCCAACTAAGAGTGTCTAGAAAATGGTACATTTCTAATATTTGATGCTGCCTTTCCAAGTCAGCGCTCTGAAGCACGTTGATCAGTTGGCGGTTCATAACTTCCGTCCCATAATTCATCTTGTGTGTAGCTTCTTGGCTTCGTGCAGTTTCAAAATGTGTGCTATATAATTGAGATTTTGTACGCTTCCATGCTTGAAATTTATCTCTTGTTTTTGCCTTGTTAAGATCCTTGGAAAGGCGTTGGGCGGTGGAGTTTTACCTGTTAGTGCAGTTCTGGCAGACAAAGAGGTTATGCTCTGCATTCAGCCTGGAGAGCATGGAAGGTTAGTGGTTTGAATGCGTTTACCAAAATTTCTTTACTTATTTCTTGACAGATTACAAGAATTCGATATCACATTTTACGTTAAATTAATGAATATGATTGTCATTTGCAGCACCTTCGGAGGAAACCCTTTGGCCAGTGCAGTTGCCATTGCGTCACTAGACGTGATCCGAGAAGAGAAACTCGCCGAAAGGTGCCAAATCATAGCACATGGTGCTTCACAAGAACGCTATTTATGCGGCTTTTCTCTTATTAGTCACACTGCTAATGCTACACGAGAAGTAACCATTGCATATCGAGTGTAATTCCCGTACAAAATGTCCCACAGGTCTGCCCAACTGGGAGAGGAGCTTAGGCAACTACTTGTGAAGATTCACGAGCGATTTCATCACTTCATCAAAGAAGTACGCGGAAAAGGTTTGTTCAGTGCTGTGGAGCTTAACAGCAAGGCATTGTTCCCCGTAACAGCATATGATATCTGTCTAAAGCTCAAGGAAAGAGGAATCCTTGCGAAGCCCACTCACGATACTATTATCCGTTTGACACCTCCTCTGTCCATAAGGTAAGCATTGACCCAGATTTGTGTGGCCCAAATAGGAGATAAATTTCTTCGATACGAATTATCATACTCCGATGGAATGTGTATGTGTTTTATTTTCAGTTTGGATGAGCTCCGTGAAGGCGCGAAGGCACTAGAGGATGTATTTGAATTTGATCTACCAAATATGCAAAAAGAGAAGCCAAAAACTGTCCATCAGAAAGCATCTAGTATTTGTGATCGATGCGGCCGTAACTTGTACGATTCTTCTTAAAATCTAATAATCGAACGCTTGATTTTGTTGTCTTTTATTGTATTTGACTTCGCATGAAACGGTTAAGCAAATGATATATCCAAGATTACGTACATTAACATTTGAGGTCGGTGGTTAGCATTAAAGTTTGACTATGACTGAGTAGTCGAAGTTAGTCTTCAGGTAGGAAAAAGTCAAATCGAACATCGGCGTAAGAGCTTGTTTGATTTAGCTTCTACTTCTGCTACTTGTAGAAGTACTTGCTCAAAGGCAGCTACTTGTTTTTATGTTTCAGAAATCATCTCAAACAGGCCTAAGAGAAGGGTCCTTAAATCCATTCTCAAGATGAGGGATTTTGTCGTATTGTGATCAATAACATTATTATTATTCAATAATAGAAGGATTGCTCGCTTTTCAAGTTTATGCATATGCAGGTGCATACATATTAGGAACAAGGTGGAGACACCATAATGCAAAAACTTTTGGATGTATAGAATTAAAAAGCAGATTAGGATAACCTGTGAGGTCTAGAGACCTTTTCAGATTGATGAAATGGGATCTGGTTTAGCTATTATTTATTTTAATATATATCCTTAGCTGTATTTCATTATTGTATAATGATATTGAGGTGGGAGCTTAGCTGTTAAGATCTGCATGTTTTTCAAGTTTCTATTCTTTGATCCTTCACAATATGTTATGTTCATCACTTTGGATTATGCGAGATTAACAGAATGTATCGTATTTCATAGTAATTGACATAATAGAGAGTTGATTTGATCCATCGCGTCACTTTTAAATCAATTATTATTATTATTATTTAACATTTTGTAAATTATTATGTTATCGGATTTAACATTATCCTTATCGTTTGTTTGGTGGGATCGATTGTACAATGTAGACCAGACCGAAAATAAACAAAGTCAAAATATTCGTTAGTGTCATATCCACTAGTTTATTAGGTCTGTTCATTTTGATTTCGTTGTGACATTCTTGTGTGTAATGATTGCGTGAGCAATTGGAAAATTATTGAGTTGGTCCCTCCTGACCTCCTTCTTTCTTCTTATTTATTTATTTATTCATTCATTGTTTTTTTTTGGGGGTGGGGGTTTGGCGGGGTTTGAATTTGTCTTGAAATATTCGTCGACCAAAACTTTCAATGAATGAAATTAGGTTATAATCCTCTTTCGTGAATTTTCTATTTTTACTTTATTTATTTTATTCAGGAGCGGGGTGGGGCGGGTGAGAATTGAATTTAGGCGTTGCTTGTGGTCCGACCAGGAGTTACCACAGCAACAACCTTGGCGATCTCCGTGAATATTCTATTAGGTTAACGTTTGTTGTGAAGAATTATTATTAATATTGACAAATATTGATAATTCCAACCATTGGTAGGGAAGATATGGTGTTAATGTCAATGTATAACTCGGACAAATAATTGTGTTCTTCGGTTGGAGTAGAAATGTCAGTCCAAAAATCATGACTAATTATGCTTATCTTTTGGTTTAAGATCAGTTTGAAGTCTTTTTCTATGATGAGTAGATTGAAATTAAATAACATATTGCATGCTCAACAAGCTTAGGATTACTTGTTCGACTTATAATATTAGTTCCCCTGTCATATTTGCAAGTACGAATATTTAACTGCTGTAATAAAGATTTTTGGTGGTCGAGGTGTTGCATTCCAGAAGCTTCCGTAATATACCCTCCACACGTGCAAGTACAAAATAGCCATAAAATAACATTGGGAAATGCTAGATTGCCATAATGAATGTCATAATGGTTGACATAATAACAGTTGGCATATTTAATAACCATCCATCTAAAAGTGATGGAGTAGTTGAAATTGTAGGATCATGCTACATGTCCATTATGTCAACCATTATGGCATCTATTATGGTGATGATATGTATTTTAAAAATGATTGTGATGAAAGATTTGTGATGAAAGCTAAGGGTGCCTTTGATTGCAAATTCGAAAAATAGTGTGAAAGAAAATATTTTTCGGGTAAATGAATTTCGGAAAAAGGTTTTTGAGGGAAAATAGTAGTTGTAGGTGTTTGATTGAATTAATTTGAAAGTTGAAAAATGATGTTATTTTCTTTATTTTTGTGTTTTTCATGAAATTTGATCATTTTCCTTATTTTTATGATTAAAGTAAATTATCCATTAAAAAAATAAAAAAATGGCTAAACTTTTCCCCGAAAAACAAAAATCACATTTTCCCTAAGGAAAACGTTTTCCTTCAAAACAAGGAAAAGAACGGAAAATCGAGAAAAATCTGGAAAACCTTTTCCAGGAAAAAAGGTGCAATCAAACAGCCACGGGTGAAAAAAAAATTGGAAAATGAGTTTTCCTGGGAAAAAAACATGAATCAAACACACCCTAATTTTTTTAAAAAAATGGAGAATGAAGGAAACTTCTGATACAAATATTAGCAGTATTTTCAGATTCGGCTCAGCTCAGCTAGTCGGACCAGGAGACCCACGATCCGACTAAAAAACTAGGCCAGGTGACCTCTAAAATCCACATTGGTTAAATCCAGTCAAAGACCCAGGTTTACTCAGAAAACCCTGTCAACCGGTGTGGCCCGAGACCAGGTTTGATCTGGATTTTTGTTTTTTCTTTTATTATATAATTTTTATTTATTTAATACTCTCTATCCCCGATTATATGGTCCACTTTTTCTTTTTGGGATGTCCAATTTATTTGGTCCATTTTTATATTTATTTACAATTACACCCTCATGTTATCTTTTTCAATATTACTTTTAATACAAATTACTAATTAAATTAGGGTATTTTAGGAAGTTTATTTGTATAGTTGTCATTTCCATGCTATTCTTAATCCGTGTGAAAAAATAAAGTGGATTATATAATTGAAACGTATGGGGCATTATTTTAATCACCAGGTCCACTCCGAGTCGACTTCGGATCGACTCTCGGACCCTTGACCCAATCCCTCGTCCAGGTCGATGACCGAATCATGTTTAAAAACATTGAATATTAGTTCTTTCTTTTGGCCGTAGAACATTTGATTATCTGATTATGGAAATGGGTACACAATGTGATTTCCTTAATGTTTTTGGAAAGAAAAATAACATAAAATATGTACCTCTTATATTGTTTAGTCTTATTTAATATTGATATTGAGAACAGACATGCAATTATTTTGTGTAGGCCAATAGTATTGCGCTAATAGTGTCTTCTTCGTAGTGTTAATGCTTAATACCTAAGTTTCCTTAATTATGCATCCAATAATTGTAACTTGATAGTGACTTTTCTTAGTGTCCCCTAAAAGACACTTTATTAGTGCAAAAAGCTTGAAAACCCCATTTTCAATTGCCCATGTCTTGAAGATGGACCTTTAACTTGGAGGGCATGTGGGGTTTGAGATGAACTTATTGTCTCCATTTGATTGGCATTAATTACTCGATTGTGGAGTGCCCTATCATTTTACACTATAAATTCCAAAAGTTATTTTCAATATTTTCTAATTCTAACTGTCCGTCTTTGGTTAGCATTTATACTTGTGTCCATGGCTTAAAACAATGAACATGAAATGTCTCTTTCAAGATTTGACTGGGGATGGAAGCCTATAAATATGAGTTACTTTATGGATATTCTAGTTGTGAAGTGAAATTACAGTGGAGGAGAAATTTTACTTTGCGGAATTTTAACAATGGGTGTAAATGTGTAATTTACATGTGAACCTGTAAGTACAAGTAGCATCACTCATGTTTTAATCATGCTTACAAATTGTCTTTTTATTAGACAAGCAAATTTTAAAAATATAACAGATAAAATATCTTATATGCATTAATTATTAAATTAAAGAAAAGAGAAGTTGTAAAATCACTTAAATACATATATTTATCCCAATTTTTTTCTCTTCTAGTACTAAATATTTATGCAACGTCGATTCTATTTTCAGTACAGATTTCTTGGAAAATATTAAATTTTTTATCGATTCTAAGAAAAAGGGAAAAAAAAGAAAGTTTCCCCGGATCTAGGGGTTGCACAATTGCACATGATAGTTGATACTCTAGAATCTAGATAGGAAACAACGTTAATTAAAATCATGATGTGGTTAATTTAGCATGACATGATTAAACTTCCACAATCTTCTCTCAACACTAGTTTTATCGGTATTGGTGTTGCATTATATACAAAGTTAATTTCATCTAACTTTTTATTATCATTGTATACCTATATATCCATGTGTACATGTATTATCGTTCGTTTAATTAATATAATATTATTATTAAGGTTTTTGAGACGTGCGTAGGTGTAATTTTTATTTTTTATTTTTTGATCGGGGGATAATCAGGGAGGGGGTAGGATTTGAACGCGGAGCCTTCGCCCCGCACGTGAGCGTCTTTACCACTGCTTCACTTGTTCAAATCCTGCGTAGGTGTAATTTTAGTTATTTTTATAGTATACCGTAGGTTGGTGACAACTTGTAATGTGGGCATTAGGCCTTGTTTTTTGCATGATAAAATTTTATTTATTCAAATTGTGTGTAGGTTATGTGGTTGAAAATAAGAGATGGTGTATTAAAAATATATAAAGTAATTGTGTGTGATTAAAAATGGGGAGAGAAAAAATTATTTTGAAAATTATTGTGAATCAAACAAGGCCTTAATGCTTTATAGGAATGAAATTTATCTGCAATAACCTTTCTTCAAAAACTTGTAAACTAGAATGAATATTTCTTAATTTGTGCATGATTGATATTAGTTATAACAATAATCATCTTCAAGTTTTATGTTGGTGCTAATGCTTACAACTTTTGCATAGTGCAGGAATGTTCAAGAACCATCGAGTGTGCCATAACTATCGTACGTTCGATGGTTTTCTAGTCTCATACGATTTAAGTTGAGAAAATCGAGGCTAGATCTAGAACCAGCACGGTGAGAGTAAAGTTTCAGTAGTTTGGAAATTTTTCCGCGACACTGTTTGTTCAAAGTCAAAGTTTTTGACATGGCAAACACTTTGACTTTGAGCAAACGGTATTGCAAGAAAATTTTCAGAACTACTGGAGTTTTGCTTCGTCGTGCTAGTTTTAGTTCTAGATCTGATCTTGATTTTTTCAACAGACATAACTATCGTACGTTCGATGGTTTTCTAGTCTCATACGATTTAAGTTGAGAAAATCGAGACTAGATCTAGAACCAGCACGGTGAGGTAAAGTTTCAGTAGTTTGGAAATTTTTCCGGCGACACTGTTTGTTCAAAGTCAAAGTTTTTGACATGGCAAACACTTTGACTTTGAGCAAACGGTATCGCAAGAAAATTTTCAGAACTACTGGAGTTTTGCTTCGTCGTGCTAGTTTTAGTTCTAGATCTGATCTTGATTTTTTCAACAGAAATAGTATTAGATCGAAAAACCATGGAGCGTGCCATAAGTTATGACACGCTCTATGATTCTTGAACATTTTTGTTGGATAGTGGTTCAAAGTTTGAAATGAATTAAATCTTCTCGTATAACTTTATCCACACCTAAATTGACAATATGTCAATATCCAACATGACAAGTTAGTTCTCTCCCTTCTCTCTACGCCCTTTTCTCTTTCCGTTTCGTTTCCCTGCGTGACCTCAATTTGGGGGTGATTTTTTGGCTTTTTAGCCTTAAATCACCCCCTTTCTCTCTTTTAGTGTATATATTTTCTTTTAAGAAGTGGTCTATCCACATAGATTTGGGTTTTTCTTCGCCCTTTTGCGATTTCGTCATCTTGGTGTGGCGCGTGGCTTTCATCGTCTCCGGTACGGTGTTCTTGGTTTGCTTGCTACAAATTGGTCGTCAGCTTCAAGTCACCATGGCTCCAATCCATCTTTGGGCGTCAACGTTGCAGATCCGGAAGTTTGGGTATTCCGGTCACTATGTTTTTGACACATTTGTAGGCATTTTGCCGCTTCTTGCTTTTAACCAGGGTGTTGTGAGTCTGTTCGCAGTTTCATCCTTTTGGTTTTTAGCAGTATTGGATCTGTGGTTCTTCGTTGTATTTTACCAATTTATCTGAATGAAGAAGCCTCTGTATTATTCAAAAAAAAAAAAAAAAAAACATGACAAGTTCATATGTGTTATGAATAATAATTGAAGAATAATTATTAGGTGTTATGAATAATTGAGAATAATGTGGTTGTTATGAATTATGAGGAATAATTTGGTGGAGGAATAATTTGGTGGAGGAATAATTTGGTAAAAGATGTAATTATTATATGTGAATGACTATTATACACTTGATGAAATTATGTAATTACGATTGTGTCATTCGAAGTTTTCCTATAAATAGGGCTTCAGTTATTAATGAAATTCATTCCTTAGAATTCCTTAGAATTCATTATCTCTAAATTCTCTCTATTGTTTCTATACTTTTATAACACGTTATCAGCACGAGTCTCTAGCCATTTGAGTAATATGAAGGGAGTATGCTTTCTGATTGCATCTTATAGATGATCTTCTCAGACGTAAACCGAATTATTATAAATAACCTAATCCATCTCCAATCAATACTTATCTTTCTTTTCTCTCTTATCTTTTTCCCACTTTCTCACGTCTCACTCTCTCTATCTTCCCAATCACTCACAGAAAATATTTATGCAGAGACAAAGAGTTGTGGGCAATTCAAGAATTGGCAAATGGAGGAAATACGTGCATGTTCAATTGCTTCTCCCTAAGAAAAAAGAAAAGGTATATATATTATATTACTTTATAATATAATAATATATTAAACTATAATATTCGTTTTCTCGAGATATAAGGAGCATACATTATCAAAATCAAATTTTCTCGACTCCATTATACTCGATTTAACGAGAGCTTCGATTTGACACAAACATTGATAGGGTAATAACTCGTTTTGAAATATGTTATTATCAAACTTTCAAAATTTACAAATCAGTACACCAACTTTTGAAAAAGTTACAAAATAGTCCTTGAACATTTTGATATTGATAAATTGAAATAGAAAGGAGATAATTTTCCAATCGTAAAACATTGATAAAATATTTTTGACAATTTTACCTTTACGAATTGGAATTGACAATTTTACCCTTAGGGTAAAACCGACCTAATTTTGACGACAGTGAAAAATGGATAGAATATTCATGAAGAAATTCTAAATCCATTGATTATATAAAATGGCTTGAAGTCCATTTGAGTTAATAGATCGAAATATTAATGTAACTCTCGAAGAGTTCAATTACATAATATACTTATTCTAAAAGGATAAATGTGCTCTTGTAGAAGTAATGAGTAATTGTTACAGTAAGAACAAATCGCTCCGTGAGAAGCGATTCAATATTTAATTCTCGCACTTTATTTACTGTAATTTAATTCTTCGCAATACCTCCTACTTGATGATGGGTTCAACCGTCACTAAACGGAAGGTTTTATATATTTCTGCACTTTATATGCTAAGTGATGGGTAATACTTTCTACTAAGCAGATCCTACTCCTGAAGAAGTAGTTAAACATTATGCAATTTAATTCTCGCAATTTAAATTTCGTAAATTTATATTTATTGCAATAATTCCCATAAGGTAGGTTCGACCACCTATTGGAGGAAATTTAATTTCTGCAATTTAAATTTATGCACTTTATAGTTTGAGTATATTTCCAATGTGGTGGGTAATACCACACGATTGGTGTGCATATTTTCAATATGGTGAGTTATACTACACGATTGGTTATAACGAATCCTACTCCAGAAGAAGTAGTTGATCAAATATTCTAATCATACTCTCGAAGTAGTAGACGATGAGAATAAAATTACTTCTTCATATATACCGAATATGAATGGAGAAAATTGAGCAAGTGGTACTTGAAGTTACCATTGGATAAATAGATGAAAGTAAAATGCTCAATAGATCCCATGTTGATATATCACATGGAGATATTATATGAAGTAATCTCATCGATGATATGAGATTGTATTAATATGAGAATAAAATGTTTTTGAAGAAGCATAATCACTAGATTTCTGTATTTAAATAAAGCCAATATGATATTATTATTATTACTCCAGAAGAAGTACAAAACAGTCGAAGTGGAACATATTGAGAATATCAAAAGATGGCATTAAACACTCGAAAATATAGAAATGCAAAAAAAAAGAAAATACATACTGAATCCATAAATGAGTGATGCGTCTCGAGAGTATAAATACTCTGTAACTCTGCCACCATCAACATTAGGATTCATAATGAAATATTTAAAAGATCCGAATTTCTTTTTCGCTTGACACGTGGTTACGTGACCAAGCGGACTGGCTTCCACAGATTCTTGAACATATGCATGAAATTTGATGAGTAGTTCATCAACAAGATTACTAAGCGAAATAAGTATTTTCTCATTGAATGAGAGATAAACTTATTATTTACACCCTGATCTAGAAATGCTAGTAAGCCATCAAAGAAATTGTTAATATTCAACAAACCTATTGGTTTGACATGAAAGTTCCACTGTGCCAACGATGCTATATTGAATATTTCCTCCAGTGTGTTGTAGCCGCCTGGAAGGATAATGAAAGCATCACTATTATTCATCATATACATCATACAGTTGTGGATGGATTGCGCTTGTAGCACCAACCCTGTTGGACCCATGGTAGAACTGGCTCCAATTCGAGTATTAGATCCAACTAGATGAAAAGGTATTACACTCGAAACTCTTATTCCCCATGATGGTGCAGCCATTATAAGTCTAGCTAAAAGTTTGTTGTTGGTTCCTCCATATAGTATATTGATTTCTTGTCTCCCTAACTCTTTTACGAGTCGGTTTGCCATATCCACATATTGGATATGGCCTGCAGTTAGATCCACCAAGAATACATACGGTTTTAATATAGCGAGGTAAAATGACTTGTATGAGATGATTCTAAAATCTCCATATCCATCTCTACTCCTATATCTCTTTTGCACTATACTTTTAATGTATGAACATGAGATATATGAATCCTCTATTTAAAGAAAAATTTTCAAACCAATAATTGAGTGCACTATTTACTTTTTGACAAATATGAAAGAGAAAAAAAACAGAAAATTTTTTTAAGTGAAAATGACATATATCTGTCGGTGATTGAAAAATAATATATATATACATATATATATATCTTAAAATCGAAAAACAATATTTACAATTACAAGAAAAACATTGATCTTCGTTATTACACCGAGCTTCCTTATATTAATATGAGAAAATTATTATACTAAAATTTTCTACTAAATTTACAAGCAGGATCTTCTAAAGTAAGTTTTCAAGACATGTAACGCGTTTGTTGATCTTTTAATTTGGCTCATAAGGCCATTAGCTCACCTTATGCGTGTCCACTAGGATGTGTCTCAAGAGCCTGTTGAATATCATCCAAAGGCTCCTTACTCAATCCATCCTTAATGAATGCTATTTTATCTCCTCGATTTACGGACAAGTATCCTGATTTACATCGAGTGTCACATGTCCATCGAGCACACTTGTAGCATCCTCCTAATCTTTTGCTCTCCGTTTCTTTGAAAAACTACTTTTACCCATACCAGGCATGTATTTAGAGGGAATTGAAACCTCACGGATAATCGAACCTTTGCTTCAATCAAGCATCGGATATCTTGTGGGATACCCTTATTCATTAGCATCCTTAATCTTTCCAAATACATCGATAAATCCTTTTTAAGATTTTAATCGGTAGTGATGGATAGTATTTTCAAGATTTGAGAGCATATGATCCATTATAATGTATAGATCCTTGTTAGGATGAATTTTGCAATAATTTTGATGATTTATTTATAGAATAATACGACGCGTATGAAATAAGACTCGATTTTAAATAAATAATATGAAGCGTAAGAGCTACGATTTCGAATTAAATAATAGCCGGATGTGATGCGTATGAGTCAGTAACTCTGTTTGAACAGTAGTAGACAATAATGTCACCAAAAGATGATGGAATATGTCGGTGAATGATTTCTATGATAAATCTTATTGAGCACTATACAGATACTAGTGAAATCGATATAAGAATTTACTGAACTAGAAGTTCAATAATACTCGTTTGCAAAACCGGACTGACCATCCCGGTTTAAATAATTATTGAAATCAATATTTCAAGTGAAGAATTAAAAGAATTCTTCAATGATTGTTCTCGATAAATGATGAAATCATTACTAGCCAATATTGGGAATAAATCCCAAATATATACGGAATAAAGGATGAGAAGTATGGGCCCACTCATCCTCCATGTGGACTACTAGATATTATGATATGGATCCACTAGATAGTCACATGTGTATATGATTCGTAATTGGAAGATTACGAAATGATTTGCTCACGGTATAAGCATGATTTTCAGATTTAATGATAAAGCTAGTAAATATATATATATCCCAATGATTTGAATAAATCCCTGAAGGATTTGAGTATGCGCATACAAGTGGGATATTATATGGCAAATTATTTAAAGTCCTCAAATAAATTGCCGATATCAAGAATAGAATGCAAACGGTCTAAATTCTCATATTAAGGCTAAATGATGAGAACATATATGATTAAAATCATACCAACTGTATGAGTTTTGGTGTTCTAAATTTTCTCAGCATGAGGGGGAGTATTAAAGGTTAAAAATAATATGTGAAATGCATCATGTTATATCCTCGAAATTGAAATACGAACTTGAAGTTCAAAGATGCATGAAAGGCTATGAACAATCACATATATCAGCTACGATGCTTTGATAAGTTAGCACGCCAGAAGCGTTGATATTATGAGATTTCCCCAAACATATATATCAAAGCAAATTATAAAAGATGGTCTTAATAACGGAGGCATATGCTCTTGAAGAGTATATAGACATAACTATATTGTGTAATCCTACAAGAGGATTGATAATGAGATATCTCGATAAGTTATGTCGATATGGGGAAAGAAATGAAATTGAAATGTGTCGACACGATATGAAAATATAGCGCTACATATGATCAATGATAATGAAAATATTGAGATATATTGAAGATGATAAATGGTGAATATGAAATCCTTAACTTATGAGATGATGAGATGATGATGACTATTGCTCAAGTTTAAAGATAAGCATGGTGGTCATTATATGTTGCATGCTCATGAAAGTTAAATTACCGATCGTGTGTGTAGTACCGAAAAGGAAATTAAAGGATCGGATGAGCTAAACCCGTGTTTATGAGTACCCTAAAGGGTGAGCTAAGCCCTGGGAATGAAATAACCTATTAAGTGAGTATTAAATGTTAAATGATATATTTTAAGTGTTAGTTAGTTATGAAGGTTTACTTATATGTTTACATGTTTTTACTATGAATTTATATGCTTTAAATTGTGTGTTTGGAGACATGTGTTCATGGTGAATGTTTTGTAGTTGTGTAAGAAAATTGATGCACTCTAAATGAACGAAGAGTATAAAACCAATGTATATGATACTCATACAAATGTATGAAAGATTTTGAAATGCTTGCAGCATACTTGTATAAAATACGCGTTGCACTCTTTTTCCCTTAGTGAGGTTTTATCCCATTGGGTTTTCCTAGCAAGGTTTTTAATGAGGCAACTTTAAAGGTGTATTCACATGAATATCGTACTCTTTTTCCTTCATTAGGGTTTTTCCCCTTTGGGTTTTTCCTAATAAGGTTTTAACGAGGCATATTCATGGTATATTGAGAACAATAGGAGAAATTGATACAGATGTATCTATTGGATCAAGTTATAATGGAGCTAATGCTCTAGATCCAAACGATGATGATATTGAAATCATTTACAGTAAAGATATCGATTCTCAAGATATGAAATCAAATGGAGCAAATTGCACTCTTTTTCCTTCGATCAAGTTTTTTCCCACCTGGGTTTTCTTGACAAGGTTTTAACGAGGCGACACATGAATACTCTATCTGCATTGGTAGACATCGGGGAGCAATGTTTTTGATGAAGCAAAGATATAACCACTCCAAGCTATCCCTTGTCGGTTTGGAAGTTTTTTCCCACCGGGTTTTTTCTCCAAACAGTCCGTAAGACATTTGTATTAATAGTCATTCAAGGGGGAGTGTTATGAATAATAATTGAAGAATAATTATTAGGTGTTATGAATAATTGAGAATAATGTGGTTGTTATGAATTATGAGGAATAATTTGGTGGAGGAATAATTTGGTGGAGGAATAATTTGGTAAAAGATGTAATTATTATATGTGAATGACTATTATACACTTGATGAAATTATGTAATTACGATTGTGTCATTCGAAGTTTTCCTATAAATAGGGCTTCAGTTATTAATGAAATTCATTCCTTAGAATTCCTTAGAATTCATTATCTCTAAATTCTCTCTATTGTTTCTATACTTTTATAACAATATGTATTTATTTTAGAAGCGATAAAAAGATTGTGCCACACATACAAGTTGGTAGCTAAAGTTATATAAATCGTACTAAAACACTTAAAGTATATATAAATGAGACATCTATATATCTACTGTCTCATATCTACTTTTTAGTTATTTCAACTTATCAAAATAATATATATACATTCAAATGTATTAATTTAATTACGTAGATTATATTGAATGAATGAAATACGAAATAAGAAAATATATGTAGATTCTAATATGTATTCACTTCATTTATGATTTATGTCCTTCACTTGCTACTGGTCTAATCAATAATGTATATATTATACTACATTGAGCTAGACAATATTAGTGTGTATATTATTAAAGTCAAAACTATTTTGTTATTTTACATATTTTAGTATCTTGAATCTTGATTTTTTTTTTTTTTTTGTTTATCTATTTTTTCAAAAATATGGTCACGCATTACAAAGACAAATTACCTGCTCAATGCGCAAATTTCATTTATTTACATGAGGCCTGCATGGCTGCATAGATCATCAGTCAATTCCCCCGACAATCGGAATCATTATACATAGCAAAGACTGTGTTGTGATTATAACCACAAAAATACGTTTCACTAATAGAGTGTGTTCAGGTAAATAGGTATATTTTGATTTAGTCAAAAATTAAACATCTAATTGAATAATTACAGGGATCATAAGACATCATAATAAATAATTATGAATGCAACGTGAATAGACTCCTGATCTCTTCTGCTATGAATGATAGAAATGATATATTTCCAACACAAAAATTTTATTAAAGTTTTAACGCTGACATGTGGCACTGCTACGCAACAGCAAGGGTCTGATAAGTGGATCCTGTTATACAACGGTAAAAGATAGCCACCACGTCAATAAAGTTCCAACATTGAGAATATATCATTTTCGTTATGGAAGAAGATAAGTAGTGTTCTAAAAAAACATAAAGTGCGAAAAAGTGTCGAGGAGATTACTTTGACATTTTGTACGTTTTACATTTTTATTTTATTTTATTTATTTATTGTTAGGAATACGAACGATAACTGGCAACAAGATTATAGAACAAAAGAAAGAACACGCAGATTTGTTTTACGTGGGAAACCCAAGATCTGGGTGAAAAACCCACGGGCAGAGACCAGAGAAAATTTCACTATATCAGAGATGGTTACAAGAGGAGATAATTTTCTAACTCTTACTATCAAAATGCCATGAGCTCTATGGCATGGTATATATAGGAGAAAAACAAACCTATTATTACTAGGATAAGAATACTAATCCTCGTAGAATGAGAAATATAAATCCTAATGGAATAGATAAACACCAATATCGGGATAATAGGGATAAAATCCTAATCCCAATAGAATTCTTCAACTTCTCCAAATTTGATTCAAATAGAATTGGTCACAATCCCAACAATCTCCACCTTGACACAATTACATTGAATGAATGCAAAAACCAATCTTTGACAAAAAAATTTCTCTGTCTCTTCCACAAAAGCCCTGAGGGCTAAACTTAATAGCTAACACCAACCAAATTCAAGCAATGCTCAAACTTGGTAATAGGAAGTGTCTTGGTCATCATATCAGCAGGATTATCATGAGTGCTGATCTTGCTTACAACAATATCACCTGAAGCTATAACTTCTCTCACAAAATGGTATCGGACATCAATATGCTTTGTCCTTTTATGAAACATCTGATCTTTTGCAAGAAAGATAGCACTTTGGCTATCACAAAATACTTTGGTGATTTGCAAGTCTTCACTGATTTCTCCAAATAATCCTTTCAACCAAATAGCTTCCTTACAAGCCTCTGTAATAGCCATATATTCTGCTTCAGTAGTAGATAAAGCAACTGTAGCCTGTAAGGTCGCTTTCTAACTGATAGCACAACCACCAACGGTGAACACATACCCTGTAAGTGATCTTCTTTTATCAAGATCTCCAGCAAAATCAGAATCAACATATCCAATTACTCCATCATTCGATCTCCCAAATTGTAAACAAACATTAGTTGATCCACGCAGGTATCTAAAAATCCACTGAACTGCTTTCCAATGTTCTTTACCAGGATTTGCCATGTATCTACTAACTGCATTGACTACATATGATAAATCTGGACGTGAACAAACCATGGCATACATGAGAGATCTTACTGCACTAGAATATGGAACCCGAGACATGTATTCAATTACTTCATCTAACTGTGGAGATAATGAAGATGATAATTTAAAGTGTGCTGCTAACGGAGTACTGACAGGCTTGGCTTTCTGCATATTAAATCTGCAAAGGACTTTCTCAATATACCCTTTCTGACTTAGGTACAATTTGCCTGCCTTTCTGTCTCTCTGAATTTCCATTCCAAGTATCTTCTTTGCAACTCCCAAGTCTTTCATCTCAAACTCCTTACTGAGTTGTGCTTTTACCTTATTTAATTCTGTCTTGTGTTTGGCTGCTATCAGCATATCATCAACATAAAGAAGTAAATAGACAAACGACCCGTCCGTCGTCTTTTTGAAGTAAACACAACCATCATAATTACTTCTTCTGAAATCATGAGTGGTCATAAAAGAATCAAACCTTTTATACCACTGTCTTGGGGACTGTTTAAGGCCATAAAGAGACTTCTTCAACAAACATACGTAGTCTTCCTTTCGGGAGACTTCAAAACCTTCTGGCTGCTGCATATAAATGTCCTCTTCAAGTTCTCCATGCAGGAATGCAGTTTTTACATCTAACTGCTCTAACTCAAGATCATGCATGGCCACAATACCGAGTAAGGCCCGAATCGAACTGTGCTTGACAACTGGAGAGAACACATCTGTGAAGTCAACACCTGGAACTTGACTGTAACCTTTAGCGACCAATCTAGCTTTATATCTAGCATCTTCAACTCCTGGTGTTCCTTCTTTCCTTTTAAATACCCATTTGCAGCGAACTATTTTCTTATCTTTCGGCAGTTTCACTAAGTCCCAAGTGCCATTTTTATGAAGAGATTTCATCTCTTCTTGCATAGCAATCATCCATTTATGAGAATCTGCTCGACAGACTGCCTCTGAATATGAAGAAGGTTCTTCACTAAAGTCAATATCCTCGGCTATATTTAAAGCATAAGCAACCAAATTAGCTTCGGCATACCTCTTTGGAGGTCTAATATCTCTTCTAGGCCTATCTTTAGCAATAGAATATTGCAATGATGGTGGTGGAACAAAAGTAGTAACATCCTTTACCTCCGGATTTGATGGTGGTGTTGATTGAGATTGCGGTTGTATATTTTC
Source organism: Jasminum sambac (assembly GCA_018223645.1). Lineage (NCBI taxonomy): Eukaryota > Viridiplantae > Streptophyta > Magnoliopsida > Lamiales > Oleaceae > Jasminum > Jasminum sambac. Next base: position 31,506,980 of record CP073647.1, on the reverse strand, counting down.
TGACCCGGTCGAAAACTCCACCTGAGTGCTTATTTTCTACATTTGTCGAACATTCTCCGAAGGTGAACTTCAAGCATTGCGATTCATCAAATATAACATCTCTGCTAATTATCACCTTTTGGTTTCAGAACACCACAATTTATAACCTTTGACCCCAAATTTATAGCCAAGGAAAATACACTTTAAGGATCTAGGTTCGAGCTTACCATTATTCACGTGAACGTAAGCAGGACATCCAAATATTTTCAAATTTGAATAGTTACCTGGACTACCGGACCATATTTCTTCTGGAGTTTTCTTGTTTATGGCAATCGAAGGAGATCGATTAACAATAAAGCAAGCTGTAAAAACAGCTTCGGCCCAAAACGATTTCGGAAGAGCGGCATTGGAAAGCATACATCGCACTTTTTCAATCAAAGTCCTATTCATTCGTTCAGCTACCCCATTTCTTTGTGGAGTATGGGAAGCGTAGTGCCTTAATATTCCTTCCGATTTACAAAAAGCATCAAACTCACGAACAAAACTCCAAACCATTATCTCATGACGAAGACGCGTTTTATATGTTTACGATCTGTTTTCTCAATAAGGGTTTTCCATTCTTTAAATGTTTGAAACACGTCACTATTTTGTTTCAAAAAGAACACCCAAACTTTTCGAGAGAAATCATCAATCATAGTCAGCATATACTTTGCACCTCCTGTAGAAGGCACCTTAGATGGTCCCCAAAGATCTGAGTGTATATAATCAAGTGTTTCCTTCGTGTTGTGAATACCTGTAGAGAATCTAACTCTCTTCTGCTTTCCAAAAATACAATGCTCGCAAAATTCCAAATTAGTAATACGCTGCCCATCAAGAAGTCCTCGTTTGCTTAGTTCTGCCAGTCCTTTCTCACTCATATGCCCAAGGCGCATATGCCACAATCTGGTAGTATCAACGTCTGATAGTGTAGGAGAAGTTACCGCTTCACCAGAATCAGTAGAACCTTGAAGGACATATAATTTGGCAGCCCTTTTAAAACCTTTCATTGCAACCAATGCTCCTTTGGTGATCTTCAAAACTCCACCTTCACCAGCGAACTTGTACCCTTTTTATCAAGAGTACCCAAAGAGATGAGATTTCTCTTTAGATCTGGTACAAATCTGACATCACTCAATGTCCGAACAACTCCATCAAACATCTTAATTTTGATTGTGTCAATTCCAGCAATCTTACAAGGTGCATTATTTCCAACCAACACAACACCCTTAGAAACAGTTTCATATGTTGAAAACCAATCCCAATTGGAACACACATGAAACGTGCAAGTTGAGTCCAAAATCCATTCCTCAGAAGGATTGGAGACACCATCAGAAGTAACAAGGAGTTTAGGATCAAGATTCAATTGTACGCAATCCTCGGGTTCATTTGTTGCAAACAATTAGAAGTTCTCCATCATTTTTATCATCCTGTTGCAATGCTAGCTTCACTGAATTATCTAGTCGCTTTCCATTACGATTAGCGACTTCTCTCTTAATTTTATTACGCAACTTGTAACATCTAGGACTTGATATGACCTTTCTTCTTGCAATAATTGCGGTACTTATCTTTATTTCGTGATTTTGACCTACTTATATTGTTATAACCTCCGTAATTCTTATCATGAGTCCTTCCTCGAACAACAAGGCTCTCGCTTGAGCCTCGGATCCAAAGCAGAAATCTCTTTCATCTTCTCCTTAGAGAACAAAGTGCATCATACACCTCATCCAAAGTAAGAGTATCGTGACTATATAGAATAGTATCTCTAAAAGATACATAAGAAGAGGGCAACGAGCACAATAAAATCAAAGCCAAATCTTCCTCATCATACTTTACCTCTAAAGCCTCCAGGTCAGAAACAACTTCTTTAAAGGTAGTAAGGTGATCTTCTAGAGACGTACCTTCAACCATACGATGGGAATACAAACGTTGCTTGAGATGCAACTTACTAGTTAGACTTTTGTCATACATAGTTGCTCCAATTTTAACCATAACGCAGCAGCCAGCTTTTCTCCTTCAAGACGCCCTGTAAAATTTGGTTTGAAAGATGAAGATGAATGCGAGATAAGGCTTTTCGATCCCTACGTTGTTTTCATCTGCCGTCCATGAAGCCGGCATCTTATCAAACCCCAACAATCGTCATCCAAATCCATCTGCAAGCACCGCCGCATCTTAACCTGCCATAGCGAAAATCTAGTGTTGCGATCTAAAAGCGGAATTTCATACTTCATGGTTGCCATTATCGTAATCAAACCTTAGCTCTGATACCAGTTTGTTAGGAATACGAACGATAACTGGCAACAAGATTATAGAACAAAAGAAAGAACACGCAGATTTGTTTTACGTGGGAAACCCAAGATCTGGGTGAAAAACCCACGGGCAGAGACCAAAGAAAATTTCACTATATCAGAGATGGTTCCAAGAGGAGATAATTTTCTAACTCTTACTATCAAAATGCCATGAGCTCTATGGCATGGTATATATAGGAGAAAAACAAACCTATTATTACTAGGATAAGAATACTAATCCTCGTAGAATGAGGAATATAAATCCTAATGGAATAGATAAACACCAATATCAGGATAATAGGGATAAAATCCTAATCCCAATAGAATTCTTCAACTTCTCCAAATTTGATTGAAATAGAATTTCGGGTCACAATCCCAACATTTATTTATTTATTTTGCATTTTTCCTCAAAACTTTCCACCCACGCTTTTGAACGCCTTTTAGCACACTCAAAGTAGGCCATGTCCGCATTGATGTGGTACTATCGTATCAATTTGAATAATGATTGGCACTATTACATCTTCATTTATTTATTGAATATGATCATATATACACACACACACAGAGAGTCATCAGTAATATTCCAAAACCATCGAATCTGCCATAGTTACGAAACACTCGATAGTGTTGGAACATTTCTACAAGAGTCATATGTAATCACTAAAGATGACTATAGAAGAACTAATGATAAAGTAGGCTCGATTTCTACGCGCTACAACAAGGGTGATCTACATAAAATATAATCACTATCTAAACTATCTAAAAGTTAATTTAAAATAAATTGCAAAACATCATTATCTCTAACATGCTCCCTCAAGATGGTGGAGCCATCAGCGATAACAATCTTGTTGTGAAGGTGGGTAGGATGATTTCTGGATAAAGACTTTGCAATACATCACCAAGTTGGTTGGACTTAAAAACACTGCAAGAGTTGCGAATTGAACATGTGAGGAGACAAAATGAACATCAATCAATTTCATTTTAATTTTAGCTTGCTTAATCCTCAAAGCTAGTTGTCGGTGAAATTTGCAAGCAATCTAAAACACGAGAGGGGGCAATTACCCCTTTAGAACAATGTGCTCTTCGCGTGTTTGAGCTTCCAATTTCCTGGCTATTTCGTTTCCTTTTTTTATATTGTACAATTTATATGTTCATCATGTTTGTTTCTTTGATTCTTCTTTGATGCAATTTCGAGCTTGAACTTTCGTGGCTTAATTTCCAACTACTGCACGAAGAAATTCGTACTTTTGTTCTAGTGTTGTTCGCTTGGAGTTGGTGCTATTTTTTATTTTTTATTTTTTATTTGTTACGTCATTTGATGAGATGGTATATACTAGGAATCCAACCGAAACAGTAAGCTACATAACCCTAAGGGGTATCGCATTTGAAATGGTTGTGTCATCTTAGTATTGAGACAATGATATCATCTCGAAGTGGTTGTTTTGAAATCATCTAATACCAAGGTGACAAGTGTCTCATATACACGGTGTATATATAGTGATGATAGAAAAATCCGATCCGATCTAAATTCGATGGATACCCGATCCGAATGGAGCGATTTTTTGTTGGTCCGACGATCTGTGGATCGGCCGATCCGAAACAGATTTGGATTTGGATTGGATCATGCATAATTCGATCCGATCCGATTCGAATTGATTTTTTATTTTTTATTTTTTATTTTTTATTTTTTTTTAATGTTATTAATTTTTATTTTTTATAAAAACATATGCCAATATGGATCGTATTTGAATTTTTTTCTTGATCCGATCCGATTCGAGGAATTTGGATTTGGATTTGGATCGGGGTGGTTGATTTGGATTTGTATTTAGATTAAGTCGATTCGATCCGAATCCGATCTATTGCCAACACTATGTATATGGTGCTCGTGTGATAATCAATTGCAATAAAATAATTATATCATGTAATTTTTTTTTTTTAAGAAAAAATAGATGAAGAAGGAAAGAGAATTTTCCTTAAGCCAAAACATTCCGTTTATCATGTCACTCGCTCCGTTTATCATCTCGCCCATCAAACCCTCAAAACAGAATAAATAAATAAAAACAAATAAACAAAAGGTAATAATATGAATTGCCTGAAAATTACCGTATGAATTGCAAGCCAAGTAAACCCAACACTGTAACAGCCGGCTCAACTGAAAGCCCTAGTTGCCCTTCTTCATTACCGTTCCCCCACTCTTTTTATCTCCATTCCCCCAATTCCCCTTCTCTTACACACTCGCCGTCCATCTCATCTCCGCCACCATTTTCCTCGGCTGCCGCTCACCATCGCCGAGAGAAAATTAAGAATCTCGTTTCCGATTCTCAAAGCTGATATCTGTATCTATGAAATCAAGAATTTCTCCATACCCATGTAATTCTCAGATTCCTAACATCTAACGGAGTTCACTGATAATTGTAAGTCTGTAAGTTTCTATACACGTTATATACGTACGGATATACACACGGGAGTTGCGTGAATGGGTTCGATGCGGTTGGATCTGAGCGGAAAGATTTGTCCTGAACCGATCGATCAGTTCGACAGGCTGCCGGATTCTCTTGTTCTCTTGATCTTCAACAGAATTGGGGATGTCAAGGCTTTGGGCAGATGCGGCGTCGTTTCGAGGCGATTCCACTCCCTCGTTCCTCAGGTGGATAATGTCATCGTCCGGGTGGATTGCGTCATCTCCGATGACGATCCTACGTCCTCCTCCCCACCACCTCTTCTGGCTCCGCGGCTGCTGATAAGTCCCGCAACCCTGTCTCCTCTCTTTTTCGCTTCGTCTTCTCTGGTCTCTTTAAGCCGCTCCAGTCATTGACCCAGTTAATAACTTCCTCTACCAGACGCCACTCGTTTTCACCAAATGCGGACGTTTTAAACCTTGATTCTGACCAAAACAGCGTCACTCACCATTCCCCTACTCAGGTATTGAAGAATTTTAACGAAATTAAGCTTCTCAAAATTGAATTGCCAGGTGGGGAACTCGGGATGGATGATGGCATTTTGCTCAAGTGGAAAGCGGATTTTGGGTCAACGCTCGATAACTGCGTCATTCTTGGGGCCGCCAGTGTAAGTCCTGCTGTAAAAGGTGACAACTTTTCTGGTGCTTGTAATGTTAATACTGATAATAATGGGAGCAATACTGTAACCGAGAACGATAATGGGAGCATACCTGAATCATTCTACACAAATGGGGGCTTGAAATTACGTGTTGTGTGGACAATAAGCTCCTTGATTGCAGCCTCTGCTAGGCATTATCTGCTTCAGCCAATTATATCAGAGCACAAAACTTTGAAGAACTTAGTTTTGGCAGATGCTGATGGGCAAGGAGTGTTGACTATGAATGAAGATCAGTTGGAGGAGCTGAGGGTGAAACCTCTCTCCGCCTCTTCAGCTTCCAAGAGGACTCTGGTCCCAGCTCTGAATATGAGGCTATGGTATGCCCAACATTTGGAGTTGCCCAATGGGATGGTACTGAAAGGAGCGACTTTAGTGGCGATTAGACCTAGTGAGCAACCGAAGGAAGTGGTGGGGTCAGAAGGGAATTGGGTTGTGTCGGCTTTTGAGGAGCCATTTAAGACAGCTGCGAGGATGTTGGTGAAGAGAAGGACGTATTGTCTGGAGATGAACTCATTCTGAATTGGGATTCATTGGATGAGTCTTGAGGTAACTCCTGTCAGAGCAGTTATAAGAAACTTGAATTGGTTCATCAATCTATTTATCGTTATCAATTTTTAAAAGCTGCCCTATAAACTGTTTAAGATTTCTCATTGGGTAGCGGAATAGTTAGTATTGCACTTCCATTTGTAGCACAGGTTCTGAGAATTTAGCATTATGTTGTATGAGTCATGTGTAAATCTGTTTGGTCAGTTTAGCTTTTGTTTATTCCCTAAGGGCGCAACATGGAAGTCACCTTGCTCATGCTTTTGCAACATTTGAATATATCTTTGACGATTGGATATTTCTTGTGCTTTAGCATGACTGTAGATTATAGGCTAATGAACTCATCATCATAATTTTGATAGGTGGTGTCTGTGGCCCCGATGTAGTTTTTTCTCATTTCTTGGTTTCCAATAACAAGAAGCTATTGCATTTTTCCATGTTTGTCTTACTCTGATAAGTGAGTAAGAAGCTTTCTGGCTGATGCATGTGTATTTATTGTGGCCTTTGAATTTAGTTGGTCCTTGTTGATTTTGTGGTTGATTTAAGGGAACTAGTAAAAAATTTTGAAAAGGGATTGTTTTAATTAAGAAGTAATAGTTACTCAGGTAAAAATTAAAATACACAACAAATTGCTGAAATCTTGTCATGGTAAGCACCCGCCATTATCTACTGAAGATCAAGCTACTATACTTGAAATTTGTGTGCTCTCCTGTTGAGACAATTTATCTTGGAACATTTGTTTACTCAGCATTTTGAATTCTCTCTCTCTCTCTCTCTCTCTCTCTCTCTATTATAAACCAGAGAATGTGGAACTGAAACTGACATCAGAATTCGTACTACAACCGTATATTATTAAACCAAGCAGTATTTTGCTACCACCATATCCATGCTAGCTTTAGCACCACACAAGTCACAACATCTATATTTCATACTTTTTTATATAATCTGCATCTTTGTTTATATTATTTATAGAGGGAAAAAATGAAAAGCTTCAATTGATCTTCTCTAATTGTTTAACCACGGTGGCTGCTTTGTGTTTTACATCTTTACTCATGCTAGATTTGGCGCTGCAGGATCCATCTCCATTTGCAATTTACGATGCATGTATTTCTTGTACAATCGTTTCTGTTTACGGAAACTGTTTCATATGTTCATTGTGGATTAATCCTTTGTTGTTCGTATGTATTTCAAGGGAAGCTGAAGGTTGGCTTTTCAAGGATGGAGGACATACATGTTCCTAGAGGCAGAGAAGACGCAATTTTGTCTTGAGCATATCATATTATGAATAACCTACTGAAAGATAATTTTGATATATATAATGTAAATATAATGCGTGGTGTCTGTTGGTTATTAGCCAGAAGTCCGTCCTCCTACGTCTCAGGTTGAACTAATGGATGATGGCCAAATAGTTATGGATTATTTATGTTGTAAAAGCCCTTGAGCCAAGTCATCTACCTTAGTAGTTACATATATCTGTGCATATTTTAGCTATCGAGTTCTTAAATGGCTAATGTGATGTCCTTTTAAACCTGTGTATGTCTGTAATTTTAGCTATCGAGATCTTAATTTGCTAATGTGATCTTAATTTGGTTCACCTGTGTATTGATATTAGTCGCTTGCTGACTTAATAAATATGTGAATATGGCAGACTTTTTATTTATTGACTTTTCTGGACTCTAGTTGCTGCGAATTCTTCTATATTGTTATGTTTTAACGGTAGGATATTAATTCCGTGAAGTGAGAGACGAATTTTGGAACTTCGCATGAGTGTAATCTTTGTATAAATTTTTGTGTACGAATAGCATCATTCCTTTTTTTCTATAGGAAGAAAAAAAAAAGCATCGTTCATTTTTGTTTGTTCGTCCTTTTAAGAGAATATACATAACACACGCACATGAGACACAAAGACTTGGCACGTTAATATTCAAAATTATGACAATTTTTGTACCGCAAAATCAGATATGAATCTCACGCACATCCATTGTTGGAACTTTGTGATGCATTCATTGTTCATTGAGTGAAGAGTAACTATGATGTGTTACAGCCATGTTAAGGAACACTCAAGTGTTCGTAGCTTACAGAACACTCGGGGCATTTACGGTCCCGTCCGACCTCCATTTTGAAATCCATAAATTTGGCTAGATTTAATACGATAAGGCAAAATTCTAACAATTTGGAAAAAAGTTTTTAGACACCGTGCCGACCGGCGGCGGCCGATCAAAAACTTTGACCAAAATTTAACCAAAAACTTTGATCGACAGCCACCAGTCGCCGCAGTATCGAAAACTCTTTTTTTCAAATTGCTCGAGCTCCCCCTCGTCGTGTTAAATCTAAACAAATTTTCAAATTTCAAATCGGAAAACCGACGGGCCCGTAAAAGACCCGGGTGTTCCGTAACTACAGAACACCCGGGTGTTCTTGATCATTTTCATGATGTACTGATAGCTCTCATAAAACAGAAATAAATAGCTGTTGTAGGGGCATATATCACAGCAAAATAAATTCTCTCTCACCATCAAAACAATGTAAAAACCAGCAACAGCAGCCTCGTTCTGGCATAGGATATGGTTATTCAAGATTAAAATAACATATGCAAGAAACTTAAAACAGAATCGAGACAAATCGATTCAGATGGTTGATTTCCTACGAAGCAATGAGAAGATTGGAGTTTCAAACATAAGAGAAATGTACAACATTACATATTATCTCTCGCACATGCACAACTACAGGTAGCACCAGCACATAATTAACAAATTAACCAAAATACACAAATGCCAGCAGAGAATTACTCGAAAATAGATGGACAATTGTGAGCAATAATTAATAACAGGAAAGTCTGCTGGAAAGTAAGCAATGCTCTAGCAGGGACTTGTGCCAACTTCTCATCTCTGAGTTACCTGCATCACAATTATGGCTTAAGTAAGATTAGATATAATCAACTCCCACCCTTAATACCAATACCACCCAATACCATACAGAGTTCAAATGAGTCTGTACTTATTTGTTTCAACACTTGTTATCCCCACAATAAATTTCCACTAATTTTTCTCTCTCATCATTTTCAACCAGTCATCCAATTAATTTACATTTTTTAATAAATTTTCTTCAATTTTCAATTCCACATCTAACACGTCGTTCAAGTAAATCCCGAGATTGTGGGGAGTATAGCATAGGAGCTGCTTTTAACTTCCCTCATACATGCACACTCGTAAAATTTAAGTTGTATATTTACATTACATCCCTAAGACATGAGTATGATGATCACCATTGGCCAAAGACAGTTGAATTAAGAACGTGTTATGAGGTTTATGTTGCAATTCTAATATATACCATTTCATTTTTATTTAATTATTTCCTTTGCAGAGTATATTTCCTGACTTCAAAAGTGCTTTCTTCTTTTGCACGTGGAAGTTGAAGTTTCTTGCTGAGAATAGATTTCTAGAAACAGAGTTCTTAAAATGAATATTACATATCCATGAAATAAATTAAAGATATGCACAATCTCATTATTTGACATGTGACCTCATTCAAGGCAGTCAAGAAAATTGATTATTTGATATGGTGAACATAATGGACTGTTAGAACATAATTTAATATCCAGTTAAGTGGGAATTGTTGGCAAATGGGTATAGGTTTATTCATATATTCCCTATTGTAGGCCTCGTGATGTTTCAATTTTGAACTAAAAAAAAAATTAAAAATGCAATGGTTGGTCACAGGACCAAGATATATGTAAACACGTACAAGGATGCATATATAAATTACACATGAGAGTGACTGGTAGTGTACAAATTAGCACTTGTTAATCACAAAAACGTCACAGAAATTTTCAGATTTCTGCATATGATAATAATAATTAATTATATCAGCTACGCGCTACCTAACCCATATCACTTTTAGTGACCAATACATTTGCTAGAAGATTCAAGAAAACACATCCTCACATGCCACATGATACGGAACAAAAATATATTGCAAGCAGAGGGTTACACACGTGGTAATTGTATTAAAATTTTGTAGTGAAATAATATTTTGACACTTCATAAATGTATAATTATATATGTAAACTTGTGTAATTAGGGCATGTTAGCCTCAAAATTTTTATCCATTTTTTAAAAATTTGAATTTGATCAAATCAATTACATCCACATATCTCATAGACCTATATGTACTACATAGATCTCCACCATTCAACCCTATTCATTCTCCCCACTTTCACAAAAAAAAAAAAAAAAGAAAATACATAAAAATCCTAAAAATTTCAATCCTAACATGGGGTAAATAATATTACTCATTAGAGAACTGCATCAGTGTTATTGTTTCAACGTACTCTTATCAACAGAAGTGGACGGTTAAATTAGCCTCTCAACCAGGCTTGAAAAGAGTGAGAAACTCCAGTGTAAGCTCATAACTACAATGAGTCTCACAATGACGTGGAAAAAATGAATGACACCATTATTCCTCTCATTCCAAGTACTGGTCACATAAATATGGACTACTTTCTACGTTGATTATCTTCATATCTTAGTATACAACTATTTAATATGCACTGTTAGCAATAAAAATAACCTATCATCTTTTAATGTAATTGTATTTTTGATAAAATTCGAATAAATTTTACTAATATTAATATTTGAATTTTTTAAATCTGTGTGGAATGAAAGGAAGGCTTGTGAGTAGGGAGGCGTATGGTATTATTTGAGGTAAAATTCTTTCATCCCATGGAACGACTTGATCAATCAAAAGACTCAATACTAGCAATTATTAGCTCTGCCAGCTGCCAGGTGGAGAGGAGAATAGGGTTAAGTCGCAAATGGATTTTTTTGACGAGAATTATATTAGTTCTATCTCCTCTTTGAAATGCAAATTTTCCAACAAATTTTATACACTGCACATGACATTTTTAAAAGGTTCTATATTGAAGATGAGAAGTGACCTTTTTCTAAGAATTTACAAAAATATGATCTTATAGATATTTTTCTTTCGAATTGCAGGTTCTAAAAGAAAAATGATAAATCTATTACTACTTACATTACATTTCTTTGACCTTTAATTGCTGAAGGGAAAGGAAATCCAAGAAACCTTTGCATACATTTCTCAATGGTAGCCATGTTCAAGCACTCCCGAGGTGGTCTTCGGTCACATACGACTTTCGTTTTGAAAATTAAGATCAGTTCCAGATCAAGCATGACAAAACAAAGATCAAGCAATTTAGAAAATTTTCCGGCAACACCGTTAATTGACGGTAAAATTTTTCGCCATAATTTAACTGACCAATATGGTAAAAAACTTTGACTGGCCGCCAACGGTATCGCTAGAAAATTTTACGAATTGTTAGAACTCCGCCTCGCCATACTAAATCTAGAATTAGTCTCAATTTTCAAAACGATAATCGTATGTGATCGAAAAACACCCAATTATGTGTGTTTGAACATTACCATTCTAAATAGTTATCAATTCCAGAACCTAATAACTTACTCCCTCCGTCTCACAAAGATAGTCCTCCACTTCTTATTTTTACATAGATTAAGAAGGTTCAATTAATATTTTTTAAAAAGTACAATTTAAGGATAATTTTCCTAATTTACCTTGACAATTAATTATTATTCAATTTTAATACTTCTTATTTGTTGATTATAATACACATTAAATACGCCGGGAAATCAAAAGTTAATTAAGAAAAGTTGACTACAATTAATACTTTCTCACTAGTGAACATTTTCTCACTGTGGTCTACAGTTTTATCAAAAATACAGTCAACAATACTGGTGCACTACATACAATTGGTCCTTTTTACGCATGTGTACGACGTTTATCCTTAAAGTACTGTAATATACTTTTAACTTAATTACATGGAATTAAACTTACAGCAAATTTTTTGTAAGCTATATGTAGTATTTTTTAATAATTAATAAGCACCTCTAGCCTCTAGGTCTAGCCTATGACACGCAAACCCTAAAAGCCCCTTAGGCAGCATTGCCAGGTTTTACACTTCAAGCCCAGTTTGCCCTTTTACCGACCTGCTATCCATGGTAATCGGGGCAGAAGAGGCACATCCTAAATGAGACACATTCCAAATCACAAAATTTAATTGTGCGAGGAAAATACTAGAAGTGAATATATGCATCAGTTGTCGTAATATTCAACTATATATAATTTGAACCCAGCCCATTTTTGGTGCACTTGGAACATCTCCATTGCAAATCTTTGAAATGGCGTTACCTATGTATCAACATAGTGTAATTTTCATCATTAACCCATCAATACCCACTTTTAGATTATATGAATAAATAAAGAAAATGATAAATTTGGAAATTGAAAAAAGCAGGAGTTGGGGGGGACCACTCCATTTACAGCAAAAGGGCATTATACTACTTTATTAGTACTCCCTCCATCCCCGCAATGATAGTCCAATTTTCATTTTCACAAAGATTAAGAAATTCCAATTAATAATTTTGGTAAAATAATATTTTAGAACATATTTCCTAACATACACTCCCATTTATTTATTATTCCACTTTCAAAGTTCCTATATGTTGATAACGATGCATATTAAATAAGGTATATAAGAAAACTAAAAAATTACGTATAGAAATGTGACTATAGTCTAGGACGGACAAAAATGGAAAGTGAAATTATCTTTGCGGGACGGAGGGAGTACTAAATTAGAGGAACTTCAAACTTGACTTTATTTTGACGTGATGCATTAGGTTTTGAGATGGTATACGAATAAGCAATAGCTTCAAATAAATAGTAGTAAATGAATAGAAAAATGTGTCTACTTTGTTGCTTCTTTAAACCTGATCGTTCTCATTAATAAAGATTAGTGCATGTTTAGCATAAATTCTTCAAAAACGATTTTTGACTGTGAATAGTTAAAAAGTAACAAAAAGATTAAAAGAATATTAAAATAAAAAATAAAGTTGGAGAAAAGCAATCTTGAAAAAGTTACATCAAACAAACCCTTAATTAGGGCTTATTAAACCGATGCTAAAGTGGTATGCAATTAACGCATAGACCAATATCAAGCACAGACATGTCAGAAAGGAGGGAACCGAGCAAGGAGACCATCAGCCGAACCCGATTCGCAGTTACCTATGTAACGTTCATTAGATGACAAAACAATGGAAATGTCTGGATACTCCAAAAAAAATATTGCACCAAAGGCCAAACTTTTTTGTGAAACCAAGAAATGAAATACTGTGTTCATTGAAGCAATCCAACATGTCAAGCAAAAGGGACCATGAATCCTTAAAAGTTAACACTAAAAACAAACCCTCAAATCCATGTGTAGATAATGAATCAGATAAGCACAAATGTAATGCAGATGAGAAGCAATTTATTTTCAATTTAATAAGTCATTAAATTAAGGTATTGAATGTTTACCTGGAACAAGTTCTAGTTCTTCCCTTTGCCCTCATGGCCGCCGGAATGCCTGCTGACACCGTGAGCTCCGCCGCCGCTGCGAGGGTACAACTGCAGACCGGAGTCAAAACCCTGCAGAAAATGGTGGTGATTCTCCACAGGCGTAGCAACAGCACCGGTGAAGAAACTCTGTGATCCATGATCAATTGGAGAAAACCTCTGGAAGGGAGGTAGTAGAGACGATGAATTGGACTGAAGGGTCCCCCGATTGAATCCGGCAAGACCGGATGAAGAAGAGGATGATGACATTGTGAAGTCCAGATTGTACTGGTGGTGGTTGCCGCTGGTGGTTTCATTGCGTCTGGTGTTGGAAGGGAGAACTTGGGCAAGAGGATCTGGAAGAAAAGAGAAGTGGTGGTGGAGCTCTGGGTGGTCGCTGGAAATGCTGAACAACGGCGACGACGCAGGAGATAGCGGACTTCCCATCAGCATCTGACCCGGCCGGTTCGACCCGGTGGGGCCCAATAACCCACTGTTGAAGTAATCCATTGGACTACTACTGTTGTTGCTTTGTTGATGGTTGTTGACGCCATTGATACCTGCGCTTAAGAGCTCCGTGAAGGAGGTGGTGTGAGAAATAGGGTTTATGTGCGTAACACGTGTCGACTCGTTCTCTTTCTCCTTCTCTTTCTTTTCCCTCTCTGCAACTCTCTCCTTAGCACGCTCTCGAGCTTTGACCCGATTTTCGACCCGATTCTCAGATCTGGACAGTGACAGCCCGGACCCCTTGCTGGTTTCGGAGTTACTACTGCAAGCAGATGATTTAGATAAATTAGACAAATTGGTAGTTGTAATTTGTTGTTGGTAATTGGGATCCCCACCACCGTCGATTTCAACTTCAGCTGAATCAAATTGGAACTGATCGGCGGAGACAGCGGAGGCGGCTCCTCCGCCAGTGCTGGACTTCTCCTCCGTCGCCAGGTTGGGGAAATTCTCCGGAAATGCAGTAGTCATCGGAGGAAGCTCGTTGATGGAGGTGGCCGCCGCCTTTAACAACCACTCTATAGCCTTGCTCGGTTGATCATACCCAAGCCGATCCTGCAAATCGTAGAATTGAATCGCAGTGCTCACAGAGAGCCGAACACGGCGGTCCCTCAGCCCCTTCGAGGTAAGCACTTTGCTGTGCCGATCCTTGCCACCGGAAGCTCGAGAAACCCTCACGATTCTCGACGACGACCAGCCGTAAAACCTACCAAGTCCGCCGCCGCCAGTTAGATCGACTCCACTGCCCCTTTTCGGTTCATTGTCTTTGTTTGTGAACCCTAATTTTGATGAATCAAGCCTCCCATTAGTGGTTCGTGAAAATTTACACCCATGAGCTTGAATCTCATCAACCTCCATGCCACCACTCTCATACCTTTCCTGAACCCCCTTTTTTAGTTCCGTTTTCACCAAATGAGTGAGATGGGTTTTAATGGAGACTGAATTTTGAGCATTAGGGTTTTAGAGAGAGAAAGAGAGTAAAACAGTAAACAGTGGTTGTGCAGTTGGGTGGTGGGTCTGTGTCCTTTGCATTGATGACGATTACACATACTTTGGCTTTTGTAATGACATATACATACATACATACAACACAGATATATGTAGAGAGAGAGAGAGAGAGAGAGAGTAAAAAGGCTTTTTCTACTGTTCAATATATCACGCTGAGTTAACAGAGAAAGGTCAGAAGATGATAACAAAAGGGCTGGCTCAAGCTTTTTGCAGCAAGTATGATTAAAACAAAATTAGGTTGGAATTCTTGGGGGAAAATTTTCGAAAAACATAAATATTAACAGGATAGAAGAAAATCCAAATTCCAAAAGAAAAAGAATCAGATTCGGAAGATTGAGAGGGTGTTAGCGGATGAGTTTTAATGTATTTTTATGAGTAGGAAGAGAGAGAATAAGTGGAGGTGGATGGTGGAGATTTAATGGGTGGTGAGATATATGGATGTGATTTGTTTGACCAAATTTGAAATTTGAAAAAAATACATTAAAATGTATTTTTATGTTGATGCTAACACATTCTGAATGTTAAAAAGAGATTGTTGTGATGTAGAAGTGAGTGAAATTTACCTGTCTTAAGCTGTAAGTTACTGATAATTAATATAAATAGAAAGTGGCATCTGAATTTGGGGAGGAAAGAGTGACTTGAGATTAGAGAACCAATAACATCTCCTCACGTGAAGAGGAGATCAACAGTGAAATATTTGATATAATAGTTTTGTTGCCTTTGTCTTGTTTCGTAGGATTTTAATTAGGGGTATTCTGTCAATTTGTAATTTTTTTTTTTCATTTTTACTATTTAGGCATTGTTCTTTGAATGTGTTGTTGATTTACGTGAATAGCGTATTAGATGTATAGTTGAAAATTGGAAAAAATATATTAAAAAATATAAAATAATTATATTAGTAGTTGAAAATGATGAGAGGAAAAAAATTAGTATAAATTAATAAAAAATTATTATAAGAAGAACAATACCTTAAAAAGACAACAATTTATTTATTTTTTAATTAGAGCTTATCTTATGGACTAGGGCTTGTCACATTGCACGTTAATTTTTATATTCTCTAAGTTAGGGTTAATTGAATTTGAATATAAAGAATTATGTTATGAATAATTGAGAATAATTTGGTGGTTATGAATTATGAGGAATAATTTGGTGGAGGAATAATTTGGTGGAGGAATAATTTGGTAAAAGATGTAATTATTATATGTGAATGACTATTATACCCTTGATTTAAATTATGTAATTACAGTTTTACTATTCAAGTTTTTCCTATAAATAGGGCTCATTATTAATGAAATTCAATTCACGAGAATTCCTAGAATTCATTCTCTCTAAATTCTCTCTATTGTTTATACTTTTATAACACGTTATCAAAGACGAGCCTCAGCCATTCGAGTAATATGAAGGAGTATGCTTCTACAACAGATCTATCATGAACCTCTCAGACGTAAACCTTAATATTAATGATTAATTGTCTCTAAAATTATGCTCACGTAAACAATTCCTGGATCAAGATTCTCTCCTCTCAAAATCATCTTCATTCGAGAGATCTCCTTTATTCTTCTTCCTATTCTCTCACGATCTCAGTTCTCTTTCTTCAAAGACGCAACATTTATAACTTTTCTCTCATCTCTGGTGTTTAATTATAGTTTAATAATATTATATTTTGGCTTAATGATGATTATTGCATTATGGGCAATTCAAGAATTGGCAAATGGAGGAAATACGTGCATGTTCAATCGCTTCTACCAAAGAAAAAGGAAAAGGTATATATAAATTATATTACTTTATAATATAATAATATATTAAACTATAATATTCGCTTTTCGAGATATAAAGGAGTATACGTTATCAAAATCAAATTTTCGACTCCATTATACTCGATTTAACGAGAGCTTCGATTTGACACTAATATTGATAAGGTAAACTTTCAAAAATTTGCAAACAAGACTTCAATTTTTTGAAAAAGTTACAAAATAGTCCTTGAACATTTTGATATTGATAAATTGAAGTAGAAAGGAGATAATTTTCAATCGTAAAACATTGATAAAATATTTTTGACAATTTTACCTTTGCGAATTGGAATGGACAATTTTACCTTTAGGGTAAAACCGACCTAATTTTAACGACAGTGAAAAATGGATAGAATATTCATGAAGAAATTCTAAATCCATTGATTATATAAAATGGCTTGAAGTCCATTTGAGTTAAAAGATCGAAATATTAATGTAACTCCGAAGAGTTCAATTACATAATGTACTTATTCTAGAAGGATAAGTGTGCTACTTTGTAGAAGTAATGAGTATTTGTTAGAAGAACAAATCGCTCCCGTAGAAGCAGTTCAATATTTAATTCTCGCACTTTATTTACTGCAATTTAATTACTGCAATACCTCCTACTTGATGATGGGTTCAACCGTCACTAAACGGAAGGTTTTATATATTTCTGCACTTTATATGCTAAGTGATGGGTAATACCTTCTACTAAGCAGATCCTACTCCTGAAGAAGTAGTTAAACATTATGCAATTTAATTCTTACTATTTAAATTCAGAATTTATATTTATTGCAATAATTGCCATAAGGTAGGTTCGACCACCTATTGGAGGAAATTTAATTTCTGCAGAATTTAAATTTACGCACTTTAGATTTCGTGATATATTTCCAATGTGGTGGGTAATACTACACGATTGGTTATAACTAATCATACTCCAGAAGAAGTAGTTGATCAAATATTCTAATCCTACTCTCAAAGAAGTAGACGATGAGAATAAAATTACTTCTCCATATATACCGAATATAAATGGAGAAAATTGAGCAAGTGGTACTTGAAGTTACCATTGGATAAATAGATAAAAGTAAAATGCTCAATAGGTCCCATGTTGATAAATCAAAGAAAATATATCGCATGGAGAGATTATATGAAGTAATCTCATCGATGATATGAGATTGTATTAATATGAGAATAAAATGCTCTTGAAGAAGCATAATCACTAGATTTACGTATTTGAATAAAGCCAATATGATATTATTATTACTCAGGAAGAAGTACAAAGCAAATCGAAGTGGAACATATTGAGAATATCAAAGATGACAATAAACACTCAAAATATAGAAATCTAAAAGAAAATATATATTGAACCCATAAATGAGGGATGCGTCTCGAGAGTATAAATACTCAACTCGCCACCACCGAACATTCGTTCATAATGAAAGATCCAAAGGATCTCTTTTCGCTTGACACCGATGATCCGTGACCGATGGGTTTTAGCTTCCATGATTTTTGAACATATGATTGAATCTTGATGAGTAGATCAAAGAATCTGTATTAAGCGAGAAACAAGTATATTTCTCAATAACGAGAAATAAATTTATATTCTACACGATCTAGAAATGCTAGCAAACCATCGAAAAATAATTAATATTTAATAAACCTATGGGTTTGGTATGAAAATTCCACCGTGCAAATGACGCTATATTGAATATTTCCTCCAGTGTTATAGCCGCTGGAAGAACAATAAAAGCTTCACTATTGCTCATCATGTACATCGACGGTCATGGATGGATTGTGTTTGTAGCATCAATCCAGTTGGACTAATGACATTTCTAACTCCAATTCGATTCGCTTCCAATTCGATGAAAATGTATTATACTTGACACTCTTATCCCCATAATTGTGCGGCCATCGTAAGACTCCTTAATAGTTTGTTATTAGTCCCTCCATATAGTATATTGATATTTTGTTTCCCTAACTCCCTTACAAGTTGGTCTGCCATATCCACATATTGGATATGACCTACTAGTCTGGAGCCACCAAGAACACATATAGTTTTTACCCTGCGAGGTAAAGATTGACTTACATGAGATGATTACGATATCTCCATTTCCATCTCCACCTCTATCTTTCTCTTTCAACGAATGAATGATAGATATATGAATCCCTCTATTTAAAGAAAAATTTTCAAACCAATAATTGAGTGCACTATTTACTTTTTGACAAATATGAAAGAGAAAAATGCAGAAAAAAATTTAAGTGAAAATGACATATATCTGCTTGATAGAAAATAAACGAAAAAAATCGAAAATCGAAAAGCGATATTTACAAATAAAAGAAAAATATTGATATTCTATATTACATAAATTTGTCTTACATAAATATGGGAAAATCATTATACTAAGTTATTCTACTAAATTTACAAACTGGATCTTTTAAAGTAAGTATTTCAAGACTATAAAGTGCTTGTTGATCTTTGAATTTGGCCCATAAGGCCATTAGCTCACCTTGCACGTGTCCACTAGGATGTGTCTCAAGAGCTCGTTGAATATCATCCAAAGGCTCCTTACTCAATCCATCCTTAATGAATGCTATTTTATCTTCTCGGTTACGGACAAGTACCCCATGATTTACATCGAGTGTCACATGTCCACCGAGCACACTTGTAGCATCCTCCTAATCTTTTTGCTCTCCATTTCTTTGAAAAACTACTTTTACCCATACCAGGCATGTATTTAGAAGGAATTGAAACCTCACCAGATAATCGAACCTTTGCTTCAATCAAGCATCGGATATCTTGTGGGATACCCTTATTCATTAGCATCCTTAATCTTTCCACCTACATCGATAAATCCTTTTTAGGATTTTGATCTAGTGATGGATAGTATTTTCAAGATTTGAGAGCATATGATCCATTATAATGTATAGACCCTTGTTAGAATGAATTTTGCAATAATTTTGATGATTTATTTATAGAATAATACGACGCGTATGAAATAAGACTCGATTTTAAATAAATAATATGAAGCGTAAGAGCTACGATTTCGAATTAAATAATAGCCGGATGTGATGCGTATGAGTCAGAATCTGTTTGAGCGAGAGTAGACAATAATGTCACCAAAAGATGATGGAATATGTCGGTGAATTATTTCCATGATAAATCATATTGAGCACTATACAGATACTAGTGAAATCGATATAAGAATTTCTTGAACTAGAAGTTCAATAATACTGCTTGCAAAACCTGATGACCATCCGGTTTAAATAATTATTGAAATCAATATTTCAAGTGAAGAATTAAAAGAATTCTTCAATGATTGTTCTCGATAAATGATGAAATCATTACTAGCCAATATTGGGAATAAATCCCAAATATATCGGAATAAAGGATGAGAAGTATGGGCCCACTCATCCTCCATGTGGACTACTAGATATTATGATATGGATCCACTAGATAGTCACATGTGTATATGATTCGTAATTTGAAATTTATTTAAATATTTGCTCACCAGTATGAGCATGATTTTCAGATTTAATGATAAAGCTAGTAAATGTATATCCCAATACTTGAATAAATCGCGAAGGATTTGAGTATGCATACAAGTGGGATATTATATGGCAAATTATTTAAAGTCCTCAAATAAATTGCCGATATCGAGAATAGAATGCAAACGGTCTAAATTCCCATATTAAGGCTGAATGATGAGAACATATATGATTAAAATCATACCAACTGTATGAGTTTTGGTGTTCTAAATTTTCTCAAAGCATGAGGGAGTATTAAAGGTTAAAAATGATATGTGAAATGCATCATGTTATATCCTCACAATTAAAATATGAACTTGAAGTTCAAAGATGCATAAAAGATGCTATGAACAATCACATATATCGCTTAAGATGCTTTGATAAGTTAGCACGCCAGAAGCGTTGATATTATGAGATTTCCCCAAACATATATATCAAAGCAAATTATAAAAGATGGTCTTAATAACTGAGGCATATGCTCTTGAAGAGTATATAGACATAACTATATTGTGTAATCCTACAAGAGGATTAATAATGAGATATCTCGATAAGTTATGTCGATATGGGGAAAGAAATGAAATTGAAAAGTTAATAAATACACGATATGAAAATGTAGCGCTACATATGATCAATGATAATGAAAATATTGAGATATATTGAAGATGATAAGTGGTGAATGTGAAATCCTTGATTTATGAGATGATGAGATGATGATGACTGGTGCTCAAGTTTAAAGATAAACATGGTGGTCATTATATGTTGCATGCTCATGAAAGTTAAATTACCGATCGTGTATGTAGTAATTAAAAGAAAATTAAAGGATCGGGTGAGCTAAGCTCGTGTTTATAAGTACCCTAAAGGGGAGCTAAGCCCAGGGAATGAAATAACCTATTAAATGAGTATTAAATGTTAAATGATATATTTTAAGTGTTAGTTAGTTATGAAGGTTTACTTATATGTTTACATGTTTTTATGATGAATTTATATGCTTTAAATTGTGTGTTTTGAGACATGTGTTCATGGTGAATGTTTTGTAGTTGTGTAAGAAAATTGATGCACTCTAAATGAACAAAGAGTATAAAACCAATGTATATGATACTCATACAAATGTATGAAAGATTTTGAAATGCTTGCAAAGATACTTGTATAAAATACGCATTGCACTCTTTTTCCCTCGAGTGAGGTTTTATCCCATTGGGTTTTCCTAGCAAGGTTTTTAATGAGGCAACTTTAAAGGCGTATTCACATGAATAATGTACTCTTTTCCTTCATTAGGGTTTTTCCCACTTTGGGTTTTTCCTAATAAGGTTTTAACGAGGCATATTCATGGTATATTGAGAACGATAGGAGAAATTGATCTGATGTATCTATTGGATCAAGTTATAATGGAGCTAATGCTTTAGATCCAAACGATGATGATATTGAAATCATTTACCGTAAGTAAAGATATCGCTTCTCAATATATGAAATCAAACGGAGCAAATTGTGACTCTTTTTCCTTCGATCAAGTTTTTTCCCACCGGGTTTTCTTGACAAGGTTTTAACGAGGCAAAGATATGAATACTCCTATACGTGGAAGACATCAGGGGGAGCAATGTTTTGATGAAGTAGTATATAACCACTCCAAGCTATCCTGCAATCGGTTTGGAAGTTTTTTTTTCCCACTGGGTTTTTCTCCAAACAAGTCCAGAAGACATTTGTATTAATAGTCATTCAAGGGGGAGTGTTATGAATAATTGAGAATAATTTGGTGGTTATGAATTATGAGGAATAATTTGGTGGAGGAATAATTTGGTGGAGGAATAATTTGGTAAAAGATGTAATTATTATATGTGAATGACTATTATACCCTTGATGAAATTATGTAATTACGGTTGTAACATTCGAAGTTTTCCTATAAATAGGGCTTCAGTTATTAATGAAATTCATTCCTGAGAATTCCTTAGAATTCATTCTCTCTAAATTCTCTCTATTGTTTCTATACTTTTATAACAAATTACAATATATAGTCACATTTTTGTGGTATTTTATTTATTTAGGTTTTGTTCTTTTGAAGGGTTCGCGCATTTCCTTATAAAATGTGTGGTTGAAAATATATGTAAATTGCACGAAAATACGCGAACTCATGAAAAGAACAAAGCATTGGTAGTAATGGATTATGGCTATTTGCATCCCAAAACTTTCTAAGGGGTTATTTGATTGGGTATAAAGTTAATGTGCGCGGTATTTCTTGTAAAAATGTGTGGTTAATATTATTTTGGGAAATGTGTGTGTGATTGAAAATGAGTATGAGGTATACGGAATTGCGTGCGAATAAATAAGATGCCAAATAGAACAAAGCCTAAATAAACCTCATTTATTCAATACACCCATATCCTTTTTCTTATCACACAAAAACTTAGCGTGTGTTCGTGGTGTCTTATTTTTGCTAAAAGTAGAGTGTAGTGGTGGGGACCACGAGATGTGTGGTTAATAATGAGTTATGATGTGAAATGTGTGGTTAATATTGATGTCTGACTTTGACTTTTAGTAGTATGTAATTTTTATGTGAAAATAAGTGAAAACGAACACACGCTTAAGACACCCACTAAATAGTAAATACCACATTTACCTTTTCGACTAAAAAAACCTAACCCCTCCCTCCATTTCTCTTCCACAACAAAATGGTTGTTGGATTACTGTCATTTCCAATAACATTTTGCTGCCAAAAATTATACAATTGAGGGAGGAGATCCCCCTCTTTTTGGCTGCCGTTTTCGACAGCAATTATTGCTGGAAATAGTAGCAAACACACTGTGGACGCCCTGGTCGAACAAGTTGCTTGTTCGACCAGCCTTGGTCGAACAACATTATTATTAAAAAAAAAAGGATAGTTTATTAATTTTACTTAATGATATTTTTTCCTTAAAAATGAGATATATTTAGAATTTTGTGGGGGTT
This sequence comes from Jasminum sambac, assembly GCA_018223645.1. NCBI lineage: Eukaryota > Viridiplantae > Streptophyta > Magnoliopsida > Lamiales > Oleaceae > Jasminum > Jasminum sambac. Next base: position 31,483,867 of record CP073647.1, on the reverse strand, counting down.
CAAATAGCCCACCCTAGTCGGAAAACCTTAAGTATTGAAGCAACACAATAAACCTAAAAGTACACATAATTGAAGAAAGCAAATTGAGTCCGAAAAAGCATTGTAAAGAATGTAACGATGGGCAAATTTCAAAATCATGTCAATTGATATATGAATAAGACAATAAACAAGGGCATATAGCAGACTTCAACAGCAATAACAATATAAAAATTATATTCCCATTTCAGATTAACTTAAGCTGCAAAGAGCTATATTTTCACAGAAACATCCTGAGGCAATAGTGAATTAGAGTCACAACAAATAGGCTAAACTTATGGGTCATTGTTTTATCATTTTCAGGACATATTCAACAAAATCAAATCGTGTATAAGGTGAAGAGCAATTGATTATAGAATAAGATTAAAAATGGAATAAGTTAACCTGTAAAAGAACAAATAAGTTTGCTGGGTTGGTATTATGGAAAGGGCAGCAATTGTTGCAGCAAAGGACACTGTAAGTGTTTTCTGCATATGATGAAACTGAAAACCAAGCATAGAAAGATAGATAATAGCAATATCTAACATAAGCAGATGGCATCTTGGGTATTATACCCATGATTACTTAGTTTACAGAATGGAACATATATATTTTACAAAGTTTCCTTAAGCTGAACTAATTTTAGGAAATGGTGTCCATTCTGTATGTGCAAAAGATTTTTTTTTTCTTTTCACAAAATACTGCAACTTTGAGTTGTCAATCCATCTGGCACAGCAGTTTCTTATTGATTGTGGCCGAAGCATCATCCTGAAAGAGAGGCCTTTTTGTTGTTGAGGATGATGCATTGATGTCCTATGGACAGTGGTGTCATAGGTCTGGTTTGAAGCTGTTGGTGTATCAACCTAATCGGCAAACATTTGTAGAGTGATGTTCTTGTGTTTCTCAGGGATATATTGATCGAGCCTGATAACTTCAAAATTCTTTGCTAGTTGTGAGTAAACTGTTTTACCGTGATCTCCTGACCATTGACAACCTACCACGACTTTGATGTAGAAATTAATGTTACATTTTTAAAATTACATTTTACAACATGTTAATATTACACGTCTGTTTTATTAAGTATTAAAAATAAAAGAAATTAAGAAAGAAAATATAACAACAAAAAGAAAACTTACATTCTCTTTCAAAGTCCATTTTTTTTCATTTAATGGCATCTCCAATGAGGGTTTTTTAAGTGGTAAATGCCCTTCTTCCCACGTAGAGAGGTGTTATATTCTCCCCGTTTACTGATATGTACACAAGTGGATTTATTAAGTTAGACCACACAATTAATCTGTAAACCCAACTGCTGACACATCAGTAGTTGGGAAAATAACTCAGAACATATGCAGCATTTTCTCTTTCCTAAGTGGCCCATTAAATCATACGCTTCAATTGAACTTCTATTCTCAATGTTTAGTTAATATGGCAATTGAGGTGAGACGAGGACAAAACCTATGTAGAGCAATGCTAACATTCTCCAAGGTATTTGAGGGCTTGTTCAGTACAAATTAAATTTGAATAATTTTTTCTCCCATCATTTATGATAAACTTGTATACTTGTTTAGTACAAATTAAATAAGGCTCTTATCAAACTTCAACCACATCAAAATAGTCCGAGCTTGCACTCTTTCACCTTTTTTGAATCCTAATACAAAATTAAACAAGACACATGTAAATGCGAACCTATATCATAACAAACATACATTTAAATACACACAAATGATCAAGTGGCGACAAAAGAGAGTTTAAAGACAACTTTGGGAAAAATAAACACAATAACTAAGCACCTATTATGACTATTTTTATTCGACGGAGAGAGTATTAAATTTAACATACACATTCGAGAATCATAGAAAATGAAAATGCAAAATTATAAGAAATGAAGGAAAACCATGTTTAAAATGAAGAATTATCGACACAAAAGACAAAGTCTATGAAGAATTCATAGAAAAAATTTATTTTAAATAAAAGTAACAAATGAAAAAACGTGTTTAAAATTGAATAATTATAGGAAAGAATATATCTATTGTAAATGAAACATCAAGATTTCAAAACAAGAATCGATCCAATAACCCACTAACTAAGAGTGACAATCCTAAACCAACTATAAATATCTTGGACCACTTGGGGGCAAAGTTTGGGATTGTTGTTAAGAGTATTAGAGTGCGGTTTCTGCTTATCAAAAATAAAAGTAGTTAGTATTTGATAAATTTTAGAAAAATTGTTTATAGAAGAATCTGTATCATCTAAAAACATAATTGGAGAAGTAGCAAAAAGGTGCCTTTTAGATTTTACTTTTAACTTTCCAATCATATTTATTTACAAAATTTCAATTTTGAGCCTTTTAAATATTTAAAGTTTTACGTTATCTAATATATCTTTATATTAATTTTCTTATTATATTAAAAATTGAGAATTTGAATATTGTACATTGATGATACACATAAATAAATGAAATTTATTTAGTTTGAGTTTGTGTATATTATACTTTTAATTTATATTTTGTACTTTATGAAATTTAAAAAATGAACAAAATTGAATATGAAATTGTATATTATTATTAATATAAAATTCATAAAAAATAAATATTTGTTTAAATAAAAAATCAATTGAATATAAATTAAGTAATATAATAATCAATTTTGACATTATTAAAGTAATTATATATATATATATATATATATATAGTCAAACACTTAAATATTATTTTTAAAATAGACAGCACTTTTAAAAAATAATTTATCAAACATTTAACTAATTTTTCTAACAACTGCTTCTCCCTTCAATACAACAACAACAGATTCTTCGATCAGTATAGCAATACCGTACTGACTTGTAGCCTTTTCTGGTTTTAAAGACCGCCCATATAACGCGCAATGAACCAATGTGTGCACTTGATTATGGCTTCTTTACACTAATACAAAGATTGAAAATTTTAAAAAAATAAGGTTTTTCCAAATTATTTATAAAAATCCGATTTCCGTGATTATACCATGCGATTGTGCAAACTGGAAATTCCGCAGATTTGTGCCATGTGACCGCACTTGGGCACAAATTTTTTTTTTTTTTGAAAATTTGGCCAATAACTCAAACACATAAGATAATTAGTGAAAAAGGGATATCAGCAAGTGGTTGGAATGGATTTGTTGAGAAACGCGAAAAACATATATTATCCTTCCAAAATAGATATTGTATGGGAATTCTATGCCCACATTACACAAACTTACAAAAACTATTAGTAGAAATCAAAATTTTTTGTAAGATGGCACTATTACACATTGTTACACATACTTTGTAATTTGTTACGCATTCTTTGTAATTTCTTATACATTCCTTGTAAACTGTTACACATTCTTTGTAATTTTTTACACCCTCATTGTAATTTGTTACACACTATTTGTACTTTTTTATACAATATCTGTAATTCATTACACTCTATTGTAATTACTTATACACCATTTGTAAAATAAAAAAATAAAAGAAAAAAAGAAACCATTCGATCGCGCATACCTAAAATTCGGGATTTTGGGCACAAGTTTAACTATTTTTTGTAAATACTTTTAAAATACAGAATTTTTGAATAAGTTAAATATAGATTGGCAATCCGACCAAATGTAGGACTACTCACACCCCATTATTTTATAAACATACCCCAAAAATACCCATATCCCAAAATACTCTCCCAATTAAAAAAATATGGAAAAACGAAGAAGAAACCGACCAGATGCTACTAAATTTCCAGAAGCAATGCTGCCCGAAATGGCAGCAAAAAAATCTGTGAACTGTTTTATCTTCTTGTTTTGTCATTTTCAGTAGCATTACTGTCGGAACTGCAGCAATTGGAAGGAGGGGAGGGGATACCCCTCTTTTTTTGGCTGCCATTTCTGGCAACAATTTCTACCAGAAATGGCAGCAAAAGTTTGCGCGAATTTTTTTTTGTTCGACCAACCATGGCTGAATAGTTTCAAAGCTATTCAACCATCTTCGACTAAACAAAACCCTTTTTTTTAAGGTAAATTGAGAGGGCATTTTGGAGAAGGTGAGTATTTTGGGGATGTGTTTAGTAATGAATGGGGTGGGAATAGTCCCACCCTCCAACTAATTTCCTCCCTAAGTTCAGTGATACCAAACTCAACGATTTTGATCCCGTTTTCACATGTGGATACGCTATAATACTCACTATGGACAGATGCGCGACACCTATTCCTCTAATGGTGAGGGGATATATAGCACATATCGGGTAAATTTAATGAATGGTTATTAAATTCTCAAGATGTAACTAATTACTCACTGAACTTTGAAATGTAACTAAATACTCACTAAACTTTACTTAAAGTCATTTATCCATCACTCGTTAACTTAATATTTATTCTATTAGCGTATTGCATCAATTTGAATGACGATATTATACATGTGACTAACTAGATCAACTGCTAGTATAAAAAACTCACTCACATAGGACAAAACGCTATATAAACAATAAGAAATGCGATACAAGTATTGTTTCAGACAGTGACATTTCTGATATTTTATTTAGTTTTTCTCTAATTTAAGTTCCAACAAATGAATTTATTTTGCCAACAACAAGTCTAACTGTCTCTACAAAGAATGTTATTAATCATATACACATAATTCTTAAATATATTTAAATATTGAGTTAAAGAGTAATTATTAGTTGACATTAAGTAAAGTTTAGTGAAGATCACATTTCAAAGTTCAATGAAAGAATTGCAGACATCCTGAAAGCTCATGACTATTCATTAAATTCTAAGACATATCCACTTATGTACAAGACCATACAAGACCTACAAATGGACAACGGGTCGGGATTACCCAACTGAGTAAGCAAACCAAGCCCAAAATGCAGGGTCCAAAACGTAGTGTCTTCCCAAATTAGTTTACTACGGTTTGAATCAAGTGATAGTTGCTTCTGCGCCCAATTCAGTGGTGGAGCCATGATTGGGGCAGTGCGGTCCATGCATCGCACTGGATTTCGGGGAAAAGAATTTTGGGCCTTAAGTCTTTGGCCCAAAAACTGATTAGGGAAAAAAAAAAAAAGAACCCCATTTCAGAGATGAGATAACCCAGGCCCAGTTGCTGAGAGAGCCATTAGCATCTCGCCGACTTGTCTCTCTCTCGTCTCGTTCTCCACTTCCCGCGGCTTTTGCTCTCATCTCTCGTTGTCGGATAGTCGGCTTCTCCTTCTCGCCGGACCTTGACCTTGGTTTTCACCGGCGACCTCCGTCGACCCTAGTGCACTCACTGCCGGCGGCTTCTATTGCCTATTTTTGCGCGGTAAGTGAAATTCGACTTAGGCACTTAGCCCTAATTTTTGGTTAACTGAGTCTGAATTCAATGATAAAGAAAAGGGTTGAGTTCCCAGCCTCCAATAAAGGAGCTTACAGCAGCCGAAATAGAGAATTTTAGACTGATTTGAGTCAGAGCTGAGTTCGACCCTATCGATGAAAAAATGGGATTTGAAAGGACCACTAGCTAGCAGATCTTTTTTCCAAGTAAAATAGAAGCTTTTGTTGCCTTTTAGGGGGGGGGGGGGTTGCCTTTTTTGGTGTATTTACTATCATGCTATGTCTATTTATAATTGTTTGAATGTCCATTTGTAGTTGTTGGAAAATTAGATATCCAATTGATGAATTGAAATAAGTTAAATAACCAATTAGTGGGAAAAGCCCTAATTTTGTTCTAAGTTCAAATGTGGAAAAGCCCTAATTTTGTTTGATAAGTGAAAAGGTTTATGAAATGGAAATGTTCTAAGTTCAAATGTGGAAAAGCCCTAATTTTGTTTGATAAGTGAAAAGGTTTATGAAATGGAAAATTGTGGTTGAAGTTGGGATTGAATTTGGTTTATCGGTTAAGTTGGTTTGATTATAATACTCGACAAATATCAGATATTGTTCATATCATTAACTTTTATTGAATATAATTCTTCTGTGATTACTTTTTTTTTGTTTTTTCCCCCAGTTGAAGTTTTTGATTGAAAATTATGCAACAGGCGTAGATTAGTTTGCTTTTGTGGTTTGTTTGTCATGTGAGTTTGTGATGGATTTCATAGAACAATTCTCAAGACTATTATTTGATTCTGTTGGAATCCATATTGTGAAGCTGGTTAATGTTTGAAAACGTATTTAGTTTGATATTGTAAATTGTAAATTGTAAGTAGTAAACTGATTAATTATACTTGAAGCTAGTTAATTTGTTTATTAGTTGATTGGTTTGATATTGTAAATTGAAATTCGATTATGGGTTTATGCTTGGAATTAATTTTAGGGTATGTTCTATTCAAATTAAATCTTATCAATTTAAATCTACTTTCTCTCTCATCATTTTCAACCATTCATTCATTGATTTGACAATTACTTTATATTTTTGATACTCCATCCCCAATTTTCAATCACGCATCCTACACCAAATTTAATCTACGAAGAACATACCCATAGATTATGGAGAGATATTAAAAAAGAGTTTGTTAAAAAAAAATATATTGTTAAGGAGAGCACAACAGAGTTTGGGAGAGCTCAAATGGAGCAAGGAGAGCACAATCGGAGTTGAATAAAGCTCAAATACAGTTGGAAAGAGCTCAAATATGATCAAGGAATTTGATGCTATGAAACTTCCCTCTAATTCTAGACCTGGGATTCCAATTGAAAACAATAGTTCAAAAATTGTAGATAGAGTTCAAAGTGTGAAAACCCCTAAAAAAATAGTTGTAAGATACTACGATTCAATTATATTACGTTTTCGCTTTTCTTAAAATTTCGGACCTTACTGATGAAAACTCCTTGCTACACCACTGGCCCAATTGACCTTGTTGTTGCAACACTTAACCCCGTTTTTTAGTATTTTTCTTTCTTTCGGTGTTTTGGTTCTTGAATAAATGGATTGTTTTACAATGTTTACTGTTGTACTTTAACATGCTGTAGTGTTAAGTATATCTTTTTTTTGAAATAAAATAAACGTATAGCTTTAATCATTAGGAAATTGGATGATGGATTATGGTTCTTATTGCTAGTTAGAAATTTGCTTCTAATTGAATGTTGATTGAGAATTATCAAGCAGTTAATAAGAGGTTTGTAATTTTTCTACATCTCCAGTCCACTGCTAATTTTGTTTATTCAGAGAAAGTTCTCTCATTTTAACTTTTATTTCTCTTCCTCTTTTGACTTTTTCCCTCTACTCATTTAGCAAGATGATGGCTGAAATTTGGAGCCGTCCAGATTAGAAATGTGTTCACTATAATGTTAGATCTTTATAATTAATTATGCTGTCATTGCCACATATGCTGGTAGCTAAGTTGTTTATTTGATGATGTAACAGCTTCAATGTGAATGGTTTAAAGGGATAATTTGGATTGAAGTACCCAATGGAGTTGGCAAAAGAGCAGAAGAAGGCAAGTGTACCGGTGCTTCCATGGATGAGGAGCCCAGTTGACAATAGTCTCTATGATGAATGCCCACTTAATCTTCTCCCTTTTCTGGACCCAAGGTAATTTGTGCTCTATGCTAGTAGTATTACAGATGGACTATGTATTTATTTTTGTTATATTTAGCTTTCTTGTTGCGATGAGTGGAAATCGTTTACAAAGTAGAGAAAGGATTTTGTATTAGATTGGATGTAGTTATATCATCTCAATCAATCAAAGTATGGTTAGATTACTTAATGGGTAGTAACGAATCAAGATTTTTTTAGATGAATAATTTGTTTCTTATTCTTCATATACACACCTTCTATCTTCTCCTTACATTACTTATGGACACACTTTCAGGTTAGAGGTAGCTTTGTATAACGTGGGTATTGCTTCACTCTTTCCCGTTCAAGTTGCAGTCTGGCAAGAGACAATTGGACCTGGTTCTTTTGAACGTGATCTTTGTGTAAATTCACCTACAGGGAGCGGGAAAACTCTTGCCTATGCTTTACCAATTGTGCAGATGTTATCAACTCGGGCAATAAAATGCCTTCGTGCTTTGGTCGTGTTGCCCACTCGTGACTTGGCTTTGCAGGTTATAGTCTCATCTTTAGAAATTCTGCACATATATTGCTTTTCTTACCGTTATTATCCTGGATGATAAGCTAACATTTTTTATCCAATAAAAATAAAAAATTTCTCAAGATAAACTTCTTTAGGTACTTTCTTGTACTTTCAGTAATCTTTTAATAGTAGAGTTCTTGTAAAATATTGCAAAGTACTAAGTCACATTAGCTTCGGTATTGTTCTTTTTAGGTCAAGGAAGTCTTTGCTCCGCTAGCTTCCGCAGTGGGCTTGTCTGTGGGTTTGGCTGTTGGTCAGACTTCAATTGCTGATGAAATTTCAGAGCTCATCAAGAAGCCTACGCAAGAGGCTGGTGTCTGTTTTGACTCGGAGGATTTTTCATTAGGATTGCGAAGTTCAGTGGACATACTAGTGGCCACACCGGGAAGGCTGATGGACCATATTAACAATACAAAGGGTTTTACGCTTGATCACCTTTGTTATCTTGTAAGATTGAGATTGTATTTACTAGTAGACCTATATTCTTCATTTGCTCGTAGTTTTTGTTTCCATTATCCATTAATCTAAAACCTAGGTACTAGTAAAGCCTGGACAATTTTTGGACTATAGAACACCTTCTGAATCTATTTTGCGTTAACTACTTGTTGTGACCTCTCAGTTCTGTTCCCCATAGTCGATATTGAACTACAAACATTTTGCTTCCAAGTATTTGGCCAGAATACTTCATAACTGCATAGCTGATGTAGTGGGTCTAGTTAGTTTGAGAATATATGGTTGAAAAGTGTAAAAGTGATCCGTTTCACCCGCCAAAAAAATAAAAAATAGAGAGAGAGAGAGAGAGGAAGGAGAAGAAGAAGAAGAAAGGGAATGTGGAGGGAAGTAGCAGGGGCAAACCAGAACTTACGGGTCTAGCGTTCCGAGTCCTTTTACTTTACTCTGATGTAGTGACCATTGAAATCACCATTCTCTGCACTGATCAATTCTTTCAGAGTCATTCTACTGGATAGAATTTCTCCAGTTGCCTTAATTCATTTTTACTTAAGTTATTTGTAAGCGCAAGTGTCCAGTAAATTAAACTACGAAAAATGAAAACTCAAAGGGTTGTATTTCTTGTGGCTCATGAACATTTCCATGCTGCTCTTACATGCTCCGATTGTGTTCATCTCGTGGGCTCAAAGTTGGTTATGAACTCATTTGACTGACGGTATATTTCAGGTGGTTGATGAAACAGATCGGTTACTTAGGGAGGCCTACCAGTCCTGGCTGCCTACTGTCCTTCAATTGGCTAATGCTCATAATCAGAGTCAGTATCCAGTTGGGGGCAATACTTCTTTTCCTACCTTTGGTCCTCTGAGGACTATCAGGAGATTGTGAGTTCTGTTCTTGATCATTCTCCCCTTTGTTGACAACATGCTGATTTAGGCCTTGTTCTTTCCACAATATTTTTAGTTTACTCGAATTTCGTGTTGGATGTGTGGTTGATAATTGGAGAAGATGTATTCTTTCTGAAAAGCTTTAATGCTTTATGTGTTTTCTGTAATTAAGTACTTGAGATTGATCATTTGATTGCATTGCCATCATCATTGTTGTTGTTTTCGGTCCACTCTTACATCTTAATAAATGGTTAGAAAAAGTAGACGTGTATGCTACATTATAGGTGTTAAAACTTTTGACAAATACTTGAAACTTCCATTAACAAAAAGAAAAAGGGTGGAAGATGGAATTCTCTTTCCTTTAATTGTTGTATCGCATGTGACTTTGTGTGAGTTCAATATTTTTTCTAATCTCCTCTTTTGTATTTTCAAGGATTATGAAGCGTTTTCCAGATGACACTAACTTTACTAGTTGGACCTATTTTGAACTGATGCAGTGGTGTGGAACGAGGATTTAAGGGTAAGCCTTACCCAAGGCTTGTGAAGATGGTTTTATCAGCCACATTAACCCAAGATCCAAGCAAGCTTGCTCAGCTTGATCTTCACCATCCTTTATTCTTGACTACTGGACCCAGGCGCTACCAGCTTCCTGAACAACTACAATCCCTCAAAGTGGTATGAACATCTAATTCTACTGGCTAAACATCAGTCGTTAACATGTGCAGTCACACTTCTTCTGAAATAATCCTATTACTCCACTTTCCTTTATTTTGCGCTTCAACTCATTTCATATATAATTATTTGCTTTTAATTTTGTGGTTTTCTGAATAAATGCGTTCTTTTTATTTCCTTATATTTATTCTCGTTGTTTTATTTTCACCTCTTATCGAAAATAAAAATGAACTTCCGTTTTGATTTATTTTTCAATTGAAAAGTATATTGTGGGATGTGATATATATGAAATGCAGTAAATTCCGAAATAGTAGAGACAATTCAAAAGACCCAAAAATCCCACATCTTTCGTGTCAGGTCTCCTACCTTAAATTATTACCATTGGCTGTAATTTGAACAGCCAAGTTACTTGATATTTTGATGTTTATGTTGATGACTTCCTTCAACTGAGTGCAGATATGCGAACCAAAGCTTAAACCACTTTATCTACTTGCGCTATTGGAATCTTTGCAAGGCGAGAAGTGTATTGTTTTCACGTCGTCCGTGGATTCGACTCATAGGCTGTGCACCTTGCTGAATTTCTTTGATGATGATCGGCAAATCAAGATCAAAGAGTACTCACGTCTTCAACGTCAGACCATAAGAAGGTAGTCTAAACTCTAAGTCAACTTGCTTTGTTTATTCAAATGAACTGTAAGTTGCTCTAATGCGTAGATTGATATTGCAGTAAGACATTGAAGGCATTCCGAGCTGGGGAAATACAAGTGCTAGTTTCCTCTGATGCAATGACTCGTGGAATGGACGTTGAAGGAGTGAGAAATGTAGTAAATTATGATATGCCTCAATATATCAAAACATACATTCACCGAGCTGGTCGAACTGCAAGAGCTGGCCAAGCTGGGCGTTGCTTCACACTGTTGCCCAAAGACCAGGTACTCTCTCTTTTTCTTTGTTGCTTGTGTTGTGGTTCTAAATTGCTTGTGTTGTGGTTCTAAAATCGCTTCTTATTTCCCCTTCTTCCATCGTTTCATCTTTCTTCACGGATATTGGTTTTGTGACTATGTTTTATCACTGTTGATTCAAAAGCAATATTGAATATTATTTGCATGATGAGAACTCAAAAGCCTGTAAATTTTCTATGCCACTTTAGATCATATGGTTATCAAATTTACACGAATCAGGTTACTGCGAGCTAAAAGAGACTGGTTCGCAATGTGATAACTTTTACCTTGTCTGTTTGTCTTTTTAACCGTTGAAATCACGAGCCCTTGCATCTCAGGTTAAGCGATTCAAAAAGCTGTTGCAGAAAGCTGATAATAACTCCTGCCCAGTTTATTCCATCCCCTCTGAATCAATCGAGTCACGTCAACCTTTGTATGCTTCAGGTAATTCTTGTATTATTTTATAACAGTTTACTGTTTCATTAAAGATATCTTTAGAGCTTGTTTCGTATAACCCTTTTATTTTATTTTATTTTATCCTTTGTTTAGGATGAAAAATGGTTTTTTTGGGAAGTATGTGTGGGATGTAATGCGTTTTTTGAGATAAATGATTTCCGAGTATATACATGCCAAACAAGTAATCTTGGATTCTTTCCTCAACTAAATGGGTCTTTGAATGTGACAGAACCCAGTAATCCTAAATGTTTCGGTCCATTCAAAAGAAGGAATAATGAATATGTGGTGATACTAATATTGTGATTTGATTTTATCTCATTCTTGTATCATTCTTTTGAACCAGCTTTGAAGAAATTGAAAGAGAGCGTCAAATCAGAAAAGCATAGGAAACGCAATTTTAGCACGAAACTTTCTACTTTGATCAGAAATAAGGAAAAATCTACTTGAAAAAGGTCTGACTTTCTTAGAGTGATGCCTTGGAAGCAAATCTCTACGTCAGTGTACCATTCTCCAGGATTTAGCCCTCGAGATGGACTTCATTTTCAGCATCTGTGGGCTCCCCAACTGAAATCATCGTTGTGTTGATGAAGATGAAACTACACTGGGGCAAGTTAGGACTCGTTGCAGTGTTTTCATGAAGCTACCTCACGATGAAACTATACCTTGGGATGACTTGTTGCAGTGTTTTCAAGCCTTAACACTTCTTATTTGTGGAAGAGTACGGTGTATACCTGCTCTCAAATCTCAATTACGCTCATTTTGTTTAAGCAGATGATCACGACTGAATGGAGTTTCTTTGTGACATAGAAATGTCAAATGACTGTCCGTTTTCACCAAAATTGAAAGCCGCAGAATTTCTTCGAAATTTCCCATTGATCTACCAAATTGTTTATATTTTTTTCATCTCCTTGTTCTTCCCAAATCCTTTGGTCGAATTCACCGTGATAAAGTGGTATGCTAGTATATGTAGATGTCGATGTTTTGATGACTATGATGTATTGAGGCGTGAGGTTTTTCTGTACAACCAGACAAGAATAATCTTTTATGCAGAGTTCAGGCTGAAGAAATTGGCACGGTCATTAATTTGTTGGTTAGCAAATCTAAGCGGGCATTCGAGTTTCCTTTTTGATAAACCTTTCTATTGCTCGGTGGAATTTTGATTTCATGAGTAATGTTCTCTGGCATATGGGGGTGAATAACTCCTCCATGCATGGAGAGACTATTATTGTTGATTTTATATGCTCAAAATTGCTATTCAATTGTGTTACAACGATAATGAATTGTGATTTAAAATTTATAATTCATATTGAAAGTTGACTTTAATTTAATAGTAAAAGTTAATTTTTAGATATTACTTATTACCTTTTATGCTTGCACTACTCAATAGGGAAATGATATCTGAATTACTTGTGGATCATGTGACAATTAGTTTGACGGCAATTGGTTTGTGATCTTAAATACAATTAGTTGATAGTATTTGATTTGTGATCTTAAATGCTATATTAGAGGTAAGATTTCAAATAAAAGATCAATTAATAATATTACATTACCACTTGTCGATCACATTACACAACTTTTAAGCCAATCACCAGTATTTTCTAGAAAGGCTCCCACAAATAGAATTTCTGCTTCCCTCAAAAGAACATACCCCAACTTGACTGGTCCAAGGAGAGGAAGCTATTCAAATGGAAACAACACACAAATGGCACTCTGATTTACCATCACTTTCTAATTTCTCCGAAGATTTTTCCTCTTCATCCATATATATATATATATATATATATGTTCTCCATGTCATCAATTTCTCTTGGCTTTGATAATCGATAAATATATCTGATCTCTCTCTCTCTTCCCAAGGCTTCTGGGGAAGACAGAGAAGACCAAGAAAGAAACTTTCTCTGTTCATGGCAATGGAAAGGCAAATAAGCTACATTAACAATTGGGTCGAGGTTGCACCCTCTCCTATCGTTTCTCCTAGAAAACCTTCCAATGTACCAAAGCTTGAAACGATCGCAGAAGAAGTGACTGGAAGAATGGATGTTATGAGTAAGAAGATGATCTGCCTCGTCCCAGTTTTCCTCTCTCTCACATTCTATCTATTCAATTTTCATTATTCGACATGAACAAGCAACTCAACCCAATTGACATACGTTCATGCACAAAAATGGAGTCACAAAAAAAAAAAAAAAAAAAGAGCTGCGTTTGCTCACAAGGAGAGAGAACTACTGTATGAATTGAGCAGTAAAGAAATTTTCACCACTGAAGTGAGAGATGTGGCCGAGGAGAGTATCAGAGAGATGATTCTTTTGGTGTATGTTACAGCGGTTGACATGGCTGACTTGCTTAGAGGTTTAGGAGTGATTCATGTTGTATGTAAAATAAAATAAAATACCACCAATTTTGGTTTCAGTTCGTATTGCTTTCTTTATGAGTTAATGCACATAATTTATCTGAATTTCTCCACATCACAAGTTTAGAACTCGACACATTCTGCAATTTCTGTTACAAGTTTGCTGTACAAGGATTGAAGAAGCTGAATCTTTAGACATTGTATCACATCAACTCAATGAATTTATAATCCTACTGCCAAAGTCACAACAATGGTTCATCTGTAACATTTAGGGTCTATTATACATGTAAACTTCCATCTCAATACTAAACCAAAACTAGAACCTAGAACTTTGTCGTTTGAAGTTTAATAACCCGTGATCTACTATATCCTAACTAACTGTTATAGGCTAGAAAATTACTCAAACAGAAAAAGCAAATCACAAGATAGAAATACAGCTAAAGGAACCATGAAGAGACAAGCGCACATAACATGCGAGCCACATTGGATATCGTTGATGATTCTTCTTTTTTAGCAATTGACTCAATGTTCGACTGGAAAGTAAAAACTTAAAAGGGGCAGTGTCACCTTCAGCTAGAAATGCCTTTCCACGTCCAGGATAAATTAGATGTATCCCCATACGGCCTGCAATGGGTAACATTAACAATAAATAACAAACTTAAGCATCAAAAATAGATCTCAGTAAAATGATTGGTGGAACTAGTCATTTTCACCTTGGATATTTGACATGAAGCAACACGAAGACGAGGGCAATGAATATGAAGGAAGATCCGATGGAAATATAGGCAATTCCTAAGAAATTATTACGGCCTCCCAACCAACTTGAAGTTGATAGAACTAGCTTCTTCCTCCCACCAAAACTGTAGGTGTTGTAGTTGTTCATAAGTTTCACTTCAAGTATTTCATCAGCAAGTAAATCCTCTTCAATTCTTCCGTACAACTTACGAAAGCTGGGGAGAGCAGCAGTCCGCATCCACACGATAAGATCTTCTTGATCACTTAGCTAGTTGGTGCAATTATTTATGAATAATAGGAGACAGAAATAAAAAGTTAGGCCAAATAAATGAAAATGTTTCTGAACGGGAAAAATAATAATAAGATGTATGTGAATACTTACAGGAATGCTTGGATCAAGATGTGCACCACCAATTAGGCTTCCATTCTGGAAATTGAAGGGATATACATTCTTCCCAAATTTGTGATTTCGATCACTTTCCCAAGCAATATTTTTTCTATTGACTTTTAATGGATCCGCCCCACGGAAGAAAGAGTATGTGTCATTAAACAAACTCCAAGCGATTAGACCACAAGGGACAATTGGGAGACCATTGTTAGCATCTTCAGGACTACAGGAACCCGTATCCTTGTACTTGAGTCCATGCAAAAGTTGATTGTCGCTTCTGCTCTTCACATACCTTGATTGGGCATGTGATAGAGAATCAATAAAAGGTCAAAAAGTAATAATAATTATAACAATAATAAGCAATGACCACAATCTGGTAGGATGAAAAAAACAGGCTACTTTCAAGGGAAACAAACTAGAATAATGGATCACAACTGCACTAGAAGGAAAACGAAATGTACTGCTTACCGCCTGTGGTTCTGGTAGTAGTTATCAAGCTGGTAGTATATGTATATAGGAGCTTTCATGTTCTTGTTAACCTGTTGAAGAACGTTGCAGGCACCAATTAGTAACAAGTGTAATAAAGTCACAGAGATCATGAATGTTCAAACTTCAAAGGGATAGATTCATGTGAAGTGTGAAATCATATTTCAAAGAGCACTCGAGCAGATAAGAAAACATTCTATATCAAGTAGGTGCTCTGGTAATCCACAAGCATCTCAAAAAGAAACCAGGACCTACAACAACAAAGATATATACCCTTGCCCATGCAACATGAACAAGATTATGAATGTAGCTACAGACGACTATTATTCACCAAAATATAAGTGTATTGTTGAAGCTCTTATCCTACGAAGTTTTCACTCTTGGGAAGGAGTGAGCATGATATATATTAGAGACGAATGGTCATGTCATAGTCCATGATGAGGCTGAAGAAAATTTCTTAAACCAAGGAAAAGGTGTAATACATCTCATGTTCACTTTGTGAAACAGAAACATTTAAAATTTGTTATCATACATCAAGTAGAGTAATTTGCGAAGAAAACAATGCATACAGAATACCACCTTTAGGTACCTAGAGCAGTTTTTCGGAATTGAACTATTCTTAATATATGTCAACTTGTTGCTCCTGAAACTTGGTGGTACACATTCAGCATCATATCTATCCACAATTTCCAGAACCTACATATACAATGTCGAGATGTCTTTAGTGCCAAACCTAACTGTTGCATTTTTGGAAAAAGAAAGGAAAAAAAAAAGAAAAATAAAATTGAGGAGGAAGGAACATCAGTATGTTTGATAGACATTACTGAAAAAATGATTTTTGGATGTTTGGTTGAGATTCGAGAAGAAAAATTGTAAGACTAATATAATGTGTGGTTTAGTATGTGGTAGAGAAAAGTGATTTTCCGAATAATCTCTATCAAACAAGCTCTGAATGAATCGTGTTGCAGTTAAAGAAGTTTAAGAAAGTAAGAAATTTACACTTTGTGAAACTTGAAGAGAAAATAGCCCAATTGGAATAAAAATCGCTCCAACAGCAAAAAATATTGTAATGACCTGTAGGATCACAAGGCAATCAGAAGAAAACAAACAGTTTCAGATGTTAAGAAGCATAACTTCTCACAATTGTATGCATATAAATGACTAGTCATAGCTGCATGCTTACCGATGTCGGTGTTAGTACAGGTTTACAAGCTGGGAGATTTTGTTGAGTAAACTGGTATATAGCTGTCAATTTAAAAAGAAAAGAAGAATCCTAAGATAATACTTTAAATTCGTAATTCATTTTGCACCTGCTTTATATTTCATTTTCAACACTCAAACATTTCCTATTTCTCCACATATAATCCAAATTGTCTCACATTTTCGCATTCATCAATACTACATATGTCAATACACATCGAAAAAAATAAACGTTGTATGCATTTCACTACTTATAACGTAAATTGTGCAACACCAAGCATTTGTAACTAAAAATTGTGTACTGATCTATGGTACAGATGTAAATAATTTCACGAAAATTGGAGTACTAAATGGTTCAAAGAAGGAACAAGGAACTCACCTTTGGAGCGGCCCCGACGAGCCGGAGCTGCGGGAATTTCAGCTGCAGAGGACGAACTAACTTCATTCAATTCCATTTAATCAAAATTCCGAGCAACTGTTACAATACATTACAATAATTTTAATATAAAATTTAGCATTCAGAACTTGCTAAAGGACAAATTGGATCGAGTACAAATAATGATCCCTAATTATTACAAAAGACGATCGTAATTCGTACATGAAATATTTTACCTGTGATATGAAATTCGAAGATTGTATTACATATAAATGTCGTAATATGGCAGAGAATCTTTGGGCGGTGGAGTGATCCGTCGGGGGTGGCAAAGAGACTAGAGACCAAAGCCCAACGAAGGAATTGCTTCTCACAGTAATATTGCTTCTCCTACGCTCCCTTGTAATTCGAAAAATAAACACCCTTCAAAAAAAAAAAAATAAAATAAAATAAACAAGTCCACCCCGCGCCCCCGGCGCCCAAAGCAAGTCCTTAATAGGCTATTTATGATGTCAAATTTTTTTTCCTCACGGCCGTAATATGGGTAATTATATTATATTAGCACGATGCATTTTTGCTGGAACACCACAAATTAATCAATTTTTTTATTTACTTAAATATCCACAGATGAATTTTTCTCACTAATATGTCAAAAACATATATCAAATTAATAAATTAAATAATTGTGATTTTTTTTACCAAATTTTGAAAATAATTATCATTTTTTAACAAAGTTGAATAAAAGAAGGAACATAAAATTTAAGAAGTTTTTTTTAACACCCTTCTTATTAGAAAATGAAGAAACTGATACAAAAAGAGGAAAAAGTAATGAGTGAGATGAAAAAATAGATGGTAATAATAACGACTTGAAAGAGATAGAATTTTTTTTTGTTTGAATCATAAAATAATTTTTTTATGTTATGAAGGTGGACAATAGATTTTCCATTTTGATAAAAGTGACAAATTATATTTCTATTTTATGCGGAAAGATTAGTATCTAGAAAATTCCATCTTAGTATATATTTAGTAAGCCAAATTAACTGATAAACTCATTTTAGTCAAATAAGCTTCATTTGGCAATAGAGTTTATTTCAAAAGTTAAAAGTTTATCTCAAAAGCCATTTTTAGAAGCTTTTTTAAATAAGTTCCATGAGCTTTTCGTTTTTATTTCATTTTTAAACTCTTTTTTTTTAAAAATTATTTCGAACATGTCTTTTTGTGTAATTTTGCTAGTTTTGCCAAACATTTTCTATTTATATATCATATAGCTTTTAGTTATAAACTTTCAGCTATCAATTTTGTCTGCCAAACATAGCCTTTGTCTTTAAAAATCATTAACAAAATTGAATTACCAAATAACTTTGTTGGACTTTTAAAAGTCTTAAATTAATGCCACATAATTTTAATGGATTTTTGGGAAGTCTATAAAAATCTAGATGAATACCGCAAGTTTTAATAGACTTTTAAAAGTTTTAATTAAATAAATATAGTTATACTTTTCCAAATGCATTAAATTGCTTAAATGTTTTCCAAATTCCTTTGAAGTCTCAATTTAATACACCCTCCTAAAATATCCACATTAATGTGTTCATATGTATTAATAGTTATCATATATATATATATATATATATATATATATATATATATATATATATGCAATTCAATAGGGCACTACTGGAAAGACAAATTGATAGGTATTTTGGAACATTGATGTTCATAATTAAATTTATTGTCAATTTGATATCCTGGACAAAGAATTTATGTAAAGATGAATCCGGTATCTTAGAATTTATGTTATTTATTATATGTGGATTTAATCCATTATAAATTTTCATATTAATTAGTTTGCTGATTTGAAATTTTTATGCATTTTAATTCATTTTTTTTAAATTTAAATTTAGTCAAAATAATCAAATATATAAATCTTGTGGGACCTGCATATATTATACAAACCTCTATCGATCATTCAACTCCACTCATTCTCTTTTATATTTCATATTAAAATACATGGAAATCTATAACAATTCATAACCCTTAATTTGAATTCAAGTTATTTTATATTTTAATTATTTTGTTTAATTGAAAAGAACCATAATCTATTCATTTCATTATAGATTCAGTTAAAGTAGTAATTGAAGTGATAAAACAATACAGCCTTTTTAAGTACGATGTCTAAAGTCAAAAAGTCAAGTTTATTGCTTTTGTGGTTTATATACTCGCGTTAGCAACATCTCAACAACAACAATTTACAATGATTCAACATCCAGCATTAAAAAGCACAAGAATTTTGAATTACGGTTTTCAATTGCACTGAACGACAAGTTAATCTAGAAAGAAATGATGGTCGACAACACGACTAACTAGCAAATAGAATTATCCACTCATACCCTCAAAATCTGCATCTTATTGGAAACGACCACGGTACAGTGATATATCAAACGCCATAAAGAATGATATAATGGGATAAAATCATTTTAATACATTTTATCTGAATTATCAATATAACTATTTATTAATGGCAATAGAAGAATTTTACTGTGATTACATCGACTACGCAAAGTTTAAGCACAGACTCAAGATTATCCTATTGGAGAACGACAGCAATAGCGACCCATTCGGGTAAAGAAGAAGGCCATTGTAGCTGCTGGATTTCAACACCCGCTGTGTACACTAGAAAAGGATCCAGATATGACAAGAACTGTCAGGAGCCCATGCTGTTACATTCACGCTCGTCTGGTGCCTTTGCAACTCCACTACTTGACGAGTCAGGTAACGAACATCCAACACAACCACATTGCTCCCATCCAGCATAAATGTGGCCATGTAGCTGGGGTCTTGCTTATTCCACCCCAACCGAACCAACAGACTGTCAAGCTCAGAGCTTTGATCAATAATAGTTGAACACTTCTTGTCCCAAGGATCAAAAGCCCTAACTGACCCATCAGCAGAAACCAAAGCAAAAATGAGCAATGGCCTTCTTGTCAGGGGTGAAATCCAGCGGCGAAGAAAATCAGAAGAAGAAGCAAGAAGGTCGAGTGATAGATTGTATTTTTTTATGTTTTTATTTCCTAAGTTCTAGTGTGTTTTTATTATATTTTCTTATATTTTTACTAGTTCTTACTTCCTTATTATATTAGGAGTTGCAAAGAGGTAAAAATGGTAAAAAAAGATGAAATATCACACTTCTTGAAGATAAAGGATCTTGTGGCAATTCTGCAAACTTTCTCCTCGAAATGGTATTTCCGAGTGGCCATTTTGATTGTGGAAACATTAAGTGGAGCATTATTAAGGAAGATTGTGGAGACATTAAATGGGTCATTATTAAAGAAAATGAATAAAGAATGGGAACATGATCATTCCACTTTCTCTTCCTTTTTGACTTGAATTGGGAGATGCTGAACGAGGTGCGTATATATAGACACATGCAGAGGGAATTAAAAGAGGAGATATCCTAACACATGAGATACTGGAGTGAAAATAAAATACATGTTAGAGAGAGTTTGTAAAGATATGTAACTTTCAAAGAGAATGTGCAATTGGAGAATTTTGAAGAGCAAAAGAAAGGAGAAAATACCGAAAGAAAAACACATCAACTCTTTGAAATCCTGTTATGTATTTCTATATTTTCTCTATTGTAGTTCTCATAATTAAAATCATGTGTAGCTAACTTTTTATACTTGAGACGAACAATGAATCCTCTTTGTGAACTCTAGTATTACGTTATTGGATTTAATAGTATGTGATTGATTTGTCGTTAATTTTATGTTGTTAAGTTTATAAATTTATCTTTTTGATCAATTGATAAATTATAAATTGGTCTGTGTCGGATTTGAGAAATGAAAACACAATTTAGAATAAACAACATAGAACGCTAATTTAGACAAGATTTAGAGATAAACTTATGGTTAGTGCGATCTTTAGGTGAAGTTTCGACATAACCTATTTGAATTTATTGTGCGAATGTGTTCTAGAGGATTGATAACGAATTTATTTAAAGATAAATAAATTGCCCTAATAGAATAGATGTTTTTATTATCGAGAGAAGTAAATATTTATTTTAGTAAATTCATTCGTTAACGAAAATAAGATCACTACTTGAATCTAATTACGTATACTAGAGGAATCAAAGTTGGTAAAATTGTGAGCTGAGTCTCAAGTCTTGTAATTCCCTTGTTCGTCTATTTATATATTGCAAATATTTAATTCTTTTAATTTAGATTTTATTCAATTTATAACTTTTATGTTTATTGAAAATCAAAACAACCATCAAATCGTCTTTTCAAATAGAGTACAAAATTGATAATTTTGATAGTTAAATCGAGTCTCTGTGGGATCGCTACTTAGACTTAAAATCCATTTTACTACTTGTTCGATCCGTACATTTGCGGCAATATTTTCAACACATTTTCAAATGAACATCGGGGTGCTGGCACTCCTTGTCAAGTATGAACATAAGCTAGGTTGCACAGAAACTTCTAAAAGGCTTGCGTTTGGTCTCGGAAACCGAAATTCGACGAAAACTCTGTGGAAGTGTATAGGAAACTCCAAGAGAGTTTCCTATTTTTAATAAAATTCGAAAACTCCATGGAAATGATGGATTCTTCACCGAAACTTTAATGAAACTTTTAGGAAACTTGATGTCAAAAAATCACAATTTTAAAGATTAAAAAGGATAAATAATTATGGTTTATAATTTACCATTAAAATTTAAAGGGTAAATTTTTAAGCATTCTAGTCTAAGATTTTGAGTATTACTATATTCTAATAATTATTTTATGACGACAATGATTTCAAATTTTATTTAGATTGGATTTAGATATTTTTCTTATCTAATTCATGTTAAATATTCTTTTGAGGTTAGATATCAAAATTATATAGTAAAACTAATAATTACTATATGACATTTCCACATTCTGAATATAGTTTAAAAAAAGAAGAAGAAGAAGAAGAAGAAAACATTTCCACGTTTCCTGCATTTTTGAAAATTTCGTTTCCTCATCCCCGTTTCGTCTCCCGTTTCCGTTTCTATGCAACCTAGAACATTTTTTGTTGGCACGTATGGATGTTCAAATGAGAGTGCATGACTGGGTCGGATCTCGCCAGTAGAATCATCAACCTTAACGATTTGGACTTGACTTGGGTACTGCTCGAGAGAGCTAGCTATGGCGAGGCAATATTTCTTGTCCTTGCGTATGCTCCAATTCATGGCATAGATATGCCATGGAGCTTTTTAGGTATAAACATTGGATCTTTGTTGTTGGTTATGCAATCCGTCTTGATTTGTGTCAGTGTTCACACCCATTTTTTTTTTTCTTTTTGGATTCAATTCTCTGAGTCTTTGAAACTTGTAGGGCGAGTGAAAATCCTTATCTTTATATATTATTATCAATATCAAAATATAACCTCCTAATATAAAAGAAAGATTGTCCACATATATTCAATTCGAGATTTTGGCGCCTAAACCAGCCACCTATTTAGTCACAAAATAAATGAATAAATCATTCTCACAAATACTCATTTAGTCCCCACAAAGATCGATTTGGTTTGAGTTTCACATAGTTATTAAGATGTTGTAATTAACATTATTAAAAAAATAATTTTAGTTATATTTTTTCAAATATACCATTGTATTAAATAATGCTAATGTATTTTTATTAATAACAATGTATATTAAAATAACAATAAAATTGAAAAATGAAAGAAATTAAATACCAGCAAAATAGAAAGTAGCTTATATTTTGGAACAAACGAAAATGAAATACAAACATATCTCTGTAGGAGGAAGGGAGTAACTAAATGGTTTAGTAAATGAAAGCAAGATAGCTGTAAATATTTCTTAACCTTTGACATCAACTAAGTGATAAACCGTAAGGTACATGTAGTATTATTCGATTCCTTAACACTATAATGATTAAAAATTTATAAGAATAACAAGTAATTATGATATTGGAAAAATTCTTCCTCTATTGTTATATTGTGATATAGCTTAATATTATAAGTTACTGTTTTCAATATTATGTTATAGTTATTGATGTCAAGATCATTTTAGTTATTACTAGCCGTTTCACCGGTGTATTGCACGGGGGATAATTTTTTCAACTAATATCCATATTGATAGATATTAATAATATTAACATCAAACCTAAAAAAATAATTAAAATAAAGAATGAGTTACAACAATAAATTTAATTAATTTGACTCGAAATAATTCTATAAAAATTTCGACAGATTTTCACCTATATTTGTACTAATTCATCCTGCAAATATGTAAGGAATAACTCATGAAAATCCACACGACTTAATTTACTATTCTCCATATAATAGTAACTTAATTAGCATTTACACTCGTGTTTTGCACGGAATGATAATTTGTGATAGAAATTGTCATAATATATCACATTTCATTCATTGCAAGATTAATCTACTAATATAAACCCAAAATAAAATAACATTAGATATTTATATGTTATAGTTATCAAAATAACCATATTAAAATAACTCTAATAACATTTGTAGAACTCATCATTTTTCTTTAAAATTATTTTATATTTTATTGTATGTAATTATAAATTTTGAAAGATATTAATTATGCATCATTGTGATATATGGTATTAGCAATTAATATGTAAATAATGATTTTTAAATTTTAATTATGAATTATAATCAGCATAGAGATATATTATAAAAATAGCAATATAGTGAGTACGCTCCGACAAACCCTAACACCTCGTTCCTATCACGCTGGAAGACATTTATTCTCATTCAGCCCATCTTCATTTAAGCCGATCGAGAATAATATAAGAATTACAATAGGAAGAGAACTTCCATTCCCCATCCTCGCCCTATTAGAAAATTCTCATCCCATCCACGCCCCATCGTGATGGTTTAATCAAATACTTTTATTTCTATTTTTAATATATGTGTTACTGACATTTTATTTCTTCAATAAATATCTTCTAAATATATTAACATGTATATTAACATATTAAGTATAAACTCACTAATTTAACATATTCGACGTATTAAATATTGAATGGGCCAAAATTATAGCATTTTTCTTATCTTCACACAAATTAAGAAAATATATATATATATATATATATATATATATATATATAAATAAAGAAAAGTAGGGAATTTCCAACCTATTTTTTTAATTAAATTAATTATTTTTCCCACAAAAAACCAAACCCTTTTTTGTCTTTTGATTTTTTCCTTTTTTATTAATTAATTATCAATTCTTAATAAATAAATGAACTAATCATAATCTATATTAAATCTTAT
This sequence comes from Jasminum sambac, assembly GCA_018223645.1. Classification (NCBI taxonomy): domain Eukaryota; kingdom Viridiplantae; phylum Streptophyta; class Magnoliopsida; order Lamiales; family Oleaceae; genus Jasminum; species Jasminum sambac. The sequence continues at coordinate 31,459,586 of CP073647.1, read as the reverse complement.
CCTTACCAAAATAAGAGAATATTTATAGTCAAAATTAGATTTTTTCAAATCTACATTGATTTGAACTTATCTTTTGTAATTTTTTTATTTTTTATTAATTAATAATCAATACTAACAAATAAATTAATGAATTATTTTTTATATTAAATATTAAATATTAAATATTAAATCTGAATTGTCCCTACATAAGTATTGGTAATTATTTTATTATTTTTCTAATCTAAATCTAAAGATTTATATCTATATATAGAAAAAGAGTCATTTTATAAATAATTAACTAAGAAACGAAAATTAATTCTTAAAAAATAAAATTAATTAAAATTAATAGTTTTATAAAATTTGATTGTTGTGTGTAACGACCCGACTCCCGTCATGGCCCACCCGGATTCGGCCTGCTGTGCCTCGGTGAGGACCATACGGATTTGGGTTCGGTCCGCTACCGACCCGATCCACTTTGGCATGATATTGTCCGCTTTGGGCCTGACCCGTGATAAGTGCAATTTATGCACTTATTTAGGCCTCTTAAACCGTATGTTTTTCTCATTTTTAATTAATTTCGCATCTAATTTAGCGATATTTGGTTCTATTTTAGGGAAAACCGGGAATTGAAGAAAATATTACAACTTTGGACAAAAAGGGACACAAATCAAAGTTGGAAGGACTCAATTGTAAGAAATAAAAGTTGGGGGAGGTGAAGAAAAATCAAATGGGAGCCAAATTGAAGAAATCAAAAGCTTGTGGACTCAATTGATCAAAGTTGGAAGCTCAGGACTTGCCCTGCAATTAAACTTTGGGGACTAAATTGGAAGATGGCAGAAGTTGAAATCTGTTATAACCATATGGTCGCACGCTACATCGCATGCCTTTGAAATTTATAACCATGCGATCGCACGCGCGATAGCATAGTTATATCAAGGCATTTTCTAAAACTTTCCAAACCGAATTGGACCTAGTTTTCTGGGCTTTCTTACATCTATTAATACGTAACTCGACCTATTTGGGAGGGAGGTCAGAGAACACAGAGGCCACGAAATTGAGAGCCAAAATTAGAGGAATTCTTGGAGAATTGAGGAGGAAGTTCATCATTGAAGATCCAAAGCAACTCCTCAAGTTCTATCGGGTTATTGCTTCCTTTTATTGTTTTTATTTTTACTTTACAAGGATGTTAGGCTAGATTTTCAGTAGCATTAAGGTCAGATGAAACTTTTTGATTGATTGTTGTTTTTGGATTATTAAATTGACGTTAAGACGTGGTTTGCTATTGAGTTTTTAATATTGATTTATTCATTCATAATTGTTTGATCACCAGTTATTGAATACTTGTGACTTGTCTTGTGAATCGAGAGATCCTTGATAAGTTAGACCAATATATTAGAAACCATAGGGGTCCGATCGGGGACGAGAGTACCCCGATGCTTTATGTTACATTCCCACGTTTTCTTAATTCTTGTTAATGCATTTGTGTGTTGATAATCACCATAGAAATATAGGTGGATTGCATGCATGAATAGGTTGAGCTCTACTCGAGAGAGATTGCTCGATAAAATTGGAAAACGGTATTCAAAAGTAAATTGCGTTGTCAATTTGATAATCCGGACAATAATTAGAAGAAAAGTGGATTTGAAGCCTTGATGCTCGTCTTTTCTCGTTCTATCAACTTTCGCCATCGTGTTTAGTTCAATTTAATTTTCTAATTCTCGCTTTTTTATAATTTTAACTTATTTTAATTGTTAGTTTAGTTTTAGTATAAAAATCTAATCTTTGATTAGTTTCGGTTAAGGCTAGTAGAAATTAAACGAATTTACTATCAGTCTTCGTGGGTTCGACACTCTACTTTCCACTTTATTACTTGTTGACGACCCGTGCACTTGCGGTGTGGATTTATAAACAAGAAGTTTTTGGCGCCGTTGCCGGGGACTGTTTTAGTATTTTGTTTAACTTTTTCTAGCACTAATTCGAACATTTACGTGCTTCAATTTATGTTTTTCTTTTTATTTTTAAGTTCATACAATTTTTCTTTAATTTATTTCAGAAAATACCAAAAATAGTCAGATCCAATGGCAATGGTTGACTTTGACTCTATACTTGTACGGGACTTCAAGTTAAGGCAACAACAGCTGGCTGATGAAGGAATTGATGAGGAACATATGTTGGTGGGAGATTTTATTATAGGAGAACGACTTAGAGCTTTAGAAGCAGAATGTGACATCAATGAGTTTGTCCTCAACAATTTGCCTGCTACGATGTTCTTCGCGCCTCGTGAGATTAATGATCTACCAGTTGGGTTATTTCAAGTGCCGAAAATAAGTGAAGATGTAATTGAAGAGTTATCCCAACAGGAAGAAACCTTGGTTGAAGAAGCTGTTGTTGAGATGCCACACAATCTCTGTGAACATATTGAGCTCAAAAAAATTCCAATTGAAGAAGAGCATTTAGAGAGTGAGATTGAGATTCATAAGCAAGACTTCTACATCAATGTTGATATCGAAGTCGATTTTGTAATGAAGATTGAAGAAACAATTGAAGTCTACGTATTGAAGTTTCAAACAGATAATGAAGTTCAACCATTTGTTGATGTAAGGAGCCATTTGTACTTCTGGAGCACATATAATGATTGGTGCAAGTTCAATAAGCATCAGCAAAGTAAAGGCTCCAAAGCTTTCTTTCGAATACCCTGAAGTGCTCCCAAAAGTCGGGCTTAAGACTATAAACGGAGCGCTTGGTGGGAGGCAACCCATCCCCGTATCCTTTCTTTAAGTTTCATTGTTATTTTTAAGTTTAACTTTAAGTTTAGAGTCAAGCTTTGCATTTTAGTTTGCATTTTCACATCTCTAATTGTTTTTCATGTAGTTCATACTTTAGAACTAAAAAAATAAAAAAAATAAAAAAAATAAAATAAAAATCCACAAAAACTGTCAAACCCTGTGGTTCATTGATTTTCAAGTTCAAACCAGTTGCAAAATATCATTTCAAATCATTATCGTCAAGCCCCAGTCCCAGAATTAAAAAAAAAAAAGAAGTTTGTTGGTAAACTATGCGATCGCATGCATTACCAGTTCTGTTCACCCCCTCATTTTTCTTCCAAATTTGATAGAATTGCATCAATAGTTGATATGTGGTTGCTTTTGACACGTACTCTATGTAGTGGAGGGTCTGTTCCATCTTTGCATAGTATTGCACAGTTTTTTTGCGGGCCACACCTTCATTGAGTCAATTAATTGAGCTTCTTTGGTCTTATGCAATTCTATATAGTTTGGGGGTGCTTTTATAGGTACTACTTGCTCTCTTATTATATTTGGAAACAGATGGTTGGACCGTCTAGAGTTAGCACACTGGATTTAGCATGATCAGATGTTCTCTCCACCTCACGGGACCCAATAGGGGAGTTTCTGCCTCTTTTGTCTTTTCTTATTGCTTCTTATTGTACTTTTCTCTTTGATCTTAATTGCGTACATTGGGGGCAATGTACTCTCTTTTGCTTGGGTGGGAGCACTTTTGTATTGTATGCTTATGTGGGAAAGATTGAAGTTGTACTTCAAATCTTTATATATATTGGATGCCCGTTTGCTCTTTATTTTAACACTCTTTCACCCGGTTTTTGTTCGTATACAGTTGCTAAAAAAAAAAAATCTGTTTTATCTTTATTTTGTCTTTTATTTGTTTTGGTTGAGTTGTGTATCGCCGATGATGACAAGGTGCCTAAATTTTTCTAATGAACTCATAGTTGGATTTGAAACAACACTTGAAAATTTTCAAATTTTCTATTCACTTATCTGTGCCCGATTAACTGAAAAAGAGCACATAGTCATTGTTTAACTCTCGTTCGTGTTGACTTATCACCTAGATGCTGTGTTCCTTTAGAACTACCTTTGAGCCCCATTGTTACACTTAGAACCAGGTAGTTCTCCCAACCACTATTTTAGTATCCAACTAGCCCAAATGGTCTAGTTTGGGGGTGGTAAGATGTAGTGACTCTATGTTGGAGGGGATTGCTACTGGAAGTCTTGATACTTCCACTTTAAGTTGAAGGATTTTCGGCTGGAGAGTTTATACTGGCACTATCATATGTTAAGTATCGAATTTTGGATTTAGATGATGGTTTAATAGATGAGAGGGACCGCAGGAAAAAGCTGCCTACCCTAGAGAGTGAGAGTCGCCACCGAGTAACTGGTGCTTTTCATAACCAATGTTTAGAGGACGATCTACGGTGAAGAAGGCTACCTCTAGGGAAATAGAGCGAGAGCTACTGCGGGTAAAAGTTGAAAAGAAAAATTGCACAAAAAAAGAAAAAACAAAGTGAGTGAAGAGAGCCATTATCGGTTGAAGGAGCAAGTAAAGGAAAATCCACCGAATAAAATTATAAAGGTGCCAGGAAAGGACTCAAAGGTCGGGAATTTGAAAACTTGAGGTCGAAGTGGATGGACTGATAAGTTGTAATACTTTTCAACATTTAGTCACTCTTCTTGACGCCTTGTGTGGAAAAAATGCATAATATATTTTGTAGAAATCACAAGCTAGAAACACCTCGGGAATTGAGAGAAAAGCATCAGGAGTGATTCATGAGCGAGGTGAGGATATTCAACCACTTGGGAGTACAGGCATGGTTTTGTGTTGAACATTCTGTGGTGATACTTGAACAAGCACTTGAGTTAGGCGATGACTAGCACACACACACTAGATAGTCGAGCATTTGGGTAAGTGAATTTCTTTTTGGTGATTGTTTTGTGTGTCCTACTTGAGTTTTCACTATCATTTCGTTTGCCTGAGGCATATGGTACACAGTTTGACCGCGAGTCCTGTTCATAGTTGGTGATTAGCTACTTTGTTGGTTTTCTTTCTTTAAGTTTAGTTTTATTGTTCGATGACGAATAATTGTTCTAGTTTGGCGGTGTTTGATAAGTGCAATTTATGCACTTATTTAGGCCTCTTAAACCGTATGTTTTTCTCATTTTTAATTAATTTCGCATCTAATTTAGCGATATTTGGTTCTATTTTAGGGAAAACCGGGAATTGAAGAAAATATTACAACTTTGGACAAAAAGGGACACAAATCAAAGTTGGAAGGACTCAATTGTAAGAAATAAAAGTTGGGGGAGGTGAAGAAAAATCAAATGGGAGCCAAATTGAAGAAATCAAAAGCTTGTGGACTCAATTGATCAAAGTTGGAAGCTCAGGACTTGCCCTGCAATTAAACTTTAGGGACTAAATTGGAAGATGGCAGAAGTTGAAATCTGTTATAACCATGCGGTCGCACGCGCGACCGCATGCCTTTGGAAATTTATAACCATGCGATCGCACGCGCGATAGCATAGTTATATCGGGCAGATTTTCGGAAAACTTTCCGAAACTGAATTGGACCTAGTTTTCTTGGGCTTTCTTACATCTATTAATACAGAACTCGACCTATTTCGGGAGGGAGGTCAGAGAACACAGAGGCCACGAAATTGAGAGCCAAAATTAGAGGAATTCTTGGAGAATTGAGGAGGAAGTTCATCATTGAAGATCCAAAGCAACTCCTCAAGTTCTATCGGGTTATTGCTTCCTTTTATTGTTTTTATTTTTACTTTTACAGTATGTTAGGCTAGATTTTCAGTAGCATTAAGGTCAGATGAAACTTTTTGATTGATTGTTGTTTTTGGATTATTAAATTGACGTTAAGACGTGGTTTGCTATTGAGTTTTTAATATTGATTTATTCATTCATAATTGTTTGATCACCAGTTATTGAATACTTGTGACTTGTCTTGTGAATCGAGAGATCCTTGATAAGTTAGACCAATATATTAGAAACCATAGGGTCCGATCGGGGACGAGAGTACCCCGATGCTTTATGTTACATTCCCACGTTTTCTTAATTCTTGTTAATGCATTTGTGTGTTGATAATCACCATAGAAATATAGGTGGATTGCATGCATGAATAGGTTGAGCTCTACTCGAGAGAGATTGCTCGATAAAATTGGAAAACGGTATTCAAAAGTAAATTGCGTTGTCAATTTGATAATCCGGACAATAATTAGAAGAAAAGTGGATTCGAAGCCTTGATGCTCGTCTTTTCTCGTTCTATCAACTTTCGCCATCGTGTTTAGTTCAATTTAATTTTCTAATTCTCGCTTTTTTATAATTTTAACTTATTTTAATTGTTAGTTTAGTTTTAGTATAAAAATCTAATCTTTGATTAGTTTCGGTTAAGGCTAGTAGAAATTAAACGAATTTACTATCAGTCTTCGTGGGTTCGACACTCTACTTTCCACTTTATTACTTGTTGACGACCCGTGCACTTGCGGTGTGGATTTATAAGCAACAGCCCGCACGGTTTTTGTTCTTGGGCTCACCCCAAAAGGCCTCATACCTAGTTGGATGGGTCTCTTAACTTATAAACTGAACTGCCCTCTCATGCCCAAGCGATGTGGGATTGTAGGTGTTACAATCACCCCTCCTAAAGGGGTCCAACGTCCTCGTTGGTCACACTTCCGGTTGTGCTCTAGCTCTTATACCATCTGTAACGACCTGACCGCCGTCATGGCCCACCCGGATTCGGCCTGCTGTGCCCCGGCGAGGACCATACGGATTTGGGTTCAGTTCGCTACCGACCCGATCCACTTTGGCATGATATTGTCCGCTTTGGGCCTGACCCGCACGATTTTTGTTCTTGAGCTCACCCCAAAAGGCCTCATGCCTAGTTAGATGGGTCTCTTAACTTATAAACTGAACTGCCCTCTCATACCCAAGCGATGTGGGATTGTGGGTGTTACATTGTGTAATACAAAATTAGCATTCATTAAATTTTTACACAAAATTAAAGGAGAAAGCACAACATTGAAATTTTAAAATTAGATTAGACCCACCAATTAATTTTTAAAATAATAAATTATTTTTATAAATAATTAGTTAAGGAAAAAATAAATCTAAATTAGCAATTTTGGTAAGATTTATTTTTTGTGTGATACAAAAATAGAAAGCATTAAAATTTTACATAAAAATTAAAGGAAACTTGTAAGATGATTAGATTGGTTCCTTTAATTATTTTTTTAAAAATTAAATTAGCTAAAAAATGAAAATTAATTAAAATTAGAAATTTTTTAGGATTTGATTTTAATGTGAAAAAAATTACAATTCATCAAATTTTTGCGCAAAAACTAAAAGAAACAAGTAGCATTAATTTTTTTTAGTTGATACATTTTAATAAGTGATTCCACTCTAATTTTTTAACTTTAATGTTACACATTTCTATTAATCTTTTAATTTAAAGAAAAAGGAACGGCAAGTTCACTTGCCAAAGATTAAACTAATTATTTTAGAAATAACTAATTATTATAGAAATTATTAATTATTTTTAACAAAAAATAATCATTTTTAACAATAATTAGCTAAAAAAATGTAAACTAATTTCATTGCAATTAACTAAAATTAATTATATCACAAAGATATAATTCGATATATTTCAATGGACAAAGATTAATCAAAATTAATTATATTAATAAAAGGAAAAAGTATAATTTATTTAAAAATGAAAAATAGTTAAAATTTATTTATTTCCTACGGTTGGCAAGGTTTCCCTGAAAAAATTAAAGAAATATTTTAAATTGCGATGCATCTTTTTAAATTATATGATATCTTTAAAATTATATTCATACAAATCCCAAAAGTATATATATTAGACTAATTATTATTATGGTTCTTAAAAAAAGTTAATTATTATAGAAATAATTATTTGAAAATAAAAATTAATCATCTTTCAATTAATTAAAATTTATTACGTTGGTAAGATTTAATTGGATATGGTTCCTAAAGCAGGCAAAGATTAATCAAAATTAATTATACTTTCCAAATGAAAAAAGGTTTAATTAATTTAAAAATAAAAAATAGTTAAAATTGATTAGATCGCTACGATTTAACAGATTCCTCCTAAAAAAATGAAAGATATGTTTTAAATTGCATGATATCTTTTAAATTATGAAAATGTATTTAAAATTAGATTCATACAGTTATTGAAACTGCAGATATTAAAGGAATTATTTTTCAAATAATTATATAAAGATAAAAATTAATTGTGTCGCAAGTATTAAATTTATTCATACTTGACTCTAAGATTTAATTGGACTCGATTTCACTAGATGAAAATTTACAAGGTTTCATCTATATCAATATCTATATCTATATATAAAGCAAAGTTGGAAATTTTCATCCTATGTTGTTAATTGTTGAAATTAGTTTTCCCGCTCATTCCCTCAAAACTCCATTTCTTATTATTTTAATATTTAATTGATAATTTTTTATATATATATAAGTAGTGTCTAGATTTTCCAAAATATCCAAATTAGATTTCCTCAAATCTTCTAATCTATCTATATATATCTAAAAATAATGTTTCTTTCTTTTCACAACTTACTTTTCTTAATTTTTAAAATTATTTTAAATTTAAGTTGTGCATATTTTCCAGACACTTTGTTTTTAAAATTTTTTAAGTTAACCTTTTTAACATAAAATAAATGGGCTCCAAATGCGGCATTCTCAATATAAATAGTGAATCAATCCCGCATGGACCCCATCACATGCTTCACAGACATTTTAGATTTTTTAGTGTTTTTCCCTCCTTAATTAATTAAGCATTACTGTAGACCTTCAAGATTATTAATTATTATATTAAATATTTTTATATTTATCTATGTTTCCATTATTTTCAATTGTAAATTAAAATTATTGCTAATAAATTTTTTATCCAGCCCTCACGCTTCTTTTCTATGCACTAATCTTCAAAATCTAAAATTATTCTACTGATTTTTTTCTCCAATTCCCCCTTTTATCAATTCAATTCTAGCCTTTTTTGATCAATTGATATATACAAATCTTAGAAATAACTTCATTCGTTGAAAAAAAATATAGGGTTGTCTTTAATCACTATTACAATAGAACCATGGCATTGCATCAAGCCAATGAAAAGTAGTGCTTGAACCCATCGCAAAGCTCACTAAGCTATGAGCAACACTCCCGATATACAATTAAGTGATTTGTCTTATAATGTAAAGTGATCAATATCACTATCAAATTAGAACATTATTTCCATTCTCTCTCTTTTTCATTTTTTTCCTTTTATGTCTTTTGTTTTTGTGTACCGCATGCGTCTTTTGTACTAAGATTTAATTTTTGTGTGATAAAAAATTAATATTCATTAAAATTTTACACAAAAATTAAAGTAAAAGTGTAATATTAAAGTTTAAAAATTAAATTGGACCCTTTAATTATTTTCAAAAATAATTAATTATTTTAGTAAATAATTAGCTAACGAACTGAAGTTGATTTAATTTAATTTAATTTGGGAATTTTGCTAAGATTTGATTTTGGTGTGAAATAGAATTATAAAAAATTAAAAGAAACGAGCAATATGAAATTTTAAAAATTAGATTGCACCATTTAATTAATTTTAGAAATAATTAATTATTTTTTAAAATAAAATTAGGTACAAAATCAAAATTAGCAATTTTCTAAGATTTAATTAAATTGAAAATTAGATTAAAATTAGATAAAAAAATGATAATTAATTAAATTTAATTATATTGCAATTAATTAGAATTAATTATACTATTAAGATTTAATTGACTTTGGTTTCATTGGATGACAATTGACACGATTCAATTGGATGAGTATTAATAATAATTAATTATATTGGTAAAATAAAAGCTAGTATTAATTTAAAAAATAAAATACAATTAAAACAAATTATATTATAATGGGTTTGCAAAATTTATTTTGGAAAATGAAAGGTATCGTTTAAATTATCAGATATATTTTAAACTACGAAATATCTTCAAAATTATATTCATACAATTCTTAAAACTGTGCATAGAGTGAAATTTACCAATAGTCTATTCCCATTTTGCTCGTCACTAATGTGAATTTTAATAGAAGTTTTGACAGAGCAGACATAACATATGAATATATAAAATTTTGGGGACAAAAAATGGTGAAAAATAAGAATGAGGGCAAAGTTGTGTTGACTGTGAAAGTTTGAGGATGTTACGTGAAATTACCCCTATCAAAAAAACTACACTGACAAATTCTACTAACTTTCATAGAATTTATAGTTTTTGGTTTAAAATTATTGTTCATTCTATAATATTTAATTATAAATTCAGGAGATATTAACTATACACCGGTGTTATGCATGGTGTTGATACTGAATATATTAATAATGATTTTTAAAATTTTATTGTGAAATATAATCAATATACAGATGTATTATAGAAATGATAATGTAACGAATACAAATCAACAGACACAAACATCGTGTTCCTGGCCCCTCTAGGAAATACTTATCCTATCTCCGCCAAATCCTCATTTAATTGAAGTCTGGTGAAAATAATATAAGAATTGTAACATGATGGGGACTCCCCATTCCTAATCCGCGTCCCTGCTAAAAAATTCTCATCATTGTCCACGCCCCATCGTGATCGTGTAATTGAAAAATTTTATTTATATTTTTTTAATATGTATTAATCACATCTAATTTTTTCAAAACATACTAAACACTTGTTTACTTTAACATGTTTTTCTAAACTCATGAATTTAGATGTTTATTTTAAATAATTTAAATTATATACAATTCTTAATGTGGTTTGTAAATTTTATGTTATCTTGATTAAGTCATCAATGATTTTGATATCAAATTTAAATTAATTTCGATAAGATAAATAAATTAAAAATATATGATTAATAATAAAAATAGACCACTTGGTCGATGATATTTCAAAAGTAAACAAAATCTAAACTAACAAAAATTAGTATAAAATAATAATTTAAATTATTATTATTATTATTACATAATCTAATGTCTATCCATAAATAACACAATTTCTTTTTTTTTTTAAATAAAATTCTTAAGATCTTATTCGAGGAATTGTGTGATTAAATATATTTTATAATTTAAAAGATATCTTGACATTTTTTAGGAGAAGTCTTCCACTCGTAACAATCTAATTAATTATAATTATTTTTTGTTCTTTTAAATTAATTATATTTCCCTACTTAGTAATATAATTAATTTTGATTAATTTTGGTCCAAAAAATTGTGTCCTATTAAATCATAATGATATAATTAATTTTAATTAATTTTTATGTTAGCTAATTACCGGTAAAATAATTAATTATATTTAAAATAATTAGTTTAAAAGCTGTAATTTCAAGAATTACATAAATCTAATCTTAAAGATATCTTATAATTTAAAATATATCTTATAATTTAAACGATACCTTACAAGTTAGAATATAGCTTTCATTTTTAAAGGAAATCCTAACAACTCATAGTAATATAATTACTTTTAATTATTTTTGGTTTCTTAAATTAATTCTATTTTTTCTGTTTTAGCACTATAATTACTTTTCGTTCAATGAAACCTTTTTATTTTTAAACCAATGGAACGGAATCAAATTAAATCTTAACAACATAATTAATGTTAATTATTTGCAATATAATTAATTTTAGTTAATTTTAACTCTTTAGCTATTTATTTATAAAAAGAATGAATAATTTTCAAAATAATTAGCTTAATATCTTTACTTTTAAAAATTGTATCAATTTAATTTTAAAGATATCTTCTAATTTAAAAGATATACCATGCAATTTGAAGGATTTCCTTCATTTTCGGGGTGAAATCTTTCCAACCCTAGCAATTAAATAAATTTTAATTATTTTTTTCCTTTTACATTGAATATATATTTTTCTCTTTTTAGTAATATAATTAATTTTTATTAATCTTTGTCAACTAAAACCATATCCAATTAAATCTTTTAATATAATTAATTTAGTTTAATTATATATAAATAATTTTCATTTTCAACCTAATTATTTATAAAATGAATTAATAATTTAAAAATAATTCGTTTAATAGCGGCAACTTAAAGAATTCTATGAATTTAATTTTAAAGATATTTTATAATTTACAAAGATATCTTGCAATTTAAAAATATAGATATAGATATAAATATGGCTACTTTTGCAATTGAACGATTGATATATATATAAAAAAATTGTTACATGTTTATTTTACTCTTTGTGAAAAAATTTAATGAATCATAAATTTTTATCACACCGAAATTAAATCTGTGAAAATTTGCTAATTTATATTATTTTTTTCATTTTTCAACCAATTTTATTTTTAAAAATAATTAATTATTTCTAAAATTAATTTTGTAGCTACACATTTCTTTTAATTTTTATTTAAACTTTAGTGAATCGCAACTTGTATCATACCAAAGTTAAATCTTAGCGAAATCTGTAATTTTAGTTAATTTTTGCTTTTTAGCTAATTACTTGTAAAAATAATTGATTATTTCCAGAATTAATAAATGGGTCCAATCGAACATTAAATTTAATATTGCACTTTTCTTTTAATTTTTGTGTGAAAATTTAATGAATGGCAATTTTGTATCACAGAAAAACTAAATCTT